>OY740808.1:33470148-34104854 GCA_963514005.1 Raja brachyura
TCTCAGATGCAGTGAGAAGTAACTGTGAAGAAGAGCTCGGGTTTTGCAATAAAGAAGAGAATCTTAAAAGTCTACAAAATATGAATGGTGTAGATAAGGAAAATTTACTGATTATTTCAATGCAGAAAGTGGATAAAGAGAATATTAAATAGACATACAACATGGAAAAATAAGTTACGAAAATAATCATTTCATTCAAAGTTTGGGGTCGGAGGGATATTTAAGGTACATTCGGATGCTGTGATGGAAAATTATTGGAAATAAAATTATAGGGAGAGGTTGAGTAGGCTGGGACTCTATCAGGAGGATGGGGGGTGATCTTATATATGTGTATAAAACCATGAGCGAAATAGATCTGGTAGATGCACAGAGTCTCTTGCCCAGAGTAGGTGAATCGAGGACCAGAGGACATAGGTTTAAGGTGAAAGGGAAAAAAATTAATAGGAATCTGAGGGGGTTACTTATTCACGCAAAGGGTGGTGGGTGTATGGAACATTTAAGAAACAATTAGACAGGTACATGGATAGGACTGGTTTGGAGGGATATGGACCAAACGTGGGTAGGTGCGACTAGTGTAGCTGGGACATGTTGGCAGGTGTGGGCAAGTTGGGCCGAAGGGCCTGCCACCATGCTGTGTCACTCTATTACTCAATACTCAAGTTGAGCTTTCATGATTGAGGGAGTCTTTTGTCGTAGGTGACTTCTATAAAATTAAATAATTTTGTTCAGAAATTCAATTACATAACACTCTTTTACCCGGAATTATGAGACTGAAAATTGATGCTATTTTGAATGAAATGTGATAATTACCATTTTCAAGCTGTTTCATATCATTTTTAGAAATTCAGCCAGACAATTCCTGAAAAGCCGTAATAAAAACGGAAAATGCTGGAAACACTCAGCAGGACCGGCAGACTCTGTGGAAAGAGAAACAGAAAGATCTCGATGTGAAACTTTAATTATTTCAGGTTTTGATTCAAACATTCACTCTTTCGCTGTCCTGACCTACTGCACGTTTTGCTCCACTCTTTTGTTTTTGTTTCAGATTTTTAGCATCAGCATTTGTTTTCTTTATTTTCAATTCCTGGAGTGAGTCACCTTTGAGTCCTTGATGCAATTTCTGCTTCAGGCATGTTTTGGGTAATGCCACTTCCTGTATAATGCTTCTTCTCAAGGAGAGTAAAGGGCCTGTCCCACTTGGCCGTCATTTGTGCGTTACACAGATGGCGCGCAAAGATTTTGTACGTCACAAAATCCTGCGATGTCGCGCACAGCCGGGCGTCACTGCATATGTCATCGCGCACCATGCGTGCATAATGCGCGCCATACGTGCGTAATGCGCACCGTGCATGCGTAATGCGCACCATACGTGCGTAATGCGTGCATCACGTGCGTGTCACGTCAATCACGTTGTGGGTCATGCGTCGTGAAGCGTAAATGATGTTGCGTAATTTACGCGTAAATGGCGGCCAAGTGGGACAGGCCCATTAAGGTGTTAGACGAAAATATTCAGGAAGAAACCTGTCGCAAAGTTCTATCTGCCAAAGCACCATATTAGATCATGGGAGAGAAACCATCTACTTACCTTTTGCATCTTGCATTTAGCTCAGGGTCGCGCAGCGGGTAGAGCTGCTGCTTCACAGCACCAGAGACTCGGGTTCGATCCTGACTTCGGGTGCTGTCTGTGTGTGGAGTTGGCACGTTTTCCCTGTGGGCTTCCTTCGGGCGCTCCGGTTTTCCTCCAACATCGCAAAGGCGTGCGGGTTTGTAGGTTAATTGGCCCTCTGTAAATTGGCCCTCAGTGTGTAGGGAGTGGATGAGAAAGTGGGATAACATAGAACTAGTGTGACTGGGTGGGTCGGTGTGGACTAGTGGGGGTCGGTGTGGACTCAGTGGTCCCAAGGGCCTGTTTTCATACACAGGGGCGACATGATGATGTAGCATTAGAGCCAGAGACCTGGGTTCAATCCTGACTACAGATGCTGTCGGTACGGAGTGTATACATTCTCCCCGTGACCCGCATGAGTTTTCTCCAAGATCTTCAGTTTCCTCCCACACTCCAGTGAGGTACAGGTTTGCAGGTTAGTTGGCTTGGTATAAGTGTAAATTGTCCCTCGTGTGTGTAGGATGGTGTTAATGTGCGGGGATCGCTGGTCAGTAGCGGACTCCATGGGCCAAAGGGCCTGATTCCATGCTGTATCTCTGAACTAAACTAAACTAAACTAAAGTGCCATATGTCACTCTGCCAATCCTGCACGTGGCAACAGATTCAACAGCATTGTTGATGCCACTCATGAACCCTTGAGCCCTGGCTCCTGGATACGATGACATAGAAACATTGAATCATAGAAACTATGTGCAGGAGGAGCCCATTTGGCCCTTCGAGCCAGCACCGCCATTCATTATAATCATGGCTGATCGTCCCCAATCAATAACCCGTGCCTGCCTTCTCCCCATATCCCTTGATTCCACTAGCCCCTATCTATTTCTCTCTTAAATCCATCCAGTGATTTGGCCTCCACTGCACTGCGGCAGGGAATTCCATAATTTCACAACTCTCTGGGTGAAAACGTTTTTTCTCACCTCATTCTTAAATAACCTCCCCTTTATTCTAAGACTGTGGCCCCTGGTTCTGGACTCGCCCAACATTGGGAACATTTTTCCTGCATCTAGCTTGTCCAGTCCTTTTATAGACCGGCAAGAAACTTCATGACCCCTCAACCCCTTCTATTGCCTTAACCCCCAACCTAGCGCAGTCCCAACCACAGGCCTTGAGTTACGTTGGGAGCCTCAATTTTCAACCCCTCCTCACTACTTGCCGAAGCTCAGTCCCAACCATAGGCCTGACTCAGGAACACATGTAGTGGCAGATTGTTACATCGTTCAAGGATTTTTTTCCTCTAGCTACTGTGTTGAAGAAAATTGGGTAAGGAGATAGCCTCGTTATGCATGGGACCTCTCCACGAGACATTCAATGCTGTCCAAAGATAAATCTTCAAACCACAGTCTCTTCATCAATAGTTTCTTTATTGTCTTAGTAATAACAGTGTGATATTCATCCAAACTTCTTCTTGTTTAAGTACATTTTAATCTCTCTCATAGTCAAACTCGTGCATGGTAGAATTCCGGCATGGTCGAAAGCCGTGCCTTCCCCCCGTGCTTCTTCAACTAAACTAAAAACTCCTCGCGCGTCTGCATGAAAAATCCCAGCCACAAACACGCCTCCGACTACGTAATAAATCCCACCCACATAATTACATGCAGATAAAATGTAAAGGGCACAGATTATAATGATAATATACAGAGTTAAGGGCCTCCACGATGCAAGTCCACCCAAGAGCTCTCCCGAATTTAAAAAAAAATCAAACTCGTGGTCAGTACGTAGAATGTACGCAGCGGGTAGGTCGGAGGTCGGGACCTCACTTAGCGGCTCGTGACACTAACGGCAGGTACTCTTGAAACGCAGTAAGCTCGTGAAGTTTTTTCAACGTGTTGAAAAATGTCCATGAGAGCCCCGAGTACCTACGAGCGGCTATTACCGTAATTCTCTGAGTTCGAATCAGGGGAAACTCGGGAGAACTCTTGAATTACCTCGTACAGGAGGACAGGCCCTTTAAGCTAATGGCTACCACAACACCTTTACTTTAATAAAAGGTACCAATAATTCATCCACCCACCTCACCTACAAACATTTCCTCCGCTCTTGAACGCAGCGGAGGTCCACCTGAATCCACCTGAATCCACTTGATCTCTGTGAATAGAGATAGGGGGTAGATAGGTTGATGATTGGGTGTCCGGGAGTCCCCTCAATCTCTTATATCTTTTTCTCCACATTATGAAAAGAGATCAGTCAGAAGAAGGGTCTCGACCCGAAACGTCACCCATTCCTTCTCTCCAGAGATGCTGCCTGTCCCGCTGAGTTACTCCAGCATTTTGTGTCTATCTTCGATTTAAACCAGCATCTGCAGTTCCTTCCTACACATGAAAAGAGATCAGATGGTCTCTGACCACCAAGCTCCCTGGCCACCAAAACTCTTAGCATCATAGTACATGACCTGCGGGCAATGCCAGAGCAGCGATTGGAAGGACTGGGATATTCATCTATGCATCCCTCATTTCTAACTGTTTCCTGGTTAGAGCCTTGTGGATAACCTGAGGCATTCACTGCCCCTTAATACACACTCTCTAAGCAAAGCTGAGTAGCCATGTAATTTCTTCTTGCCAGGCAAATCTGGCAGTGGGAGAAATTGTAAGTTGACCATAAAGGAGTTACATTCAAAAGAAATAAAGAAAGAATTAAGAGTATTGAACACTGGCCGTCTCCCTCTGGGACATGTGTACAAATCCAGACTAGATTGATGGATTAAAAAGCTCTTTTTGTCTACAGCGTAAAGCTCTGGTAGAAACTCATTTCTGGGAGAAACAACATCTCAGTGAAGACTGTAATGATTTAAATGCAATGTCCTGTAGCTTTTTGATTTGATATAGTTGTGCATTACATTCAGCACTTAAGTGGGATGTGAAGGCAGTGGCCCGGCTCCTGAGCTGTCTGCTCTTGCACTACGCACTGCAGGAGCAAAATGACATCAGTGCCTTCTGGAGATTTGCCATAACCCATGCAATCCTAACCCTTGCTTGTTTTTTTCCACAATATAAAGTGGCAAGCAGCAATACCACAGGGAGCAGTAATCATTAGTGCGCATTTTTTAAGGCCATTAGCAGAGTAACTATTATTTGTCGTAGCTGTACATTAAATGCTCTCTTGTGCAGGGAACGTGTTTATCTGTAAGAATTTTGTACTTTTATCGCCACTACCTGGACGAAGCAATGTTTACCATGAGAGGTAGTGGCGGTCTGCACTGTATCATTTTTATTTTGGGGATCTGGACACATCGTTTAGCGCAAGTGTTTTTGGCAAGCTGGAGACAACTTGTTATCTTCACCAATTTCAGCTGCTGGATGACTTGCATACATTTGTGTGACAGGTCAACACACTGGAGCAGACGCCTGGACTCGGTAAATTGAAAATGATGTGCAAACAGCTGCTGGTCAATGTACCATTATCCTTTGATTGCATCATTAACAATCTGGCAACCTGTCCACACAATGTCCTTTTCCGTTCAACCTTCCTGAACATTTTTGGTATAAATTAATTGACAATTCATTTAAACTATTAAAATATATCATTTTAAACGTTGACCCGACCAATACAGCGCAGAAAGAGGCCCTTCGGCCCACCGAGTCCCTGCCGACCGGCAATCCCCGCACTCCAACGTTGTCCTACACACTCCAGAGACAATCTGCAATTTTACAAAGCTAATTAGCCTTCAAACCTGTACGTCTGTGGAGTGTGGGAGGAAACTGGGTCACTCAGAGAAAACACACGTAGGTCACGGGGAGAACGTACTGATTCTGTACAGGCAGCACCCGTAGTCGGGATCGAACTCAGGCCTCCGGCTCTGTAAGGCAGCAACTCTATCGCTGCGCCACTGTGCCGCCTACCTCTCTAGTTATGTTTGCATGCCAATAGAGTGCAGAAAGGATAGACGGTTCTGGTATGTGCCATATGGTTGAATATATCAATATATAGATACCATTAAACACTGGGCCAAGCCTAGTGCACTAGATAGCTTGCTGTGCTATCTACAGATGGCGGAGGAAAGCTCTGGCAGGTGCCAATATGTGATGCTAAGGCGTATTACATGTAAGTTAACACCCACAACAACAATTGCCATCTATAGAGACCCTTTAGCATCACAAAAACATCCTACGAATTGTTTCCATACAAGAAGTTGACATTAATTCACATAAAAGGGGGACGAAAAACTGTCGAGCTGGTAGATTCCTTTTGTGTGATGTTTATAGTAAAGTAAGTGGCTTTTTCTTTTTTCTTCTCTTTCTCTCTTTTATTTTCCACGGTCTATCTCTTATTCTCATTTCTCTAACTCTTCGACCGAGGGTTTTTTTCTTTTCCTTTGGCACGCTTCTTCACTTTCACAACTCCTTTTCACTTTCTCTACTTTCTCTCTTTCTATTTCTTTTTTTTTTCTAAAAGCCTTAAAAAATTAAGGGGTACAATGACTGTAATAAAATATATGAGATTAAAAAAAAATAAATAAAGTCACATGAAATAAGGATCCAAAGGCTTAACCATGGATTTAGGATTTTACTTCGGAGTCACGTGAGTGGCTTCGTGAAGACCCCGTCAGCACGCATGCGCGACATATCGTCGAACGCATGCGAAGCAACAGGCAGGGAGGAGGGTCGCTCCTCCACCGGAACGGACCTGCAGGTAAAAAATAACTAACCTGAGGTCGGGTTTTTCTTTCAGGCACCCCACCAAGGGGCCGCCTCGAAGGACTGACTGCGGACCGCGGGACGCGGGCAGTCAGCGGCAGCAGAACTTCACTACATACCCGTTGACCCGGCAGGGTCCAGGCTCGGAGACTCGCCGTTCGCAGGTAGCGATGGCAGAGCAGCCCGAACACCGCGACAGCCCGCAGGAACATCGGACTGGCGGCACAACGACCCGGAAGTCGGGCAAGCCCGTTGACTCGGCTGGGACCGAGCTCGATAATCCCACATGGAGCGGAAGGGGAGGACTAGCTCCCACGTGACACACTCCAGCATGAGTTTGGTTACTGTGGGTCTCCTAGCAGATGCATGGCAGTACCCTTTACAGGGCTGCCAAATGCTCACCCTCTTCGCAGGGGAGCATAAGGAGTCAGGTCTGGGCTGACTCTGAAGAGGGGGTGTAGGCAGAAGAATACAACATGCCAGGCGTGCAAGAAGAGGAGCTACTTGGGATGGCATCCAAGTTGTGATGCCCTCACAAAAGGGGCTACCATTGTCAGCAGGCAGCCAGTATAAATTACTCAACAACTCATCTAGCTCCAAGAATCTGTATTTCCCTCAATGTGCCTGCGGTAAATCCTCAAACTACTGGCCTCGGGTATTACCAGCTTTGCTAGGTCAGTAGACGGAAGATATGTCGGAGGAGCAACAGGAAGCTCTGGCACTCTCCTGTATGGTCAATTGAGATCAACTGTTTCAGGAAAAGTGCCATCCGACCTACACTAAACCCCAAGTTTGCAGGGTTGTGTAGAAACAGCAGTGCACAGCCGCCTACTCTGTTTCGGGGACAACCTGCCCAAACAGGTAAAAGACCTCGACAAAGAGACAATAGCCGTCGGCATGATTAAGGTGCCGGCCGCTACCAGGTCCTCACATATTTGGCGGCAGCACCCCTACGCATCCACCAGCAGGCAGCGTTATCACACCGAAAGAAAAGCTGGTGAAAGCTCGAAGGCCGTACAACCTACACAAAGGTCTTTTTCAGGCCATGTCCCAGAACGGCCTTCCTGGAAGATGCGCCAACCCCACACCACAGCGCCTCCACCTCCCAGGAACCAAGGAAGGAGAAAACCAACACAGCACCACCGGTGACCATGGAGGTAGGTTGGTCTGGTTGCCTTCGGAAATTAGCATGTGTAACTTCTTCACAGGTTGGGGGAAGGTTACACTTGTACAGGGAATAACTGATGATCTTTTCATACTGCACAGTATTCAGGGATACAAAACTGAATTTGTTGACAAACTCTTCCTTTCCGGTTCAACATGCACCCAGCCAAAAGTTTGAGCTTTCACAAAAAAGAGAAAGTGGAAGGTCATGCGGAACTGTTAAATCTATATACAAAAGGAGCAATAGAGGAAACCAAACATGAGTCTCTTGAGTTTGTATCAAACATCTTCACCCAAAACAAAAAAGATGACAGATGCCGCATCATTTGATTTGACACAACTGAATACTTTTGTGCAGTACACCCACTTAAAAATGGAAATTTTTTGTTACTGCTAAAACAACTAGTTTCCAAAGGGCGCTTCATGGCTTGCATCGATCTAAAAGATGCATACTACTCAGAACCAATAGACAAAGATCACCGCAGATATTTGAAATTTATCTGGATGGGAGCTCTGGCAGTATAAAGCGCTGCCTAATGGATTAACATCAGCCCAGAGTGTTTCCAAAAATATTGAAACCAGCTTGGCGTTTTTGTTCAGAAACAAAAAACATATTATCATGGCATATCTAGATGACATCTTATTGTGGGGATAACCTTGGAATTGGCTAAATTGACTGTCTCAGCCTATTTCAAAAATCGGGGTTTATTAACCCTCCAGACAAATCCACGTTAAATGCCTTCCGGCGACTATGGATTTGGGATTCACGATTGACTGTTCATATGTCTGTCATCTTGCCAAAGGACAAAGCAACAGACTTGATAGAGGCATATAACAGCCTTGTTTGCGCCAGTAAACCATCTATTCGGCAAATAGCCAGGGTAATTGGAAAGCTTGTGGCTGCCTTTTTCCCAGCCACAATTTGGACCCTTACATTACCAAAATCTACAAAGGGCCAAAACTATAGCATTCAAAACACCATGCTGGCCATTTTGACAGACCAGCCAAAGCAAATTGGAAAATACAATGGTGGATTAGCAATGTTCGACATTGCTCTAAATCAAATCACAGTCACAAACCCCTCGGTTGTGTTACAAACTGATGCCAGCACTCACGGCTGGGGAGCAACCAATACCACCTCCAGTTGCGGCGGTAGATGGAATACACATGAGTTAACCTTACTTCAGGGTATGAATCATCATAAGATGTTGGGAGCATTCATGGACTTCGGGCTTAGCTTTCAGACATGCATCTTCTGCATGTTCACCTACAAATTGATAATACCACCATGATGACATACATTAATCATTTGGGTGGAATTAAGTTGATATCTTGTGATGAATTGATCAATACAATCTGGCACTGGTGCATAGAGAGAAACATTTGGATATCAGCTACTTACCTTCCGGGTAAGCTCAATAGTGGCGGACACCAGGTCATGCAAATTCAATGACAACACCGAGTTGGACCACCAGTTATTTACTGACATTATAGCTTGGTATGGAACGGCAGATATCGATTGTTGTGCATCAAGATTAATCACCAGATACCAACGTATGTTGTATGAGAATCAGCCGCTGGAGCAGTAGCGATGGATGCATCTCGCTACACTGGGGGGGGGATTGTTTTTTCTATGCATTTCCCCCCCCCCCTTTTCTGTATCATTAGTCGGGTGTTGCGGAAAATTCAACAAGACTCCGCATCAGGTATTTTGGGAGTACCCGATTGGCCTACTCAGCCATGGTACCCTGAGGGACCCGACATGGTAAGAGCAATGGATTTCGATCTACAAACGCCCGAGTTGCTGGTACACCTGTGACAAGGGAGAGCCATCCGTGCCATGACCAAATGAACCCATTCGGTGCGAAATTTGGAAAAGACCTCTCCTGGAATTGGGCTGTCAGACCGAGTCATGAATATCATTGCGGCATCATGCAGAGAGTCCACCAGGAAACAGTACCTCACCCATATCAAAAAAAATGGGAGGTATTTTATACCAGGACAGACACAACTTACAACACAGCCACCATCACGGTTGTGCTGGAAATCCTGGTAAGTCTACACTTCAAGTCAAGTCAAGTCAAGTTTATTTGTCACATACGCATACGGGATGTGCAGTGAAATGAAAAGTGGCCGTGCTCGTGGACTTTGTGCAAAAAACAAACAAACAAACAACCAACAAACTACAAACAGAATGGAACAGAATCACATGTTCTTTTACATATTAAATATTGTGGGCGGTATTGTGGTACAGTAAAGTTAGTAAAGTTAGTCCCTGGTGAGATAGGAGTTTACGGGCCGAATGGCCTCTGGGAAGAAACTCCTTTTCATCCTCTCCGTTCTCACAGCGTGGCAACGGAGGCGTTTGCCTGACCGTAGCAGCTGGAACAGTCCGTTGCAGGGGTGGAAGGGGTCTCCCATTATCTTATTGGCTCTGGAGTTGCACCTCCTGATGTATAGTCCCTGCAGAGGGGCGAGAGAAGTTCCCATAGTGTGTTCGGCTGAACGCACTACTCTCTGCAGAGCCTTCCTGTCCTGGGCAGAGAAATTCCCAAACCAGATTGTAATATTTCCGGACAAGATGTTTTCCACAGCCGCTGAGTAGAAGGCTTGAGTTATAATGCCATCAATTTGCGCAAAAGTGCCCTATCCTCATACCTGGGACAGGAGCTAGAAGACCAGGGAGGAGTATCTCACACTCTGGTGTCAAAACTCATGAGGGGATTTTAACGCAAAATTTCCCAGGTCTCAATATACCCTCCACTCCCAACCCTCTATTATAAGGTCAACTGGTATGTTAGTTCTCTTATCTTACTATCTTCAGTCAACTCTACTATCTGTGATTTCACACCGCTGCTTTTGAAGAATGTTGCGCATGCGTGCTGGCGGGGTCTTCACGAAATCCCTCATCGTAACTCCTTATAAAATAAGGATCAAACTTCGAACTGGTAAGTTCTCGTTTAATCTTACTATTAAAGTGGCATTTTAAAGGAGGAATGAGATGAAGCAAGGGAGAAAGGACAAAGGGCATTTATTATCACATACACCAATTGGTGCAGTGAAATTTGACTTGCCAATATTTGAGAAATACTTGTGGAGAGGATTCCAGAGGTTTAATGGCTTGGCAGCTGAGGCCAAATCTGCTGATGATGGAACTAATGCCTCTGCAACTGTTCTTGAAACTGGCACTCACGGTATTCAGATTCCTATTCCTTCTTCCTGAGGGTAGGAGTGAAATGAGAGCATGGTCAGGGTGGTGTGGGTCCTTGACCATGCTGGCTGGCTTGTTCAACCTTTATTCAGCGCCTCCTGCAGATTCCTTCGATGGTGGGGAGCTCAACACACGTGGTAGTCTAGGCAGAGTTCATCACTTTTTTCTGATGTCCTTCATTACTGGGGCTCAGGTTGTCGAACGAGGCCACGATGCAACAGTCAATATCCTCTCTATCATAGACCTGTAGACGTTCTGGAGAGTATTAGTCGACATACCAAATCTCCTCAACCTTGTAAGAAAGTAGGGGCATTGATGACATTACTTTACCATTGCATTTATGTGTTGGTCTAAGGACAGATCAAAGTCCAAAAGTCAAAAGTCAAACAAACGTTATTGTCATTTAGAAATACATTGATATATGCAGTTCCAGACGAAATTCCGTTGCATTTGGCTCCCTGTGCAACACGATAATTAACAGAAGGATAAACATGGATAAAATGGATAAAAAGGATAAAAGGATAAATAGACAATGGTGGCAGCCCATTACATGGCATTCAGGAGTCTGATGGCTCGTGGGAAGAAGCTGTTGCAGAACCTTGATGTTCTGCTCCTTAAGGGCCTGTCCCACCAGCATGCAACTCTATGCGATGAACGCGATCAAACTAGAAACGGGGGCCGCGCGGAGGTCGGGTGATCCCCTGTACAGGGCCGTTCCCACCAGCATGCGCCTGCATGCAGCAAGCGCAACCAAACCGGCTGTAGGGGCCGCGCGGAGGTCGGGTGAGTGGCGCAACGCGGCGCAAAGTGAGGCGAACTTGGAGCGAAGTCCAAGGTAAGTTCGCCAGGACAGAGAGGGGCACACAGAGAGGGGTACCGAGGCACACACACACACAGGGCCATGGAGCCACACACATAGAGGGTCACGGAGGCACTTACAAATAGGTTCACGGAGGCACGATGTCGGGGCGGTGTGTAAATGTCGAGGCGACTGTGAGCCGACAAGCTGGGTTTTTCGGAGCCCCGCGCGGTGTCGGGACGAACTCGGGACGAACTCCGCACAATTCCGCACGGCTCCGGTTATCGAAGTGGGATCGGCCCCGCGACGCCGGACGGCTCAAGCGACCACGTTAGGTCGCGCTAATCGCATAGAGTTGCATGCTGGTGGGACAGGCCCTTTATGCTACGATATCTTTTGCCTGAGGGCAGCAGAGTGAACAGTCCATGATGGAGATGTGTGGGGTCTTTTATAATACTGCTGGCCTTAGACACGCAACGTTTGGTCGCAATATCCCCGATTGAGGGGAGAGAGGTCCTGATGATTTTTTCCACTGTCCTCAACACTCTGCACGGACATCCAGTCAGAGGCTTTACAGTCCCCAAACCAGACAGAGATACAGCTGGTCAAAATACTCTCTATGGTGCCCCTGTAGAAAGTGGTGAGGATGGGATGGGGGAGGTGAGCTCTTCTCATCCAGTGCAGAAAGTGCAACCACTGCTGCGCTCTCTTAACTGTTGATGAGATGTTATGTGACCAGGTCAGACTGTTAGTGATCTGCACCCCCAGGAACTTTGTGCTACTGACCACCTCCACATCGCTGTCATTGATGTCAAGTGGTGTGGGACTATGCCGGTTTTTCCTGAAGTCGACGATGACCTCCTTTGCTTTTTCGACATTCAGGATCAGGTTGTTCGTATTGCACCAGTCCACCAGTTGTTTCACCTCCTCCCTGTAAGCCAGCTCATTGTCGTCCCTGATGAGGCCCACCACTGTTCTTCAGAGATATGCAGGCCTGGAGGCTTGACTTTGTTGATCCCCTCCATCACCAACTCAGCGATGAAGGCAAGTATGTGGATCCTCGGTCTCCCTCTTCTAACGTCAACAATCAGCTCCTTGGTCTTGCTGATGTTGAGAGCAAGTTTGTTGTTCTGGTGTAGAAGCAAGGAACTGCATACATTGGTTTACAAAAAACAACACCAAGTGCTGGAGTAACTCAGCTGGTCAGGCAGCATCCCTGGAAAACATAGATATGTGATGTTTCAGGTCAGGATGGGTTATCTGTCCGTGTTATCCAGGGATGCTGCCTGACCCGCTGAGTTACTCCAACACTTTGTGTCCTTTGTTGATCTGGCACCTTTCAATCAGACGATCGTTCTCCCTCCTCTACTCGGACTCATCATTACCTGCAATTGAGATACTTTAGATAGTTCTGAAGAAGGGTTTCGGCCCAAAACGTTGCCTATTTCCTTCGCTCCATAGATGCTGCCGCACCCGTTGAGTTTCTACAGCACTTTTGTCTACCTTAGATAGTGAGAGGTCTGAAGTGGCGAGGAAGACTATAAAGGGCCTGTCCCACCAAGGTGACTTTTTCGGTGACAACCGGAAACTAGGCTGTTGCCACATGGTGGCGGGATGACGTGGCGTGACACATGTATTGTCGTGAGCTGATGCCTCAAGTGTGGTGGCCCTTTCCTTGTCGACTCTTGGTTTTGATATGTTCAAAACCTCTCGGCGACAGTTAGCTTGGCGTTGTGCGACTTCTCCTGGCGTAGATGCTGTCGTAGGTTGACACCATCTGACGTTAGATGTCGCCAGGTGCTGACTTCGGTGAATTCAAGTGTGGCGGCAGCCTACGTCATGTTACGTCAGTATCGGTGTCACGAGAAGTCACGTTGCGTCATTTGAAAAAAAAAGCTCCGTTCCACCTGTCTTCAGTTGACGCCATCAGGGTCGTTGCTTGTCGTAGCTTGTCGCAGGCTGACGTAGGTTGCCTCCGGTTGTCGGAGGCTGTCGTCTATATTGTCGTAGGCTGTCGTGGGTCTTATCGGGGGTTGACGTCGCGTGTCGCGAAGAATTATGACGCCGGATGACACGGCTTGTCATAGGTTGATGTCGACTAGGTGGCAGTCTGTCCTAGACATTGTTGCAGGTCGCCGGCTGTGGCTGAAAAAGTCGCCTAAGTGGGACAGGCCCTTAAGGGAAGAACTTCATGACACGGGACCTTGCTTATGCAGGAGCCAGCATGGAGCAGGAAGCACAGGGCTGATGGGTCAAGGGACTTGATGTAAGTTAGGGAGTGGGCACCAGGCAGTCCCACTGTCTCCTCTCACCACAACATCTGGCTCTGACTACCTTTAAAAAGCAAAATCATCTCCCTGTTAACATCTGGAGCCAAGTCGTTTGCTGACAGAAATCCAGCCACCGCATGGAACCATAGTAACCTGTAATGGACTTTTTGTATGTGTCAAGAATTCTCCTGCCACATACTTGATCACTTGACTGTATAAAGCAGCATTCAAGTGCAGCTGCCAGCATCCAGAACTTCAGGTGTAAATTGCCAGAATACTGCTGGCAGCAAAATTAAAAATTTAAATCTGGGACTTACTGCCTGAGGGGAATATAGCTATGGCAGTAACCCTAAGTTAGTTTGGTAAACAGAGCGTTCCCACAGGTCTTCCAACCTTGTAACACTCTGTCGTGTGACTCCAACTGTTGCTACTGTACTTACAACATCAGACGGACTCACAAAGCTTGCCATGAAACTAATTACGCTGCGCAATTGCAGCACCGCAGTTAAAAACAATGATGAAAGAAAAATGTGCACGTCCTTGGAGTTTCCAGCACTGAATCAGGACATTCAGCTGGACTTGTCAGTGTTTGTGTTTAACAAGAGCTGCCATCGACCCCTTTACGCATAATCCCACCAGAACAGTTTTCTGTTATTTTCTCTCTCTAATGCTTAACGACACATCCCATGAACGCTCTAATATTATTTATGGAAACCACACTCTTATACAGCAGGGAAACAAGCCCTGCAGTCCACCATGTTTGTGCTAATCATCCAAGCACCCGTCCTAAACTAATTCCAGTATCTTCTCCTCACGTTCCCATCAACGTCCCTCCAGATTCCACACCTGAGTTCGAGACATGGGTTAATTCACAGCCATGTTATGGCGGAGGGTACGGGTGCACTCTCCTTCAGTGAAGACGTCTGCTCGGAATTCCTCTCTGATTATATGTGGCTTATTTATATTTATCTACCTTTGAGCTTCTCATGGGAGAAACATCTCCACATCAGCGCTAACGAACCTCCTCATAATGTCACATCTCAGCCTTCGCTGCATTCATAAATATTCTGAGCTTCTCATTCATGAGTTCTTGATTAGAATGGGTGCCAGGGGTTATGGGGAGAAGGCAGGAAGATGGGATTAGGAGGCAGAGGTCAGCCATGACTGAATGGCGGAGTAGACTCGATGGGCTGAATGTCCTAATTCTACTCCTATGACTTGTAAACTTGTGAACTTGTGAAGTTCATGAGATCATTAGTTCTAAAAGCAGAATTAGGCCATTAGGCCCATCAAGTCTACTCTGCCATTCAATCATGGCTGATCTATCCTTCCCTCTCAACCCCATTCTCCTGCCTTTGCCCCATAACCCTGACACTCTTTAATACGGTGGTGTATCATCCGCCCTCATTTGAGGTAAGGTCGCTCTTGCAAATTGCTTATATTTAAACGAAAAGTGAATTGTTTTCTGGCTTTGCTGGTTAGTTTCTGAAACTGATAGCTTGTCCCGAAGAGCCATATTTCAAAATAATCCAAAATCAAATCTATGGCAACTTTTTCCCCATGAAAAGGAGTCTCCATGCCATTTTTCAATATGCTTTAGCTGTGAGGAATAGATTCAGTAAAAGAGACAGTTGAGCTTCTTAGTATTTATTAGCTTCTCCCTTTAGGCTTCAAACACTGAAATATATAAACACTCATTCAATCTATGATGAGAAACAGATTAAGATTCACCTGAAGTTGATGCAATGATATATTGATGGGTTGTATTTACAACCAATGAAGATCAGCAGAGGGATATTCTTGATTGAAAGTAATGAAAATCTTATTGTCAATCTCATTTTGAACATATTTACAAATGTCACAATAATTTACATTGGTCTCACGCCCAGGCTGATTGTCGAGATGCTGGGAATATTATTTTCTATGTCAGCAATTAGTGGCAACACTGATCTTGGACACAGCGGGTCGGTGTCTCAACTGCACACATCTGATTCAATATCTTTGATAATTTCCCTTTTCCATTCCTTCCCTCACCCGATTGCTGTGAGCTTTCTTCTGTTCCTTATTTTCTGGTGGTGTCAGACACTGATTGCTCACTTGGAACCAATTAAAGCACACTTTGGAGAGTACTTTCATGCTATAAATTCACCCAAGATTGAACCTGCCAGAAGGTTTTTCACATCGGGATCCTTTCATTTGCCAGACATGCTACCGGCAGACAGCATGGTTTGAGTCTCTCTCTGTGCCTTATAAAATACAAACGTAGAACATGAAACAGTATAGCATAGGAACAGGCCTTTCGGCCCACAATGACTGTGCATGCCAATTGCCAATTGAAACTAATCTCCTCTGCCCGTACGTGATCCACATGCTTCCATTCCCTACATATCCATGTACCTTTTATAAAACTTCTTAAATGCTATTATTGCAACTGCCTCCGCCACCATCCCTGGCAATGTGCGGTCCAGAAACTCACTATCCTCTGCATAGCACTACAAATAGCAACATTACCTCCCAGAAATACTGTTTGGTACCCAGAATAAATCTAACACAGCCCTTTTTTTTCCTCTGAATAAATCATTAAATCAAGGGTTGAAATTCCAATAACTATGACATCTTTTGGTCATTTACACCTCAAGTTGATGTCAAATGCATACAGACGAAATTAATTTACACAAATATTTCTGCTGGGTATTTAGGAAAGTGCAGAGTTTTGAAAGGGGGTTTCGTGACGAGGATTCTGCTTTCTAAGTGAACGTCGGCAACAGCGAATGCGGAGGGTTCAAAGGCCCCGACCACGGGTAAACAATGGAGGCAGATGATTAAACTTTATTACCGTCCAAAACAGTGAGGAATGTGGATTCCACTGTGGTGGAAGTTTATGTTAAATGTGATGTTATGTGGCTGTGTGTAATGTTGCTTTTCACTTAGTATGGCTGTATGGTAACTCACATTTCACTGTACCTCAATTGGTACATGTGACTATTAAATTGAATCGTGATTCTTGTATCTTGAACCTTAAGTTATTGTACATGGTGACTATATTAATGAATTAATTTTGGATCACAATGCAAAGATGCTCTGTCCATATAAATCAAAAATTCCATACTTCCATATGCGCTGTTTAAGACTTTGGCATAGTGACAATGAGCATTATTTGGTGATCACCAATTTCAAATCTAATAGGTTTTATCTTTGCAAATAAGAAGTTAAAAATTCATTTAGAATGGGAAAGTTGGGAGGCCACGTACCAGATTTCATTGGTGGGTCAGCGGTGGAGAGAGATACCGGCTTCTAAATCCTGGGCATTAACGGATAACCAAACCAGGGCCCAGCACATAGATGTAATCACCAAAAACGCACGGCAGCACCTCGGCTGGAAGTATCCTGAATGCTTGTATCATAGCTTGGTGCAGCAATTCCAATGCACAGGAGTAGAAGAGGCTGCAGAGAATGGTGAACTCAGCCCGGTCCATCACAGGCATATGGTCCCTCCGCACCATCAAAAGCATCTACACAAGGCACTGCCTCAAGAAGGTGGCATCGATGATCAAGGATCTCAACCATCTGCCCCATTCCCTCTTCTCATTGCTAACATCAGCATACTACGGACTACCTCCTCGATTTGTTTTCTGATTGTCTTGGTTTGGCAGAGTGGTTTTCTTATCACTGTCTTGCATAATTTATGTATGACTTATAATTGTGTGCGTTGTCTGAGTCTGTGTCCCTGTGATGTTGCTGCAAGCAAGATTATTCATTGCACCTGCACCTCACCATACAATAGACAATAGACAATAGACCATACATTTGCATATGGTAATATGACTTGACGAAATATGACCAGAGAATTTGAGTAGTGAAGTGTAAATATTCTTCAATTTTCTCAAGAAATGTCTCCTTTTGGGAAACTGTAGTGTTTTAAGCAAAATATTAACCTATTTGCTAACTTACTAAAGTGTCAACTAACTAACTAATTAACTTACTAAAGTGTCAATTAATGGCGTATTTTGGTGGTATGACTGTATCTTCCAATATTTAAATTCTTACATTATTCCTCGGCAGCATTCACTGAAATGTTGCTTTGATGGCCCCAGTTAAACTATCTACAGTAACTCCCGCTAAACTCATTAGTGCAGGTTGCTTAAGTGTTATGGATTTTTTGCAAAAACCACCCCAGGCCAATTCTAGTAAAGAACCTCTCCAGTGATTCCAGCCTGTTTGTGATATAAGAAGCCTACTACTGTTTGTGGTCAAAGCTTCCTGGTTTAGCCAGTGACACGTGTAGTCTCTGCCACCACACCAGGTTACTGAGAGAATCAGGTCGCCGAATGTCAGGCAGGCTGATAACGGCTAAGAGGTTTAGAATTTGTACTTTGCATATATTTAAACTCTAAAATGTTAATGTTTAAATCTGTAGGCATGACTGTTGTTCTTTCCTCAAGCTCAGTGTATAGTTATGCTTCATTACAAGCATGAACATCTGTGGGTAGGGAAAACATCTTGATTTAATTGTTCAACAGGCCAAGGAAATGAATTCACTTAAGTGTTTTTGAAATAATTGTGTGTCTTTCTTACTCATAAAATTGTACAAATTGCAGATTTTCATAGTCTATTTGCAGAAAGCAACAATCCCTGGACCAATTGCTGCATGACGTGAATGACAAAGATCACCGTCCCAACCTGGTGTATGTAATAGGATCATTTTTATTGTCAGATGGGCAGCGCAGTGGTGCAGCTGGCAGAACTTCTGTTTCAAAGCGCGAGGGACTCGCGTTCAATCCTTACCCCGGGTGCTGTCTGTGTGGAGTTTGCAGGTTCTCCCTGTGACCACGTGGGGTTCCTTCATTTTCCTTCCACATCCCAAAGACATGCAGGTTTGTAGGTTAATTGGCATCTGTAAATAGTCAATATGCCCCTGTCCCACTTAGGTGATTTGTTCGGCGAGTACAGGTGACTAGGCTGTCGCCACATGGTCATCGAGGCGTCGCCTGTATGTTCGTGAGTAATCTCCTCAAGTCGCCCAAAGAGTCGTAGCGTTTTTCTGGTCACCGCTGGATTTTGAAAAGTTCAAAACTTTTCGTGCTGACTTTGGTGAAGTCCATTGGCGTCTACGCACATCAATCTACGTCAACGGCGACTGAATTTGTTGCCTTGTCATAGCTTGTCGCGGGTGGACGTAGGTTGTCGTAGGTGTGGTCATAGATCGACGTCCTAACGGGTCGCCGGTTGTCGGTAGCTTGCCGTAGCATGAAGTCGACTAGGTGATAGGTTGTTGTGGACATTGTTGTAGACATTGTCGTATGGGGGGTCCAGTCACCGGTTTTTCGGCGACCTGCCACGACTATGACAGTCGCCGGCAGTCACCGAAAAAGTCGCCTAAGTGGGACAGGTGTGGATACGAAAGTGGGATAATATGAAACTAGTGTGAACAGGTGAACAATGATTGGTGTGGAGTTAATGGGCTGAAGGACCTTCTTTAGTCAGAGGGTGGTGAATCTGTGGAATTTTTTGCCATAGAAGGCTGTGGAGGCCAAGTCAGTGTATACACAGCGCTAGATAGATTATTGATTAGTACTGGTGTCACGGGTTGTGGGGAGAAGGCAGGAGAATGGGGTTAGGAGGGGGTGATAGTTCAGACATGATTGAATGGCGGAATAGACTTGATGGGCCGAATGGCCTAATTCTACTATTCCTTATGACCTTATGACACAGGTGAGGAGGGGGTGTGATTGGCAGATAGGTGGAGTAAGTGACAAAGGCTAGAAATGAAAAGGACTCAAAAGGGCGCTAGATAGGGAGAGAAGAGGAGTGATATATAAAGAGAATAAAGGAGGAGGAGGGGTGGGATAGTGGGAGATATGGGTGTGTACCGGCTGGGGTGGACACACAAAAGAAAGATGGGTGAGGGTTGCGTAGGAAGGAACTGCAGAAACTGGTTTATACCGAAGATAGACACAAAATACTGGAGTAACTCAGCGAGTCAGGCAGCATCTCTGGAAAAAAGGAATCGATGATGTTTCGGGTTGAGACTCTTCCAGTTGGTGTGGCTGCCCAGCCTGCAGCTGTCTGTTTTTTAACTTCTTTCTTTAATTTTAGTCAGTTTTAGTGTTTTGTTTTGGAGTTCTAGTCTTTTTTACGTGGGGGGTGGGGGTGGGGGGGAAGGGGGAAACTGCTTTTCCTGGTCCCTACCTGGTCGGAGAGGCAGCTTTTCTCCGGGCTGCACCGTCGACCCGTCCTCGCGGCCTACCAGCGGGCCTGGAGCGGCGTTTCCTGAGGGGGCCGCCCAGAACCCCGGCTTCGGCAGCGGCTCAGCGCTGGAGCACCATCGGGGAGCGGAGCGGGCGATACCTTGCCTGGGTCACCGCGCTGGAGCTGCAGAATGCTGAGACAGCAGGTGAACATCGCGGAGCTGCGGGACTGTGGAGCGGCCGGCTGCGGGCGGCAGCGCTGAACTTTAACATCGGGAGCCTGGGATCTCTCGGCGAGATCACCAGCTGTGGAGCTCCATCCAGCGCAGCCTTGTTAGCTTCGGAAGCCATGGACTCCAGTAGGGAAGCGGCCGTTCCAGGTGTCCCAAGACTCTCCCGACACCGGAGCACCATCACCCGGCGAGAAGGCCTAAAACATCGGGCCGCTGTAGCGCCGACTGTGGGAGCCTCAATAGGCCTGACTATGGGTGGATATGGGGATGGGACTGGACTTTATGCCTTCCCCCACAGTGAGAACCATTGTGGGGGGATGTTTTTATGTTCATTGTTAATTCTTTAGTGTTGGGTCTTATCTTTATCTGTGTGCTGCATGGCAAGTCAAATTTCACTACACCAATTGGTGTATGTGACAATAAATGTCCTTTGTCCTTTGACCTTTGTCTTTGTTCCTCAGACTGAGAGTCAGGGGAGAGGGAACCTGGATGTGTGAAAAGATACGACAAGCAAATGAATGAAAGATATGAAAATAACAAATCAAAGTCAGAAACGATGATGTTAGACACAAATCATAGCTTAATCAGTCAATATTTGCATGTGTGGAACTTATAACAAGGCTGTATTTGAACCTGTGAAATTTACCTGCATTGACTTCAATGCAAGCAAAATTTAGAAGTCAAGTATATATATAATCCATATGTATATTTTGGAAGCAACCTTGTATCAACATCACAGAAGACAAACTTCTGTCCCCTGGTATCCAGGTGTAGTTGAAACTGCAGAAACATAATTTTGTTTGAATTGAATGTAATCACCACAGGCCAACAATTGGAAGGAATGATTGCAATATTGTTCAGTTTAAAATGGGCAATGTGCACATCTGTATTTTCTTCTGCCCCTCTCGAAGAGGGCCCTTGCCTTTTCTCGAGGAAGTTGTGCTTTGAGATCTTGAATTACTGGCACTCAACATGCTACTCAAAAGGTGTTAAAGCTGAAATTCACCTGATTTTGAGTTTAGTTTAGTTTCAGAGAAACGGGACCTTCAGCCCATCGAGTCCGCACCGACCAACAATCACTAATTTGATCCTATACTCTGGGGCCAATATACAGAAGCAAATGGACCTACAAAGCAGCATGTCTTTGCAATGTGGGAGGAAATCAGAGCACCTGGATAAAACCCTGGCGGTCACGAGGAAAACGTGCAAACTCCGTATAGACAGCACCCGTGGTCAGAATTGAACCCGGGTCTCATTTGTTTAGAATTGTTTAGTCTACCATTCAAGTGTATATGTAAGCCCACCCCCGCATCAAGCACACACTCAGTCCTGGTTATCACGGTTCCCCAGCTATAAATATACCAGGTCAGGAGAGCTCTGCGAGTGTGCTCTTAATGGAAGCCAGAACACAGAAGCATTGCTGTGTCTGACTGCTTCCATTACCCACGGGGCCATGATGTGATATTTGAATACATTTTAATGGAAGCATTAAAAAAGTTCAAGGACGTTTTATTTACAATTACAATTTAGATATTCCAGGGGGTTAGGGTATTGACGTGGATAGAGAACTGGTTGGCAGACAGGAAGCAAAGAGTAGGAATTAAGGGGTCCTTTTCAGAATGTCAGGCAGTGACTAGTGGGGTGCCGCAAGGCTCGGTGCTGGGACCCCAGTTGTTTACAATATATATTAACGATTTAGATGAGGAAATTAAATGTAACATCCCTAAGTTTGTGCATGACACAAAGCTGGGTGGCAGTGTGAGCTGAGAGGAGGATGCTATGAGGCTGCAAGGTAACTTGATATGATGGGTAAGTGGGCAAATGCATGGCAGATGCAGTATAATGTGGATAAATGTGAGGTTATCCACTTTGGTGACAAGAACAAGAAGGCAGATTATTATCTGAATGGTGTCAGATTAGGAGAAGGGGAGGAGCAATGAGGCTTGGGTGTGCTTGTACATCAGTCACTGAAAGTTACATGCAGGTACAGCAGGCAGTGAAGAAAGCTAATGGCATGTTGGCCTTCATTGTGAGAGGATTTGAGTTTAGGAGCAAGGAGGCCCTACTGTAGTTGTACAGGGTCCTGGTGAGACCGCACCTGGAGTATTGTGTGTAATTTTGGTATCCTAATTTGAGGAAGGACATTTGTGCTATTGAGGGAGTGCAGCGTAGGTTCAGCAGGTTAAATCCCGGGATGGTGGAACTGACATATGATAAAATAATGGGTCGACTGGGCTTGTATTCGCTGGAATTTAGAGGATCTTATCAAAGCATATAAAATTCTTGGAGGATTGGACAGGGTAGATGCAGGAAAACTGTTCCCGATGTTGGGGGAATCCAGAACCTGGGGTCACAGTTTAAGAATAAGGAGTAGGCCATTTAGGACTGGGATGAGGAAAAACCTTTTCACCCAGAGAGTTGTGATTCTATGGAATTCACAGAAGGCAGTGGAGGCAAATTCACTGGATGATTTTAAGAGAGAGTTTGATGTAGCTCTTGGGGCTAACGGAATCAAGGGATATGGGTAAAAAACAGGAATTATTGGGGCACATGATCGGTGGGCGGCGCGACTCTCGTCGCAGCGGCCTCTGCAGTCCGTCCGTCTTTTTTTAATTTTTTGTCTCGTTTGAGTGTTGTTAGTTAGTGTTTTTTTTTTAGCTGGATATGTGTGGGGGGTGGGGGGCGGGGTGGGGAAACTTTTTAAATCTTTTCCCTGTACGGAAGACCCGACCTTTTCGCTGTCGGGTCTCCGTTGTCGTTGGGGCCTAGCACCGTGGAGTGGCCTCCAACCGGACCTGGGGCTCCAGTCGCGGAGCTGCGGACTTACTTACCATCGTGGAGCTGGCCGAGTTAGCAACGGGAGGAGCTGTGGTGGCGCGCTGCTACTGCCCGACCCCGGAGATTCGGAGGCTCCAGCTGCAGGCCGGTGGACGGTGACATCGGGAGCTTGCGGGTCTCTGGTGGGAGACCGCTTTTCGGAGCTCCCGCGGCAGCAACTTCTCCCGCCCGAGTTGCGGGGTTGAGGAAGACCTGGAGCGGGGCCTTACATCACCCGGCGCAGCTTTGATGGCCACGGGACTTGCTAGCGCCCGCCGGGGGCTCCAACATCAAGACCCGGAGCGGGGCCTTGCATCACATGAATGGCCGCGGGACTTATATACTATCACCCGCCGGGGGCTTTGACTCTGACCGGGAGAAGAATGGGGAGTGCAGTGGAGAGATAAGACTTTGCCTTCCATCACAGTGAGGAGGAGATTCACTGTGATGGATGTTTGTGTAAAATGTGTTGTGTCTTGGTTCTTTTCTTGTATGTATGACTGCAGAAACGAAATTTCGTTTGAACCTCAATGAGGTTCAAATGACAATAAACGGTATTGTATTGTGTGTGTTGTTGGAACGGGATACTGATTTTGGATGATCAGCCAGGATCACACTGGCTCGAAGGGCCAAATGGCCTACTCCTGCACCTATTTCCTGTTTCTATGTTTCTATGATTACAGCTCTACTAGACTGATGGAAATGGGATTATCAATCTGTCATAGCAGCAATTGAATGGGAATTGAATAATTAAGAGAAAAAAATTGTCCTTGCTGTCGTCTTTTAATTTTTGTTGATTCTGCCAAATTATTCGAGCTTATTTATTTTACACAACTACCAGTGTTGCCACCCATGTATCATAGAGTCACAGTGATACAATGTAGAAACAGGCCCTTCGGCCCAACTTGCCCACACCGGCCAACATGTCCCAGCCACACTAGTTCCACCTGCCTGCGTTTGGTCCATATCCCTCCATACCTGTCTTACCCATGTACCTTTCTAACTGTTTCTTAAACATTGGGATAGTCCCTGCCTCAACCACCTCCTCTGGCAACTTGTTCCATACACCCACCACCCTTTGAGTGAGAACGTTACCCCTCAGATTCCTATTAAATCTTTCCCACTTCACCTTGAACCTGTCTGAAGAAGGGTCTCGACCCGAAATGTCGCCTGTCTCCTCCGCTCCTTAGATGCTGCTGCATCTCCAGTTTCTCCAGCTTTTTGTGTAACCCTCACCTTGAACCTGTGTCCTCTGGTCCTCGATTCTCCTACTCCGGGCAAGAGACTCTGTGCATCTACCCGATCTATTCCTCTCATGATTTTGTCCATATGCCCTTGCCAGTGATGCAATCTTCAGAGTGTTGGATGTTTCTGGTGTAAATGATCTAATTCTGAACAACTTGTTCAATATATATCCATTAGGGTGGCATAAGTTGACAGTGCAGAAAACGTCCACTTAGTGCGAGGAGAGAGAAGCGGAGTGAAAACCTTTTTTAAATAATAAAAAACAAGGTTTTTGCTCCCAATTAACCCACACAAATAATTCTACCACTTATTCCTATCACAATATTTATTTTTAATTCTTCTCAATGTGTTTGAAAACCCTTTGAACGTTAACAATAGTGTCCGGAAAGAAGCGAGGTTAGGAGAGAAATCTAATTTATTCTGCAACTGGGCAGTTTTATGATCACAAGTATTTTTACTTAAATTAAAATGCAAAACAAAAATATGCTTCTGTCTCCTCACTGGTGTTTAAAATATGCTTTCAATGATCAGTTGATGCCAGAATGCTGCTTTTTGCTTATGGAGTAAGAACTTTGTTTGGTTATTCCCACTAGGGCATTGACTTTTGGAATAAAATCTGAAGTGATCTTTTATTATGACTTTATGCGGTCTACAAAATACCAAATTGGCCTTTACATAGAAAATGTCAGGAGGAAATTGACCCTTAATTTATCAGTCTGTGAGATACAGAGACCCTGTAAAGTGAAAGCTTTGTTGTGGCTGTAAGGAAAGGACATTATTGTAGCAGTAACAATAGTAACACTGGAAAGATGGGATGCACCAGGTATCTGCAAAAGAGGCTGCAGAAGAAGACTCAAGCCCAAGTAAATAGTAGCGATCATCTGGCAAATTGAGGGCGGCACGGTGGCGCAGCGGTAGAGTTGCTGCTTTACAGCACTTGCAGCGCCAGAGACCCTGGTTCAATTCTGACTACCGGTTCTGTCTGTACGGAGTTTGTACGTTCTCCCCGTGACCACAAGGGTTTTCTCTGAGATCTTCGGTTTCCTCCCACACTCCAAAGACGTACAGGTATGCAGGTAAATTGGCTTGGTAAATGCAAAAAATTGTCCCTAGTTTATGTAAGCTAGTGTTAAGGTGCGGGTATTGCTGGTCGGCATGGACCCGGTGGGCCGAAGGGCCTGTTTCCGCGCTGTATCTCTAAACTGAACTAAACTAACAGCGTATTGGGTCTGAATTAGATAGTGTTGGAAGACAGACACTGGCAGTCCGATGTGCGATCAACCCATATTCTTCTGTCACAGTGAAAGGCGGACACTGTATTTGTGCTGCCACTCATCACTTGGAAGTTGGCAAGAAAGTAGCACTATCCACATTACGACTCCCTTAACACATTTTTGCATTAACTCGACTTTTGGAGTGTTTAACACCAAAAGGAGGAATAAGCATTAGTAAAGCCTGCCAGACACACCTGGGGAGGCAAGGTCCCAGGAAGTCTCATCACCCTAAAGGATGGCATTGGTGCGGTGGGATGTGGCCATGTTGGATGTTGTTCTAGCATTAAAATATTCAGTTGCAACTGAAGCAAAGGGGCACGAATATTTCATCCGAATATGTGCCTCCTATTCATCCTCGTCCAAGGCTGGTCGTGGGACATTAGCTATAGAGATAGGGTCTGTGGCTGGGTGAGGTGAGGGGAGGAGGTTATGAATTGGGGACTTGGAAGCATTTGGCATTGAGGACACTCCAGAATTCTTCTATAGGTCGGGATTCGGGGGATGGGGGAGGGTTGAAGGGATTCTCCTGCCTTCTCCCCGTAACCCGTGACACCTATAAACCATATAACCATATAACAATTACAGCACGGAAACAGGCCATCTCGGCCCTTCAAGTCCATGCCGAACAACTTTTTTCCCTTAGTCCCACCTGCCTGCACTCATACCATAACCCTCCATACCCTTCTCATCCATATGCCTATCGAATTTATTTTTAAATGGTACCAACGAATCTGCCGCCACCACTTCCACTGGAAGCTCATTCCACACCGCTACCACTTTCTGAGTAAAGAAGTTCCCCCTCATGTTACCCCTAAACTTCTGTCCCTTAATTCTAAAGTCATGTCCTCTTGTTTGAATCTTCCCTATTCTCAAAGGGAAAAGCTTGTCCACGTCAACTCTGTCTATCCCTCTCATCATTTTAAAGACCTCTATCAAGTCCCCCCTTAACCTTCTGCACTCCAGAGAATAAAGACCTAACATTCAACCTATCTCTGTAACTTAGCTGTTGAAACCCAGGCAACATTCTAGTAAATCTCCTCTGTACCCTCTCTATTTTGTTGACACCTGTACTAATACAGAATCTATCAATCTCTGCCTTAAAAATATCCATTGATGGCCTCCATGGCCTTCTGCGGCAATGAATTGCACAGATTCATCACCCTCTGACTTAAGAAATTCCTTCTCATCTCCTTCCTAAAGGAATGTCCTATAATTCTGAGGCTATGACCTCTGTTCCTGGACTCTCCCAATAGTGGAAAGATCCTTGCCACATCCACTCGGTCCAGGAATGGAAGGATTAGGAATATCCGAGCCCTGGGAGCTGGGCGATGGATTGAAGGAAGGGGGGGTTGGTTGGAGTCATCACAAGGTTGGTGAGATATCTAAACAAGGGATGGGCCTGCCCCTTGGATGCCAGCAGGATTTCAGGTTGGGTAGTTACAGTATATAATTTACAGGCAGGGATCCTAATCTGTGTTGGTAACATCACATATTTGTGGGGGTTTGGAACAACAGATCCCACAGGACATCATGGTCCACCTTCCTTTGATAAGCTCCAAAGGGACATTGGCCGGTGAGAGTCACTGTCCCGTGTAGTCCCGAAGTAGAAATACCTTGTCACGGGGATGGCCAACAACAACAACAAGATGCCGGTTAAATTTTCGGAGTCCCGCAAACCTACTTGGAAATGGTTATTACCACACTTCGCTGATGGAAAAATCAATTTTCATTTGCGCAAGACTGAAAATAAAATATTATTCAATTGCATCTCCAGGCTGAGGTGTTCTGTGGCTGCAGCTGGGTGTCATTGCAAGGGTCTTTGCTGCTTGCCACGGGGGGTAGCAGAAAGTGGCTCACTAACCTTGGTTGGTGGGGTGGAGAGAAGAATGACTCTTCTGTCACTTCCTGATGTCCTGCTACCACCTCCAGGAGGAATATGATCAAGTTTTCTCCACTCGCCTAAATTAATGAAAGTTGACTATCAGGGAACAAGCATTTGGCCTGACTCCATCCAACACATTTATCCCATCTACTACTGGCAAGCCATTGCTGAAGCCTGCACCATCTATAAAATACACTTGCTTGGGCTGGTCCACCACCACCTCCCGAATCCTTGACCTCGACCTCCAAGAAGGAGAAAGGCTATGTGTGCTTTGAATGCCACTCCCTGTACATTCCTTTCCAGATCACACACCATGTACACTAGACCTTTACCACCACCGAGACTATCAGTTGGACATCCCTACGCAATCACACTGTGGGCGATCCTTCACCGGGAGGAATGAAGTGGCTCAAGAAACTGGCTTACCGCTATCTTCTCAAGGAAATTTATGGAATAAATGCCAATGACAGCCGTATTTTATAAAAGATTTCTAATCACAGGAGTCATGCTCACCCAGAACTGGCATGAGGCGGAGTCCGAGGTTGATATAGGTGCCGCTCAAAATTCTACGACTTTACTTGAGCCTGGTTGGTGAATGTAATTGGCACACCGGTCTCCATGGGACGGCATTGGTGGCGCAGCGGTAGAGTTGTTGCCATACAACGTCAGAGACCCGGGTTTGATCCCGACTACAGGTGCTGTCTGTGTGGATTTTCTACGTTCTCCCTTTCGACCTCGTGGGTTTTCACCGAGAACTTCGGTTTCCTCCCACACTTTCAAAGGCGTACAGGTTTGTAGGTTAATTGGCTTGGTGTAAATGTAA
The DNA here is from genome assembly GCA_963514005.1 of Raja brachyura. Next base: position 33,498,352 of record OY740808.1, read on the forward strand.
AAATCATCCCTCGTGTAGGATTGTGTTAATGTGCGGGGATCGCTGGTCGGCGCGGACTCAGTGGGCCGAAGGGCCTGTTTCCACGCTGCATCCCTAAATTAAAACTAATAAACAACTATCCAGAGGGTGGCAATTAGAGATTGAACCCACATATTTCTACTGCGGCGAAATCAGATGGGAGCCAACAGGAAAACACTGGTGACCATGTACAGTGAAATGATTAGTCTGCTGTCTAGGTTGCCAAGTGGAGTCAGGTCCAGTTTATTGTCATGTGCACGTACTGAAAGCACAGAAGCCCGTATTCTACACTGAGGTGAACAAGGAGTTCCGACGCTAATCTTGCCCACATCCTTGGGTAGAAACTGAGGGCCATCCTCTCTGGAATGGAAGTGACAGCTATCTATGTAACTGGGGCAGGATTGTTGTGGGACAAGGAAGTGGGATTGTGTTCAATGAAAGCAACATTTGATGATCTGTTCTGACATTGCATTGGCAGACAAGGCATATCTTTAGTGTCTGAAGAAGGGTCTCGGCCCGGAATGTCACCCATTCCTTCTCTCCAGAGATGCTGCCTGTCCCGCTGAGTTACTCCAGCATTTTGTGTCTACCTTTGATTTAAAACAGCATCTGCAGTTCTTTCCTACACATTTTGTATGGCTTCTGCATTGGACTCAAAGGCCAAGTGGCCAGAGTCTTGCTCTTGGTTCACTGTCGGCTTTGGTGTGGAGAATTAGTTCCGACATAGAGGGTACCGCAGACCAGAGGTGCTGCCTGTCCCGCTGAGTTACTCCAGCATTTTGTGTCTATCTTCACAGGGTGAATCACTGATATCTGGGTAACCGACAGCAATCAAGCAGCACGGCTACACATTCAGAGGGGGAAAACCGCTGTGGTTGTGGTATACCTCTGCCTGAAAAAGTGGTGTCCACTAAACTCTGTAGCGCAGTCAATGTCACCCTGTGGTATTAACAAGCCCCAATCTTGACAGCATCCTGTGCCCATACTGCTCCTCCCTTCTACTCATGAAGAATGAGATAAATTCCCCTGCACTAGAGCAGGAGATGCAAGATGGGGAGCAGGAGAGCATTGGATTAATGGACTTAAAGTGACCCGAGCATGCATAAAGTGGAGAGCTGAGTTGAGGGCAACATTCAAGAGGCAATAGGAGAAGGTGACGTTGGTGACAGTGGAAATGGGGGTGTTAGGTAGATATCAAACGCTCTGCTGCAGGATCAATGCCTCTACGCATCAAAGCCGACCCTGAGGAAAGGGAGAATCTCTTTGTCAAAAACGGATAACACTGGAAATGTTCCAGTGAGGCGGCAACAGTGGAGAGAGACACATAGTTAATGTTTTACGTCAAAGACCTTTCATCAGAACTGGGAAAAGTGAAAAGGGGAGGGGTGGAGAGAGCAATGGGAATGTCTGAGATAGGGTAAAGACCATGAGAATCCAGGTGACCCAGATAGTGGTGGAGACATAAGGAAGGGCAGAGTGCTGGAGGAACTCAGCAGGTCATGTAGCATCAGTGGATGGAATGGACTAACAATATTTTTGAGTCGGAACCTTCTTCAGACTGATTGTAACGTGGGACTGAAGAGAGATGGGGTGAGACAAAGCCTGGCACATGATAGATGGATACAGTTGAGGGTGGTTTGAATGGGAGGCGGGGAGAGTAAGTGACACAGACTGCAAGTGAAAAGGAGATAATAGGGTATCAGATAAAAATGTAAAGCCTGAGGGATGGATATTTGTGGAAGGAAACTGGGAAAAGTTTGGCATTTAACACAATCATCCCCTCCAAGCTGGTTACCAAACTCGCAGAACTGGGTCTCTGCGCATTCTTCTGCAATTGGATCCTCGACTTCCTCATCCACAGACCACAGTCTGTTCATATTGGTGGAAATGTGTCAGACTCGATAACAATCAGCACGGGAGCAACTCAAGGCTGTGTGCTCAGCCCCCTGCTGTACTCACTCCATACTCATGGCTGCGTAGCCGGTCATAGTGCGAACTCCATCATCAAGTTCGCTGACGCCACCACTGTTGTGCGACGTATCACTGATGGGGATGAGTCAGAGTATAGAAGAGAGATCGAGCAACTATCCATATGGTGCCAGCACAACAACCTGGCCCTCAACACCAGCAAAACCAAGGAACTGATTGTTGACTTTGGAAGGAGTAGGATGGGGACCCACAGTCCTGTTTATATCAACAGGTCAATGGTTGAAAGGGTCAAGAGCTTCAAATTCCTAGGCGTGCACATCTGTGAAGATCTTTCCTGGTCTGAGAACACAGATGCAATTATTAAGAAAGCTCATCAGCGCCTGTGCTTCCTGAGAAGATTACGGAGAGTTGGTCTGTCAAGGAGGACTATCTCTAACTTTTACAGGTGCACAGTAGAGAGCTTGCTGACCGGTTGCATCGTGGCTTGGTTTGGCAATTTGGGTGCCCTGGAGAAGAAAAGACTACAAAAAGTAGTAAACAATGGGAAAGAGGTGGGATCAAGACAAACCAGGGACTCTTGGATGGGAGATGTGTGTATAGAGGGGAATGGAGGAGGGTGACTGAGGGGGTGGGGGAGATAGTGGAGAAATGTATGCACCAGCGTGGGGTGTGGCAGGATGGAGAGAGCGGGGGAGGGGATACTACTTGAAATGATGATGGTGATAAGCAGAGGTGACCGGCGTGGAGCAGGTGTAAACTGAGAGATGAATGAGAACGGAGAAGAGGAAGAAAAACAGTGCTGGAACTCTGAAGTGAAAGAGAAAGCTTAGAAATACAATTTCTACTTTAATTTCAGAGTTCCATCATCTGAACTTTTTGAGTCAATTTCAGTTTTGTTTCTGATCCTTGTATTGTGGAGTGATTTAATATTTGGTGAGTTTATTGATCAGTTGAAGATTTACACTTGTGGGCCTGCTATTGGTTTGATTTTTATTGTAATAGGTCAGGTTTACAGCTTGTAAAGAATACTTATGATCCGTTTGATTCAAGGGACCTGGGGTCGATGGAGAGGTCCACATTACAACCAAGGTTTTTCTCTTCTAATCCTGGCAGTATACATGTCATCCAAACATCCTGAGTCCTTTGTGCTGGAAGGAACTGCAGACGCTGGTTTAAACCGAAGATAGACACACAATGCTGGAATAACTCAGCGGGACAGGCAGCATCTCTGGTGGAAAGGAATAGATGACATTTCGGGTCGAGACCCTTCTTCAGTTTGACTGATTGAGTACATTGAGAAATGCAAAACTATTTAGCTAAAGTTTAGTTTAGTTTAGAAATACAGAGTGTAAACAGGCCCTTCGGCCCATCGAGTCCACGTCGTTTCAGGTCGAGACCCTCCTTCAGTTTGAACCCGAAACGTCGCCCATTTCTTTCCTCCGGAGATGCTGCCTGACCTGCTGAGTTACTCCGGCATTTCGTGTCTATTTCCTGTGTACTTTCATGTGTATTTTTTTGGCAATTGTTCTAGATTTGGGCACATTACTTCTCTTCCTGGATTTGCCATCGTTTGTGCACCCATGCGTTCCACTTTCTCATTCCCTTTTTCTTTTATTTGTGAATTCATCCCGCCCTTCCCTCCCTGCACCTCTTCCAAAGTATAAACTCTCCCATCCAAATCTATGGCTAACAAAGCAGTCCCTAATGATCTCAATTATATCATTCATATGCATATTCTATTCTTTCTGCAGAAAACATTGGGGGGGGATAAAACCTAAATTATTTATAACATATATGCCCAATATCCTAGACTTTGGGCAGCACAGAGTCGCAACAGTAGAGTTGCTTCCTCACAGTGCCAGAGACACGTGCTCGATCCTGACTACAGGTGCTGCCTGTATAGAGTTTGCATGTTCTCCCTGTGACCACGTGGGTTTCCCTCGGGTGCTCCGGTTTCCACCCACATCCCAAAGACGTGCAGGTTTGTAGGTTAATTGGCTTGTGTAAAATTGTACCTAGTGTGTAGGATAAACCTAGTGTCTGGGTGATCTCGGGTCGATGTGGACACAATGGGTGAAAGGGCTATTTCCATGTTGTATCTCTAAACTGAAACAAATTAAATAGTTTTGCAATTCTCAACATACTCAATCAGTCAACCAACATGATGAAACAAGTAACTGCAGATGCTGCTTTACAAAAAAGGACACAAAGTGCTGGAGTAACTCATCGAGTCAGGCAGCAACTCTGGAGAACATGGATAAGTGATGTTTTGGGTCTGGACCTTTTGCTCAATCAACATCATCACCTCTGATGCCTGTATTTGCAGAATATCTGGCACTCTATCCTATCCCAGTCATTATCCCTGATATGGACCACTTTTCTGGTGCACATTTGATTCCTAACCATCATCAGAAATAGCTGAACCACTCCTGATCTCATCAGACTACAGTCTACTCTGACAGAACATACGAGCCTCGCATATTGTACAGAAGAAAGATAAACCTTCAATCCACCAGCAATTTTCTCCTTAAATCCCAGTCTTCTGAAGTCTCTTTCATTAATTCCAACAAAAGATGCATTTCTCTGTTATTAAGATTAAAGCCATTTGTTTATCTGCTGAACACTATGAACACTTGTAACTAACCACTGGGGTTTATGATAGTGATTTTTAATTTATGTGATATGGTTAGTTTTCAAATAAACTACTCAGAGCATAACGAGCAAGGAAAAGTCGAATGCTAAAGAAAATCACACACATCCTGGTTATGTTTTTGAAAATAGTAGCAGTAATTATAATGTATCAGGTGTTTCTTGAAGCATTTCTCACCTCAGAGTCAAGGACATTGTAGATTCAGACCAATGACAAGAGTAAAAAGTCAAGTTGACACAGTGCTGTGCGACATCATGCAGTTGAAGATTTACACTTGCGGGCTTGCTAATGGTTCAAGTTTTATTGTGATAGGTCAAGTGCACAGCTTGGAAAAAGTAGTCTGAAGAAGGGTCTCGAACCGAAACGTCGCCTATCTCCTTCGCCCATTAGATGCTGCTGCACCCGCTGAGTTTCTCCAGCTTTTTGTGTAACCCTTGGAAAAAGTACTAATGATCCGTTTGATTCAAGGGACCAGGAGTCAATGAAGATTGCACCATTCCAATGAATTGCCACCAGATGGGGTTAGGAGGAAGATATAGATCAGCCAAGATTGAATGGCGAAGTAGACTCGATGCGACGAATGGCCTAATTCTACTCCTATCACTTATGACGTTAGATGTGCACTTGTGGCTAAAGGGATCAGGGGGTATGGAGAGAAGGCAGGTACGGGATAGTGAGTTGGATGATCAGCCATGATCACATTGAATGGCGGTGCAGGCTCGAAGGGCCGAATGGCCTACTCCTGTACCTATTTTCTATGTTTCTATGACCCTATTGTATTGTCTTTCAGCAGACCAGTTAACATGCTACAAAAGCTTTTCACTGTACCCCAGTACACGTGACTATCAGCTAAACTTAAACCTACTCTCTCCAGGGGATGTGAAAGATTCAGGGCACCAATTCATTAAAGAGGGAAGTCATTATTCCCAAAAACTTGGAATAATTACCAATATATATTCTCAGGCAACGCAAAAAAAAAAAATCTTCATTGAATAGCAATGTTACAAAATTTTGAGATTTAAAAAATCAAGTCTGCAATTTATCCCATCAGATAAAGCATAAAAATAAGTTTAATGTGACACCTAATTCTCGTTCATATCTTCAGTATCAAAAAAGTTATGGCGATTTTCATACTTGGAAATTAGCATCTTGTTCCCTATTGCTTTTCCATTGACTTAACACAAAAGCTGTGATTGAGGACAGTCAAAAGCCAATAACTTTCTTAAAAATTAAGAGAACTGAAAGAAATTTTCAGTTATTATAGATTGAGGCATTCTGAAACAAATATGAAACAATCTTACTTGGATGACCTGAAATTAAAGCATATCATTAGTTAGTTACCCAATTGTAGCTAATTACAAAATTCAATTATTAGATCTAAACATCTATCCATTTCTTAAGAAAATATTAACATTTTTTAATAGCCTAAGTGTCCAAATAAAATTCACACAAGAATTCACAATATAACATGATTTTTAAATTTAATTGTCATGAATTTATAGGCCAAATTGAAGGAATTTAGTGTTTAATTCCCGTAAATTAATGGCCATTTAAATCATCTTGCGAGTGGGTTTTTGTGGAACGCGATCGTTTGGAACATTGCGGTTTGCGGTGGATTTAACTCCCAGTCGGCAGGAAAAATACTGCCAGTTCGTATATTTTCTAAGTCACCTTTTCGCAACATGAAATTTTTATTAAAGGTATCCTAAGAAGCACGTTTTTATGTAAAAATAAACTGTGTCCCCTACGTGAGATCCGTCCCGTTGTCGGCGTTCACGGCTTTAGAAGATGATTTTTATTTACTCACGCTCATAAATGATCCAGCGTAGTTTAATAATAACTCCATAAAACAAATGTCGGAGCGATTTATCTTCAGCAACTAAATCCCCTGAGATTAATCGATTTGAATAGTCTGGAGTAAACGGCATTTTAAACCCGCCCCCCTTTCAAAGGCGCCAAAGTCACGCACAGGGGAAGTGGCAGAACTGCAGCGTCGCTAAAGATAAGTTTTGTAACATACCTACATTGAAGGTTGCAAGGCCTTGCTCCATGCAATTTAGTTGCTTCATTTACTATGTTATGATAGAACTTAAACATTAAAAATACTTTGTTAACTTAGTTTAGTTTACAGATTTAGCACGGAAACGGGCCCTTCATCCCACCGAGTGCACACCGACCAGCGATCCCCGCACATTAACACTATCCTACACACACTAAGGACGATTTACAATTTTACCAAGCCAATTAACCTACAAACCTGTACGTCTTTGGAGTGTGGGAGGAAACCGGAGATCCCAGGCAAAACCCATGCAGGTCATGGGGAGAACGTACTAACTCCGCACATACAAGCACCCATAGTCAGGATCAAATCCAGGTCTCTGGCACTGTGATGCAGCAACACTACCATGCCACCCAAAAGTATTGAATACTCTGATGTATTTGAGGACTTTGTGAGGATAATGAAGTCACCAGATAAATATTAGCTTTTCTTTCTTGTTGCTTTAAATAATCAGTTAAAAGCCACCAGATTAAATATGCTACAATATTGAGGTGGAACAATGGCGGTAGAGTTGCTGCCATACAGTGCCAGAGACCTGGGTTTGATCCTGTCTGCGGGTGTTATCTGTATGCCGTTTGTACATACCCTGTGAACGCGTGGGTTTTCTCCGGGTGCTCTGGTTTCCTCCCACATTCCAAAGACGTGCAGGTTTATAGGTTAAATGGCTTCTGTAAATTATCCCCGGTGTGTAGGATAGAACTAGTATACGGGTGATTGCTGGTTGGCACGGACTAGGTGGGCTGAAGGGCCTGTTTCCACGCTGTATCTTTAAACTGAATATAAATTGAGACAACCAAATAATATTATTATTATTTTAATTAATTTATTAATTATTTGCAGGACAGATGTCAGTGGTAATCTCATCGCTGGATGTCCATCCCTACCTGTCCATGAGAAGGTGGTGGATGAGACAAAGGCATGAAACCTACTTGTATTTTTCTGCCACTTCCAAAGAAATGGGTAAGTGTTCGGATCAGTGTGGATTCTCTGCCTCACCATTGCAATACTGAAGTACGGGACATGTAAGATATTATTTGCCAAATCACATGAGCTCCTCCGCTCTTCATAAGCGATAGGAGCAGAAATAGGCCATTTGGTCTATCAAGTCTACTATGCCATTCAATCATGGCTGATCTATCTCTCCTTCCTTTCTTCTGCTTTCTCCCCATCACCCCTGACACTCGTACTAATCAAACTCTCTTGAACTCACCATTAAGCCCGATCCTTGGTGCCAGCCATGAGCAATTATTATAAACCAGCCCATTCATTTCAATGCTGTTGCTAACTTGGATGGAAAAAATAACTGAAGACAAACATTATTTTAATTATTGACCACATTCACATTACATCAGATTAATATCATTTTTAGATAAAGGTGTTATTTGCTTAAAAAAAAACCTATTGATTGATTGAAAGATAGAAAAGGGCCCTTCAGCCCATCGGGAACACACCGGCCATTAGACACCCATTCATACAAGTTCTGCTATCCCATTTTCACATCCACTCTCTGCATATTGGGGGCAATTTTACAGAGCATGCATGCCTTTGGGATGTGTGAGGAAAGTGGAGCACCTTGCGAAAACCCACGCGGTCACGGGGGAATGTGCAAACTCCACTCAGACTGCACCCATGATCAGGATCGAAACTGGATCTCTGGCATTGTGAGGCTACCAGCTTCGCCATTGCACCAAAAAGAGAATAAGACCATCAGGGAAAGCTGAGCGACAAAGCCACAAATCTACTGCTGGGGGCATAGACTTCATTCCGAGACCATCCAACCTCGCGATGGCAGTGACAGCAAGGCCTTGAATTTATTTGGATCTCTGTGCGTCTTTAAATGTGGGTGGCATAGCGGTGGCGCAATTGCTTTACAGTGCTAGAGTCCCGGGTTCGATCCTGACTACGGGTGCTGTCTGCACTGAGTTTGTACGTTCTTCACGTGACCGCATGGGTTTTCTCCGAGATCTTCAGTTTCCTCCCACACTCCATAGATGTACAGGTTTGTAGGTTAATTGGCTTGGTATAAATTAATAAATGGGACGAAAATTGCCCCTAATGTTTGTAGAGCAGAATTAATGTGCGGGGATCGCTAGTCAGTGCGGACTCGGTGGACCGAAGGCCCCATTCCGCGCTGTACCTCTAAACTAAATTAAACTAAGCTAAACGTAAGTAAAGTGACGGAGGTAGTGCGGGTGAGCAAATTTAATCTTCAGGCTGAGTTACACCTCATCTCCTTGAACCATTGCAGTACTCGTTGCACAGCTGTAGGGTCAGGAATTCCAGGCAACTGACAACCATAAAGCAATGCGTACAACAGCATCTGATTGAGCAGTGGAAATGTTCCAATTAATTACAAAATCGCTACATCTCTTCTAAACAGAAACACAAAAGACAGATGATTAACAAGATGTTATCTTTATGTATTTCCTTTGCAAACTATATTAAAAGGGGTTTATCTGTAATTCATGTAAACGCCATCATCTGTTGTCTGTCCACAAATGTATTTTACAAACATTAACTGGTTTGCACTGATTCAGTCAGTAAACTGCAGAGGTCTTAATCTAATTAGATGGAATTGGATTGAGCGAATTGTTAAAGCTGGTGGTATTCACTCCATGCAGTTACAGAATTAGTGAAATCAGTGTCAATGCAGTCCAGAAAGATTTCATTAAGATAGCCAAAGGCTTTTGGTATGGATCCTTCTTAATTGCTCTAGGAGTGTCGTAGTCAGTGGCAGTGGGTGTCAAAGTTGTACATGAAATAAGAATGTACTTTATGTGATAACTACTTTTTATCAGCAGTATTATTTATAAGGGTGGCACGGTGGCGCAGCGGTAGAGTTGCTGCCTTACAGCTCCAGAGACCCTGGTTCGATCCAGACTACGGGTGCTGCCCGTAAGGAGATTATACGATCTCCTCGTGACCGCGTGGGTTTCCTCCGAGCTCTTTGGGTTTCCTCCCGCACTCCAAAGACGTACAGGTATGCAGGTATATTGGCTTGGTGGAAATATAAATGGTCAAAGAAAACATTTGTGTAAACCAAAAGAATTTGGTGGACTAACACTCCCCAATTTTTTGTATTATTATTCGGCAATAAATGTTAAAAATGTAATTCACCTGTTGGACGATTCTGCCCAACGGGTGGAATGGATAGTAATGGAGAGAGAGGATTGTTCCTCTTTAAATTCAGGAGCGATCCTTCTCTCACCAATAAAACTGATTAATACAATATGCAAGAAAAATCCAATTATTCATAGTACTATTAGAATCTGGAAACAAATAAAATTAACCCTCAAATTCAGAAACCTATCGCTTCTTTGCATTTCGTTGTCTCTGTACTGTACACTGACAATGACAATTAAAATTGAATCTGAATCTTCTTTCTCCTATGGTTAATAATCCATCGTTTAAACCATCCATTATTGATAAATCATTTACCCATTGGGAAAGAATAGGAACTAAAATACTTGGAGACATGTATGAAATTGGAATTTTTTTAACATTCCAACAACTACAACTCAAATACAACCTGAGAAGTAATCAATATTTTAAATATCTTCAAATCTGTGACTATTTGAAAAAACATACACAAGAATACCAAACTTTGACTCCAGACCTATTAGATGAAGCTATGAACAGAAAGGCGGACTCAACTAACTTAATATCATACTTGTATAATATCATCCTAAATATAGAAATACCATTATCTGATAGAATTAGAAGAGATTGGGAACAAGAACTATCTATAAAAATTTTGAAAGAGAGTTGGGCTTTCTGTGCATCAATACTTTCTCGATCAATGTAGGACATATTTTAATCCAATTCAAAATCCTACATAGATTATATTATTCGAAAACTAAACTAAATAAAATCTTTCCAAATGTTTCCCCCATTTGTAATAAATGTGTATCTCAAGATGCAACTATAGCACATTCCTTTGTTTTTTGCATAAAAATCCAAAAATTTTGGAATGAAATTTTTGAAATTTTTACAAAATTATTTAAAATAAAATTGAAACCTAACGCAGAATTGATTATTTTTGGAGCAATGGAAGTCGGCTTGGAGCTGACTTCGTTCCAAAAGAGTTTCCTTAATTATGGCTTAATAACGGCAAAAAAACATATACTTACATTTTGGGAAAATGCACCCACACCAACGGTAAAAATGTGGATTTCAAATCTGTCCGATATGTTACACCTCGAAGACATGAGATTCATCCTAGCAGGCAAATCAGACCAATTCTTAAAGATTTGGTCTCCATTTATCGACATATTACAAGCATAAGGTGCAACATAACTTTGGAAATAAACTGTTTCAGGACCTGGTGAGGGGTGTGTAAAGATATGAAGCAGGTACATCCCTTTTATCTTATTTTCTTTATTTTATTTATTTATTTTTTATTTTTTTTCTTTCTTTTACTCTTCCTCATGCTCTACATCTTTATGGCTTCTTTCTTTCCACTGTTTCACCTACTATTAATATCACTATCTTATCTAACTTTCTCTATTTCTCTTTTTCTTCCTTCTGTCACTTTTCTATTATTAAAGTTTAAAACAAAAAGTGGTACGTGAAATGTAATTATGTTATTTTTGGTTTATACTTATGGTTGGTACATTACTTCTAATAATTTTTTTTAAAGTAAATATAAATGGTCCCTAGTGTGTGTAGGTTAGTGTTAATAATAATGATAATAATAATAATAATAATAATAATAATAATAATAATAATATCTTTTATTGTCATTACACATAAGTGCAACGAGATTTGGTTTGCAACTTCCATCCGATGTCATAACTTAAACGACTAATAAAATTTAGGTTTAGATTCCCCAAGAACAAGGTTTGTGAAAAGAACATTAGAACAGCAAAACAGTCAAAATGGACAAACAAGAACTAATTAAAATAACATGGTCCCCATTTATTGAATATTTGAAGGGGCAAACTGGTTCGGCACGAGAACCCAACTGAAACCAGAATCAAAGAATAGATGAAGTTGTACATTTCATAAAACGCGAATATATCTCCAACGATGTAAAATCTGCAGAATATCCCATTCTTTCCCAACTTTTTATACTTTTTTTTTGTTTAATCTTTCTCTACTATTTTCTATCTTTATAAAAAATGGAAAAAAATAATATAGAAGCATAATTATTGTGCAATTATTAATATGAATAATACTGATTATGTATATCCACAAAGAACAAAATGATTTTTTAAATCTCGACAATGAACACGCACCTTTTTATTATGTAATTGCTTCTAATTAATAAAAAAATTTAACAAAAAAAAAACCCCAAAACAGACTAAAGTGCAGATGTGTCTGTGCGATGTGACCATCCGAGGGAGATGGTCCATGGGGGGGGTGGGGGGCACTCAGCAGGGCCGGTTCAGAGCCGCTATAGCTCTGGGAATGAAGCTGTTCCTGAGTCTGGAGGTGCGGGCGTAGAAGGCCTTGTAATGTCTGCCGGAAAGGAGTAGTTCAAACAATCCATTACAAGGGTGTGAGGAGTCTTTATGGATGCTGACGGCCTTCCTGAGGCACCGTGTGTGGTAGATGCCCTCCAAGGCTGTTAGCGGTGTCCCAATAATCTTTTGCACTCTGTGGACGACGCGCTGAAGAGCTCTCCTCTCCGCCTCCGTGCAACTGAGATACCACACAGAGATGCCATACGTTAGTATGCTCTCTGTGGTGCAGCGGTAGAAGGTCGTCAGTAGCTGTTGGGGCAGACCAGTCCGTTTCAATGTTCTTAGGAAGAACAGTTGTTGCTGTGCCTTTTTGACCAGCGCAGCGGTGTTGGTGGACCATGTTAATATGTGGGGATCGCTGGTCGGCATGGACCTGAGGGGCCTGTTTCCACGCTGTATCTCTAAAACTAAAACTAAATCTATACATAAAAGTAAATCCAACAGTGCACAGCCCAGTGGTATGAATATTGATTTCTCTAACTTCAGGCAGCCCCGGCATTCCCTCTCTCTCTATCCCTCCCCCACCCAAGTCGCACTAGCTTCTCATTTTCACCCAACAAACAGATAACAATGGCCTGTCTCCTTTATCATTATTACTTCTTTTGCATATATTTTAGAAACATAGAAAATAGGTGCAGGAGGAGGCCATTCAGCCCTTTGAGATCATGGCTGAACATCCACAATTAGTAACCTGTGCCTGCCTTCTCCCCAAATCCCTTGATTCCGCCTGCCCCAATAGCTCTATCTAACTCTCTTTTAAATTAACCCAGTGAATTGGCATCCTCTGCCTTCTGTAGCAGAGAATTCCACAAATCCACAACTCTCTGGGTGGAAACTTTTTTTTCTCATCTCAGTTTTAAATGGCCTCCCCTTTATTCTTACACTGTGGCCCCTGGTTCTGGACTTCCACCAACATTGGGAACATGTTGTTAAAGAAGGAACTGCAGATGCTGGAGAATCGAGGGTTACACAAAAAGCTGGAGAAACTCAGCGGGTGCAGCAGCATCTAAGGAGCGAAGGGCTTCGTAGGGAGGAGGATCTCGACCCGAAACGTCGCCTATCTCCTTCGCTCCTTAGATGCTGCTGCACCCGCTGAGTTTCTCCAGCTTTTTGTGTAACCCACCCAACATTGGGAACATGTTTCCTTCATGTAGCTTGTCCAGTCCTTTTATAATTTCATGTGTTTCTATGATCACCTCTCATCCTTCTAAATTCCAGTGAATGTATTCATTGTTCAATGTTCTTTATCTCTCTACACCTTCGTCTATACCTCTCGTTTCCCTTGTCCATTACCACTGAAGAAGGGTCTCGACTCGAAACGTCACCCATTCCTGCTCTCCAGAGATGCTACCTGTCCCGCTGAGTTACTCCAGCTTTTTGTGTGAATGACCGAGATTCCCCAGGCTGTTACTGGGTGATTGCTGCAGCTTCTGTGAAGCAGGCATGCAAGAGCACAGCTGCTCCACTCTAGCCAGTCAATGGCAGAAAGCTTTGTGGCAGATTATATTTGTTATGTGACCCCTTGACTGCTGTTTCTTCTCGTCCATGGCCAAAATCCATGGCGACTCTGTATCAGAATTGCAAATACAATCCTCTTGATCTGATATTTTGTTCTGCTAATTGCAAATGTCTGGGGTGTTTAATTTAAAGGACACAAAAGGGGGGGAAAAACTGTAATTTCAGAAATCTAAAATATCTTGTGTAAATCTCTGAACTGTTTTCTCCTTTCTGATTGTAAGTTGAGAGCTACCTGATAATATCTCTTTTCTGGCCAATTAATTAAATGCTTTGTTAAAATATACTTATTTAGATAATAAATTAATTACAAAAAAAATGTTGCAGCCAATTTCATTGCTTAATTTTATTACAAATGCACATTTGTTTTCGTTGGTTAACAGTTATTAACAACCATTAAATAACCATTTTTCATTTGATAACATTCTCCTAATTTAATAGTCTGAACTGGTGGATAAATAACCACAGATTATGTCAGTGTTGTCATGCAAATTGTAACTGATGAAAACCCATCAACTTTATTTTAATTTGGTCGGGCATAATCAATGGCCCCAACTTCAAAATTTTAAAACATTTCATATTTAAAAGCTTCGCTTCTCGGCCGTTCACTGATAAAAGATCTGGTGCAGGAAAAAGGAAGAAATGAAAAAATAATTTGCTATAACTGCTAAGTCATTTGACTTCCACCACATTTCAGGGCAATGAAAATAAATCTCCGTCGGTTCTGTCAATTGATTTATCTGAACGGGAATGGGCAACCCCACTAGGAAACCAATCAGCAACTGGGCAACTTGTCAATTTATAAGTGAGGGAACTTGCAAGCAACAAAACCTCCAAGTAAACATAAAATGATTGAAGCAGAACTCACTCCATCCTTATTGTTGCACAGTTGTCAGGAAACCGAGCGTTTAGAATATTATGGATTGGGTTGTGCTACAAAGAATGTTTCACCACAGAACACACAATGCAATGTCGAAAGTGGGGAGCCAAGGTCAGGAAGCCTTGTAATAGAGCAACCCCCTTCACTGACAGCATTGTTCTGCAGCTGTGGTGTTATTAAAGATAATTAAAATTAGACACATTTATGTGGTTGGGGTATTCATATGCCTGTTATCAAAATCGCATTTATGCATTCATGTATTATCACATACATATTCACGTGTATCTCTGCATAAATATACATCTATTTCTAAGATGCCCATTTCCTAATCTAACATAGTCACTGCACGAAAGAAAAATGATAAATAAATAACCCATTTACATATAGGATACAACCTAATGGCCAACCTTGGTTAGGTCATGAATGGAAACAATTTTGAAGTTAGAAGTTTCCAATTTCTCAGTTCTAATATTCTGTAAACGCACATCGAAGCAGAGAGTATTTTCTTTTGTAAAATGGACAATTTTGGTATGCTAATTGTCTAGGGTTCAATTGTCAATTTTCAGGAGAAGCGGCTGAGAAGAAAATGATTGACTTCTTTCTTATTCATTAGCCATCAGCGTTGGAAAGACTACGAGAGGGCAAGCCCATGGAAGAGACCATGTGGAGGCAAAACAAGGTGCAATGCCCCAGGCATTGTCTTAATGCAGGTCAGTGCAGGAGCAGGGATTATCAAATTAAGGGCAGATTTTCTGTGGAGAGGTCTTATGGCTACTTTATAATAGATCGATGCTGCCCATTCATCTTATCAGTGATTTTGAACAACATCCCTCACAGTATACAGCACTGGAGTTTTTATTGCCTGCTGATAAATGGATCTTGAATGTCAAAGAACAAAAAAGGTGTCTACTTGGATCTTTTGCTCGAGGGAGTCAATGCATTTTCTCTTTAAAGATCAGAGTACGATGCACTTTTGCCAATGAAACAAAACACTACAGTAGTTCACATCTGAACAATCCAAATTCCGTGAAGATTTTACTTGCTACTATGGGTTTATTAATCTAAAAGTCAAAATAACAAAATCAAGATTATATTTATTGAAAGTGAAAAGTCCGTGTTCAAAGAAAAAAGACAGTTCTGCTGAAAGAGCAAACATCTATTTCAACAGGTTGGTGGCCTGGGCTAAAACTTAAGTTAAAAAGCTGTTCCTAAAAATTAACATATTCCAACACAAGGGAACCATGGTAAGTGTTTTGTACAAGTGTGCCCGGCAACCTGCCAAGAGACCGTGTTGCTATGCGAGAACATTTCTAGCAATTTGCCTGATCCTTATGCAAAGCAGCAGCAATTTTCAGTATGGTGTTAAAAAAAAAAGTACCAGGATCCTTTGAAGGGGGGAATTTATAGCTGATATTTGGGGAAGAGCATGCCTGACGGGGGAGGAAGAAATGCTTTTACTGTTGCTTTAATAGCGAGAGGTTTTTCATTTGATGTGCTGAGCCTTTAAAAAGCTAATCGCGTGTTAAAAATTGGGTTTTTCTCAATATTGAACTCTCGATGCATAAGTTACACATTTTTAATTTGCAGCATTGGTTAGCAGTGATTGTTGAACAAAACTGAATCGAGTTGCATGAAAATAGGCAGCTAACTCTCTCTCTCTCTCTCTCTCTCTCTCCCTCTCTTCCCAGCCACAGTAGGTTTCAGCTCTGCGCTGAAGAAATGAACTGGCCAGGGGGTGTTAAGCAACCATTGACAGAAAGCAGTCTCCATCTTCATTTCCTCATATATAAAACAAAACGACCCATTGTTTCCTCATAAAAAGTCAAGCGGTGCACTCAGCGGTGCAGGGAGAAGGGAACTTTAACCGCATGTTTACCTTTATGGTTTTTATTTTTGGGTCATACTTTTAATGTTCTAAAAGGTACGCATTATGTGCTTTGCGGAGCATAAAATATGTGAGTTAGGAACCATAAAATGTAAACACACAGTGTGTTCACCAGATCATTGAATTAATCAAATCCCATTTTTTTTTTTACTGCTCTTCCAAATGGACAGAGCACACCATCACCTCTTATTGAGTCGATTGATACAATCCAACAACCCTTTGCGATTTATTATTCTAACTCCAGCTCCGAGGAAAAGAAACAGGTAATGGTTAAGATGATGAATGGAAATAGATCAATCATGACTTGAGTATATTCCAAACCAGTGGCACGTTTTCAGGGGTGAGATGACATTGATAAACTGTTCCAACTTTGCTCTTGTGGTTAACTATATCCTCTCAACCCTTCATTGCTGCAACCTTGCAAGTTGCACCCTGCCAGTGTGCGTTGCCTTCCCAACCCCCAACAAGTGCACAGATGCATCAACACAGAAGTTTTTAAAAAAAAAATCCAAATACCAGATAAAAAGTTGTGAACATTTATCAAAGTATGTCACACTAATCTCAGTCTGGAATCAAATCCATCGCATTTCACTAATTGACGAACCAGATTCCATTCCCCAGGAGGAAGTAAACATTATCAAGTTCTGTTATCTGACTGATCACTGCTTGTCAACCAGCATATCCGTTATTGTCATGGTTGTGAACTAGGATGCAAATAGCAAGGCAAATATTTTTTAAAAACTGTTGTGCAAGATGTCTTTACCAGGAAACTTAGCTGACTGGTATCGTGATGGTGCTGTCGTTTGTTGTTATGTGTGGAGGAAGGGCAGAAGAAATAGACTCCTTTTTGTCTTAATCGTGTGATGTCATTACTAATTAAATCGAAATCTAATTAATCACAAAATGGCTGCTTGCAGCAAGGAGCAGCAAAACTGCTGGCGAGAAGGAACAAAGATCAGAGATGCATTCAAAATATCTGTGCATGTGTCATTTTCCTGCCAGATCTGTGAAGTAATTTTGCTGAGGTTCAATCTTACATTCCTTGACGTTCTTTGAGAAATATTGGCCAGATACAAATGCTGATGTATTCTGATTCCTTTGTTAATCTCACTGTCAAATGTTTTCCTTGAGAAGAAATTAAATAAGAGGCTGAATAGTGTCTGACATCCTTTGTGTAATATGTGGTAAGTTGCGCAAAATACTGTTTACATATTAAACACAGATCTGAATGTAATATCAAAGCACATTTAGAAAAATGCATCTGATTTAAGTGTTTACATTCCACACTACTTATAGTTACTGAGCCATTTCAAAATACTTGATTTAATAATATTATTTTTAAATTAAATTCTCATCTTTTTCTCTTTGCCCCTGAATTCCTTGAGGGGCAGTTTCATCCACTTTTGCAGCATTTTTTCATTCCCTTTGACAACCTCACAAGTCCCATCCATTGACTTTCAATGTCACTGCATCCCTCCTATCACCACCTTGCAATCCCCAACACTCTGTGCAGTTGGAGGATGTGCAGTTTCTGCATTGCTGTGTCTCAGAGTAGGGATTAGTTAGTTACCCTAGGTTAGTTACAGTACTTCATTGACACCGGGGGCAGGTCTCATTAACTGCCATTAATCCAGCCTCCATTACCAGGTAATAATAAGCCAAGCAGAGGGCGAGGATGCCAGATCTTGTTTAAAACATAAAACTAATAATTGTGCAATGACTAAATGCTGCTGGTTTGAACTTAATTCCTCAGAGGACTGCAACAAATGCTCTTATTACCTCATTTAAGGTTAGCTTAAATTGTACTTTTTGAACCCATTTAGTGAGACATTCCTCGCGGCTTTTAGCGAGTGATGTGATAGATGACAATTTGATTATTCAAAAAATATGCAATGAATTTCCATTGAATGAGAACACACACCATCCTCACAATGGCAAGTTGCCTCACTAAAATTGTGGTTTTCTAATCTCAGTCATTCGTAGATCCTCAACTTCAGACTAAGTGCTTCTTTCATCAAAGGAAATAAACTACAGTTCTCTTTTTATAATTGGATCAGTGTAACTTGGCATTGAATATAAACACACGGGAATGCTTCAATTAATTGGCTTAAAGTGTTCAGTGAAAAACATTGTCATTCGATTTAGTGGGGGAAAAAACCATTTCTTGCTGGCCTTTCACCCTCTTTCTGACACAGAACCACATTTAGTGTTAAATGAACGACTCGTGGAAAATAGTTGTGTACATTTCTGTTGTATTGCCATGCCCGTTGATTTTGCCAAAAATATTTCACAGGTCAGTCAGACACAATACATGGAATGATTGGTATGTACTGGAAAGTCAAAAGAAAGTTGAAAATTCTCCAATTCGCTGTCATGAAAAATAAGCATTTAGAATTCGAAACATTGCAGGAAATCAATTATCAGTAATAAGCTACACATTCACTAATTTAAATTAACCCAACAAAACCAGCTTAATACAGACGTCTCAGCATTAATCAATCATTCACTTGCACTGGTGGTAGTTATTTCGAGATGAGGTTTCTGAAAAGCAAAATAGCCTTCAAAATATGAGGAAAAAAAACCTCAAAAAATTCCTGGACTTGAAATACTGTGCAGTTATTAAAAAGCAACTGTGAAGTTAATTTTGCGTAATTTGTTCCTTGTGCTATTCTGGGTCATGTTGAATATTCTGACAATAATCCCCTGTGTTTCATTGCTTCCTCAGCACTATTTTTTGTTCACAGGATCTTTATTGTACATGTATATATATATTCATATTAATCGGGATTAGCTGCAGGAAGGAAGATGTCTTTTTTTTTAAATGGCAAACAGCCTCCGACTGACAATAGTTCTCATTAGCATTTACCCTTGTTCAGGGGCTTCTGGGCTCGGAGTCGCAGCAAGGTAATGTTAATGCAATCTTTCACAGCCTATGTTGCGGCCCAATCAGGGGGCTCCTGCAAGCTGCTCTATTCAAGTCTGTTATGTCTGGATCCTGTCCAGTCAAATGAAAAACGATGTGATAGGTCGTGTGAGTTTGCCGTGCTAGTCGCAGGTCAGACCCATTCAGCATCTCATTTTGCCCACTGCAAAAACAATCATCAGCTGCTTAGAGGTGGTAGTAACTGGTGACAGCTACCAGCCCCGCACATGTTACAATCTCTCAGTGTTAATCAACACATCCATCAGGACCAACAGACTTAAAACGTGCTGTCCTTAATTCCATGCCAAGCACAGACACTGTTAGATTATCCTCCAAAGAGCAACTTCTTCTCACCGACTATTTATTTGTTTTGCTCTCTAAGCACTTTGATTAGCACTGCCTGCTGAGTTCCTGCCATTCACATCTTCACCAAGCCTTCCTTTCAATGTGCCTTCACAGTGCATTTCCCTTCCATTTTTGTACAGTCAGATGTTATTCTGAAATATTCACCAAAAATCTGTCAAATTACCCGACGCTGCCAGCCCAGTGATTCCAGAGCTTGTTCCTTCCAGTTCATTGCCTGTTCCTCAGTGTGACACAGTCCCTGCACGGTTCAGTAGCCACATCAGGCTGGACTAAATTCTATTCAGAGAAGATTAATACAAATAACAATTAAAACGAAGTACCGCTTGCTTTGATTGTTTTGATAATGATTGCAGTCCTTTGTTGAGCATGTGTTTTAATTTAGTGTTGCCTGCTCCAGTCCGCCAAATATCTGAATGGCCGCAATGGAGTTTACCTAACAATGTGTACCACGACACTGAACAGCTGGAGTAACTCAGCGGGTCAGGCAGCATCTCTGGAGAAAAGGAATAGGTGACGTTTTGAGTCGAGACCCTTCTTCAGACTGGGAGTCAGGGGAAAGGGAAATGAGGGATGTAGACAGTGATGTACAACAAATGACTGAAAGATATGAAAAAAAGTAACGATGGTAAAGGAAACAGGCCATTGTTAGCTGTGGGCTAGGTGAAAACGAGTTACAGACAATGAGACTCAACAAGACAACTTTGAAGCTGGTATGACGGGTGGGGGAGGGATGGAGGGGGAGAGAGGATGCAAGAGTTACTTGAAGTTGGAGGAATCGATATCCATGCCACTGGGTTGTAAGCTGTCCTTCCTGCACAATATTTACCCTCGACCAAATGTTATGAACATGTGTTGCGAGCTGCTGCCCATTTGTAAAACCCATGCTGTTATATTCTGGCATCCATGCAGCATTTCAGCTACACACCACTTTTGAAGCAATTCTCTGAATGTTACTTCCTCAGATTAACGTGACAATATACTAGTTATAAATAGCAGGTGAATGAATACGCCCACTGGGGTCTCTAAGAAAACTTTAAATGTTTCCATTCAATACACAGCAGAATCGACGCCTGTCAGTTTCAGGGTAAATAGATGATATTCACTGAAGTAACAGACTATTGTGAAGAAATGTTTCCACTTTACATTCTCTTTGTAGCTTACATTTCTGAACAACAACTGCAGAGCATCAAACAATTTTTGGAACAGAAAATAAAATTACCTACCTGGGAGACAATACAATTCTTTTTAATACAAGTCTGAAGAAGGGTCTCAACCCGAAACGTCACTTATCCATGTTCTCCAGAGATGCTGCCTGACCCAATGAACTGACCCAATACTCCAGCATTTTGTCAGTAAATCTGGTGTAAAGCAAGATCTATTTTTCAATAGGACTCTGAGGGGTAACTTTTTCACACAAAGGATGGCGGGTGTATGGAACTAGCTGCCAGAGGAGCAGCGACGGAAATCACTATCATAATATGGAGGGGACCGAGGGACGGGGGGGGATACAAACTCTTGGTGGTCTTGCGCGCATGCCCACACTCGCGAGGCTTCGAAGGCTTCTGCCGTGGGCCCTGTGAACGGTAATTACAGCCCAATCCAGTGCTAAATGCAGCTCAACTCTGCCTGTCTCGCCGGGTTAACCTACAGCCCTGCCTGGACTGACGGAACACCAGTCCGGAGCCGTGGAGCTAGCGCTGCTTCTCTGCACTGGCTGTAAGCCTGGGTAATATTTCCCTTAAGTCCAGGCAGGGCTGTAGGTTAACCCGGCGGGACAGGCAGAGTTGAGCTGGGTTTAGCGCTGCTTCTCTGCGCTGGCTGTGGGCCTGGGGGCACCACGCCCGTCTGACTCTCGACGTCTCTGGCCACCCCCGGGCATGGGGGCACTCGGGTGGGGACGGGGATGGTCCAGTGGCGGTTCGGCAGCAATTGCAGCGCCGGAGAGCCGGGATCGATCGTGGCTGTGGATGGGGCGCAGGTCTGTGTCCAGGGCTGCTGTTGTGACCCTATGACCTGGGCATGTCTCCCTCCTCCAATCATCGCACTCTATCCTCAGTCCCACCCCCCCTACTTCCGCCTCTGACCGACACCCCCCTCCTCCAATGATCGTGCTGAATCATCATGTCCCGCCCCCATTGCCTGCTGACTGACTTCCCTCTCGTGCAATCGGCGCCCTCGATCAGCAGTCCCACCCCCACTGTCTCGCGGAAAGCGGAGATCTGGGTTTTAAATTCCAGATTACAAAAAATGGGGGGGGGGGGGGGGGGTGATCGTCCCCCACGTCTCAAAACAGAGGGGGGACATGTCCCCCCTGCCCCCTCCCCCCCCCCCCCCCGGGATTTAGTTGAGGAAGGGACTATCCCAACAATTAAGAAGCAGTAAGACAGGTACATGGATAGGATAGGTTTGGAGGAGCATGGACCATACATGGGACTAGTGTAGCTGGGATATGTTGGCTGGTGTGGGCAAGTTGGGCCGAAGGGACTCTTTCCACACTCTATGACTCTATCTACAACTTATTTTTAAAAGGTGCACAAATTGGCTTTTTTTTTAAAGAGATCTAACAATCAAAAGTTTGACTAAGCATTGAATATCCAATCTTTGACAAACTATTGTAAGTGTATATCTACTTTACAATTATAATAGTTAAAATTAATTCAAGAAGAATGATGTTTAAGGAAGAATCCCAATTATGTTGCGAAGGATTTTTGTTCCATAATTGGAGCTTCTCTTGTCAAACGTATGTATGTGTAAACCTATGGTCGAAGTGATAATTAGTTGAACTGAAGTGAATCATGGGCCATTAAACTCATCAGTCGTTTACTGATTGTTTTAAAACAGTTAACATAGAGAAGTGGCAGACTTACTGCATCAGAGACCTGGGTTCAATCTTGTCCTTGCCTGCTGCCTGTATGAAGATTGCACATTCTTGCTGAGACTGTGGAGTGGGAGATTGCTACCATCACGTGGTCCGCCCTGTTTCGACTAATGCAATCATCTTGACGTGCACAAACAGAAGGACAAATAGAACAAGGGTACACAAAATGCTGGAGAAACTCAGGTGCAGGTGCAGCAGCATCTATGGAGCGAAGGAGATAGGCAACGTTTCGGGCCGAACAAGTTCAGAACAAGTTGTCCTACAACTTTAGGCTGTGCACGCCACACGAAAAAAGAAGAAGCTGTGACTGTTTCGTCTGAGTGCTCCATTTTATTAGTGGTACATGGAGTGGTACAGGGTGGAAACAGGCCCTTTAGCCCAACATGTCCCAGCTACACTAGTCCCACCTGCCCGCGTTTGGTCCATATCCCTCCAAATCTGTCCTATCCATGCACCTGTCTAACTGTTTCTCAAATGTTGATATAGTACCTGCCTCAACTACCTCCTCCGGAAGATTTTTCCCTCCACCCACCACCCTTTGTGTGATAATGTTACCCCTCAGATTCCTATTAAATCTTTTCCCCTTTGCCTTAAACCTGTGTCCTCTGGTCCTCAATTCCCCTACTCTGGGCAAGAGCGTCTGTGCATCTACACGATCTATTCCTCTCATGATTTTATACACCTCTATAAGGTCAATGATGTGCGGGTTGTGAGGTTAATTGGCCACCGTAAATTGTCCCGAGTGTGAAGTGAGTGATAGTATCTAGGGGGGAGTTGATGAGAGTACAGGGAGAATAAAACATAGGATTAAGATAAGATTAGTGTATGTGGGTGTGTGATGGTTGGCACAGACTCAGTGAACCTTTATTTTTCTCAAATATACAAAAAGATTATTTTAGACAAATTACCTGTATATCCTTTGTTAGAAAATTGTTAGAAAATTGCAGTTTCTTCCCTGGTGATCCTCCTTAGCCTTCTGCCCATTTTCCAAAGTCTTCTGTTTTGCTTAAGGTTGTCAGCAGTATTTTGCATTTTCATCCAGCCATTGAGTGACAAGGCATAGAAACAGTCCTTTCAGCCCATCGAGTCCATGTCAATCATCAAGCACCCTTTATGTAAATCCAATTTATACTAACTCTTTTTTATTCTCTCCATATTCCCATCAACTGATCCCAGGATCTACCACTAAAATAGGCACTAGTGGCAATTTAGAGTGACCTATTAACCTCCCAAACTGCACGTCTTTGGGGGTGGAGTAGGAAACTAGAGCACCATGGGGAAATCATATGTGCAAGGATGCAAGGAATAGATGCAAACTCCACACAGACAGCAGCAGAGGGCAGGATTGAACAAGACTCACTGCTGCCGTAAGACAATGTCATTGCACTGCTGTTTTTCTCAAACTTGTTCTGATTTCTTCCCAGCATGTAGGAAGGAACTGCAGATGCTAGAAGTCTGAAGAAGGGTCTCAACCCGAATCATCACCCATTCCTTCTCTCCAGAGATGCTGCCTGTCCCGCTGAGTTACTCCACCATTTTGTGTCCATCTGATTTCTTCCCATCAGGTCAATCATCAAAATCTACTCTTTAAAGCACTTTAAGTCGCAACCAATTGGAATGGGCTTTCCTTGGGTTATGTCCCTTCTTACAATTTTTGAGGCATCTTCTAGGTATTTTCACAACAAATTGTCTCTAAATTTGTAGCTGAGAAGAATCTATCAACAATATTGCTGTTGCGGCAGGTCCCAGGGTCCATTTATTTATTTAGCCCTTGGATGCCCATGCACATTAACTCTCTCTTAAGGGCCTGTCCCACTTGGCCATCATTTACGCGACAGGCCGATAGTGACTGACGTGCGACAGTCACACGCATCATCACCCGTCAGCAAGCGCCTTCAAATATTTTATCTGCTCTGCAAGTAGAATTAGTCAGCGTATTGACATCATTTGTTAAGTGAAACATTGATAAAATTATTGTTCGCTGGAAAAATTAATTTACTGAAATACTTTCTGAAATACTCCCAACAAACACAAAATTGTATTCCATTATAGCAGTTTGAGGGTTTGAACCCTGCTTAAGAATTAGTTTGCAATTTTTTTTTTAATGACGTTAGTAAAATTGTTGGTAGTTATTTAAAAAAACACTAATTTGGTTACTAGTGTTCTTTTAGGATATAAAATCTGAAATCCTTACCTGGATGTTAACTTTTGAAACATCCTTAACTGTTACTCTGAAGGCATTACTCTGAAAGCATTGATGCTTACGGCGTAATTATTTCCTCATTGTGGCTGACTGCGCATGGTGCCATAATCATGCGTCACCACGCACTACACGTACGAGGTCAGGACGTCAGCGTGCGACTGCAGTACGTCCGCATGCGTAAGCGATATGCCACGCTGGAGGGGCGCCAAGGTTTTGTGCAACACGAACTCCTAGAGCGCCGCGCGATACCGCGTGCAACTCCATACTCCTCCACGCCTCTACATGCGCCCGTCCCGCACTACCCACACGCTTATCGTGTGCCTCAACGCGACAACCACATTTTTGGAGGTCGTGTACATGGCGCGCAAATGACGGTCAAGTGGGACAGGCCCTTAAGTTGAACAAAGATTATATCAAGTTTGGTTTAGTTTAGTTTAGACAAACAGATTGAAAACAGACTCTTTGTCCCACCAAGTCCATGCCGACCATTGATCACCAATTCAAACTAGTTCCATGTTACCCCAATTTTGTATTCCACTCGGAACACACACCAGGGGTAATTTACAGAGGCCAATTAACCTGCAAACCTGCATGTCTTTGGGATGTGGGAGGAAACCAGAGAAGCCAGAGGAAACCCACGCAGTCACCGGGAGAACATGCAAACTCCACACAGAAAGCACCCGAGGTCAGAATCGATCCATTTTCTCTGGTGCTCTAAGGCAGCAGCTCCCTATCATCTTAGTCTCTGACAAATCTGCTCTTCATCGCACCTGCAATGGCCTGTTATTACTTTTTAAACCTCTGTGGAAAATAACCAAAGCTTCAGCAATAAAAACAACTCTGTGTATATCATCCTTTGAGGAGCCAGAAAGTCCCAAAGCTCTTCAGATGCACAGAACCGAGTGAGTTAGAATTGAAACAACTTAAGGCAGGATGGCAAAAGTTTATTTAGTATGTTCTGGTTTTCTTGAGATACATTATTTCTTACCCATAGCTTGTTAATCCTCGTTAATTGACAGTGCTCCCTTTTTTAAAATTCCTTTCACATATATTTGACAAAATTAGGTCCAAATAGCAGCAAGCCAACCACTGTCTGAGGATGCATGACAGCTGGAGTGGCAACTATTCCTCAACAGTACTACGATCAATAAATCAATAGAATGCACTATTGACAGAAAATTAAACAATCATATACTCAAGCTTTCAATGGAGACAGCACATGTTTGGCACAGTGCCACAGGAGGCATATTTCATCTGGTCATTCACCTCCTGCTCAACAGAAGATGTTGATATAGCTGAGATAACAAAGGAAACACTGTAATGTATTTGTGTTTGGTTTATTAGCAGGGCACTTGGGATGTGTACCATCCGAACCGAATTGTAAATTGAATACGCATTACAATGCATTTGGGTGTAAGAGACTACGTACATATGAATCAGTAAAGGGCAGGATTTTTATGAGGAATTAAACGTATTTGATTAGTTAGTTCAACAACGGTCAGGAATTGTAACAACCAAAACGGATGGCATGGTGACGCAACGGTAGTTTTGCTGCTTTACAGCGCCAGGGAACTGGGTTCAATCCTGGCTACCGGTGCTGCTTCTATGGAGTTTCTACCTTCTCCCCGTGACCTTCGTGGGTTTTCTCCGGGAGCTCCGGTTTCCTCCCACTTGCCAAAAACGTACACGTTTGTAGGTTAATTGGCTTGGTATAATTGTACATTGTCCCCAGTGTGTGTAGGATAGTGTTAGTGTGCGGGGATCGCTGGCCAGCGCAGACTCAGTGGGCCAAGGGGCCTGTCTCCGCTCTGTATCTCTAAACGAAACAAAACCTCAAACCAGAAAAAGAGTGGCGGTAACGCACTTAAAAACGAGACCGTTTATTTTATGGGACACTGCCCCACCTGGCTGATTGGTTACAAACTTTAAGACTTCTTCAAAATGCTTCAATTAAACTTTGGGGAGTGGTAAAGGGGGTGTCCCACTTGGGCGACCTAATTGGCGAGTTTAGAAGAGTTTGAAAAAATGACATGTTGAAGACCTCCTTCGACTATGTAGAAGACCTCCTTCAACCTCCTTCGACTATGTTGAAGACCAGCTTCGACTAGCTACGACTAACTTCGGGAAAATTGGACGCCGAATAGTGGAGAGTGAAGACGACCTCCTTCGGTCTCCTTCGACCTCTCTTCGACTATGATGAAGACTATCTACAACTACCTTCAACTACCCACAATTATCTACGACTAACATGGCGACCTACTACGACTAAACCTACGAGTAAAAAAAGTATAGAATTTTTCCATGACAACCTTTTTTTTACTCTCTGGTATTTTTCAAAAAAGGCGTGACCTAGCTGAGGCCTCGAGTACGCGGAGAACTCTCTCAAGCATGAAGGAGAGTTACGAAGACCTCCTACGACCTCGTATCGACCATGCTGCTTCGAGGGCAAACTCGCCAGAACTCGTGGCTTAGGTCGCCCAAGTGGGAGAGGCCTTGGATTTGGCTTGGGCTGTGATTAATAGAACATTTACTTATTCCTGCAAGGCGGGAGTAAGGAGTCATTTTAGTCAGATGATAACGAGTTTGTTTCCTGCTAAGAGACTGCGTCTTGGAGCACAAATTCCAGTGCTGAAAGGGGAGCGTGCCGCACTGTCAGAAGTGCCGGTTTGCAGGTGGAAATAAAGGATCTCATGAAACAGAGTGAAGGGGAATAGTGGAGTTATCCCCCTGTGTACTGATCAATATTTTATCACAACCAACATTGGCAAAATCAGATTCTTTGATTTCTCTTTATTTCACTGATATCTGAGGAGTCTTGCAGTGCACATAATTAGCTGCTATTGTCCTTACATTATAAAAGTGATCTCACCTCAGGAGTACATTATTGGATGTTGAGCAATTTAAAACATGCTAAAGTTGAGAACTGCTAAATAAAGCCAGTTCTTTATTTGAAACCTCCATTGTTAGTTCCATTGTTCAGATACTCTACTGACTGCTTGAAACTGGATGAGGACAGTTGTTTCACTGTTCAGCTGTTTCTCTTTTGTTCCACTCAGCACACACACGATATCTTTCTTTAATCACATTCAAGGATTCACAAGTCAAACCACCTTTGCTGCGGCTTTGTACTTTTGGTGCAAGTGCATATACTTGCAATCTTGATTGCCTCAGTTCCAAACATCACACATCAATTATTGAAACATCCTCGACTTGCTTGCAATGAATTTTCATCCTTTGATAAAAACATTATTACCATTAAAAAGTGTTTTATCATTTCAGAACAATTTTGACTGTTTAACCACACGTGGGCTTTTGGGTGTTCTGATATGATACTGCCAAGGGAGACAACAAATTACTTATTGTCAAGAGCACCATAATTGGAATTGGAAATAGAACCAGTGAACACTTTATGGCGCAATGTTGTTTTTTACAAGTACGGGTGGTTTCAAGTGAAGTTTCAGTTCTGTCATATTTTCAACGTCACATCAATGTTCTTCTCAATGAAATTAACATGTACAAGAAACCCCTTTAGTTGCACAATTAAAAAACACGGGTTTTGATTCGACTTGGTTAGTCATTAGTTTAGGGAAACTTCGTGGAAACGGGCCCTTCAGCCCACCGAGTCCGCACCCACCAGCGATCCCCGCACATTAACACTATCCCACACATACGAGACACAATTTATATTTATACCAAACCAATTAACCTACAAACATGTATGTCTTTGGAGCGTGGGAGGAAACCGAAGATCTCAGAGAAAACCCACGCATGTCACGGGGGGGGAAATGTACAAACTCTGTACAGACAGCACCCGTAGTTGGGATCGAACCCAGGTCTCTGGCGTTGTAAGACAGCAACTCCACCGCAGCGCCTCCTTGCCGGCCACGGTTTTGTTCTCTGTAAGGAGCTGCCAGAGAATGTGGTGGTGGCAGATATAAATACAACGCTTAAAAGGTGTTTGGATACACACTTCCATAAATTATCTGAACAAGGGTCACGACCCGAAAAGTCACTTATCTATATTCCCAGGGATGCTGCCTGACCCGTTGAGTTACTCCAGCACTATGTGTCTTTTTAATAAAATAGGATAGGTGCAGAGAAAGAGTGGCAAATGAGATTAGCATCGACATGGACGCGTTGGGCCAAAGGGGCCTGAGTCTGTGCTGGTAGTTTTATGATTCTACTAGACTAGTGGGACCCAATGCAATATTCCACCAATTCCAATATTGGTGGCCAATGGGGAGGAGGGGGGGGGGGGGGGGGTGCTTTCTGGAGCGCTAGTATGGGTGTTGTGGGCCCAAGGGACTGGTTTCCAGAGGGCTAATATGGACATTGTGGGCTGAATGGATTCTTGGGCTGGCAGCTCAGTCAATCAGGCCTGGTGGGCTGGCAGCACAGTCACTCAGGCCTGGTGGGCTGGCAGCTCAGTCACTCAGGCCTGGTGGGCTGGCAGCTCAGAAACGGCCAGAAATTCTGCCAAAAACAGGTGAGAGACTCTGTGAGAGAGAAGTGTGAGAGGGCGGACAATCAATTTTAGACATTTTTCATATTTTTCTGCAGATCACAGAAGGAGGAGTCTATCCTGGCTTGGCCTGGATCTCACAGGGAGCCAATGAAAGGAGGGAGAAAAATACTGTGGTGAGGTTTAATACTTGCTGGGGGAATACTTACTGATGGGCCAAAGGGACCTCTTGGGCTAGTTCAAGCCTGATGGGCCGAAGGGACACTTAAAAAAAATCTGAGTGACATCTCAGTGAAAGGCACTTTTTCTGGACATTTCCTGGCCTGGCACGGGCCCTTTGGGCCAAAACGCTCCTCCTGGGCTAATATGGGCATTTTTGGCAAAAGGGACTGGTTTCTCAGTTAATAGGGGCTTTGTGGGACGAAATTAGTGGTTTCAGACAGGCCAAATAATTTCCATTTCCATTTCCATTTTGCATTTCCGTTTCAAGCACAGGACAGCCCAATCAACTCATGGCATTGTCATTTCATTTCCATTTTGCATTGCAGTCTCAAGCACAGGGCAGGCCAAACAACTCAGGCCATTGTTATTTCATTTCTATTTTGCATTTCAGTCTCAACCACAGGGCAGGCCAAACAACTCAGGGCATTTTCATTTCATTTCCATTTTGCATTGCCGTCTCAAGCACAGGGCTGGCCAAACAACTCATGCCATTGTCATTTCATTTCCATTTTGCATTGCAGTCTCAAGCACAGGGCAGGCCAAACAACTCATGGCATTGTCATTTCATTTCCATTTTTGCATTGCAGTCTCAAGCATGGGGCAGGCCAAACAACTCATGGCATTGGCATTTCATTTCCATTTTGCATTGCAGTTTCAAGCACGGGGCAGGCCAAACAACTCATGGCATTGTCATTTCATTTCCATTTTGCATTGCAGTTGCAAGCACAGGGCAGGCTCAACAACTCATTGCATTGTCATTAAGGGCTAACAAATCAATTATTGCAAGTACATTGCAGACTCATAGTTCAATTGATTCACAGCTTAGAATCACAGTTGTGGCCTCCCCCTCGCGATCTTTCAGAGTGACTGACTCACGTCCAGGCATCCGGGGTCTTGTAGTCCACCCCCCCCCCCCCCCCCCCCCCGGAAGGGGCGTTACCTTCATCATGGTGATTGCCTGGCCAAACAGGTGATCTCAAGATTTTTTAAACACTCATAACTTTTTTATTTTTCATCGATCAGAAAAATTCTCAGGGCAGCCTCAGCAGAGGACGACTGTGAGTAAGGTGGCCAAATAGTGATATAGGGTAGTGTTTATTCAAAAATCAATATACAGCACAGACAGGAAGTGGTTAAGATGAGACTTTTAGTTACATAGATGATTCATATTCACATGCAGGTCACGAAGCTAGGAGAAAGAGTCAGACCAGCAGAGCTGATGGAAGGCCATTCTGTAATCACAATCAACATAACTATGCACTTGCAGCACTCAGTGTTTGCTTAGTTGGGCGGGGCGGCACGGTGGTGCTACGGTAGAGTTGCTGTCTCACAGCGCTTGCAGTGCCAGAAACCTGGGATCGATCCCAACTACGGGTGCTGTCTGTACAGAATATGTACGTTCTCCCCGTGACCGCGTGGGTATTCTCCGACATCTTCGGTTTTCTCCCACACTCCAAAGACGTACAGGTGTTAATGTGCGGGGATAGCAGGTCGGCGTGGACCCGTTGGGCTGAAGGGACTGTTTCTGGCTGTATCTCTAAAGTAAAATCATTGCCCACCTCTGTCTTTGTATTTGGTAAGCATCCACTACAAGGAGTATATTGAAGGGAAAGATTAAATACGTGGGAAACATTAAATACCACACTAAAGGGCCTGTCCCACTTTGACGACCTAATACATGAGTTTAGAGCCCCTAGACATGTCACGGTCATGTTGACTCGCCGAAGTAAAAGACCTCCTTCGACTATGTCTACGACCTCCTACGACTAAGTCTACAACCTCCTACGACCCCCCCTCGACGTCAGTCTTCCATACCTAAGACCAACTACGACTAGCTAGGAGTGGAAAATGATCAGATGATAAAATGATGTAATATTTGCATTTTTTTCTTGGGCCAGTTACCGACCTACGACTACCTACGACTATCTACGGCCACCATCATGACCTATAACGACCTACCTACGAGTAAAAAGTATCAATGTTTTCCATGCCGACCTTTTTTTTACTCGTGGACATTTTTTATCAGGCTGGAAAAACGCCGCGACCTACTTGAGGCCACGAGTACGCGAAGACCACTCGCGAGTTTGAGGAAGAGTCACGAAGACCTCCTACAACCTCGTGGCGACCATGCTCCGAGTATGAGTCATGGGCAAACTCGGCAGAGGTCGTGAATTAGGTCGTGAAAGTGGGACAGGGGCTTTAAGCCTTCAATAATATTTATGATGGCACAACCCTGTGGCATGCTACTCAAAGTTAAGGACCCAATGCAATCGAAAGAATAAACCCTTATGCCATTGGTTCCAGTTCTAACAGCCTTATTGTTAAATTGCAGTTTCAAACTGTGTTTCCCCCAAGGAATGTTAGTCTGCGATCCAACCACTAATAAATATGCAATTCTCTACTATTCCCAAGAGGGAACTTTGATCAGCATTCCTTCACGTCAGAGTGATACCACAACTAAAGCTGCCAAAGATCATTTCTGAGGGGTCTATTTGTAAGAAAGTTACCATAATTATATCACACCAAGGGAATTCATTTAAATCCCCTTACATAGTAAAGAATGTGCAAAATTATACAAATTAACGAATTCCCTTAAAACCTATGAACTATGAATCAAAGTTTATTTAGTACAAAGCATTCGATGGAATACAGATTGTTCAACATGACCCTCGGGTTATTTCACATCTCAAGAGCAATTGTGTCACATCTTTTGTTTTAACTGGCCTTAGATCACAATCATACACAACGGAAGTTGAATAACAGGCGGAGGAAGGAACTGCAGATGCTGGTTTAAACCAAAGATAGACACAAAATGCTAATAACTCAGCGGGACAGACAACATCGCTGGAGGAAAAGAAAAGGTGGCGTTTCAGGTTGCAACCAGGTTACGACCCGAAACATCACCTATTCTTGTAATCTAGAGAAGTGGAATAATGTTCTCTCCCCATCAGCCATGCAGTCTCTTGACCTAGGAGTTAAAGTCATAATATATTTCTTGGGCAGTACAAATGTAAATATCCTTCACACGTCGCTCTGCATTTACAGCTCTAACTCTCACTTGCCTACCAGCATGCAGTCTCCGACAGATTTGTTGAAAACATTGTGTTGACTCTTCACTCTCTTTGCTATCTTTTAAAGAAATGTCATCTTGTGCCATAAATTCAGCCAGAGGCCTGCTCATAATGAAAGATTCTCCTGCTTTAGGTTTCCAATGCTTGTCTGGCAAAATGCCTCATCGCCAGAACTCACCAACAAGCACCAAGACCTGGCTTGGCTGGCGGTGAGGGGAGCCCTCCCAGTCAGATCCTTCCTGCACCGTCAGAACCTCACTACCAGTGAATGCTGCCCTCGGGACGGCTGCTATGGAGAGGATACGGTTGCCCACCTCTTCCCAGAACGTGGATTTGCTAAAAGAGTCTGGAGAAGTAAGCAAGGGTCCCTGGCATGCTTTATCCCGAACAGCTCCATCACAGAGTACTGTTTATGGATTTACGGACTGTTCCCAGGGACACATTCAGAGACTGACATCGAGTGCTGCTGGAGGGTCATCAACTTGGTGAAAGACGCTCTTTGGTCTGCCCGAGCGTTGTTCACCACCCAGCAGAGCGAGATGTCCGTCAGGGAATGTTGCCGACTGGCCCGCTGCAGACTGCAGGAGTATGTGCTGAGGGACACACTGAAGCTCGGTGCAGCCAACGCCAAGGCTCGGTGGGGGGAGGGCCACAGTCTAGGGTCTTTCCGCTGCTAGACATGGGGGGCACGGTATGGTGGAGATGCCCCTCAAAATAAGGGAAGGTATCCCATGCCAGGGGACCACATAAGTGGCACGGGTGGGGGACGGATTTGAGAAATGTATAGACTATTGAACTATTTGTATAGCCTTCGAAAATGTTGGTTGAATTTTTTGCACGGGTCACGTATTGTATAAATTTATTACTTGAATAAAGTCTATTTTGAAATTTAAAAAAATATGCCCTTGTTCGCTCCTGATGTGCTCAGCTGGTCTTCCCCTGAGTTAGGCCGATCAGAAACCCACTTCTGTGTCGGAGTTTGATTGGCCACCTAGATGCTCCCGTTGCTCAGACTGGGAAAGAGGAATTTCATTTGGGATATGCTATTGTTATCCTGTGAACTTTAGTTTAGTTTAGTTTCGAGATACAGCGCAGGAACAGGCCCTTCGGCCCACCGAGCCCGTACCGGCCAGCGATCCCCGTACACTAACACTATCCTACACACACTCGGGAGAATTTTACATTTAAAAAAAAAAAAAAATTTCTTTATTAGAAGTAATGTACATTACAATGATATATGCCAAAAATAACATCATACATTTCCTGTACCACTTCGTAATTTATACTTTAAGAAGAAGAAGAATATGAAGAAGAATGGAGAGAGTTAGATTGGACAGTAAGTGCATGTGAGAGAGTGATCCGGAAGAGCCCGTAGAAGCGTAAGACACAAGAAAGACTAAAAAAGAACAAAGGAAAATAAAGAAAAAAAAAAAATATGACAGAAAATATGAGAAAGTAAAATAAGCTAAGATAAGATACATTTTACATTTATACCAAGCTAATTAACCTACGAACCTGTACGTCTTTGGGGTGTGGGATGAAACCAAAGATCTTAGAGAAGAATAATCACAGAGTGTGCAGATAGGGGTATCACATCTCCCATTCCTGATGCGTGAATAAATCGCCAGACAATGCTCTCTCCAAGGGTACACGAAGTGCTGGAGAAACTCAGCGGGTGCGGCAGCATCTATGGAGCGAAGGAGATAGGCAACGTTTCGGGACGAAACCCTTCTTCAGACTTCCTCCAAGCCTCACCAGTGAGGAGTGGTTGTGCAAGTGAGGTACACAATGTACACGAGGCTTGGTGGCTCTTTATGGATGCACCATCAGCATGGATTAGGACCAGAACAACAGGGACGTGTGGGTGGGAGTGCTGTGGAGGGAATATTTCAAACATTTCTGTACCCTTTGGAAAGACGAATAAAGTAATTGGATCCATACATAGAAAGATTTTAAAATGTTTAACTCTAAAGCCATTCCCACTGCATGTAACCTCTTGTTGCCCCTACAAAAGTCCAAATGTCTCACTCCTCCAACCGCCCTCCGACACGCCCTCAATACTACTCCCCAAGGTTTTCCAAGATCTTTGGTTTCCTCCACACTGCAAGACGTACAAGTTTGCAGGTTAATTGGCTTGGTATAAGTGTAAATTGTCCCGAATGTGTGTAGGATAGTGTTAGTGTGCGGGGATTGCTGGTCGGCATGAACTAGGTGGGCCGAAGGGCCTGTTTCTGTGCTGTATCTCTAAACTAAACTGCCAGTGACCAAGCTCCCAATCGCATGACCCAATACTAATTTAAGTAGGTTGGAATCAATCTTGTTTTTTATAATGCAACCAAGAAGCTACTTCAGGTTGTTTATTTATTCAAGGCACGACATAAAAACAGGTTAATGTTGCTCCGCAGCTTATTTGAGCCTGGAAGAGAAGTGTTGGGGCAGTGGCATGATTTACAATTAGGGATTCAATAAAGGATCAATCAGCTTTCCAGTTTTACTCTAATGGACCCCCAAGTGGTGACTGGGTGTAAATTGGAAGCTAAGTTATTGAAAGCAAGTCTTTAGTACACTTGCAATATAACCAGCTTTGGAAACTCAGAAGCAGTAGAGTACATTTTCAGTTTCCAGTGAGCTGCATTCAGAGGGAGGTGGGAGGGGATTGTGGCTCGTTTACCAGAAGACGTGGCCATCAGCTTCAGCAAAATTGTTATGTACATCTCCCACCTGTTAGAAGTATTTAATTGCTCGGGGAATCAAAATCTGCACAGTTTCCCTTGCTAACAATGCTAACGTATTAATACAAAACAAACATTTCCTTTTGAAACGATATAATGGGCTGAATGGTTTTGGATGCCTTTTTAATTTTACTTCCAACACTTTAAAGCTGCAACAGTGGTGACTTAGACTGGAAGCACTGGAACTGATAGAGTATAATCTATACTGGAACTTGATAGAATATAATCAAGGAGTCCGCCATTCCCTCTGTTCTCAGGGGGAAGGCACAAGAGCTTGACAGTACATAACACCAGTTCAGGAAAGGTTTCTTCCCCACTGTTATCAGGCTTTCAAACAGTGTTCTCATAGCTAAGGGTGGAGCTCAGATCTCCCAACCTGCCTCATGTGGCCCATACACTTTTTCCCTGCATTTTTTTGTCGTAACATTATAATACTGTGACACTATATTCAGTCCTCTTGTGTTTTTCTCTTTGTACTACTGCTGCACTGGTCAATGGCTCGCTTGTACTCATGCATTGTATGTTTTGACTAGGCAGCATGCAATCAAAGTTTTGCCTTGTATCTCGATACACATGACAATATTAAAGCAAAACCAATATCAATAACGATGAGCCAGTTGCACTTTACTATGGATAAGCTTTAAAAAACAATTCTTTTAAAAAGATGCTTATTTCCTTTGTTCAACTTGGGGTCTAGTAAATTATATTGTATTTATACAGCAGCTCAATAAGATTCTGTCTCAGAAGATCCTAAATTACTGCAAAAACCACGCTGGAGTGATTGCAGCGCCAGACCTCCCACACTCCAAAGACATGCAGGTTTGTAGGTTAATTGACTCTAGTGTGTGTGTAGGATAGTGTTAATGTGCGGGGATCGCTGGTCGGCGTGGACCCGGTGGGCCGAAGGGCCTGTTTCCACACTATATCTCTATGGGCAGTTATGGTGGCTATGGTGGCGCAGCGGTAGAGTTGCGGGCTTCCAGTGAATGCAGCGCCGGAGACCCGGGTTCGATCCCAACTACGGGTGCTGTCTGTGCGGAGTTTGTACGTTCTCCCCGTGACCTGCGTGGGTTTTCTCTGAGATCTTTGGTTTCCTCCCACACTCCAAAGACATACAGGTTTGTAGGCTAATTGGCTTGGTAAATATTAAAAAAACTTGTCCTAGTGGGTGTAGGATACTGTTAACATTCTCCCTGTGACCGCGTGGGTTTTCCAAGATCTTTGGTTTCTTCCACACTACAAGACGTACAAGTTTGCAGGTTAATTGGCGTGGTATAAGTGTAAATTGTCCCTAATGTGTGTAGGATAGTGTTAGTGTGCGGGGATCGCTGGTCTGCGCGGACCCGGTGGGCTGATGGGCCTGTTTCCGCGCTGTATCTCTAAACTAACTACAAAAAACTTTGCCAGCTATCAAAGCCGTAACAGATTTCTTCACACCATTCAATATCTCTCATATTCAGAAGGAAATTAAAAGCAACAAAACAAAATTTTCAGAAATTAATATTGTGATATTTTCAATATAAAAATTCTGCAAAAGCACATAACTGGAAATAAATTGTTGCAGAACCAGGTGAGGGGTGTGTAACGATACAAAGCAGGTATATCCCTTTTATTTTCTTTATATTTTCTTTTTTTTCTTTCTCTCTTTCTCATGCTTTACATCTTTATGGGATCTTTCTTGCTTCTCCTACTTTTCTATTATTAAATTTTAAAACAAGAATCTGTACATGACATGTATTATGTTATTCTTGGTTTATACTATTGTACATTACTTCTAATACAAATATTATAAAAATAAATAAATCAGCAAGAGCCTAAAACACATCAAAATAATGGATAGCATAAAAACAAATCAATTAAAAAATAAGATTTGTCTTACCTTTTCTTTTCATTCTTACCTGCAGCTCAACAATAAATGCTGGGGAATATCAGAAAGACGAGCATTGCCATTGCATCCATGATCCTATCAGCAACTGTTAAACATGAAAGGCTTAAAGGGATATACCACCATCTTACAACCAGGTTTAGGTATTTTGTGTTGTTTATACTTGGGTCTTCATTCTTTGGAGCGCAGAAGGTTAAGGGGGGACTTGATTGATGTCTTTAAAATGATGAAAGGGATAGACAGAGTTGACGTGGATAAGCTTTTCCCATTGAGGGTAGGGAAGATTCAAACAAGAGGGCATGACATGAGAATTAAGGGACAGAAGTTTAGGGGTAACCTGAGGGGGAACTTCTTTACTCAGAGAGTGGTGGCTGTGTGGAATGATCTTCCAGCAGAAGTGGTGGAGGCAGGATCGATTTTAACATTTAAAAGTAAAGTGGATAGGTATATGGACGGGAAGGGAATGGAGGGGTATGGTCTAAGTACAGGTAGATGGGACTAGGGGAAAATAAATGGGCGGCACGGACTGGAAGGGCGGAGAAGGCCTGTTTCCGTGCTGTAATTGTTATATGGTTATATGGTTATTATATGGTTGTATGATTTATTGCTAATAATATAATAAAGCAGCGTTTTCCATAATTTTGCTCCTCCAGGTAATGTTAAGGGGAATCTGCAGAAGGATCTCGACCCGAAACGTCCCCCTTTGCGTTTTCCAGATATACTCTCGGACCCACTAGTTACTCCAGCTTTTTCTATCTATCTTCAGTTTAAACCAGCATCTGCAGTTCCTTCCTACATACTGCTAGTTTAATAAATATATTTGTAATACTTTGTCATCAGTTAAAATTTCTGGTCAATGGGTTATATAATGCTCACATCCTGCATTATAGGAAAATAGAGCTTGATTTTCATTGATTGATAGATCGACTGACCGATTGATCGATTGATCGATTGATCGAAAGTAACAGCAGGGAAACAGGGCCTTCGACACCATGCCAACCATCATCACCCGTAGTTCCATTCTATCCCACGTTCACATCCACTCCCTACATGCAAAGGGAAATTTTACAGACATCAATTAAACTACAAACCCACATGTCTTTGGGATATGGGTGGATACTGGAGCACCTGAAGGAAACCCACGCGGTCACGAGGAGAACGTGCGAATTTCACACAGTCACCTGAGATCAGGATCGAATCTGCATTTCTGGCATTATGAGGCAGCAGTTCCCTGCACCACTGAGATATCTATTTGCTATTTAGTACTATTTTAGCTCTTCTAAGAAGCAAATTTGCTGTGAAAGACTTCATAATAATATTCATCAAAACCCATCGGCTTTTTAAAATTCTTCTCTGATATTTTTATCACTTCTTATCATAACGTCTAGACTGTCCCATAACTTCTGCCTAATTGAGTTCCCAGTGACTTGGCAAATGTATGCAATCTTTTGCTGAGCAATCTGAAAGATGCCAGGATTGATGTTCAATGTGCCTGAGCCTGCTGATCAGTCAGTGGGGAAGATGCTGCAATTAGCCCAAGTCTCTCTCGTGTTGTTCGCACCTAGTTGCAATTTTCTTTCCTACAATTGGATGCCAGTAGAACATATTCACCCTTTCTCTCTGCTCCTCATTGAAGGATGTCAACAAAAAGGTCAATATTCCTAGTCTTGCTCAGTTTTCAGTTTAGTTTAGTTTAGTTTGGAGATACTGTGCGGAAACAGGACCTTCGGCCCACCGAGTCCGTCCCCACACACTAATACTATCCTACACACACTAGGAACAATTTACAATTTTAACAAAGTCAATTAACCTACATGCATGTACGTCTTTGGAGTGTGGGAGGAAACCGATGATTCTGGGGAAACCCCACGCAGATCATGGGGAGAACGTACAAACTCCGTACAGACAGCACCCGAGGTCAGGATCAAATCCGGGTCTCCGGCACTGCAAGGCAGCAGCTCTACTGCTGCACCGCCATGCCGCTATAACTTCAATAGCCCTAACGTATGGCAAAGAGAGACTAGGAACAAATGTTTAACAATTTCAACCAATTAAGAGTTGCTTTTAATAAACCACATAGCTGGAAATGAAAAAATGTACTTACAAATCGATGTAGTTTTTTGCCAAGACCAAAAATAGTGCTTTCTGGATTTCAAAACGTTTGCACTGCACTCAACTAAAAGATCTGCAATTAAAAATTCACATTCATATCTTCCACAAAATGCTGCCCAATTAACCTTCCCGTTTTAAATGTGTTCACGGTTTTGATAAAGTATCAAACTGCATATTGATTTACTTCACATTCAAAAGCCTGAGGGAGTTAAACCCTTCGTTTTCCCCTGTGGTTTCTGCGGGTGAAATGAAAACTGGATGTGGAAACATGTTTGCCCTTGTCTTTGGCTATCATCAGTAGTGTTTTAAATCAAATGCAACAGGGCACTGGCGATTGAAATATGGTGAAAGGTAATTTCCCTCTTTATATCTGTAGGTTTGGGTCTAGCTCCTCGTTATACAACAGGACACACCAGAGGACATGACCCCCCATGTAAAGGGAATTAGGCAGACAAAAGGTGTAGGAAGGAACTGCAGATTCTGGTTTACACTAAAGAGAGACAAAAAATGCTGGAGTAACTCAGTGAGACATGAAGTATCTCTGGAGAGAAGGAATGGGTGATGTTTCCGGTCTTCAGACAGCATATCTACTCGCCTCTTTTATGTACATTCATCAGTATGACAACACCTCCACATCATTGGAAATAATCATTGACTAGCAATAACTTTTAATAATATTTGCTATTTTTGTAGATATTTAACTTTATCCTGCTTTATCCTGAGTATCAATTGGCTGATAAAACAATCAGTCTAGAAACACTCTGATTCACTACTTACTAATTACTTATAATAACACCTGTTAGCATGATTAATTAGCGTATCAGTACATAGAAACATAGAAAATAGGTGCAGGAGTAGGCCATTCAGCCCTTCGAGCCAGCACCGCCATTCAATATGATCATGGCTGATCATCCCCAATCAGTACCCCGTTCCTGCCTTGTCCTCATATCCCTTGATTCCCTTAGCCCTAAGAACTAAATCTAACTCTCTCTTGAAAACATCCAGTGAATTGGCCTCCATTGCCTTCTGTGGCAGAGAATTCCACAGACTCACAACTCTCTGGGTGAAAAAGTTTTTCCTCACCTCAGTCCTAAATGGCCTACCCCTTATTTTTAAACTGTGACCCCTGGTTCCCGATCCCCCGCAACATCAGGAACATTTTTCTTGCATCTACTCTGTCCAATCCAAAAAAGAATTTTACATGTTTTTAATATAATACATTAGAATATAAGAAAATAGCAGGTGTAGGCCATTCAGTCCCTCAAGTCTGTCCTACCCCACACTGCCCCAAGCCTCATCTGTGCCAGATTCCAATAGTCCTCAATTCCCTGATCCTCTCTATACCTTTTTAAATGCCTTGAATGAACTCTTCCATAATGATCTATCTTCGCCACCTCCAACAGGATCCCAACACTAGTCACATCCTCCCACCTCCACCCCTTTCCACCTTCCGCAGAGAACATTCCCTCCGCATTCCCACCCTTCCCACCCAAACCACCCCATCCCTCGGTACCTTCTCCTGCAACCACAGGAGAAGCAACACCTATCGTTATACCTCCTCCCTCGACTCTGTCCAGGGATCCCACCAGTTCTTTCAGGTTAGGCAGAGGTTCACTTGCACCTCCTCCAACCTCATCTACTGTATCCGTTGTTCAAGATGTGGACTCTTATACATCGGCGAGACCAAACTGGGCGATCATTTCGCTGAAAACCTTAGCTCAGTCCGCCTGAACCTATCTGATCTCCCAGTTGCTAAACACTTTAATTCTCCCTCCCATTCCCACACTGACCTTTCTGTCCTAGATCTCCAGTATTGTCAGAGTGAGACTAAACCAAATTGGAGGAACAGCATCTCATATTTTGCTTGGGCAGCTTACAGCCCAGCGGTATGAATAGTGATTCTCCCACTTCAGGTAGCCCCGGCATTCCCTCTCTCTCCATCCCTCCCCCACCCAAGTCACACCAGCTTCTCGTTTTCACGCAACAAACAGCTAACAATGGCCTCTTTCCTTTATCATCGTACATGTTTTGAATATATTTCATTTATTGTTCTTTGTCTCACTGCATCATCATCTATAGTGTCCTTATTTCTGCTGCTGTCTCCGTTTGTTGTCGTTCACCTAACTGAGTCAGTTGACAGGACTCACCACGGGGAGGTCGACAAAATGAGCCCTCAGGTGGGTGTCACACTGGTGGACCTCGCCCCCACCTATGATGCAGCGTGGCACCAGGGCCTGATCTTGAAGCTCCTCCGCACCATTCCTGACCGTCATTTAGTGCGGTTCCTTGCCAACATCCTGGCCAACCGCAGTTTTGTACTCAAGACCAGCGACGGACAATCTAGCCGACTGCGATGCCCAAGAAACGGAGTCCCCCATGGCTCGGCACTTGCCCCCATGCCCTTCAACCTCTATATCAGCGATCTGCCACGCACGGCCTCGCGCCAGTATTGAATTGAATTACCTTTATTGTCATTTAGACCTTTTGGTCTGAACGAAATTTCATGCCTGCAGTCATACATGTATACAAAATAACAAAACCAACACAATAAACACAAATTTAACATCCACCACAGTGAGTTCACCAACACATCCTCACTGTGGACACGCAGATGACCTGGCCCTGCTGCATTCGGACAGGTGTTAGTCAAACGTGGAGGATGTGCTCTCGATGGATATGGAACTTGTCGCGGGCTGCCTTAAAACCTGGAGACTAAAACTGAGCGTGGCATAAACCACCACAACGGCCTTTCACCTGAACAACAAGGAAGCTCAATGCCAGCTAACCGTCACTCTCAATGGGTCACCCCTACCCTATAACCCATTTCCTACATACCTCGAGGTGAAACTAGATCGGCAGTTGATCTACAAGCAACTCCTTGAAGATCTCCGTGCTAAAGTCTCGGTGCGGAACAACCTCCTGCGTTGCTTGGCTGGATCGTCATGGGGCACCAGAACATCTACTCTCAGAACCAGTGCTCTTGCATTCATGTACAGCGCCGCGGAGTACGCTGCCCCAGCATGGTGCCACAGCGCTCATACTAACCAGCTAGACGCCATCCTCAACGACACCATGCGGATCATCACCGGCTGCCTACGCCCTACTCCGATGGATCATCTGCCAGTGCTCGCAGGTATTGCACCCGCCAAGCTTCGCAGAGACTACTTCACCCACAGGCTGGTGTGCACGGCCCCATCGGATGCCAAACATCCTCTACACCA
Source organism: Raja brachyura (assembly GCA_963514005.1). The sequence goes on from OY740808.1 coordinate 33,540,828, forward strand.
CCTCGCCCAGGACTCACAGCAACTGGGACCTCAACGCCTGTCATCTCATCGCCCCTTCTCCCGTCACGCAGCGACCCTCTGTCGCTCCGGTTACAACACACCAGGAACACGGAGAACCAGCTGGGAACAGACTTCACAACCTCCACAATTCACTGTTGCAGCGAACACCACAGCCCCACCCGGCTCGGCCCTGCCCCGCAACCAGTGGGTCGCCCTGACCCGGCTCCGTACAGGGGTCGGCCGGTTCAACGCCAACATGCATCGCTGGGGGCTGCGATCATCTGCAGCCTGCGTGTGCGGGGCAGACCAGCAAACAGCGCAGCAGAACGGCATTTTGGACTGCGCTGTCCTCCGCCCCCCTGGTGGAGGGGTAGACCTCACGGCCCTCGACAACAGCACATTGAACTGGCTACAGCGCCTGGAGGGCGTTACATAACCTTTGCTGCCTCAAACGCAAGAAGAAGAATCATCTACAACTCTCGTTTCCCTTATCCCCAACCAGTCCGAAGAAGGGTCTCAACCCAAAACGCCACCCATTCCTTCTCTCCAGAGATGCTGCCTGACCCGCTGAGTTATTCCAGCAATAACTGGAATCTTCAATAACCCTCAGGGGTAAAGAATTCCAGAGATTCACCATCCTCTGCAAGAAGTTCGTAGAAAATCAGTTTTAAATGATGTTACTTCGTAACGATGTCACTTTATGCAAGATCTCAAAATCTTATAATTCTGCCACTGTTTGAAACATCTCAAAATTAGATCACTCCTCATTCTTATAAATGCTAAAGGATATACAGTGTAGATCTAATTTCTTGAGCCATTCATGATGTGAATTGTTTTTGGATTGCCCTCAAGGCCAGTATATCTTTTCATAAATAAGGGGACAAAGTTGTGCACAGTGTTCTGGTTGTGCTCACAAGTACCCTGTGCCGATGTAACACTGCCTCCACAATCATCTCACTTGCAGTAAAAAGGCCGTTGACCATCCCAAACTCTTGCTCCACCTGCCTGCTACCTTTTTTGTAATTCATGCCCTAGATCTTCCAGATCCCGCAGAAGGTGTGTCCCAACCCAAAAGGTTGTTTAACCATATTCTCCAGAGATGTTGCCTGACCCATTGAATTAGCCCAGCACTTTGTGCCTTCTCTAGATCCTCCGGAACTTCACTCAACTGCATTATTTCTTGATTTAGATGATCACCTGGTTTTAGATTCCTCTTACTGAAGTGTGTGTAACCTTTGCTGATTTTTTGCCCACCTAATCAATCCATATATATGCAGTTGTGGAGTCCTTTCTCCTCGTTGAAAATCATCATCCCTATTTTGGTGTTATCTTGAGGATTTCTTACACTCTGCCCCATCCTCCAGAACAGTCTGAAGAAGGGTCTCGACCCGAAACGTCGCCTATCACCTTCGCCCCTTAGATGCTGCTGCACCCGCTGAGTTTCTCCAGCTTTTTGTGTAACCCTCCAGAACAGTCATATCACTTCTAGACCATAGCACAGGGCAGCACAGGAATGGGCCCTTGGGTCCGAAATGCTTGCACTGTATGGGACGCCAAATTAAACTGGCCTCATCATCCTCCACATGAACCATATCCCTCTAATCCTTGCACTTCTGTGTGCCTATCGATAAGCCTCTTAAAAGCCACTATCGTATCTGCCTCCACCACCATCCCTGGCTCCCACCACTCTCTGTGTAAAACACCTGCCCCGTATCTCTCCATTAAACATTCCCCCTCTCACTTATAGCTCTGCCCTCTAGTGTTATACAGGTAATTTCCATCCTGGGAATATGGTTCTGACTATCTACTCTATGCCTCTCATAATTTTTAATACTGCCACTAATCATTTTACATGCCAAGGTTTTGCCCACCTTCTCAATTCATATATATCAAGGTGCAAAGTCCTTTATCATTACAACGCATCATTCCTATTTTTTTTGTTGTCTTAAGGATATCTTACTCTCTGCCTCTCATCCAGGTCAATGATACTCAGTAAAATCAGGAACATCATAAATATTTGAGTGCCAAGAACTGATGCCTGAGGCACTGCACTGTATTCTCCCAGCTTGAGAAAGACCCATTTATTCCGACTTTTAGGGTTTAAGTTTAGATTTATTATTGTCATGTGTACCGAGGTACAGTGAAAAGCTTTCATTTGTATGTCATCCAATCAGATAAGATAATACAATACTTAAATTCAATCAAGTCCAAATTAATTACAACCGTGAGCGCAAAGGGAAAAATCCAGAGTGCAGAATATAGTTCTCAGCATTGTAAAGAGTCTGTCCCACTTAGGCGACTTTTTAGACGAGTGCAGGAGACACTACGCTCGCCACATGGTCGCCACATATTCGTTGGTGGCCTCTGGTGAGTCTCCTTCATGGTCGCGACGAGTTCCCGTATTCTGGGAACTTCAGTAAGGTCGGCGCAATTTTATCAACATGGTTGCCATGGAGAAAATCGATAATCCTGTAGTCGTAGGTCCAGTTGTAGTCCAGTCGCCATGTAGTTATGGGTCATCGAGGTGGATGTAGGTAGTTTTAGTTAATCGCCTTTGCTGTCCGGTCATTTTCATTGGCTCACTGGGGAAAAAAAAACGTAAGCACGAGTTTTCAGAACCAAGGATAACTTAAGAAGCCAGAGATACACGGCTGTGAAGTTCGGCGGACAATGTTAAATGTCCGCCGAACTTCACAGCCGTGTATCTCTGGCTTCTTAAAAGTTGTCTGGCTTCTTAAAAGTTGTCCCCACTCCTTCTCACTCCTTCTCCCCCCTTCTCCCCTCCCCCCTCTTTTAAAGGACTTACTGTACACTGTGCTAGCCATATTAACCTTCCTGTTCATTGCAGTGTGTGTCTGTATCACCTTGGTTTTGCACCATGGGAACCTCAGACAGCGCTCTGCCCACTTTCCCTGGCCCCAGCATTTGCGATGCGTTTGTGTGTGTGTGTGTGTGTTCCACTTTGACAGTCACCGTTGCAGTTCCCGGTTTTTCAGGCGACTGCCGGGAACTTGACAGTCGCCGGCTGTCAGCTGAAAAATCGCCTAGGTGGGGCAGGCCCTTAACGCATTGTAGCGCATCAATTCCACAGACAAAGCTCAAAGTCCACAATGCTGTAGAAGTGAATCGGACAACACCCTACCTCATGCAAGGCAAGGACCATGCAGAAGCCTGATAACAGAGAAGAAGCTCTTCCTCAGTCTAGTGGTGTGAACTTTCAAACTTCTATACTTTCTGCTGGATAGGAACAGGACAAAGGAACAGTCCATTATAAAGGATGAGGTTACGGAGTACTTAGAAGTTCACGATAAAATAGGCTGAAGTCAGCATGGCTTTGTTAATGGGAGGACTTGCTTGAAAACTGTGATGCTTCAAGGAAACATCACCTATTCCTTTTCCCCAGAAATGCTGTCTGACTCGCTGAGTTACTCCAGCTTTGCATGTTTCTCTTCAGTTTAAACCAGTATCTGCAGTTCCTTCCTACACATTGTGTGGATGGGAATATGGTGGTGAAGACGGAGCTATAGAGAATAAATAGAGGTCTAATGTAGGAGTCCATGTTGTTCAGCTGTTCCGCACATGAGTTTAGGGCAAGCGAGATGCTATCTGCTTGTGACGGTAAGCAAACTGCAATGGATCAAGGCTGATTGGGAGGCTGGAGTTAACGTGTGCTATGCAATTCAATCCAAATTCCTGATCTGTCTGGAAAGATCTCATAGCTCCAAGATTATACTATTGAATTGTTCTAGAAGATCAAAAATTCCTTTCCACTTCCTCCAGTTTACCCAGCTGCACATTCCAGGCATTGAATCTGTTGAATCTTGAATCTTGTTCAGTCCGTTCTTGTGCGTAGGGCATCCTAATACTGATTTCAGTCTTAATGAAGAGTCTCGACCTGAAACGTTGACTGTCCATTTGTTTCCACAGCTGCCCGACTGCTGAGTTCATGCGGGCAGGCAGCATCTCTGGATAGAAGCAATGGGCAATGTCACCCATCCCTTCTCTCCAGAGATGCTGCCTCTCCTGCTGAGTTACTCCAGCATTTCGTGCCTTTATTCGCTGTGTACCAGCATCTGCAATTCCTTCCTACGCATGACTGCTGAGTTCTTCCAGCTGCTCTCCAGTATTTTGCATCTTGATACTAATCCTGGAATAACTTCTCACCATTTCCGTCACCTATCACTTTACGGTAATGATCCTGAATTATGATTTCCTCTCCATTTATTATTCCAAGAATATCATCCCTCAGTTGCCTCTTTTTACCATTCACATCTCGCCTTGTAACTCACTCCTTGAATGCTAATGATGAGTGTTAAGCTTCTTTACACCATCTTCAAGGCTTAAATCTCTCCCTTGGGTGAAGTCTATTTTGTCTCAGTAACCAGAGCAAGACACAATAGCAAAGGTGTTGGCAAACTAGAGACCTACACTGTTTAAGCATGACATCTTCTAATTTGTTCTGGGTATATAATTCAGCATTCTATTTGCTTTATTGATTGCTTTTCCACTGTGATTAAACACATTAAGTGCCAAGACTCGTAAAAGTCTTGGACCTCTTTCAACTCAAATCACTATTTCGGCACAATTCTTAGAATACTTTGTGTTTCTTCCCATGAGTAGAATTGGCAAGTTATCCGAATGTAATCAGTGTGGAGCTCGCAAGTTCTCCTTGTGGCAGTATGTAACGACTGTAGTTTCCTGCCAGCAGACTCTAACAATGCTCAATTAACCTATCTGGAAATGAGCGTCGCATTTTGGAGGAGTGTATGAGACTGCGCAAAGAATAAAAAAGTTTCGTGAAAGGTTAGAGCAAATGGGTGGTTCGCGGTTGGCATGGACCCAGCGCACATTCCTTGATGTATCCCTCTATCAATATTATTGTGACTTTTTTTTTTTCATTTTACCTTTTGGTGTTTGTCCTGGTTATTTTGGAGCTTCGTCAGACAAGTTTACCCACAGTTAGTTCAGTTTAATTTAGAGATACAGCGCGCAAACAGGCCCTTCGACCCACCGTGTCCGCACCGACCAGCGATCCCCGCGCAATAACACTATCCCACACACACAAGGGATAATTTACACTTATACCACGCCAATTAGCCTGCAAACCCGTACGTCTTTGGAGTGTGGAAGTGAATCGAAGATCTCAGAGAAAACCCAAGCATCACGAGGAGAAGGTACAAACTCTGTACAGACAGTACCCGTAGTTGGGATCGAACCAGGGCCTCTGGCGCAGGAAACGCTGTAAAGAAGCAACTCTACCGCTGTGCCACCATGCCGCTCCAAAAAGGTTGTATAAATATTAGAAGATTAGCACACAAGGAACTGTAGATATGGATGAAGCCCTGTTTTAGTGCAGCATTGTAAGATTCTTCTGTGTAGTCAATATCAAAACATATTTTAAATCACGTCATTATATTAATGGCTTCATGGCCCTCAAAACTATTCTCAAGTATCTAGTTACAAATAAATCACACATCTGTCAATCTCTTTAAAACAGTACTCGGAGGAGTAGTCACTTCCAACCTAATCAAATTGAAAGAAAATTTTAAAAAGATACAGACGCTGTAAATCTGAATCAGCAAACGGGGTTAACATTTTGTGTCGGAGACCTCTCTGTCTTCCAACAAAGGGGTTTGACCCGAAACATGATCTCTGTTCCTCTTTCCACAGATGATATCTGACCTGCTGTGTGTCTCCAGCATGTTCTATTTCAATTACGTTAACAGGCTGTTTTAAGTATGTTGAACTCCATGTTTGCTCAGCTTGGTTGGTTTGGTTAAGAGATTGTCTCCCCACTGGACTGCCTCATTTTTGCCCTTTTTTTATCATCCGACATTCTAGATTAAATGGAATTTTCACACTTTACCCGCCCGTATCTCTGTGTCTCCCACTCTCCTGACTCTCAGTCTGAAGAAGGGTCTCGACCCAAAAAGTCACCTATTCCTTCTAACCAGAGATGCTGCTGTTCCCTAACTACCTTTCCTTCCTTCTATCCAGAGATTCTACCGCTAAGTTACTCCAACGTATTGTGTTTTCCATACAGTAACCACGTGCCCAGATTGGAATTTTTAAAAAGTGTTTCAACAGGGTTCTTACATGTGAAGGAGAAAGCCCTTGAGAAAGAAAAGCAGATGCAACCAAAATAGCTACTTTGACCTAAGATTTATATTAATGGGATACTTAATCTTGCAGCCTCCAATTCTTAAAGACACTTTCACCCACTCCACAGTGTCTTAAAGGGCCAAACTATGCACTTGCTGATTGATAGGCATGGCTTCCCCCATGCAAGATTTACCACTGATCTGTCTAAGTATTTATCAGTGACGTCTGCTAAGTGTGTTTCTCAGTTTGCAGAATCACTGGTGATTTGGACAGTCACTTCTTGCACTCCGTGCAGCTAAACGCAGACAGCCAGCTAATTCTGGCAAAGAATGTGAGAAAACATATTTAAGAACATGAGTGGGTACCAACAGCATGAAAAGCACGTGTATTTTGGCTGTTTCACATATATTTTCTTATTTTGCCTCAAAGCCTGATGGAGATTTTCATTGGATGCTAATAAACAGAGTAGAGTTAAAGTGGTGAACAAGATATTATGTGAAGTGGGTATTTTTATTTATATATATATGTGTGTGTGTGTGTGTGTGTGTGTGTGTGTGTGTGTGTGTGTGTGTGTGTGTGTGTGTGTGTGTGTGCATATAAATATAGATATATATATACATACACATATACATACATACACACACACACATGTACATATATATATGCGCACACACACACACACACACACACACACACACACACACACACACACACACACACACACACACACACACACACACACACACACACACACCTGCAGGTATTGGTTTATACCAAAGATAGACATAACATTTTGGAGTATCTCTAGAGAAAAGGAATGGGTGACATTTTGGATCAAAACCCTTCTTCGACAGGTACATGGATAGCACAGGTTTGGAGGGATATGGACCAAGCTTAGGCAAGTGGGACTAGTGTAGCTGGGACATTGTTGACCCAGCTACACGTGTGGACGAGTTGGGCCAAGGGGCCTGTTTCCGGACTGTATCACTCTATGACTGAGTATAATTAGAATATCTTTGTGCATGATATAATGGAAAAGGTTCAGAACTTCAAGCTTGGGAGAAATTAACTAAGAATTTAATGGGCAGACCTCACCCTTAGTTAAGAAAGGATATACTGGCTTTGGAAGCAATCCAAAAGAGATTGACTGAGCTAATTATTGGATGAGACGGTTGACCGATCACAAACAGCTAAACAAACTAGATCTATATTCTTCAGAGCTTAGAAGAACAAGGATGGTCTTATATAAGGTTCATGGAACATTGACAGAGTATATGTCAAGAAGCTTCCTCCAGCAGGAGAACCTAGAACAGGGGGACCTGATTGCATAATTGGAGGGAGAGGGGGTGTCATTTCAATCTGGTGCATTGGACATTGCCCTCACAGCGGGTAGTGAATCTTTTGAAATTCGGTACCTTGGATGATTGTTGAGGCCATTTTATTGAGGGTATTTAAAGAGGAAGTTGGTAAATGTTTGAAAGATCAATATATTTAGTGCTGTGTGGAACAGACCAGCCTGGGGCAGGTCATATGGTCAAAAGTGATAGGAGCAGAATTAGGCCATTCGGCCCATCAAGTCTACTCCGCCATTCAATCATGGCTGATCTATCTCTTCCAACCCCATTCTCCTGCCTTGTCCCCATAACCCCAGGCACCGTACTAATCAAGAATTTATCAATCTCTACCTTATAAATATCCATTGACTTGGCCTCCACAGCCCTCTGTGGCAAAGACTGCCACAGATTCACCACATTCTGACTAAATAAATTCTTCCTCATCTTCTTCCTTTGTCTGAGACTTTGACCTCCACTCCCCCACTAGTGGAAACATCTTCTCCACATCCAGCCATGATTGTAGCTTGTTGGGCTGAGTAGCCTATTTCTGGCCCTCCTTCCTTATGTTCTTCCGTTGATCTTGAGATCTCCCAATAGATGACGCTGTGCCTTCCAGCATGATTCTGGGTGCTGTCTTCCACTGGGAGACCAGTTGCAAGCTGATCAAATGCCCAGGGTAGTGAAGAGCAGTCTAGAGACTCTCATTGCTTCAGTGAAGGGCCTGTCCCACCAGCATGCAACCCCATGCAATGAGCGTGACCTAACGTGGTCGCTTGAGCCGTCCGGCGTCGCGGGGCCGGTCCCACTTCGATCGCCGGAGCCGTGTGGAATTGTGCGGAGTTCGTCCCATCATCGCTCCGAAAAACTGACCGTGTTCAAAAATTACGCGCGGCAACGGCTTATCGGCTCGCTGTCGCCTCGACGCATTACACACCGCCTCGACGTCGTGCCTCCGTGACCCTCTCTGTGTGTGGCTCCGTGGCCCTCTCTGTGTGTGGCTCTATGCCCCTCTCTGTGTGTCCCTCTCTGTCCTGGCGAACTTACCTTTGAGACTTCGCTCCAAGTTCGCCTCACTTTGCGCCGCGTTGCGCCACTCACCCGACCTCCGTGCGGCCCCTGCTGCCAGTTTGGTCGCGCTTGCCGCATGCAGGCGCATGCTGGTGTGAACGGGCCCTGTATGGGGATCACCCGACCTCCGCGCGGCCCCCGCTGCCGGTTTGGTCACGCTCACCGCATGCTGGTGGGACAGGCCCTTGACTCAGTGAACCCAGGTGTCTCACACCTAGGTTCACTAGCTGTTTAAACTGGCAAGAAGACCGAAGGTCTGAAGAAGGGTCTCGACCCGAAGCGTCACCCATTCCTTCTCTCCAGAGATGCTGCCTGTCCCGCTGTGTTACTCCAGCATTTTGTGTCCATCGAAGGTTTATTCACATTAGCAAACATCTCTGACATTAACATTCAAGAACTACTAGAAAATAAAATTTCTTAAATGGATAATTAGCTAAAAACATCAAAAATAAAACTGGATACATAAAACAGATGCGCAGAAACCTAAAAAAAACTTAAATATTAAAACTTCCTGAGTAAGATCAAATAAAACGGTTGCTTGTTATTCTGAAGGCTGTTCACTTTAGTGGAAGTGCTGCACTTGCACCTGGATAACTAACAGTAAAATGCATATGCATTAGTTGTAAATATTGCCTGACACTTGTCGATCTCCCCAGTAGCCATTCCTCTCCTTCCAAGTGAAAGACTTTGTTGTTCTTGTGCCAGGTCCAATTTGGCTCCATTTCAGCAAATGGATTCCCCAGCATAATTGGTGAGGAGCTGAGGGAGAACAGAGCTGCACAGTCTGAGTGTATGCACGTCCAATATTGGAATGCTTTTGGGAAATCAATGGGGAACACCTCGCAGGAAGTTCACCATTTACAGTTCTTGTTCTCGTTTGCTTGTGTGGGAGTGCAATATTGTCTGAAGTGAAATGCCTTCTGGCATTCCTCAGCAAATATTCAGTCCTCAGAATGTCTATATTTGAATGCAAACTGATGAAACATCATTAAACCTTTTGACTTTTTACATTTTCCTTGTATTCTGTCAATTTAAAAAAAACGTGTTTATTGTTGCCTGCCTGCTGCTGTGTGATTAATCTAGCACAACAAGGAGTGGTGCAGGAAGGAACTGCAGGTGCTGGTTTCAACCAAAGATAGACACAGAGTGCTGGAGTAACTCAGCGGGACAGGCAGCATCTCTGGAGAGAAGGAATGGGTGACGTTTCGGGTCTGAATTACCTGAAACGCCACCCATTCCTTCTTTCCAGATATGCCGCCTGTCCCGCTGAGTTACTCCAGTCATTTTTGTGTGTATCTAGAGTGACATTGGGGCCTGATGGAGCTGTTATTGTCCTTTGTTACATCATTTTCCAGAATTCCAATACTGGTCTTGGTTGTGGGAGTGGGGAAAGGAATATGTGGGAATTGGAATAGGTTTGGTGGTGAAATAATTAATTAATAGAATTTAGATTGAATCCCTTTTAAAAATAGCATTAAACCAGACACAAGGCTTTGGCTCATCCATTAGAGTTCCCAACCATAATAAATACATTTTTCCTTCTATTGAAAAACATAATTTAGTACCAGAGTCTGGAGCCTGGGAGACTATTAAAAACATGGACAAGAATTGCTGTGGGCTGTTTTCAGACCATTATTAATATTGGTATTGGTTTAAGATTGCCATGTGTACGGAGACATGGTGTAAAACATTGTTCTGTGGGCTATTCAGGCAAATGACACAATACATGAGTATACTGAGAGAGTAAAATAGAAAGTAAACAGGATGCAGAATATAGTTTAAGAAGGAACTGCAGACGCTGGTTTAAACCAAAGATAGACACAAAGTGCCGGAGTAACTCAGCGGGACAGGCAGCATCTCTGGAGAGAAAGAATGGGTGGCGTTTCGGGTCGAGACCTTTTTTCAGATTGAAGAAGTGTCTGAAGAAGGGTCTCGACCTGAAACGTCACCCATTCCTTCTCTCCAGAGGTGCTGCCTGTCCCGCAGAATGTAGTGTGACAGCTACAACGAAAGAACAGGTTAAAAAAAATACACGGGACACAACAAGATCAATGGGAGATCGCAAATTCATCCTTTGTACACGAGAGGTCCATTCAAAAGTCTGATAATAGCGGGGAAGAAGCTTGGATCTGGCAGTATGTGCTTTCAATGTCTTGTATCTTCGTCCCAATGGAGGAGGGGAGAGCAGGGAATGACCAGGGCGTGAGTGTTGTTTGGTAATGTTGTCTGCTTTCCCAAGGAAGTCCTTCCTCCCCATTTCAATCTGTATGTTGAGGAGAAGTGAAATGTAGATTTATTCTAATGCTCATCATAAGCTGTTTGATGTCAACTCATTTTGCACTGTCTGTGATCGTAGCTGGTGTTACCGTTGATTCACCTGATGATGCTGCAATATCATCCACCTTTGGATTCAATGCTATCTTGCCTTGATTCTAATCAGAAATATTATGTGTTGGTTCTTCCTGAACAACTGTAAGTTTCTCCTTAAAAACATCTTCAATCAGATAGTTGTCTTTTCTATTTGGCTGTCTGATCCTGGGAGAAAGGAGCCCTTGTGGCTTTTTCTGAATTTCTTGCTCATCTTTCCAATTAATATTCCAAGAACTATATATCTCCACTAATTCTCAGAATTCCCATTATGTAATTTTAAACCTCCTGGGAGGCATCTGTGCACAAACTCCACCATGTAGACTAAATGACTTCTCCTCACTCTACTGCTAGCTCTGTTTGAACTACTTGATTTTAAGCTTTCCTTCCAAATTGGGCTGATTGAGACTAAATCTTCTGTGCACTTTGCCTGCCTTCTGGAGCTTAGAAGAAATGGTGCAAGCAATTGCATGGTGATGCAACGGTAGAGTTGCTACCTTACAGCGCTTGCAGCGCCGGAGACCCGGGTTCGATCCCGACTTGAAGGGCTTGTCCCACTTTCACGACCTAATTCACGACCTTTTTTACTCGTGGACATTTTTCATCAGGTTAGAAAAACGCCCCGACCTACTTGATACCACGTGTACCTACGACTAGCATCACGACCTACCTACAACCTCCTACGACCTACCTACGACCCAGGCACGTGCCGTCAGGGTAGGCAAGGTGGGCACTGCCTACCCTGACTAAAATTATAACATAGTAATAACTAAATATGAATAATAAAGGCATGGGAGAATGATGCCTATGTAAGAGACCGATCGCTTAGGTAGGCATAATTCTCCGTGCCTTTCATCCGCAGCGCTTGTAACACGGGAAGGTCTGTGCAGCCCACGTGCCGTCAGCGCTGCCTGAAGCCGTCAGTTTCAAGCGGGGCTGAAGGCAGCTGAAATTCTGCCTTTGCGGGGTTTTCAAATATGGTTTTCAGTTCCTTGGCGGGGTTTTCAAATATGATTTGTCAATATTTTAAGTGTATGTTAGGTAACAAGGAGAGAAGAATGGAGTTTGTGTACCAATAATGTGGTAAGTACATTTTGTGTTTATGTTTTTAAATACTGTATTTCCCGGGGTGTGGGGGTGGGGGGGAGAGCTCCTTTCCAAGCAGTTGGCGAGTCTGGCCCGGGGTAAAGTTGCGGGGAGGGCACTAATGTTAAGAATGAGGGGATTGGAATAATGCCACTTGCGACGCTCCTTGCACGGAGGCGTGCAATGACAAGGCATTGAGGCCGGGGGGGGGAGAGTGAGAGAAGTAACTCGTGTGGCTGAACGGACGCCGGGCTGGACAGCGGAACCAGCCGCCATCTTAGCACCTGTGGGAATTTAAGGATTTGCAGGAAGCCGATGACATGAGCGAAGTCGGCGAATGGCAGGTGACAGGTGTTCCGACGGAGAGCACTGCCAAAGGTGAGCGGGCCGGCAGAAGGCGCTGAAGTGGCGGCCAGTTCTGCTGTTGGGTCCCGGTGGCCGCTCCCCGAGCTGCTTCTATCCCCAGCTACAGTGCGTGGCTTCGTGCCCAGAGAGCTGCGCTAGTTGTGAGTGAGTGAGTTACTGGCAGTATCCCCGACACCCTCCTTCTCAACACTCGTGCCCTCCCCACAACTTTACCCCAGACTCTCCACACACTGTGAAAGGAACTGTTCCCCCAATTGGTCTAGGACTAGGAAGCCTAGGAAGGGCAAATTGAAATGTCACTGCTTTTTATTTATTTATTTATTTATTTATTTAACGGAGAGACCAATCTGCGCATGCGCGGTTTAATTTTTAAAAGCGGACTGAGTGCCTACCCTGAGTAATTACTCACGGCACGTGCATGCTACGACCTCGTGACGACCATGCTGCGAGTATGAGTCAAGGGCAAACTCGGCAGAGGTCGTGAATTAGGTTGTGTGAGTGGGACAGGCCCTTTAGGTGCTATCTGTACAGAGTTTGTACGTGCTCCCCGTGACCGCGTGGGTTTTCTCCGGGATCTTCAATTTCCTCCCACACTCCAAAGACATCCAGGTTTGTAGGTTAATTGCCTTGGTGTATGTGTAAATTGTCGCTGGTGCATGTAGGATAGTGTTAATGCGTGGGGATCACTGGTCGGCGCGGATTCGGTGGGCTTATCTCTAAACTAAACCAAACTAAAGATATTTGGTTTCTTAAATCACCACCTATATTGGCATTTCCTCATCCTCATTTGATGCTGACTAAAAAGGAGAAGTGAAAGGCTTATATATTTCTCTACTCTTCAAAAACTATCTAAACTGAAATGATCTGAAATATGAACCATTACCTGATACAACCTCTCCCTGAGGTTGCCGCTGGCAATGATAGATTTTAATTCCTTCATCATATTTTCTGTTGTGGTACTTGATCTCACTTCTAACAACTTCAAATGCTACCATAGAGTTATGCAAAACGGAAGCAGGCCCTTTGGCCCAACTTGTCCATGCTGGCTAAGATGCACATCTACGCTCCATCCATTTGGCCATTTTTGATCCATATCCCTCAAAAGCATTCACCCCATTTATGCCCCTTGTGATTTAAGGTACCTCAACAAGATGACTCCTCAGTCTCCTCTGTTCAAAGGAATGGATTCCTTGTTTGCCCATCCTCTCTCTATACCTCAGGCCCACAAATCCTGACAGCTTCCTCGTAAATCTTTTCTGCACTCTTTGCAGCTTCATGGCACCAGCAGGGTGACCAAAGCTGAACACAATACTCCAAATGAGGCCTCACCAATATCTTGTATAACTGCATCATAATGTCCCATTTTCTAATCTCAATTGCATGACTCCCGGAGGCCACAGTGCCAAAAGCCTTGTCCAGCATCCTGCTCATCTATAATGCAGTTGCAGAGAATTACAGTATATACTAGTACGGTTAGATCCACCTCCAACATACCCCAGGGCTCTACCATCCACTGGGAAAGTCCTATCCTGGTTTGTCATCCCAAAGTGCAACACCTCACACTTATCTGAATTAAACTCCGTTTGCCATTCCTCAGCCCACTTGTGCAGTTGCTCAAGATCCCACTGTAATTCTTGATAGCCTTCTTCACTTTCTACAATACCACCTACTTTGGTGTCATCTGTAAATTTACGAACCATCCAAATTGTTGATGTAGATGACAAACACCAGTGGGCCCAGCACTGGCCCCTGAGGTACACCACAAATCATGGGATTTCCATCTGAGAAACAACCTGTCACCATCACCCTCTGCATCCTACCTGCCAATTATGTATACGTAGCTAGCTCTCCTGGGATTCTGTAATTGCCACAATATCACAGTCCCATGTACCTATCCAACCCATGCACTGACCTAAACTACCATGTGGAACATTGCTGGTCCATTTAGACTTTGTCTATCATCCCTTCTGGTTCTTTCTCCAAAATACTTCATTGAAATTCATGCGACACAATCTCCCACCTTCAAAGCTAGTTGTAAAAACTCTTCGGATGTTTCTTAATTTTCTCAGCCAAAGCTATCTCATGCCCCTTTTTTCACCCTTTTGACTTTCTTCTTAAGTATACTCCTGCATCCTTTATAGTCTTCTAAGGATTCACGTAATCCCAGCTGCATGTTCCTGATGCCCACATTTTCCTGACCAGAGCCTCAATGTCCGAGGTGATCCAGAGTTCCCTACTCCTGCTGGCCTCGCCCTTCATCAGGAATATGCATGCCTTGAACTCTCGCCATCTCACTTTTAAAAGCCTCACACTTGCCAGGTGCCCCCATGCCTACAAACAACTTACTAAATAAACACCTTTTGCAAGATCCTGTTCAATACCATCAAAATCAGTTTGACACATACTTAAAATGTTTAACTTGTGGTCCAGATCTGTCCTTTTCTATAACTATTTAAAAACTAATAAACCTGTGTTCACTGGTCCCTCAGTAACTGAAGTCTAGCACCTCAGTAAATTCTCCGGCCCTATTTCCCAAGCGTAGCCTTCTCTCTAGTAGGGTTCCCCATATATTATGTGAGAAACCCTTCCTGAACACGCTCAACAACGTTCCTGAATGCACTCAATACGACACCGAGAAAAAGCGCATCTCCGTTGAGGTAAGAGATTGAATATAGTTTCCCCCAAACCCCCCACCCCCTACACAAAACAAACCGACAAACACTAAAACATACTTTTAATACACACTTAAAATAACAAAACAGAAAGAAAAGAAAACAAATTCTCCCTATCCCCCTATCTTAAACACAACCTGTAGTTAAATGTTTAAATAAATAGCTCTGGTTGATGCTAATAAAGCTAATCATTTACTAATATACAAATGGCTGTATGAATATTGTCTGGGTTACACTAGGTTCCATCATAAGCCCACTGTGGTCTTGTGCAATAGCTTAACATATGATGAGTGTTTGAAGGCACTGGGCCTCAATTCCCTGGAGTTTAGAAGAATGAACAGAATAGTGAAAGACTTGGAGAGAGTGGATGTAAAGAGGATGTTTCCACTGGTGGGAGAGTCTTGGTACTGACATGGATAGAGAACTGGTTGGCAGACAGGAAGCAAAGAGTAGGATTTAACGGGTGCTTTTCAGAATGGCAGGCAGTGAATAGTGGGGTGCCGCAAGGCTCGGTACGGGGACCCCAGTTGATTACAATATATATTAACGATTTTGACAAGGAAATTAAATATAACATCTATAAGTTTGCAGATGACACAAAGCTGGGTGGCAGTGTGAGCTGCAAGGAGGATGCTATGAGGCTGCAGGGTGACTTGGATAGGTTGGGTGAGTGGGCTGATGCATGGCAGATGCAATTTCATGTGGATAAATGTGAAGTTATCCACTTTGATGGAAAGAACAGGAAGGCAGATTATTATCTGAATGGCATCAGATTAGGAGATGGGGAGGTGCAATGAGGCCTGGCTGTGCTTGTACATCAGTCACAGAAAGTAAGCATGCAGGTACAGCAGGCAGTGAAGAAAGTCAATGGCATCATTGGCCATCATTGTGAGAGGATTTGCGTTTAGGAGCAAGGAGGCCCTACTGCAGTTGTACAGGGCCCTAGTGAGACCGCACCTGGAGTATTGTGTGCTAACTTAGTCTCCTAATATGAGGAAGGGCATTATTGCTATTGAGGGAGTGCAGCGTAGGTTCACCAGGTTAACTCCCGGGAAGGCATGACTGACATTTGATGAAAGAATAGGTGGAATAGGATTGTATTTGCTCGAATTTAGAAGGATGAAAAGGGATCTTATAGAAACATATAAAATTCTTAGAGGATTGGACACGGAAGATGCAGGAAAAATGTTCCAATGGTTTTGGAGTCCAGAACCAAGGGACACAGTGTAAGAATAAGGGGTAGGCTATTTAGGACTGAAATGAGGAAAAACTTTTTCACCCAGCATGTTGTGAATCTGGGGAATTCTCTGCCACAGAAGGCAGTGGAGGCCAATTCACTGGATGTTTTCAAGAGTTAGATTTAGCTCTTAGGCTAAGGGAATCAAGGGATTGCGAGAAAAAGCCGGAACGGGGTACTGATTTTGGGTGATCAGCCATGATCATATTGAATGGTGGTGCTGGCTCAAATTTTCTATGTTTTTATGTTTCTAGGACTAGATGTCAGAGCCTCAGAATTAAAGGATGTTCTTTTAGGAAGGAGACAAGGAGAAATGTCTTTAGTCAGAGGGTGGTGAATGTAGAATTAATTGCCACAAAAGGCTGTGGAGGCCAAGCCAGTGGTGATATTTAAGGCAGAGATAGATAGATTCTTGATTAGTACAGGTGTCAGAGGTTATGGGGAGAAGGCAGGAGAATGGGGTTAAGAGAGAGAGATAGATCAGCCATTATTGATTGGTGGAATAGACTTGATGGGCCGTATGGCCTAATTCTACTCCAATCACTTATGATTTTATGATCTTAGCAATGGATCCAAATGGATTGAATCCCTTGTGGGACAGCCTTATATTGGACTGAGTCCCTGAGCAAAGCCACAACCTATTCAGTTGCTGTGGATGTTTTCATGGCTATCAGCTGATAGGACAGACACAATAATTGGTTTTATTAAAACATTCAAAGCAAAAAAATGTTGTCTGTGTCAAGTGAAGCACTCATCTTCAGATTGGGAGGAAAATTGAAATGCAGAAATCGCAATCAAAAGCAAATTTAAATTAATTTAAAGAATGTTGAAAAGATCAAATTAATTAAATGTTAAGGTTTTGACAAAGGGTGCCATCTGGAAACGAGTCTATGTTTTTCTTTCAGATGCCAGGACACCTGCTGTGCATGATTTTTTTTGTTTTAGAATTGATAACAATTTTTAATACTAAAGTGTGGAATTCTGTATGTGCTAATTATTTTGGAACCAACGCAATAATCTCTCTAATAACCACTGTAACCAGTTAAAGGGGAAATATTATTATGGTGATGAGCTTTGCAAGAACAGCCTAATCTTGTAAACACAGATTAAAGTGCAGTGACATGAAAACGACAAAGTGCCAACAAATGGCTTCACCATTTATCACAGCCGGCACTACATTCATTGTGGCCGCATTATAAAATGACAAAATAACTAAAATTGAAGTGCAAATATTTGCATTTATCCCAGCTTGCACCACTTCCAAGGATAGACACAAAAAGCTGGAGTAACTCAGCGGGACAGGGACCTTCCGGGTCGAGACCCTTCTTCAGACTGAGAGTCAGGGAAACGAGAGATATAGACCGTGATGTTGAGAGATATAGAACAAATGAACGAAAGAGATGGAAAAAAAATAACGATGATAAAGGAATCACGGCAAGGCTAGCTGCTAGGTGAGAACGAGTTACAACGACCCGTTTATTTTATCATTGTTACTTCTTTGCATATCTTTCATTCATTTGTTCTATATCTCTCTACATCACCGTCTACATCCCTCATTTCCCTTTCCCCTGACTCTCCAGTCTGAAGAAGGGTATCGACCCGAAACGTCACCTATTCCTTTTCTCCAGAGATGCTGCCTGACCCACTGAGTTACTCCATCATTTTGTCCCTATCGTCAGTTTAAACCAGCATCTGCAGTTCCCTTCTACACATTCCGTTTGCACCATTCCCAGTTCTGCGCTGCTACTTAGACAGATTAGCTCTCAATCCTGCAATGTTTTGATTTTATAATACGGAGGCTTTGGTTCAAATCCCTCTGTGCTTCCTCTTTTCCCTAATCTCTCTAATCTCCTCACGCGATTTCCTAACTCCGCTTTCTTCCAGCCCTAGTGTACGATGCAAGCCCGTGGTCTTTGCTCACCTGTTAGCATACTCTCACTGCACAATGGATCGAACCCTCAACTTCTCCACCTTTCCACTTCTCTCTTTACCCTTCAGAGGCACATTAAAACCTGTCACTCTCTGGACGCCTTTGGGCACCAGTCCTAATGACCACTTCTTTGGCTCAGTGCAAATTGTATGCCAGCTGCTTCTACGAAGCACCTTGGGACATCTCATAATGTTAAAGACACGATGTAAATGAATGTCGAAGTGAAAGATATCCACTGTTTGCTTCAGTGCAAATTCACCAGCAACGCAGACTATTTTCTATAATAGTGCTTCTGTCCATTTCAAATCAATTAAGCATTCCTTACATTTTTCTGATACAATGGCCTTCTGAAATTACAACCCAAGATAATAACAACTGCTCCAGTTGTATTGTGCAGAACCCCACCAGGAAATTAATAATGCTAATTAACTCCAGATGTGAGCTGGTTTCATTTAAACAGGTTGGAAATGGTGGATTTATCGGTAGCTGCAAAGTCCTCATGAAGATGATAGGAAGGAGCTTCAATGTGGAAGAACATTAACCGTGCTCAATGAGGTAGAAACCAATTTCAATCCTAATGGTTTCGATGTTATGCAAGTAAACATATTGGGTTAGATGCTTCCTTGGCCAGTTTTAGTTAGTAGCCATGTTATTGATACCACCATCAAATGAGTCCCTCACTCTTCATCCAACTTTACAATCAGGCTGTGATTTGTTATGAATAGCAAAAATTATTGGATACCTATTAAATAGAGTCAGGAATCCAATAGAAAACATTTTTTTGGTTACCAATTATCAATTTATTTACTTTTCTTCTGTGCTGTACGAATGCCTTTCACTCAAATTCATGCCCCAGGCAATGAAGAGCCTCTATAGCCCAAAGGGTTAATGGGTGTCCTCCTACATTGAGATGCTCCTCTAGTCTTTGCTGGAGACAGCTATCCATGCTGGGCTAGCTTTCATTAATGACACTGGTATTCCAGTACCACATCATGTTGTGGGTGGGGGGGGGGGGGGGGGTGAGAAGGAAGTGATGAAAATTGATTCTGATCTCGTTCTTGTCTGTGATGAATAAATATTATGCACATTCCAGCTGGAATCAGCAGGCTCTGGCCTGGAGTTAGTAACTATGTCCGCCCAACTTGCTGCACCCAGACCATCAACCTGCATTGTTTGTGTTCTCTTGATCTAAATCTCATCACGTTTATGTTCCCATGTCTGCCTTCTCCCTCTTTCAAAATGCCTTCATTAACCTGTCAACTTGATAACCGTATCAACAGCTTATTCCCACAATAGGTCTGGCCTAACTCTATCGACGGTGTTCCCTTCATCCTATCCGTCCCTTCTCTACATTTTCTACAACTTAAAACAAACTTTTTCTTCCCTATGTCCCTATTTGCTAATTCAGATGAAGGATCTGAGACCTGAAATGTATTTCCACAGATGCGCCTGCCTTTCCATTTGTTTTCACCTCATGTTTCATCCTGGGCGAGTCATCCCAAAACAGTGCCGAGGTAGAGGTCTTGTATCACAGCACGTAACTGTCGTGTATGCAATAAAGTTCATGAACAAGAATTCGTGCTTAAAGCCTGTCGCCCTTTAAGTATTATGTTGCCTGATTAATTGCATTCAGGACTGCAATATTAAGTATATAACGTTCTGCGCAGGGCCTTTTATTAAACTGTACTTTCTTTTCCAACTCCTTATATTTCACATACATCAGCTTCTACCCCTCGTCAGTGATTGAGAATCTATTGCATATCGGAACATTACTTAGTTTAATTTATTTACAGAGATACCTAGTCAAATACAGCCACTATTGGATGGCCTTTGGACACTTAAGCTCCTGTCCCACGATTCAAGTTCACTCAAAAGCTCTCCCAAGTTTTAGAAAAAAAATCAAACTCGTGGTAAGTACGTGGAATGTACGTAGCGGGTACGCGGAACTCGTGGATGCCTCGTAGCAGCTCGTAATGGTAATGGCCGGTACTCGGGAAAAGCGGAAACTCGTGAAGTTTTTTTCAACAGTGTGAAAATTTTCCAAGATTAACAAAATACTCGTGATGAGGTACCACGAGTTTGATTTTTTTTAAACTCGGGAGAGTTCTTGGGTAAACGCACATCATGGGACTTAAACAACATGAAGTCTCTTCAATGCCTGATTCGAACAGTTTGTAAGAATTCCAAGGAGGATTTCTTCTAGATTCTTGCCGATCTGTCAAAACAAGTACCAACAACAATGGCCTCTTCGTGTTGTCACCGTGGATCTGCACCCTGACTTGTGTATTCATATTCCTCTCACTCTAATGATGTGGTTAAAGTAGCTGTACCAAGATACGAGCCAGAAAGCCAGGGGGAGCAGCTGTGGAATATAAACATTACCACCGAACATACAGAGCATCATATCTGAAACATGATCTCCTTCTGTAAAAATGTTTTAAAGTGAAATCACATATCTCTCCATGCTCCGTTCACTAATAATCCAAAACTAATGCAACTTTTTTGGTTTGGTTTAATTTAGAGATACAGACCCGACACAGGCCCTTCAGCCCACCGGGTCCGCGCTGACCAGCGATCCCCGCACATTAACACTATCCTACACACATTAGGAACAATTCACATTTATACTAAGCCAATTAACCTACAAACCTGTACGGCTTTGGAGTGTGGGAGGAAACCGAAGTTCTCGGTGGAAACCCACGCAGGTCATGTGGAGAATGTACAAACTCTGTACAGACAGCACCCGTAGTCAGGATTGAACCTGGGTCTCCGGTGCTGTAAGGCAGAAGCTCTACAGCTGCACCACCGTGCCACCCATGTATACTTAAACAAATTATTCCATTAGCTGTTTGGTGTCTGAGACCAACTCTGAGGATGGAACCCTGTGAGATGATTTAGAGCATGAAAACTGTTGTTTACGTGAAATAGTAGCAAGAGAGGGCCCTTAAGTCCATCATGCCAGTTGAGTTCTGCAACGAAAACATGGTTCATCTTTAACCTCAGCCAGCATCACTTTCCATCAATTAGTCGATATAGACCATGAAAGATACAACAGGACAGTGCAAGAACAGGCCTTTCAGCACATGTCTGGGCTGAACATGATGCCAAGATGAAGTAATCTCATCTTCCTGCAAATCATCTACATCCCTCATCCACATGCCTCATCCACATCCCTCATCCACATCCCTCATCCACATGCCTCGAACACCACCCCTTGCATTGCGTTCCAGGCTGGTAATAGTCTCTGGATTAAAAAATACTTGCCCCACACATCTCCTTTAAACTTTTCCCCTTGAAGCTATACCATCTGGTCTTTGACATTTCCACCATGGGATAAACATTCTACCCAATTTCAGAGTGTACAAAATCACAAGAAGAATAGATCGGGTAGATGCACAGAGTCTCTTGCCCAGAGTAGGGGAATCTAGGACCAGATGATGTTGCCTGGACTAGAGGGTGTGAGCTATAGGGAGAGGTTGAGTAGACTGGGGCCCTATTCCATGGAGCGTTCGGTGAAATAGTGCGAACTCCATCATCAAGTTTGCCGACGACATCACTGCTGTTGGACGAATCACGGATGGGGATGAGTCAGAGTATAAAAGTGAGATCGACCGACTGACCAAATGGTGCCAGCACAATAACCTGGCTCTCAACATCAGTATGACCAAGGAACGGATTGTGGACTTTGGTAGGGGAAGGATGAGGACCCACAATTCTGTTCACATCAATGGGATGATGGTGGAGAGGGTCAGAAACGTCAAATTCCTGGGCGTGCATATTTCCGAAGATCTTTCCTGGACCCTGCACACTGATATAATTATAAAGAAGGCACATCAGCGACTCTACATCCTGAGAAGATTACGGAGATTCGGTATGTCAAAGAGGATTCTACTGAACTTCTACAGGTGCACAGTAGAGAGCATAGTGAATGGTTGCATCGTGGCCTGGTTCGGCAACTTAAACGTTCAGGAGCGGAAAAGACTACAAAAAGTTGTGACCACTGTCCAGTCCATCACCGGCTTTGACCTCCCCACCGTCGAAGGGATCTATCGTAGTCGCTGCCTCAAAAAGGCAGCCAACATCATCAAAGACCCACACCATCCTGGCCGCACACTCATTTCACCACTTCCTTCGGGAAGAAGGTACAGGAGCCTGAAAACTGTAACGTCTAGGTTCAGGAACAGCTTCTTCGCTACAGCCATCAGGCTATTAAACACGACAACAAATAAACATGGAGCTCTGAACTGTAAATTACTATATTATTATTGCACTTTTTTTTCTCTTCTCCCGTTATGTACTATGTTTACATATTCACATATTCTGTTGTGCTGCAGCAAGTAAGAATTTCATTGTCCCATCCGGGACATATGACAATAAAATGTTCTTGACTCTCTTGACTTGAGGATGAGGGGAGATCTTATCGAGGTATACAAAATCAAGAGAGGAATAGATCGTGTAGATGCACAGAGTCTTTTACCTAAAGTAGGGGAACCGAGGATCAGAGGACATAATTCAAGGTGAAAATATTTAACAGGAATCGGAGAGGTAACTTTTTCACACAGAGAATGGTGGGTGTATGGAACAAGCTGCCAGAGGAGGTCGTTGAGGCTGGGACTATCCCATCGTTTAAGAAACAGTTGGACAGGTACATGGATAGGATGGATTTGTAGGGATATGGGCCAACCGCAGGCAGGTGGGACTGGTGTAGGTGGAACATGTTGGCCGATGTGGGCAAGTTGGGCTGAGGGGCCTTCCATGCTGTATCACTCTATAAGTCCCTGCTGACCAGTGTATGCCTGTAGTTGATGCTGGAAGAATTCAGTAGATGAGGCAACATCGGTACCGGAAATGGACAAGGCTCAAACATTCCAGCATCTGCAGTTTCTTGGGTCTTGGTCGTTGATGGAATAGGTTTCCCGGCTGGAACTATGTGGGAAATATCATAGACCCCAATCGAGGTTCTGGGCTATGTGCTGGGATGTGTTGGGTCTCAAATCTGGGACAAACTAGGTCTTCCAGCTAGGATGTGTTGTCTTTCCTTGCGGAGTTTCTAAGCTGGGTTGGAATTGTTACATAAGATGATTAGAGCATAGAAATCTTGATCTGAGTCGCACAATCACCGACTCAAGTCTGCTCTGGCATTCAGTCTTGGCCTTAATACAAAATGTCCATCTTTGCCCCATACCCCATGTCTCCCTTGGAGTTTAAATGTCAGTGTCCATCTTGGATATATTACGTGACTCCACTGCTTTCTGGAGTAGAGAATTCCATGATCGCATTGGGAGAAGTTCTCATCTTGTTAACGAGCAACCCTCTATTCTGAAACTATACCCTCTAGTTTTCGATACCCCCACTGGGGGAAACATCTCGCTATCTACCCAGTCAAGCCATTTGGCATTTTGCATCTCAGTAAGATTCTTTTTCATTCTTATCTTCTCCGCTTAATATAGCTTTTTTATGCTCTCTTTCTCATGCGTCAACCTCTCATCTCAGTTCATGCCAGGAACCCATTTAGTGAAGTGGTTGAAGCACTGGTTCCAATGCAAGTGCAGCTGAGAATAAAGCTCAACGCAACATTTCATTTGTGGTCTCTCTGGCACCCTATAAATTTGCATCAAAACCTTCCCTACTTTTATACACCATACCCTTTCAAATAAACAGCGACATTTAATTAGCCTTCCTAAGTACTTGCATTAGGCATGCTAACCTTTTGTGATTCATGTGTTAACACCACAGATCCCTCTGTAGGTCCAAGTTTTATAGTCTCCCTCTCTTTAAATAAGAATTTACATTCCCCACATTGCATTCCAACCCACTCACATAACCTATCCATGTGCCTTTATACGCTCCGCAAATCCTCCTCACACCCCACTAATCCACTTCTCTTTATATCATCCATAAAAACCTCAGTCTCTGCATCCAAGGCACTAAAATAGAGTAAAAATAGTTGAGCCTTACTACCGATGTATGTGGCCCCCCTGCTAGTTACTGACTGAAATTCTAAAGTTGACCCACCTCTATTTTCTGTCAATTGATCACACCCCTATCCATGGGGGTGTGGTAGTCCCATTTTCATGTATTCCTGTGTAATATTGAATGCTTTATGGAGATTCAAAACATTATATCTACTGGTTCCTCTTTGTAATATTGTAGTGGCTGTCTAGCAAGATTGTCAGATATGATTTCCCTTTCATAAAGCCATGCTGACACTGCAGTGTGGAGGAAGGAACTACAACTGCTGGTTTAAAGACCGAGATAGGCACAAAAACACAGTGGGACAGGCAGCATCTCTGGAGAGAACGAATGGGTGATGTTTCTGGTCTGAAGAAGGGTCTTGACCCAAAACGTCACCAATTCCTTCTCTCCAGAGATAGAATTTTGTGTCCATGTCCATTTGTGTCCATTTTGTGTCTATCTTTGCTGACACAACATGATTATCTTTTAACTTTTCAATGCTATTACGTGCTATTTTCAAGAGAGAGCTAGATAGGGCTCTTAAAGATAGCGGAGTCAGGGGATATGGGGAGAAGGCAGGAACGGGGTACTGATTGGGGATGATCAGCCATGATCACATTGTATGGCGATGCTGGCTCAAAGGGCCGAATGGCCTACTCCGGCACCTATTGTCTATTGTCTGTTAATAATAGTTTCCAATACTTTCCAGATGTTAGTCCAACTAGTTTCCTGCTCTCTATCTACCTAATTTTTTGAATGGAGATGCTACATTTGTGGTCTTATTATAATCTGGAACTTCTGCAGAATCCAGGGAATGTTGTGTGCAACCAATGAATCCATGTCTCTGCAGCCAGTGAAGAATGCTGTGGTGGATGTTTGTGTTAAATTCTATTGTGTATTGTGTGTTATTTTTTTAAGTGTATCGCTGCTTGCAAATTCATTTCACTGCACCCTCGGGTACATGTGACGAATAAATTTGACTTTGTCTTTGACTTTGAGTGCAGGCCATCAGGTCAGGAGACTTGTTGGCCTTTAGCCTAATTAGATCAGCCTCTTCAACACAAAAGAAGAAGAATTAAGCAACATTGCAGCGATACATACCTCTCAAATACAACACATTTTATTGTTATGTATATTAGTTCCTACATTTTTGACTTAGCTCTGTCTTTAGTTTACAGACTACTTCCACCTCTTGGCTTTGTACTAATACTGAGTGTCCTGTCAAGCCCCCCCATTGTCACCAACAGCCTGAGAATGTCGTGCTACAAACTTACTCCAGGAAAAAGGACATGCTTTTTTCCCAATGCCTTACAATGGAGCACATTGAAGCAGTTCTGATCCACACACCAACATGTTAAATCACGCCATTCCATCATTATATGCCTAAAAATCAAAATGGAAACTAGTAAGTGATCTCAATGTTGTGATACATAATGCAGATGAACAACATGGGACTGTGTATTTCAACCCTGCTTATATTTCTTGTTGTGATTTATGATGTAACATCAAACCTTCTACCAGTTGTGAAAAGCAGTACTTTATCTGACAATTTTCTTGATTCATTAGATTCTAGCCCTGAATATTACTCTGCTGGTGAATAAGTATTCCTCTCTATTGTAAACAAAATAAATACCATACAGTATATTTGGTTCCACTGAGACTTTAGTCTTTTAGTTTAGTATTGAGATGCAGCGTGGAAATAGGCCCTTCGGCCCACCGATTCCCTGCCGACCAGCGATCCCAGTACACTAGCACGATCATGCACACTAAGGACAACTTTACAAATTGAACAGGGCCAATTAACCTACTAACCCTTACATCTTTGGAGTGTGGGAGAAAACCGGAGCACCCGTGAAAACCCACACGGCCATGGGGAGAATGTACAAACACTTTACAGTGAGCACCCATGGTCAGGATTGAACCTGGGTCTCTGTCGCTGTAAGGTAGCAACTCTACTGTGCTGCCCGAACGTATTGAGGACTCTGAAGTATTTGAGGACTTTGAGAGAATAAGGAAATGACTAGATAAATAGAAGCTTTTCTTTCTTGCTGATTTAAATGAAGAGTTAAAAGCCACAAGATTAAATATGCAACAATATTGAGGTAGCAACTCTACCACTGCGCCACTGTGCCGCCCTTGCAGGGAATGATTATTTTACCAGGTAGCGCAGAAACATTATCATTGCACCTGTTTTCCATGAAAACTAGCATTGGTTTAATTGGGACGAGGACAGTGGGGCATATTTACATCTCTTTTTTTCTCCTGTTTTTCTCATTTCTCTTTTTTCTTCTGGCACTTCTTTGATAGTTTAGGAGTCTTTTCTTCTCTCTTTGCATTTTTCCTTTTTTTCTTCATTCTTTCCTTTTTTTCTCTTTTTTTTTGATTTATGTATTAATGTTAAAAGTGAAGCTGTATAAATTGTATAACTTTCATGTCGATTGCTTTATACTTGGACAATTGCTTCGGATAAAATAGATTCAAAAATAAATAAATAATAATAATTGGTATGAGTAGCCAGGGAGAGTTGAAACACACTCCATTCTACATTTGGCTAATTTGCAAGGATGGAGGGCAGAAGCGTGAAACAGGAGGCCGGCCCCTGTCCGTGTCAGTGACCTGTTGTCCACTTCATTTCATGATATCTCTGAGCAACTGGGCTGCTCCTTGTGCAGGTGAAAGGAAATCCCCACTTCAGCTTCCCTTGCGGGTTAGGTTCGGGCTTGCACCGAAGTGGTAAATGTTGATGCGTTGTAAAAAAGGGCCTGTGTTTCACACTCTCCCAGGTTCCCCAGCAGTCTGGCTGCCTGCTTTCCCAGGTGTTTAAACTGCTGCTGTTTTCTTTCTCCCATAGGGACGAGCCACCGGTGAAGGCATGGGCAGGGGCTCAGCTTGTTTGATTCACACCCCTGGGCCTGGTTTCAGACTGGCCCTGGTCCGTCTTAATTCAGCACTTTCCGCAGCCCCTCCTCACCACTTAATGAGAGTCAACTTGCTTGAATAAATGAACTAATGAGTGAAAAATCTGAGGCCCTTGGGAAATTTGAAAGTGCATTGTTTCTGGTGAATAGAATGAAGTCGTGTATTGTTCAGAAATCAGTCCCTGTTTGCATATTCAAATTAAAATTGACTATAAAACAGATTTTCATTGGTAACTGTGTTATTACCCTAAATTTCTCCCATGAGGGAAATTCACTGCCGGTTGAAACACAGAGATGATGAAGAACTTAGTATGAAGTGTATCCATAACCTGGACAAGGGTTTCTGTTCCTGATTACCTCCCAGTTCCAAGCCTAGACAGAACTGCTCTCTAATAGTCAAGCACTGGGCTGCACGGTGGCACAGCGGTAGAGTTGCTGCCTTACAGCACCTACAGTGCCGGAGACCTGGGTTCGATCCTGACTACAGGTACTGTCTGAACAGAGTTTGTACGTTCTCCCTGTGACCTGCGTGAGTTTTTTCCGAGATCTTCGGTTTCCTCTCACACTCAAAAGACGTATAGGTTTGTAGGTTAATTGGCCTGATGTAAATGTAAAATTGTCCCGAGTGTGTGTAGGATAGTGTTAGTGTGCGGGGATCGCTGGTCAGCGCGGACCCAGCGGGCCGAAGGGCCTGATTCCGCGCTGTATCTCTAAACTAAACACTGCGATGTACTGTTCTGTTATATAGGATAGTCTGTTGGATCCTGTATCTGCGGGGCATCCGTTGAGCTGCTGCCTCACAGTCCCAGAGACCCGGTTCGATCCTGACCTCAGGTGCTGTCTGTGTCGAGTTTGCATGTTTTTTCTGTGACCGAGTGGGTTTCCTCCAGGTGCTCAATTTTCCTGCCACATCCACAGACATGGAGATTTGGAGGTTAATTGGCTCTGTGAAAATATGTAGTGAACGGATTATTGAAGGCCGACGTGGACTCGATAGGCCAAAGGGCCAGTTTCCATTCTATATCTCAAAACTAAACTAAACTAAACGGTGGAGACACACATTACCAAGAGATGAGTAGGTTCCCGAGGATAAATTGGGCACAGGAAGTAAATGCCACCAATGTTGTTAGTTGGAAAAGCAGCCTTATAATGCTGCACATGACCTCATGTCAAGCCTATACCAATCATTCTTTCTTATGCTTTGCACACCTGTACACAGGTGGCAGGTACACATCAGTCAAATGTTAATATTGCTTTGATGCACTCCGAATCTCCCCCTGAAATGCAGCCGTCACATAAGTGTCTGGTTTATTTAACCGGTATTGTGTAAGAAAATATCTCATGCTGAATCTTTCTCTGAGGGAATGCGACATCACACAGGAGTGAAACCCTGCTAATGTAACTTTACACTTGGCTGATAAAATGGAAGTGACAATATCAGAAAACCACTCTACAGGCCAGCGGTTCCAAAACATCTCTCACACATCTGTTAACAGCACCGCATCTGCCCTGTGATATTTTCCACTGAAAGAGATCCCTCTGCTTAAAAATTGCTTCGGGAGATTGGAGTTATAGTATTATTTCATAAAGATGTGTTTTTTGTGGAACTTATGTGGATGGCAGGTCTGCAGAAATGGCATCAGAAACCAGTTTGTAAAAGGCAATATCGCCCCCCTCCCCTCCCCTCCCCTCCCCTCTGCCAGCACAGGCTTCAGTCAAAGCTTTGCTGCTGTCAACTTGATTTGAATCGTTTCTCTCTGCCGGTGTCCCTGGTGGTTTGCTAAAACTTGCTTTCTCTCAGCCGCAGTGGGCCTTTCCTCCCTCAACAGTCTGCTCCATTGTAATGGTTATTAGCTGCCAACCATTTAAAAGCAGAAAGAGGCACTCAGGCAGTGAGAGCCAGTGCAGGGTTGCTTCAACAAATGCTGAGCCTCGCGCACGGGGGCTGTTGTTCCACTGGCACTGCCCACGGCAGCAGCAGCAGCCAGGCAACTTCATTTCATTTACGCTGAACGCCCTATCCGCAAATTTGATTTAGTTGTTTGTGTGAATGCTCAGGAGATCGCTGACAACATCGTGAGTACCGCTGTTCACCGTGCATCACTTAATACGATAGCCTGATGCTGCATCATTCGAGGAAGTTGTTAAGCCTGATAGTCTATGAGCCTTAATGATCAATGTCTGGATTGGAACGAACTACACCGGCAAAATAATTGAAGCTTTCCCCTCAAAGCACATACTTCTCACCGCGTTTTTTTTGTGATGCTTGGTCTAAATTGGATTCCCTGTGTAATATAGGCATGATTCATAAGTGTGGGTGAATATTAATTACTTGCACTGAGTAAGCACTGTACAAGAACTGTTTGCTCAATTTTGTACAATGTTAGTGTATGGGAGCTATTTGACATTTAGCAGATCACAAATAAAAAACACATTCCTCTCCCCAATCATCACCCTGATTTATGTAGGAAAAAAAAATGTGTTGCTGACAAAAGGAAAAACTGCATTCCCAAAATGCTTTTCAGAACCTCAGGGTATCGCGCTGTGTGCTACAGGCAATATAATACTTTGATGGTGGAGATGCTCTTGTAATTAAGATAAAGCAGCAGCCAATTTGCATTAGGCAAGCTGCTGCAAAGACCATCCAGTTAATACCCTGATAACCTGTGATCTTTTTCCAAAGTCTGGCTGGTTGAGAGATGTAGATTAGCCAAAACTCCCCGGAGACAAAGCTTTCTGAGAAAAGACGCACAGGTAACATAATGTACGACTAACTCGTGCCCACAGATACAATGTCAAATTTGTGCTGCCTGCACGTTAAATTATTTCACCCACGGCCGTTGGAGACCATGTCGTGCATTGGTTGCATGCATCAACAGCAAGCAAGGTTCGCAGTGGCGAGCTAGAGAAAGGGGAGGTTCATTGTAATCAGATGTTGGCTGGCGATCCACAATTCTATCTAACGCGGAAGAGTTCAAAAATGGGAAAGCGTGGGGCAGAGGCGTGTCACAGGTTAAAAAAACGGGAGAGATGTCATATCTTCCAAGGGATGGGGAAGCCCTCTGAACACATGTCAAGGGTGTCAAGGGTTGTGGGGAGAAGGCAGGAAAATGGGGTTAGGAGGGAGACATAGATCAGCCACGAATGAATGGCGGAGTAGACTTGATGGGCCGAATGGCCTAATTCTGCTCTTATCACATATGAGCTTATGACATGCGCGCCTCAAACACCAGAGTAGAATGATCTGGAGGCCAATGTCCCACAACAAGGCCCGAGTCTCTACGTACAGTGGTGCAAGGAGGTCAGTGACCCTGTAGAAGTGCAAAGGTCAGCGAATGCAAGCACCAGAAGCCAGGCCAGCCTCAGTCGTTGCTTGGATCACTGCAGCCCCACCACACCTTAATCGATCAGGATCAGAACTTAACATCCTCAAGCTCCAACTCACCATCACAACCTTACAACCATTTTTCTCAATTCACCCAGAGTTCATGATGCTGGTTCTTTTACACAACTAGAAGTTCACAAGGGCAGGCTTACCAATCTGAATCCTCCAGCTGACCACTGTTAGAGCACCCATTGCTGAGACAAGTGTGGGAGAGGGGGATGGGAGGAGGGGAAGCAAAATTATAGACTATATAATTACACAAGATACATATAATCCTCCAACTCACACCCCACCACCTCCTCTTCCCACAGTCTCTGCTGATCTACAATTGAAGATCATGTGAGCAAGCACTTCCTATTTTCCATCACCTCTTCATAATGAAACAATGGGTTGACTGGGCTTATTCACTGGAATCTAGAAGGATGAGAGGGGATCTTATAGAAACATATAACATTTTTAAAGGACTGGACAGGCTAGATGCAGGAAACATGTTCCCAATTCTGGGGAGTCCAGAACCAGGGGTCACAGTTTAAGAATAAGGGGTAGGCCATTTAGGACTGAGATGAGGAAAAACGTCTTCAGCCAGAGAGTTGTGAATCTGTGGAATTCCCTGCCACAGACGGCAGTGGAGGCCAATTCATTGGCTGTTTTCAAGAGAGAGTTGGATTTAGCTCTTAGGGCTAATGGAATCAAGGGTTATGGGGAAAAGGCAGGAACGGGAATACTGATTTTAGATGATCAGCCATGATCGTATTGAATGGCAGTGCTGGCTTGATGGGCCGAATGGCCTACTCCTGCACCTATTTTTCTACCTTTATGTTTCTCTTCCATCTGACTCTCAAAAACAAACCGTCGCCACCACTAAGAACATCCCAAGCCCCTGACTTCCCTCTTCGCCAGCACTTCCTCTTTTTTCAGATACGTAGACATCACAGCCTGTCCAGATCGTGAGGAGCAGCAGGCAAGCAGACAGGGATATTGAAGACAAAAGGCCAACCAATTTCACACTCTCACTCACCACCTTAGATATTGGCACTGCTTGTAATTTAGAGATGGGATCTGTCAGTGTGAGGAAATGTAGCAGTGACAGATAGAAGAGGAGCCAGTTATCTGGAGGCTTAAGGGCCTGTCCCACTAGCGCGCGATTAGACGCGACAAGCGCGACAAATTCGGACGCGGGGGTCGCGTGGGGGTCAAGCGATCCCGGTGCGAGTGAAGGGCCTGTCCCACTAGCGCGCGATTACACGCGCGACGTCCGAAGGAAGGACGTTATTTTTCATCACGTGATGATGCGCATGAACATGCGCGTTGCACGACGTCGGGCAGTGACGTCATCACGCAACGCCACGCTGAAGACGCACAACGTCAAAACGTCATCACGTTAATCACGTTCTGCGCGACTGGATTTTGCCGCGCGTAATTTTTTAAGCAGTGTCGGTTTTTGGACACTACGCGCGATGTCGACACCAGCTACACACAACTCGACGAGACTCCGGCGATCGCAGTGGGACAGGGTCACGCGAGGCCGGGCGACTAAAGCGACCACGGTAGGTCGCGCTTGTCGCGTCTAATCGCGCGCTAGTGGGACAGGCCCTTAAGGTCATCTCTTGTGAGGCAGAGTACAGAGGAACGCTGATGGGGTTTCAGAATGGAATGTGGACTGCACTGTTTTGCCTGCCAGCAAGTCTGTCCATTCAGTGTCAAGGAGCATGAAGGTGACTTGTCCAGCAAGGTACTGACACACATCTTTGCAGAGAGGTCCAGCATTCAAGTGACAGACAAATCCATTAGCATACTGTGTTGGAAGAGACTGCAGATGCTGGTTTAAACCAAAGATAGACACAAAAAGCTGGAGTAACTCAGTGGGACAGGCAGCACCTCTGGTGAGAATGAATGGGTGACGTTTCCGGTCGAGACACTCCTTCAGTCTGAAGAAGGGTCTCGACCCAAAACATCAGCAATTCCTTCTCTCTAGAGATGCTGCCTGTCCCGCTGGGTTAATCTGGCTATTTGTGTTTATCTTCCATTGACATACTTGGATGCCCAACTAAGATGCAACATCTGATGTCCCGTCTCTCAGCTTCCTAGCAACCACCATTAAACATAACTGCAGTGGCTCGGACTAGTGAAAAGCAAGGCATGCCTGCTGCCAAGTAAGGACAAGTAAGGACAAACTGTGACCGCTGCCATTGTGGTCAGCAGAGTGCAAATCGCTTTGTAGGCTGTCGCAGCAGTTCCGCAATTTGTCCTCCAATAATTACTTGGATTGTTGAAGCGCTGACCTGGAGAAGAGTTAGTGACTCCATGGAGCACCATCTTGCAGGCCGACAGGATCCCAATTGCTCATGCCTTGGTATTGCCTGATGGCCATTAAGCCCAGACAACTGGTGAAACAGTGGAGCGCACAGCTCAGCCTTTAAGATGTAGGCTTTATCGTTTCTCCAACCCATGTGGAGAATATTGAAGTGCTTTCATTTCTAC
The DNA here is from genome assembly GCA_963514005.1 of Raja brachyura. The sequence continues at coordinate 33,573,729 of OY740808.1, forward strand.
ACTATGAGGGATCAGGCAAAGGAAACACAGTAGCTCAGCGGTAGAGTTGCTGCCTTACAGCGCCAGAGAACCGGGTTCGATCCTGACCACGGGTGCTATCCGTATGGAGGTGGTACGTTCTCCCGGGGACTATGTGGGTTTTCTCCAGGTGCTCCGGTTTCCTCAAACACTTAAAAGACGTCCAGGGTTTGTAGGCTAATTGGCTGTTGAAAATTGTTCCGAGCATGGGTAGAACTAGTATATGAGTGATCGCTGCTTGGCGTGGACTTGGTGGGCCAAAGGGCCTGTTTCTACACTGCATCCCTAAAGTCTAAAGTGAAGGCCCTGTCCCACTTTTCCCAGTTACTCACGAATTCTCCCGGGTGTTCCCCTTGATTCAAACTCTGAGAATTACGGTAATAGCCAGCCGTAGGTACTCAAGGCTATTTTTTTAACTTGTGGACATTTTTCAACATGCTGAAAAAAGTCCCGACTTACCTGATGCCCCTGGTACCTACGGCTGGCATAACGAGCCGCTACGATATATCTACGAACTCCTACGGCCTCCTACAGACTCGCTACGGACATTCTCCGAGTTTGGAGCAAGGGGAAAACTTGGGGGAATTCGTGAGTAACTCGGGAAAGTGGGACAGGGGCAAAGCTGCATGTGCTCAACCTCCAAGATCACCTGTGGTCTACAGAAGCCATGGTCAAGTGGTGGATGGCAGTGCGTTAGAGTATTACTGTGGACAAGGGCGGCAGCGAATGCACAGGGGTGATTCGTTGACACAAGCACAACACTGCAATGATCAATGGCAGAGGGAGATTAAAGTACACCACTGTCATTGGCTTTTGGCTGAATGTGTTGGAAGGAGCTGCAGATGCTGGTTTAAACCAAAGGTAGACACAAAAAACCTGTAGTAACTCACCGGGACAGGCAGCATCTCTGGAGAGAAGGAATAGATGATGTTTCAGGTTGAGACCCTTCTTCAGACTGAGAGTAAGGGAAACCAGTCTGAAGAAGGGTCTCGACCCGAAACATCACCCATTCCTTCTCACCAGAGATTCTTTCCGACCCGCTGAGTTACTCCAGCATCTTGTGTCCATCTTTTGTTTTTGGCTGAGCTATTTTCCAACAGTCTGAGTGATATTTGATTCCAGGTGGTCTCTTTCCTTCCTCCTTCCTCCTCCCAAACTTCCGAGGTACTCCCTGTACGACCGATGGTAAGGGAAGTCCCTGCATAATGACCCGTGAGCAAGACCGGGGCACATCTTGATACTCACTCTGCTGAGATGTGTCGAGTGCAGACCAGGTAGCTGGTGTAAAGGCCAACTTGACATGCGCTGTGTGGGAAGGAACTGCAGAGGCTTGTTTAAACCGAAGATAGGCACAAAGTGCTGGAGTAACTCAGCGGGACATGCAGCAAATCTGGAGAGAAGGAACAGGCGATGTTTCGGTTAGGGACCCTTCTTCAGACATGTGCTGAACTGGAAAAGCTCAGAAAGAATATCTTTAGTGGGCTGCATATGAATTTTATCTAAAATTGATTCCCCAAATAAAATCAGATACGTTGTGAGCTTTAATGCATTTCAATAAATTCAGCCAGTGTACAACATGCAAGTTGCTGTTGTACCTGCACAGTTTGTCAATGACGGAGGCCATGGTCGGTTCCCATGACCCCCCTGTTAAGTGTCGGTGACTTTGTGCTTTGATGTATCAATGTCATCAGCCATCCATAGGGATCCTGCCTCCGGAGGGTAAAGCAACGTTACGTGGATAGACTGGAAGAGATGGGATTGCTCCTTATGGAGCAAGGGAAGGCTCAGCACAGGTTCGATCGAAGTGTTCAAATCTATGAAGACAAGGTGAATGAGAACACTGTTCCCACTGGCAAAGAGGACAAGTAGCCTAAGCCACAGATTTGAAGTGATGAAGGTAAAAGTGACAAAAGAATAACCTGTATGCAGGTTTCCATTTGACATCTGGAATTCACACGCTGATAGAATGGTTGAAGAAGATTCAACTGTGGCTCTGAAAAGGAACTGAATAAACATGAAGGAATAATTTAGTTTCGTTTAGGGATACAGTGAATAAACAGGCCCTTCAGCCCACTGCGTCCACACTGACCAGTGATTCCCGTACATTAACACTATCCTACACATACTGGGGACAATTTATATTTCTACCAAGCCAATTAACCTACAAACCTGTACGGCTTTGGAGTGTGGGGGGAAACCAAAGATGTCTTAAGAAAACAATCACGGGTCATGGGGAGAACGTACAAACTCCGTACAGACAGCACCCGTAGTCGGGGTCTCTGGCGCTGTAAGGCAGCAACTCTACCACTGCGCCACCACCCCGCCCTAATAATGTTTGTGGTGCTTCTAGGAAGAGCTGAGCAATGCGACTAATGGACAAAGTATCAGACTTATTCAGTCAAACAGCATCTTCCCTTGTGATGCCATTGAAAGCTCTTCAGAGCCACACCAATCGCCCAAATAATTCAGTCCACAACTAACCTGTAGATAATGGATAATGTCCTTAAGTAGCTGAAGTGTTCTCCCAGCTGCTGAAGGTATGCTCAGTTGAGTGAGGAAGAGAGTGGGTGTTAGTTAAGCTTCATGAAGACTTATTGATTGACATCATCATCTATCTATCTCATTATCTGAACTATGGTGAACATCTCGCAGTGTGCAGGAAGGAACAGCAGATGCTGGTTTACACTGAAGATAGACACAAAGTGCTGCAGTAAACGGCCTGTCCTACCAGCATCCGACTCCATGCGATGAGCGCGATCAAACTTGAAGCGGGGGCCGCGCAGAGTGCGGGTGATCCCTGTACAGGGCCGTTCCCACCAGCATGCGCCTGCATGCGGCAAGCGCGACCAAACCGGCAGCGAAGGCCGCGCGAAGGTCGGGTGAGTGGCGCAACACGGCGCAGTGAGGCGAACTTGGAGCGAAGTCTTAAAGGTAAGTTCGCCAGGACAGAGAGGGGCACACAGAGAGGGGCACAGAGGCACACACAGAGAGGGCCACGGAGTCACACACATAGAGGGTCACGGAGGCACCTACAGAGAGGGTCACGGAGGCACGACGTCGAGACGGTGTGTAATGCGTCGAGGCGACTGCGAGCCGACAAGCTGTTGCCACGCGGAATTTTTGAACATAGTCAGTTTTTCGGAGCCCCGCGCGATGTCGGGACGAAGTCCGCACAATTCCGCACTGCTCCGGCGATCGAAGTGGGACCGGCCCCGCGACGCCGGACGGCTCAAGCGACCAAGTTAGGTCGCGCTCATCGCATAGAGTTGCATGCTGGTGGGACAGGCCATTAACTCAGCGGGACAGACAGCATTTCGGGATAGAAGGAATGGGTAACGCTTCGGGTCGAGACCCTTCATCAGACCGAAGAAGGGTCTCGACCTGAAATGTTACCCATTCCTTCTATCCAGAGATGTTGCCTGTCCCGTTGAGTTACTCCAGCATTTTGTGTCTATCGATCAGCGTGGTGTCTGGCATAATTCACCCACAAATCACATGGATGCCATGAATGTAATTTTGCTGTTTTATAGGCACCTGTAATATAGAAAAAAGCTGGTCCTATTTTGCTCAACCCTGTCCATCACATTTCTCTGATGGGCACTGATGTTTAATTACATAACTGGTAGCTTCATTTACTTTGAGCTGTTTAGACTTGCTTAGACTTTCAGTTCCTTACTGAATATTCAATCATTTGAAAATTCTATCCATATCATTAACCTCTCTTTCAGATCATCCTTGATCTGCTTTGCCCTTCTGTATTCATTTTAGATTTGAACCCTTGATTCTTTTTTTTCTGCTCTTTCTTATTAATTCACGATGAATTGAAACTGGGACAAAACATTTGAATAAAAATATAGAAAAAAATTAGCACTGGTAAAATATGTCTGATCCAATTATAGTATTTCCCTTTTTGGCACTGATCCAGTTTGATTAAGGTAATACATTTGCTCAGTGTAGCTCTACTGTGGTAAATAAGATGTGTCAAATGCAGCTATAGATTTATGAGTGGCATTGATGGAAACAATACAAACAGACCATTTTAACATTGTTTTTCCAGTGAAATGATGACATAATGAGTTAGAAATTTCTTGAATAAGTGACAAAGTGCATTGAAAAGGGCATCTTAAGGTGAAGCCTCAGTGCTCTGATAATCCACCAATTTACAAGACTCAAGGCATCATGCACAATAGAATAGCTCGTGAATGGGTAACATTAATCCAGAAGCAAGATCAGGGTTTTAATAAAATTTGATTGTACAGTGCTCAAAGGCATTGCTTTGTGAGACAATTTCCAGGTTAATATGAGGACACCATAGACAGAATGAATACTTGATAATACAAATGAGTGCCGCAATGTTATAAGGGTTCAGTCAGTGTCATTTTGCCCATAATGTGGAGGGGGTGGGGGGCAGAAATGGGATAAATAAAATTGAGTTTTTGTAGGATCGGTGTAAATGGGTGCTTGCAGTTTGAGATGGGCTCAGTGGACTGAAGGGCCAACTTTTTTGCTGTACAACACCGTGAGTCCACAAATTGAACCATTGAAGTTAATTGGTGGTGACATTATACCTTTCATAGTTATAGAGTTGTACAGCTCAGAAACAGGCTCTTCAGCCCATCACGTTCATGCCAACTACGTCACACATTTGTATTAATCAGATTTACACTCATTAGCACTATACCCTCACGTATGTCTATTTAAGTGTCTGTCTAAAACGCCTCTTTACCATCTCCTCTGGCAGCATATTCCAAATATCACTCAATCTGTGTAAAAAATAAGCTAAAATCCTCTATAAAAATGTATCCTGTCATTTTAACCCTCTGTCATCCTATTTTTCACACCCTTACCATGGCAAAACGATTTTGACTATCTACCCATCAATGCCTTCTATCATGTTATATATGTACTTCAATCAGATCACATCTCAGCCCCCTTCACTCTGGAGAAAACAAGTCCAGCTAATCCAACCTCTTCCCTTGGTTTAGTCCTCCAATCCAGGTGACATCCTGGTGAGTCTCCTCTGCACTCTCTGAAGTACCATCACACCCTTCCAGTGGTGTGGAGGCCAAACTGCACATCAGTAATCAAAATCTGTGCATGCTCTGATCAGTGCAGCAATACATCCCAATTCCTATCTTCTTTGTCGTGAGCTATGAAGGCAAGCATGCCGTTTGCTTCATGGCCGCCCTGTTGAACTATGTCACCACCTTTAGGGCTTGAGTCCCAAGTTGTGCTGATCACCAACATTCCCAGGTACCCGACAATTTATGGCATATAATCCACCCGTTATTTGACAAACCATGCACTGATTAGGATTAAGTTCAATTTGCCAATGCTCAGCCCAACTTCCCATCTGACCTATATCCTGCTATGGCCTTAGAGAACGTTCCTCACTATCTACACCACCAATTTTCTTATTAGTATCTATTCGTTTTTTAAAAATTCTTCTCAATCAAGAAGTGTTCTCCAAATTGATCCACTCCTGGCTCAATCCCCAGAGACTGCAATTTTCTTCCCTTCAATTATACATCCAATTCACTTTCAAAAGCTACTGGCAAACCTGCTTCCACCACCCTTTTAGGCGATGAAGTCGTGATCTAATTGTTTCCTCCGCAAAATAAAATTCTCTGCTGGCTCTTGTGCCAATTATATTAAATTAAATTCACACTCTATGGGTGCAAAAGTACAAATAGTTCAAGTCGGAATTAGTTTAACAGTCTATGGGATATTGAAGATAAATCATTGCGAGACCGCAGATGAACAGTCTTGCTGTTAAAAGGCCCCATTCTGCACTGAGGAGAGGATGTTGCTGAAATGTTTCCAGCAGGGAACAGAAGACAAATGACAATTACACACACAGATTGCATTGCAAGCTATGAAAGGCGACCATGTTCTGCACTTGTCGATTGCAAGACTGTAAATGAGGTTATTAAATGTGAAGGAAGGATGAACATGTCTTCATTGATCAGTCACATCTATTCTTGTTCTAATTTTATGAACCATGAACTAAGAAGTCAATAATTCAAATGACTGATTTCTAAAGGTTACAGCCAGCTTTGGCAGCAGTGTGTCACACTTTCAATATTACCAGGGTGTTGCCAGTTCGAATGCCAGTCTTGTCTGATGTTTGCCTTCAACTACCATAATTGGGGTCTCAGCTGTAATCCTCCAACTCCTCCATAGGGGAAGACAAGCCACAAGATTACGGCATGGTGGCGCAGTGGTAGAGTTCCTCCATACAGTGCCAGAGACCCCTGGTTCGATCCTGACCTTGGGTGCTGTCTGTACGGACTTTGTGCGTTCTCCCCGTGACCTGCGTTGGTTTTCTCCGAGATCTTCGGTTTCTTCCCACACTCCCAAAGACGTACAGGTTTGTAGGTTAATTGACTTGGTATCATTGTAAATTGATCCTAGTGTGTGTAGGATAGCGTTAATGGGCGTGGATCGCTGGTCAGAGCGGACTCAGTGGGCCGAAGGACCTGTTTCTGTGCTGTATCTCCAGAGTCTATAGTCTAAAGATTATTCACATGTTGAGGGACTTGAGGATTGCTTAAAAGGAAACCAGGAAGACAATTTGGTGTATTTCAGATTATTTCAGGAACCCACAAACCTCCAGGGTCAAAGGATTGACAAGTTCAGGGGAGAGAAGGACATAAGGAGAAATCTTTGTTTACAATTTTGGGATACCAGGAGTCCATTTTGATGGGCAAGTGTATGCTGTTACAGTCATGGAAATTTGACCCTTATAGGATTCACAAATCACCATCCAAAAAGTTGAGGTGTAGAATAAAGTTCACCCTCACTTATTTCTCATCTGTGTGAAATAAAGTAAATAAATCAAGTAGAATAATTTATTTTTTCAATTTACTTTCTTGACGCATACACAGATTCATACTTTGTTGCATCTTGACCTAGCCCGAAGGCTGATTGGACGGTGGGACCGGTCACCCGCCTGAAGCCTGGTCGGTCAGTGGGGGCTGGGGAAGTCGGACGCAGGGAGCAAGTGACGGTCGGAGGGAGAACTGGGGTAATGCCTCCGTAGCCTTCAAGGTCCGCTGCAGGAAGCATCCCTGGGACACAGAGATGGCTGAGCGAGGAGAGGAGAGGGACGTCGCTTCGCAAGGCGTTGGTTCGCGTACATCGAGCGCGCGAGGCCAACCAGACTTTGGATTTGGAATAATGGCGCCAAAAATGGCGGGGCCTGCATGCGTAATATATGCAAAATGAATTTCACTGTGTCATTGCATATGTGACAACTATAAGAAATAGTGACTAGTGACTAGATGATGTGGCTTTGCGTTGTGCAAACTAGTGATTTGCTGCTTTCTCTAGGACTACAACCTCACCCCTGTCACGCTGGAGTTGCCTGTACTGGGGGGATGGCTGAGGGTGACATGGTGCAGCCTTGGAATATGATAGCACAGCTCGAGGTAAACAGAAGGTTTGAGTCCAGCCAACAGAAGCCGATTCTGAGCTGACCAACTCTCGAAAGGTTTCACACATTCTGGATGCCCCAAAAGTTGTAGAATCAATGCATCACCTGTGGTAACTCAAGCAAATGTTATAGCCAATGTGCGAAAAACATGGTCCCACTCACAGTAAATGAGAGCCATGGTCATAGAGTCATACAGCATGGAAACAGGCCCTTCAGCCCAACTCGTCCACGGCAACCAAGATGTCCCATCTAGGCTGGTTCCATTTGCCCACATTTGGTTCATATCTTTTCAAACTTTCCCTAAACCTGCATCTGTTCAAATAAAATGTCCTTATTATGCCTTCCTGAACAATGCCCGCTGGCATTTCATACACACATCACCCTCTGCAAAAAAACAGTTTTCTGTTAGGGTTTCCACTCAGGTTCCTATTAAATCTTTTCCCCTCCACCCTAAACCTATGCACTTTAGTCTCTGATTCTCCTATCTGTACATTCACGATGGTAATGATTTCACACACATCTATAAGATCATCCCTCAGCCTCCTGCCCTCCAAGGAATAATCTGCCCAAACTCTCCCGATAGCTCAGACCCTCGAGTCCTGGAACATCCTTGTAAATCTTCTCTGCACCCTTTACAATTTAATGCCATCTTTTTAACATCAGGGTCAACAAAACTGAACTGAATTCTCCAAGATAGACACAAAAAGCCGGAGTAACTCAGCGGGCCAGACTATCTCTGGAGAAAAGGAATGGGTAACATTTTGGGTTGAGACCCTTCTTCAGACTCGACCCGAAACATCACCTATTCCTTTTCTCCAGGGATGTTGTCTGACCTGCTGAGTTACTCCAGCTTTTTGTGTCTATCTTTGGTTTAAACCAGCATCTGCAGTTCCTTCCTGCAGTAATTCTCCAAGTGCAGCCTCAGCAATGTCTTGACCAGCCGTAACATAAGATCCCAACCTCTGACTGATAAGTCCAGTGGGCCAAAAACTTTCTTCACCATAATGGCAACACCCATTTCAGGAACACCTAGATCGCTCTGCTCGACACCACTCCCCAATGCCCCACCAGTCATTATGAAGGTCCTGCCAGGGTTTACTTCCCAAATGCAACCACTCAGACTCACCTGAATTAAATTCCATCTGCCATTCCTTGGCCCTCACGCCCAACTGATCAAGATGCCACATATTCTTAGAATTAGGGGGAAGCTCTTAGAATAAAGGGGAAGCCATTTAAGACTGAGGTGAGAAAAAACGTTTTCACCCAGAGAGTTGTGAATTTGTGGAATTCCCTGCCACAGAGGGTCGTGAAGGCCAAGTCACTGGATGGATTTAAGAGAGAGTTAGATAGAGCTCCAGGGGGCTAGTGGAATCAAGAGATATGGGGAGAAGACAGGCACGGGTTATTGATTGAGGACGATCAGCCATGATCACAATGAATGGCGGTGCTGGCTCGAAGGGCTGAATGGCCTCCTCCTGCACCTATTTTCTATGTTTCTATGTAACTCTTGATAACTGTGTTCACTATCTATGATATCACCTATTTTTAGGGTCATCTGCAAATTTACTAATCATGCCTTGTATAGTCTCATTCACATTTTTCATATAGTTGCCAAACTACTGTGAGTTCATCACTGATCCCTCAGGCACACCTCTAGTCACAGACCAGTCTGAGAAATAACCTTCCACCACCATTCTCTGCTTCCTACCATGAAGTCAATTCTTTCTCCAGTTAACTATCATCTCATGTGATCTTCCAGATCTTCATGCAGAACCACATGAAAGGCCTTGTAGAAATCCATATAGCCAACATCTCTGATCCTGCCCGCATCAATCCTCCCGGGTACTTCTTCAAAAATACTCAAATCAAATTCACGAGTCATGATCTCCCACATGCAGAGCAATGCTGACTATCCCGAATCAATCTCTGGCATTCCAAATCCTTTTATACATTATTCCCATTAATTCTTTCCAGTAACTTTCCGAACACCGATGTTAAGTGCAGATTTTTCATCTTTGATAGTTTTTCAGTGTCAATGGAGCAAAATATTTCCTTTTGATAACATGTCAAAGGCATTGAGAGAAATCACAAAGATTTAGGTTAGGTTAGAGATACAGCAGGGAAACAGGCCCTTCAGCCCATCGAGTGTGATCACCAATCATCCATGAGACCCGACCATGGAAGGTAACCTACCCATGTCCTCCAGAGTTGCTGCCTGACCTGCTGTGTTACTCCAGCACTTTACATCTTTTTTTGTAACCCATCTGCAGGTCCTTGTGGCTACAGGTCACCTGTTCACACTCATTCTATGAATATCCCACCTTTCTCTTCCATTCCCTCCATACTCAGGGCGATTTACAGAGGCCAATTAACTTACAAACTCACACATGACTGGGATGTGGGAGGAAACCAGAGGAGACCTATGCAGTTACAGGGGAATGAGCAAATCTCACACAGACGGCACCCAAGGTCAGATCGAACCTGTGTCTCTGGCACCATCCACTGTGCCTCTGTGTTGCCTGTTGTCAAGGATTCTCCAGTATCTACCCGAGTGAACACACAGAGCTGCCGTTGAACGTCTCCTCGGATAGGTGGCACTTTGAATAGTGAGTACCTCGCAGGACTACACTAAAAGTATCAGCAGAAGAAGAAAGGTCAGACAGTAGAAGACCTCCACTACATAAGGCATGAAACAAAAGTAGCTTCATGGGATTGATGGCAGGGTAATAATGTTATTTTGCTGTCCTGATGATGCATATAAACTACTTGGCCTTTGTTCATGTGGTTTATGATTATCAGCTCAACCACTGACGAGATTATTGCCTTGAAGTCACTGCTGAGTGCCTATCATTCTCTGCATATCAATGAATAAACCTGAGGATCTCATTCCAAAGCCTGTAAATGACATGTATTTCAGTGACAATCACAATCTTAGATGGAAGTGTTATGCAAGGCGGTAGATCCAAATGAAAGATGGAATTTGAATTTTTCTTTTGATTTGCAAGTCATATTAAAATGAACAGTTCGCCACTCTAACAAAAAAAGATTTTCTCGAGCCCTAATGGTTGGTAATGAGCCTTGCTTAACAGGAGTGCATTCCAGGGCCACTGCTCATCTCATTCCTCCACTTGTAAGAGTTCTAGTTATCTTTGGGAACGCTGAAGAACATGAACACTCTGAATTGGGAATTCCAATCTCATTGTCTGCTCTCTATTCCCTGGACAACAATTGAAGTCTCAGGAAAGTTGTTAGTGGTTTTTAATATAGAAGAAAAATGGTCCTTTTCCCCGTAATGGGCTGTACTGCATTCTTTTTCACTTCCTGTAAAACACTATTTGCTGGGAAGACACTTGTTTCTTACAAGAATGGTGATGATATTAAGAGGCACCAAAGGAAGCAGTGAGTACTTTGTCATTCCAATGACAATACTATGATAATAACTGTTAATCATTTCTGCACAAGCTGAGAGGAGGCAGCACGGTGGCACAGTGGTAGAGTTGCTACCCTACAGCGCTTACAGTGTCAAAGCCACAGGTTCAATCCTGACTATAGGCGCAATGTGTACAGAGTTTGTACGTTCTCCCTGTGACCGCATGATTTTTCTCCGAGATCTTCGGTTTCCTCCAACATTGCAGGTTAATTGGCTTGGTAAAAATGTAAATTGTCCCTCGTGTGTAGGATGGTGTTAATGTGTGGGGATCGCTGGTCAGACTTGGTGGGCCGAAGGGCCTGTTTCCACGCTGTATCTCTAAACTAAACTAAACTAAACTAAACTAAAGGGAATGTCCTTTCATGAGAAGATTGTTTCCCGTTTCTGGAGGGAGAGTAAAATTGCTGCTACCATCCGTATTACATAAAGGTAACTTGCACAGGACAAGTTAGTTTTGATTTCAATGCCTACATTGTGCTTCCCCTTACAGTTTTACTTAATGTTTCTGTTCATCTGATGAAGGGCAGAATTTCTGAGCTGCCAGCCCACCAGGCCTGTGACTGATCTGCCAGCCCACCAGGCCTGAGTGACTGAGCTGCCAGCCCAAGAATCCATTCGGCCCACAATGTCCATACTAGCCCTCTGGAAACCAGTCCCTTCGGCCCACTCATACTAGCATTCCAGAAAGCCCCCCCAACCCCCCCCCCCACCCCCCACCACTGGCCAGCAATATTGGAATTGGTGGAGAGGTGGAATGTTGCATTGGGGGACCAGCCCTCCCGTGTGAATTAGACACAGTCTAGTGTCTTTCTAAACCTTTTCTTTGCATGTTCCTGTCCAAATGCCTTTTAAATGTTGTTATAGTTTCTTCCTCAACAACCTCCTCTGGCAGCTCATTCCATACACCCACCGCCCTCTGTATGAACAAATAGCGCATCAGATCTTTCCCCTATCATCGTAAACCTATGTCCTCTGGTTCTTGGTTCCATTACTCTGGGTAAAAAACGCTGTATCCAGCCCATCTGTTCCCCTCAGGATCTTGTACACTCCCATAAGATCACCTCCAATCCACCTACACTCCAAGAAATACAATCATAACCTGCCCAACCTCTCCCTATATCTCAGGCCCTGATGTTCTGGCAACATCCTTGTAAATCTTCTCTGCACTCTTTCCAGCTTAACACCATTTTTTCCAGTGCAAGGTGATGAAAACTGAACACAACACTCGAAATGTGGCCTCACAAGCGCCTTGTGCAATAGTAGCGTAACATCCCAACTTCTATACTCTAAACCCTGACCAATAAAGGCCAATGTATCAAAAGCGTTCTTGACCACCTTATCTATTTTCTATTTCCATTTTTAAAAAATCTGTGGAATTCTCTGCCTCAGAAGGCAGTGGAGACCAATTTTCTGGATGCTTTCAAGACAGTGACAATTTTCTGGATGCTTTCAAGATAGAGCTCTTAAAGATAGCAGAGTCAGGGGATATGGGGAGAAGGCAGGAACGGGGTACTGATTGTGGATGATCAGCCATGTTCACAGTGAATGGCGTTGCTGGCTCGAAGGGCCAAATGGCCTACTCCTGCACCTATTGTCTATTGTCTATTATGTGGCCTTCCATCAGATTTGGAGTAGATTTTTTAAAATAAGTTTTTAGGCGGAGATGAAAGAGGAAACAATAAAGGACTTTGTTGTGCATGGCAGGAGGGATTAAGCGAAGGAAGGATTGATGGAGCCAGATCACTAACAAAAGACACATCTGGAGGAGCAGAGTCATATTTTGAAATTACCAGGAAAAAGAAAGCCATGAGTGATGGAAAATGAATTGTAAAGGCTGGAGTTGCTCACTTCATGAAATTGTTAAACGTTACATTGAGTCCAGCAGACTGTAATATACCTTCTCAAATGATGCGGTGGAGTGCTTCATCGGAACATTAACACCATACTATGTGCCAAATGGGATACTCTGGATCTCCCAGTAAATCAGGAAATATCTGTGGAGTTAAAAAATGATGTTGACATTACAGGCGGATATCCTAGCTACTGAAATCCTGTGAGAAAATGTTGCCTAAATCTGCTGAATCTGACACAGATATTGTTGAAAGTACTGAGGTGGCATCTCTTGCCCATGCAGTGGAAAGTGTTCCATCTTGCACTCGACTCGTGCCTTGTAAGTGGTGGAAAGGTTTTGGATGTCAGGAGGTGCATCAGTTACCACTGACTCACAAGTGTAGCTGTGATAGTCACATGTGTAGGATGGAATTGCGGATGCCGGTTTACGTCGAAGATGTACACAAAATGCTGGAGAAACTCAGCGGGACAGGCCGCATCCCTGGAGAGAAGGAATGGGTGACGTTTCAGGTGGACACCTTTCTTCATTCAGGGGAGAGGGAGACACAGAGATATGGAAGGGTAAAGTGTGAAAACAAGAGGTCAAAGGGGGTGAAGTTCATGGAAAATGTCGAAGGGATGATTGGTGGCTGAGGGGAAGTCGAAACCTTCACTATCCATTCCTCATTCCTTCTATGCAAAGATGCTGCCTGTCCTGCTGAATTACTGCAGCATTTTACTTCGGGGTCACGTGAGTGACTACGTGAAGAAGCCCCGCCAGGCGCATGTGCGTCATTACGTCCGCGCATGTCGCACTGAACGGGCTGGAGGGTGCAGCTCCACCAGCGGTAAGTAGAAACTTTGCAGGTAAGTGGTTTTGAAAATGTTGCCTGGGTGTATTTAACTCCGTAAAGCTGGCTCGAACAGTCAGTAGGAGTCGGTGGTATGGAGCGGTCAGGTAGGAGAGTTCGTAGTAAGCGTGGGTCCAGTGACGCGGATTCACAGATTAGATCGGGTCGGCAGATTAGCGCGGCAACGCCGGTTCCGATACCGGGTGCCGTTTTACCGACAGCCGTTATACTAGAGAGTGAACTTTCTACACCAGCTCCAGGGACTCAGGAGCCTGAGGCCACCGACAGCCATAGAAAGGCAAAAAGAAAGTCTATCAGACCAGTTTTGTCAGGTGAGTCTGAAGAAGAATGTGACTCCCCTCCAGATAATAAAAGAACGTGGGGGAGGATGCAAAATATGGAGAAGTTGCTCCAAACTCTGATAAAACAAGGGTCAAAGGCCCCAGTGATACCCCAGACAGCTGTTCAACAAGGCCATATCAAGAGGAATATGTGGAGTATCAGCAAGGGGATTTCCTTCCAGTGCCTTGTATAGGACTGGAGGATGCCTCCCCACAATATGACTTGGGAGAAGCAGGGCAGGATGAAGCTGACCCTGATTCTGGTGTCCCTGCTTATGTGCAAATACCAGAGCACATGAGCCACGCTCCGGGTGTCCCGGATATTGCAATGAGTTTTGCTATTCCGGAGGGGACTGGTGAGGCAATGGAAGAGTACCTTGTCAACAATATCAATTATTTAGTGTCTCACCAGCTCCAGCAATCTATGATGCAAGAGACTACCAACAAGTATAAGACACCTGTCAACTGTGCATCACTGAAAGTGCCCACGGTGAACCCAGCTATTTGGGCACCCATGAGTCCTTCTATGAGGGGACAGGAGGTTCGACATCAACACGTCCTCCAACTGGTGGCTGCAGCAATTAGTGCATTTGGCACTATGGTCAAAGGGACCATGATTACTCAAACTCAAAAAGATATGTTGGCTCTATTATGCAATGCATTTTTTGAGGCAAATTGCATCAGAAAAATCGCCATCAGTCCAACTCTCAATCAAAAATTTGCTGCTCTATGTAAGGCGACTAATATACAAGCGCTTGAATTCCTGTTTGGAACGGACCTTGTCAAGCAAATATGTGAAATTGATGATGAGGCCAAAACAATTGGCTTGATGAAGCCAAGCATATCACGGCCACCTGTTCGGAAACCTGGGTTTATGTACCGAAGGTCGGATCCAGGTGCTGGGCCCAGCAGGGGGAGGCCAGTGGGGCAACGAGGTTACCCACCAAGACAGAGCGGCTTCAACCCCAATATGAGCAGACAGCAGGCTTACAGGCAACTGCAGAGGTACAGGGAACTTTTGTTAAAGTTTCTGGTGGACAACCTCCAATTGGAGGAAGATTACAATTGTTTTATAATGAATGGTGCTGTATAACATCTGATATGTTTATACTAAATACTGTGTCAGGTTCTACCATTGAGTTTATCTCAGGGATAGATCCACCTCAGCAGCACAAGCCAAATAAAATGTTGGTGTTTTCTGCTCCAGAGACTGAACAGGTTAACGATGAGATTAAGAATTTATGCCAAAAAGGAGTGATTGAGAAAGCCATTAATCATCCTCAACAATTTGTGTCTAATATATTCCCCAGACCTAAGAAAGATGGGGGTTGTAGAGTAATTCTGGACCTCACTCACTTAAATTCTTCAGTTCTCTATAGGCATTTTAAAATGGACGCCTTTGTTACTGCTAAACAGCTGGTATCACAGGGTTGTTATATGGCAACTATTGATTTGCAAGATGCGTATTATTCAGTGCCAATTCATGCTCATTATCGCAGGTACTTGACATTTAATTGGATGGGACTGCTGTGGCAATACAAAGCATTGCCTAATGGATTAAGTTCAGCACCTAGGCTATTTACTAAATTGTTAAAACCTGTGCTGGGGCTATTGAGGGCCCATAATCACATTGTCATGGCTTACTTAGATGATATCTTAATTATCAGCGACAGTAAAGAGTCAGCTGAAGAGTCGGTTGCAGTAACCAAAAATGTGTTTGAAACATTAGGGTTTTTGGTCCATCCAACTAAGTCCAAGTTACAGCCAACCCAAAATATTGAGTATTTGGGAATTCTTATTGATTCAGTTGATATGACAGTAACATTACCAACAGCTAAGGTTGTGGATATTGCTGATGTCTGTACATGCCTCACACAAAAACTTTATCCCTCCATCCGAGAAGTCACTAAGGTCATTGGGAAATTGGTAGCAGCTTTCCCTGCAGTACAGTTCAGACCTTTGCATTATCAACATTTGCAAAGAGCAAGAGAACAAGCACTAAAAGAGCATGCACGCCATTTTGATCGGGTTATGCAGTTACCAACCACAGCTCTAGCAGAATTGCAGTGGTGGGTTGTTAATGTTAGTCAAGCTACCAATAACATTTTGGTGCAAGAACCTTCAGTGAACTTACAGACTGATGTAAGCACTCTTGGATGGGGGGCTACGGACACCGAGTCTAGCTGTGGGGGTAGATGGAATGAACAAGAAGGTTTGATTCTCCACACACAAGGGATTAATTATTTAGAATTATTGGGGGCATTTTATGGGTTAAAGGCATATTGCTCCACAATGAATAATTTACACGTTCAACTCCAGATTGATAACACCACAGCAGTGGCATATATTAATCGTATGGGAGGAGCAAGATCAGTATCATGTGATAACTTGGCTAACCTCATGTGGCATTGGTGTATTTCAAGGAACATCTAGGTTTCAGCCATCTATCTACCAGGTATAGACAATGTGGTGGCAGACCATAGGACCATTAAACAAAAGTTTAATGACAATATAGAATGGATGTTGAATTCTAGAAATTTTTCAAACACTTGTCACTCAATTTGGGTTGCCAGATATTGATCTATTTGCATCCAGATTGAATCACCAGTTGCCTAAATATGTTTCATGGGAGCCAGATCCAGGAGCAGTAGCTGTGGATGCATTCTCGTTACATTGGGGGCACTCATTCTTTTATGCATTTCCTCCATTTTGTCTGATCACGAAATGTCTCACCAAAATAGAGCGTGACTCCGCCACAGGCGTTTTGGTGGTCCCAGATTGGCCAACACAACCATGGTTCCCATTGGTACTCAGAATGATGGGTCAGCCATTCATGATGATTCCCAGCTGCAGTAATTTGTTGGTGCATCTGGTTACAGGAGAAAGTCACCCGTTACATGATCATATCAATTTGTTGGTCTGCAGTTTCTGAACAGACCATTCCAAGGCCTTGGATTGTCGAACAGGACCATGGAGGTTATCACTGCAGCCTGGAGGAATAGTACTGAAAAACAATATATGGTTCACATAACGAAATGGGAGATGTTCTGTGTACAATCAAATATATCTTATCATACAGCAAGCATATGTGATGTGTTGGAGTTCCTTGCTAAGTTGCATTTTGATGAGCACTTGAGTTATAGTGCCATTAACAGTGCTCGGAGTGCTTTGTCCTCCTATTTAGGGCAGTCTTCAGAACAACAACCTATCAGGTCTCATCCGTTAGTATCCTGATTTATGAGAGGAATTTTTAACAAAAACCCTCCTAAACCTAGATATACAGAAATCTGGGATATCAGTATAGTTCTCACACTGCTTCGGCAATGGGCTCCAATTACGTCATTATCTATGCAGAGATTAACTCTTAAAGTGGTTATGCTTATGGCGCTGGTTTCAGCACAACGTGTACAAACATTACAATTGTTACGAATAGATTGTATGCATTTGTTGGTAGATGACATTACATTTTATATCTATGATTTAATCAAACAAAGCAGGCCAGGTGTGGCAGGAACCAAAGTGACATTTAAAGCATATCCTGTTGACCAAATGTTATGTGTAGTTAAACACTTAAGCCAATATCTTGAGTTAACAGGGAGTCTCAGAGGTTCTGAGACAGGACTGCTCATTAGTCACAAAAAGCCATATAAAAGAGTGTCAGTACAAACTATTTCTGGATGGTTGAAACAGGTTCTCAATTATGCTGGAGTCAACACTCATGTATTTAAATCTCACTCCACCAGGGCGGCATCAACATCCGCGGCGAAGGCTCAGGACGTGCCGCTAGACCAAATCCTCGCGGCTGCAGGATGGTCTAGAGAATCAACATTTTCACAATTCTATGACAAACCTGTACAGACAGTGCCACGGTTTGGGCATGCTGTTTTGGGTTCCATTTAATTCATTTGCTTTGTTTTTATATCATTGTTTGTAATTTCCCCCTGGGACAAAGGGGTTATTACTGTTTTTGTTATTATTATTAAAAATAGTTATTGAATAATTTGAAGCAATGTTCAATATATTATTTATTCACTGCTGTGTCAACCGAAGCAGATTGTCGTATGGAGTGCATCTACGGCATGAAAACACAGAGCTTTGAAATCTTCACGTAGTCACTCACGTGATTCCGAAGTAAAATAGTAAGATTAAACGAGAACTTACCAGTTCGAAGTTTGATCCTTATTTTATGAGGAGTTACGTTGAGGGATTACGTGCCCTCTGCTCCCACCCTCATAATCTAAGAGATCATCTGGTAGTTCTAGTCTTCTTAAAGCCTTACTATGTTACTTCGGCTATTTGTTTTCTGTGTTTTCACGCCGCTGCTTTGAAGTATGACGCGCATGCACCTGGCGGGGCTTCTTCACGTAATGCCTCAACGTAACTCCTCATAAAATAAGGATCAAACTTCTAACTGGTAAGTTCTCGTTTAATCTTACTATTTTGCGTCTGTGTGATATTTACATGGTCTTTCAGTCCACTCCTTTAATTGCTTTTGTATTCAAGAGAGAGTTGGATGTAGCCCTTAGGGCTAACGGAATCAAGGGATATGGGAAGAAAGCAGGAACAGGGGACTGATTCTGGATGATCAGCCATGATCATATATTGAATGGAGATGCTGGTTCAAAGGGCCAAATGGTCTACTCCTGCACCTATTTTCCATGTTTCTATGTTTCTATGAACAAATTAATAAGTTTATTGGCCAAGTATTCACATACAAGGAATTTGCGTTGTTGCTCCGCTCTCAAGTGACAACATGACATACAGTGACAGTTAGGAATGACACATGAAACATTAAACATTAATAATAAAACATTATCGATTAAACATGTGAATTCAATAAAATACCAGAGCAGAAGGAGGCTACAGATATTGTTGGTTGTTGAGTAGAGCTACTACTCGTGGAAAAAGGCTGTTTTTATGGCTGGCTGTGGCAGCTTTGACAGTCCGGAGTCGCCTTCCAGAGGGAAGTGATTCAAAGAGTTTGTGGCCAGGGTGAGAGGGGTCAGAGATGATCTTGCCCACTCGCTTCTTGGCCCTTGCAGTGTACAGTTCGTCAATGGAGGGAAGGTTGCAGCCAATAACCTTCTCAGCTGATCAGACGATTCGCTGCAGCCTCCGGATGTCGTGCTTGGTGGCTGAGCCAAACCAGACCATGATGAAGAAGATGAGGACAGACTCTACGGTGACCGTGTAGAATTGGACCATCATTGCCTGTGGCAGATTGTGCTTCCTCAGTTGCCGCAGGAAGTACATCCTCTGTTGTGCCTTTTTGACTGAAGTCGATGGTGGCCCCCATTTAAGGTCCTTGGAGTTGGTGGTTCCCAGGAACTTAAAAGACTCCACGGACATGACTGTGGTTTTGTTGATGATGAGTGGGGTGAGGGGAGGGGGAGCTCTCCTAAAGTCTACAATCAATTCCACTGTCTTAAGAGCATTGAACACCACCAGGTTGTTGCGATGACACCAGGAAGCCAGCTGTGACACTTCCTGTCTGTAGGCAGATTCCTCCCCATCCTGGATCAGTCCAATCAGGGTTGTTTATGTTATGTTTCTTCCATAAGCCACTGTCTGATTCACCTCTACCCTATTGTGGACATAGGACTTTGTCTCTGGAACTGTTGCACTACAGTGCTGAGAACTACATTCTACATTCTATATCTTCCCCTTTGCTCCACCTATTGTACTTGTGCTTGACTTGATATTATATATGATATTTCTAATATTATTTTATAACATATCTCTTATCTATCAATATATAAATATCTATATATACATATATATCTATTTTTATAACATTATGATAAAAATACTATTTTATGAAATAATTCAATATTAATGTATAGTATTATCTGGTATGATTGGACAGCATGCAAAATAATGTTTGCTACGGTACCTTAGTACACATGACATTAATAAACCTTAACCTGAGAGTTGGAATAAATGTGTTGGAAGGAACTGCAGATGCTGGTTTACACCGAACATAGACACAAAACGCTGGAGTAACTTAGCCGGACAGGCAGCATCTCTGGATAGAAGGAATGGGTAATGTTTTGGTTTGAGACCCTTCTTCAGACTGACGGTCTGGGAAGAGGGAGACACAGAATTATTGAAGAGTGAGGATTGAAAGCGAGACATCAAAGGGGAAGAAGCACAAGGACAATGTAGAATAGATCATTGTTAACTGACAGCAGGGTGACAACGAGGCATACAGTCAGGTAAAGGGCCTGTCCCACCAGCATGCAACTCTTTGCGATTAGCACAACCTAATGTGGTCGCTTGAGCCGTCCGGCGTCACGGGGCTGGTCCCACTTCGATCGCCGGAGCTGTGCGGTATTGTGCGGTGTTCGTCCCGACATCATGCGGGGCTCCGAAAAACTGACTATGTTCAAAAATTCCGCACGGCAACGGCTTGTCGGCTCGCAGTCGCCTCGACGCATTACACACCGCCCCAACATCGTGCCTCCGTGACCCTCTCTATAGGTGCCTCCGTGACCCTCTATGTGTGTGGCTCTGTGGCCCTCTGTGTGTGTGTGTGCCGCTGTGCCCCTCTCTGTGTGTGTGCCTCTGTGCCCCTCTCTGTGTGCCCCTCTCTGTCCTGGCGAATTTACCTTAGACTTCGCTCCACGTTTGCCTCACTTTGCGCCGCGTTGCGCCACTCACCCGACCTGGCCTTCGCTGCCAGTTTGGTCGCGCATGCCGCATGCAGGAGCATGCTGGTGGGAACGGTCCTGTACAGGGGATCACCCGACCTCCGCGCGGCCCCCGCTTCTAGTTTGATCGCGCTCATCGCATGGAGTTGCATGCTTGTAGGACAGGCCCTTAAATCTAATCAGGAGGACAGTCAAACTAGTCGGAGAACTAGGATGGGGGAGAGATGGAGAAAGAAGGAAAGCAAGCGTTATTTGAAGTTAGACAAAAATGCTAGTTTAACACAGCGGGTGGGGCAGCATCTACGGAGCAAAGGAAATAGGCGACGTTTCGGATCGAAACCCTTCTTCAGACTGATCTGAAGTTAAAGTGTTTCGCTACCGGGAAATCACATAAGTCTAGGCGGGCTGAGCGGAGGTGTTCAGCAAAATGATCGCCGACTTCAAGCTGGAAAAATATAAATTGCAGTGCCCTGAGGATCAGTTCTTAGCGCACAATTTTTATGGTTGGTATTACAGATCTAGAGGAGGGGGCAGTGTGTAAGCTATCCAAGTTTACCGATAACACAAAAATAGGGAGGAGGTGTAACAATGAGAATAACAGAGATATATATGGATTGAGTAGGTGGGCAAAACTTGGCGAATGAAGTTTAATGTGGGAATGTGTGAGGTTACACACATCAGTAAAAGGAATTCATCAGCAGATGATTATCTATATGTAGAACGAATGCAGATGAGTAAAGGATGGATCTAGATATTCTGATACATGAATCATAAAAAGTTAGCAGGCAGATGCAGCAAGAGGTTGGGATTGCAAATAGACTCTTTACAACAAAGAGAGGTGGAGCTTAGAAATAGGGAGGCGGAGTTACGTCTGTATGGGGTCATAAGGTCATAAGTGATAGGAGCAGGATTAGGCCATTCAGCCCACGTCTACTCCGCCATACAATCATGGCTGATCTATATCTCCTCCTAACCCCATTCTCCTGCCTTCTCCCCATAGTCCCTGACACCCATACTAATCAACAATGTATCTATCTCTGGTTAAAAAATATCCATTGACTTAGTCTCCATAGCCATCTGTGGCAAAGAATTCCACAGATTCACCAACCTCGGACTAAAGAAATTCCTCCTCATCTCCTTCCTAATGGAACGTCCTTTAATTCTGAGACTATGACCTCTAGTCCCAGACTCACCCACGAGTGGAAACATCCTCTCTACAGCCACTCTATCCAAGCCTTTCACTATTCGGTACGTTTCAATGAGATCCTCCCTCATTCTTCTAAACTCCAGCGAGTACAAGCCCAGTGCCATCAAATGCCTATCAAACGGTCCAGTTATATTTCTGGTCAATGGGGGGTGGTTTGGTCATTGAACGTCAGGGAGAGATTGTCAGGCTCTCAGTCTGGATAGGGCATATAGTTTTCACTCTGTGAGCAGTTATATGTGGAACATGGTGCCTGCAAAGCTGGTGGAAGCAGATATATAATCGTGACTTTTAACAAGAAAATGGACAAGTATTGAAAAAAAAAATGCTGGGCTGCATTTAGACTCGCAAAAACCTGGCAAGAGTTCCATGGGCTGAACGGCCTTCTGTCATATCATGGTTCCAGGAAGCAAGTTTCAGAGGAGGAGTGAGGATGATTATAGAAACCACTCATTTGTGGTGACTGCGAGCAAAGAAATGTTGGGAGTGAGCCTGAATTGTAACTCAGGCCATCCATAAATGTATTAGCAACTTGCTATTATGAATTGCTGGTTGACGAGCTGAAAGCAACTATCAAAGTAGAAAACCCTTCATCCATGTGTAATACTGTCAATGAAAGAGACTGCAAAAGCGATATAGGGTATCGTTAAACTGACACATATTCCACTGACTAATTGCACTAAATCAGTTCTGTATTATCCAAAAACTGAAAGCACTAAAACTTGAAGCTGTAATGTACCATGTCAATGCACAGTCATCTTAGAACATTGACTTCCAGGTAATTTAAATCTTTGTAACTAGGAAACACACTAATGTGCAAATCAAGCTGAGCCCTGCAATTATAATCTTTACTTCAGATCACAGTGAATAAAAGTAAATAAATATCAATGAAAGAATCGGATTCATTCGTATAATTCTGACTATCAAATAATATGTTTGGAATAAAATCGGATACTAATCGATGTTGGGCCTCTTCCACTTCAAAGACAATAGACAATAGGTGCACGAGAAGGCCATATGGCCCTTCTAGCCAGCACCGCCATTCAATGTGATCATGGCTGATCATCTCCAATCTGTACCCCGTTCCTGCCTTCTCCCCATATCCCCTGACTCTGCTATTTTTAAGAGCCCTATCTAGCTCTCTCTTGAAAGCATCCAGAGAACCTGCCTCCACCGCCCTCCGAGGCTGAGAATTCCACAGACACACCACTCTCTGTGAGAAAAAGTGTTTCCTCGTCTCCGTTCTAAATGGCTTACTCCTTATTCGTAAACTGTGGCCCCTGGTTCTGGATTCCCCAAACATCGGGAACATGTTTCCTGCCTCTAGCGTGTCCAAGCTCTTAACAATCTTATATGTTTCAATGAGATTCCCTCTCATCCACATGGAGGAGTTTGAAAGAATGGACCTCCTGTAGATTATTTTGATAGGATTCGATAAAGCAAGGTTGGAATACAGTCATTAGACATTTGAACCTGCTATCACCAAGACTTGTGAGATATATAGAAGAGATGCACTTCAGAGGAAGCTAGTTAAGTAAGTTTGGGAAAATTGGTAGAAGGGAATGCTGAGCAAATAAAACAAAGTGCTGAAGGAACTCAACAGGTCAGGTTGTATCTGTGAACAAAATTAATAGATGATGTTTTAGACACAAAATGCTGGAGTAACTCAGTGGGGCAGGCAGCATCTCTGGACAGAAGGATTGGGTGATGTTTTGGGTTGAGACCAGTCTGAAGAAGGGTCTCGACTCTAAGCGACACCCATTCCTATCCAGAGATGCTGCCTGGCAGATGAGTGGAGATAGCAACAAATCATAGAGACGGACTGGAGGAAAAAGTGTATTTGGTAATCACCTATACCACCAATTCCTTCAGTTCTTTGCCCCATCTCTTCCCCTCACCTCTCTTCACCAACTTTATCCACTCGACTCCCAGTCTGAAGGAGGACACCTGACCCAAACCATCGCAGGTCCATTTCTCTCCAGATGCAGGTGCTGACCAACCCACTGAGTTCCTCGAGCCCTTTGCTGTTTGCTCAAGATTCCAGCATCTCGAATCTCCTGTGTCCTCACCGCAGGGAATGCTGAATGGTTTAGATGAAGAGAAATAAGTACACCTCGGATTAGGCACTGCCAAACTCCAGATGGATGGCCCGTTTTAGGCTGTCTATTCACTGCAATTTAAAGGAGGTTGCAAAGTGAAGGAAAGAATACTGTGATAACATGTGATAAGGGCGGCCATGGTGGCACAGCTGTAGAGTTGCTGCCTTCAGCGCTTGCAACGCCGGAGACCCCGGTTCGATCCTGACTACGGGTGTTGTCTGTACGGAGTTTGTACGTTCTCCCCGTGACCTGCACGGGTTTTCTCCAAGATCTTCGGTTTCCTCCCACACTCCAAAACCGTACAGGTTTGTAGGTTAATTGGCTTGGTGTGCATGTAAATTGTCCCGAGTGTGTGTAGGTTAGTGTAAATGTGCGGGGATCGCTGGTCGGCGCAGACTCGGTGGGCCGAAGGGCCTGTTTCTGTGCTGTATCTCTAAACTAAACTAAACTAAACTAACTAAACTAAGCTAAATGATTTCACTTGCTTGAGGAAAGCAGAGGTGACATCTGCATTCCCTTCCCCTCCCTGATATCACCAAGTTATGCTCAATGCATTCTCCGAAGTATGGAATGGAATGAAGAATTCAGCACACCAACACATCTTCTTCACCATTAAATTAATTAGGAAGATTATCAGGACCAAAGCTATGTTCAAACATGGTTCAAAGCTGTATGTTTTCCAAGAACTTGCACCCGGAGCAATTTTAGCTCCTCCATGGGGAACAAGCAATTGAAGGTTTGAGTATTAGCCATGTAGAGATTTGGGCCTAAGTGCCTCCATTGATGTGGAGGGCAAGAATGGTTGGCATGGATGTGGTGGATCAGAGTGCCCATTTATGTGCCAAAAAACTATTATTTGGGGACTCATGGAAGTTGTGATGAGGCACACGAGCACCCATTTTAAATATGGAGCAGTTTCTTGGCGATTTAATAGTATTTGCTGCCCAAGGCCTCAGGTGTTACTGAATCAGCCGTCATTCCTTCATAGGCTTCATCAGTTCAGAGCACAAATGCCAGAGGCTCCGGGAGTACAATTGTTCATGGGATCATGGAGAGAGGCCCAGTAGTGGGGAGGTGGACAACAAGTCATGCATTGGAAGAGTAGAACCAAGAAACTGCAGATGCTGGTTTACAAAAAAAGACCCAGAGTGCTGGAGTAACTATGCGCACCAGGCAGCATCCCTCGAGAACAAGGATGGGTGACGTTTCAAGTCAGGACCTTTCTTCAGTCTGAACCTATCCATGTTCTCCAATGATGCTGCCTGATCTGCTGAGTTCTTCTATGTCATTTTAGTTGTGTTTAGTTTGGAGATGCAGCACGGAAACAGGGCATTCGAGCCACCGAGTCCACGTCGACCAGCGATCCCCGCACATTAACACTATTCTGCACACACTAGGGGCAGTTTACACTTATACCAAGCCAATTAACCAACAAACCAGTAGGGTCTCTGGAGGGGAAGATCTCGGAGAAAAGCCCACACGGTCATGGGGAGAACGTACAAATTCTGTATAGACAAGCACCCATAGTCGGGATCGAACCCAGGTCTCCAGCGCTGCAAGGGCCCAAAGGCAGCAACTCTACCACTGCGCCCTAATAGAAGAGGCTGTCAGGATGAGGGTTCGCTGTCTGTGGTCGTGGGTATAGGGGGAAGGCAGTTAGGGGGTTCAGGAGATCAGTGGGGACGGAGCATGTGCCTGATCGGGAGGTGATGGCAAGTTTGGGGTTATTGGTGGGGTCGGGTGGAGGGTGAACGCTGTGACAGATAGATAGTACATCAATAACTTCAAGGGGATTTCCCCGAGTTGCGTTCCTTTATACCAGCCAGGGATCTGCTCGTCAAGTTCCCTTTACTGTAGGTTTGGCAGGAAGAATGACAGAAGCTATAAAAGCCTGCTTTTGATGGATCAGCCTGCAACCACACCAACATAAATGAAAGTCCCAGCAGTGGCATCTAGATTTGTGTAGCACGTCATTAGATGCCAGCGTACATGTCCTGGGTCCTTCATGCATTATGTGGGAAAGGCACGCATAACTCAGAATGAAAATCACAGCCTTTATGAATCACACTTTAACTCCTCTGATTCATTTTTCAGAGAAATCGTGTCGCGGAACACACAAAAGCATGCCATTGTGCAATCTAATTTTCAGGTATTTATTGCTACAATACAGTATGATTTACTGTCTTTCTGTTTCCTTCCATCAAGGAAAAGATATAGTCACTGAATAATTTAACCCCATTATGAATGTCAGCTTTCTTCTCTCCGGTCTCCAGCTCGTGGTCTTATTGATATGTCATTTGTAGGTCAGACTAGTTCTCCGTCTCCTCATCAGTAACATTTGGACCAGCCACTTAAGACAGTAGTTTACTGTGACTTCACCCCCGAGCCTTCTCTCCCATATGCAAGAAACCTAACAAATGCCAAATTCTCCTAATGCTATGAACATCTTTCTAAGCCTAACACATAGGGAAGGGTGGCTGAGACCTTCATTCCACAGTACAATGCTTCCGAATACCAAATGTCTAGACCACTCATGTTGCAGTTGTATAAGACGTTGGTGAGGCCGCATTTAGGCTATTGTGTTCAGTTCTGGGCACCGTGCTATAGGAAAGATGTTGTCGAGCTGGAAAGGGTACAGAGAAGATTAACCAGGATAGATAAAGTGCTGGAGAAACTCAGCGGGTGCAGCAGCATCTATGGAGCGAAGGAAATAGGCAACGTTGCGGGCCAAAACCCTTCTTCAGACTGGTAATAGACAAAAGGGTGATCTTATAGAGGTGAACAAAATCATTAGAGGAATAGATTGGTTAGATGCACAGAGTCTTTTGCCCAGAGTAGGTGAATCGAGAACCAGGGGACATAGGTTTAAGGTGAAGTGGAGAAGATTTAATAGGAATCTGAGCAGTAACATTTTCACACAAAGGGTGGTGGGTGTATGGAACAAGTTGTCAGAGGAGGTAGTTGAGGTTGGGACTATCCCAACATTTAAGAAACAGTTAGACATGTACATGGATAGGACAGGTTTGCAGGGATATGGACCAAACGCGGGCAGGTGGGACTAGTGTGGCTGGGACATGTTGGCCGGGGTGGGCAAGTTGGGTCGAAGGGCCTCTTTCCTATGACTCTATTGCTTTCATTCCTTTCCTAACAGTCAAAGACTTCTTCCCATAAAAAAAATTATGATCTGATTTCTCCACGCTTACAAACACTGTATAAACACATTTATACTCAACAGAAACCCCCGGAAACTTTAAACAAATCTACAATAATACTTATACCCAAAACTGATAAGGATCTGGAAGACCCGGCCTCATATAGAGCAATAGCTCTCTTAAATACTGATCAGAAAATATTAACTAAAATCCTATCTCATAAATTGAGCTTAGTGATTCACAAACTAATACACCCCGACCAAACAGGTTTTATCCCAAAACGTCACTCATTTTACAATCTGAGACGATTATTTAATATTGTATACTCAAATAGAATTGCTAATGCAGATCTAGCAATTATTTTGCTAGATGCTGAAAAAGCCTTTGATCAGGTAGAATGGTCATATTTATTTGCGGTGATGAAAAAATTTCAATTGGGAGAGAAGTACTGTACATGGGTTAAACTATTATATTCTAACCCAACAGCTAGAATACTAACAAACCAAGTGTTATCAACTAAATTTAATCTTTCTAGAGGTTGTAGACAAGGATGCCCGCTATCTCCATTGTTATTCGCTCTAGCAATTGAACCACTCGCAGAAAGTGTCAGAGCTCATCCAGAAATACATGGGTACAATACTAAAAACACAATGAATAAAATCTCTTTATATGCAGATGATGTATTAATATATATTACAAAGCCAGAAACTAGTATTCCAAATTTATTATATCTAATAACTCAATTCGCTCAGTTTTTAGGATATAGAATTAATTGGAATAAAAGCGAAATCATGCCAATAGCGGAACTCAGTTTACATACACTCCAACAATCACCTTTTAAAATAGTTGAGGAAAAATTTAAATATTTAGGTATTTATGTAACTAAGACGTATACTTCCTTATTTAAATCAAATTTCCCACCTTTACTGAATAACCTAAACAAGAATATTCAATATTGGAAAACACTTCCCATTTCAATGTTTGGTAGAATTAATGCTATAAAAATGATCTTTTTGCCGCAATTATTGTACTTATTCCAGTCAATCCCGATATATATTCCAAAATCTTTTTTTTTTAAAGTCGACTCTACTGTTACAAGTTTCATCTGGGATTATAAGAATCATAGAATAAGTAAAAAACATTTATGTAAATCAAAAAATAATGGAGGTTTAGCTCTACAAATCTTCTGTTTTATTTTTGGGCAGTCCATAATAAAACCATGAATTTTTGGCTGGAAGAAATGGATCAACAAACTGACTGGTTAAGGATGGAAAAGGAGGACTGTTTACCTTTTGAAATCGGTTTGATTATGTTTGCACCGACAAAACTGCACAAAAAAACCTATAGGGAAAACCCTATAATACATAGTGTGGTACACGAATCTGGAAACAATTAAAAAAGGCTTTAAAATTGGATAATATACCACTTTGTCTCCCTATTGTAAACAATCCCTTATTCAAACCTTCCATGCTTGATAAAGGTTTCACACAATGGAAAAATTATGGAATTAAAAAGATGGAACATCTTTATAAGAAAGGCACTTTTCTTTTATTTCAGGAGTTACAACAGATTTATGGATTACACTCAAATAAATTTTTTCGATATCTACAACTCAGAGATTATGTTAAATCAAATACACAAGATTATAGGAATAGGGAACCAGAAATCCTTGATGAGTGTTTGAATAAGCATCCTAATACAGAAAAACTAACTACATATTTATAATATCCTTTTAGATAGCAAGGTTCCATCGACGGAATCACATAGACATACATTGGAAAATGAATTAAGCCAATCCATAACGAAAGATATTTGGGACAAAAGTTTACAATATATACATCAATGCTCGTTAAATGCCAGACATGCATTAATACAATTTAAAGTATTACACAGATTACATTACTCAAAAGTTAAACTGAATAAAATCTTTCCACATGTCTCTCCAATTTACGATAAATGTCAGCATCTAGAGGCTAACTTAACACATACCTTTGCAAATTGTATAAAAATTAAAAAATTCTGGATTGAGATTTTTAGAATAACTTCTGAAGTTATTAATACTAAACTGGATCCGGACTCAAAACTAATAATACTTGGGATATCAGAACAAAGTTTAAGACTTACAACAAGCCAAAGAAATTTCCTAGATTACAGTATAATAATCGGGAAGAAATTAATATAAAAATTTTGGAAAGGCCCTACACCTGGAAATTTCTACCATAATATGTGTTTACCAATTTATTGTTTACCTCTAATAAAAATATATTATTAAAAAAAAAAAAATACTTCTTCCCTCCCAATTAGTGCATTAGCTGTCACCAATAAAAATGGGACACTGTAAATCTTTCCCCTGGACTATCTTTGGATACTTGGATATTTGGTGTGCTGGCCTTTATAAATCAGAGCATTGAATATAGGAGTAGGGAAGTAATGTTAAAATTGTACAAAGCATTGGTGAGACCAATTCTGGAGTATGCTGGAGTACAATTTTGGTCGCCTAATTATAGGAAGGATGTCAACAAAATAGAGAGAGTACAGAGGAGATTTACTAAAATGTTGCCTGGGTTCCAGCAACTAAGTTACAGAGAAAGGTTGAACAAGTTAGGTCTTTATTCTTTGGAGCGCAGAAGGTTAAGGGGGGACTTGATTGAGGACTTTAAAATGATGAAAGGGATAGACAGAGTTGACGTGGATAAGCTTTTCTCATTGAGGGTAGGGAAGATTCAAACAAGAGGGCATGACATGAGAATTAAGGGACAGAAGTTTAGGGGTAACATGAGGGGGAACTTCTTTACTCAGAGAGTGGTGGCTGTGTGGAATGAGCTTCCAGCAGAAGTGGTGGAGGCAGGATTGATTTTAACATTTAAAAGCAAAGTGGATAGGTATATGGACGGGAAGGGAATGGAGGGGTTACGGTCTGACTGCAGGTAGATGGGACTAGGGGAAAATAAATGTTTGGCACGGACTGGAAGGGCCGAGAAGGCCTGTTTCCGTGCTGTAATTGTTATATGGTTATATTGTTATTCCTTATCTCCAGAGATGCTGTCTGACCCACTGAGTTACTCCAGCTTTTTCTGTCTATTGTCGACTTGTTTAAAAACCCAGCATTTTGTGTAATTTAATGGATGAGAATGTGCACTCTGCATTAAAGAAGCAGAATTGTGTTGTTGGGTTCACCCTGGGTGGAGTAATATTGACATTTCTGGGTATTGTGGGAGCCATTGGGTAATTTATCGGGGTTTTTTTTGGTGTGGTTTTGCTTCTGCCAAGCAGTGTTACCCTTCATAAAAGCCCCCAACATAACATCAACAGTACGCCACCCACAGCATTCATCTGCACTGAGCTCTTCAACCACACTGATATAAATAACAACGATACTCACAGAACAAGCTGGTTTCATTATCTTTTACCAATCCCACTTCTCCTGGAACTGTGCTATTTAAAGAGCCAACACTCCAATTGAACTCTGCAACCTCTTTGGGATTTCTGCAGCACTTGCAACATAATATATGTGCCTTGGCTGCCCTTGGCATTCAAGGCTTTGGTCAGACTCAGCTTCCTAGGCTTGGGGTTAATCTAGGCTGCTGTTACTGAATTCCGACAGTTTGCTGTCCGTTGGTACTACAGGAACCTCATCTGGAGAAGAGGAGAAGGCAGGAGAATGGGGTTAGGAGGGAGATATAGATCAGCCATGATTGAATGTATGGGAAGAAACTGCAGATGCTGGTTTAAACCGAAGATAGGCACAAAAAGCTGGAGTAACTCAACGGGACAGGCAGCATCTCTGGAGAGAAGGAATGGGTTCTGAAGTGTTGGCAGAAAAGGCACCTCATTAGTGTCTGAAGAAGGGTCTCGGTCCAAACGTCGCCCATTCCTTCTCTCCAGAGATGCTGCCTGTCCCGCTGAGTTACTCCAGCTTTTTGTGTCTAGCCATGATTGAATGGCCGAACGTTCTAATTCTGCTCCCATCACTTGTGACTTAATGACCTTATGGACTCCATGATGAACAAGAGGGGATTTCATCTGCTTTTCTTACAGCTGACTGAAATCGACGAGTAGAGCATTAGTACTTGCCTGCATAGTATTCTGTGAAATGTGCATTTTCAAATGTAGACTCACCTTTAGCCAGGTGCTGCTGGTTGTAAACTTCAAGGAGCAATGTGGTCTCCTTGCTCGCTGTCTATTGAGACCTCTACCAGACTTGGGCTATCTCTGTCAGCTTGCCCAAGACTCTTTGACCACTTGAGAAAATGCACCTCTAAAGGCCCTGTCCCACTTTCCCGAGTTACTCACGATCTTTCCCTAGTTTTCCCCTTGATTCGAACTCGGGGAATGTCGGGGAATGTCGGTAGCGAGTCCGTAGGAGCCCGTAGGAGTCCGTAGATGTTTCGTAGCGGCTCGTAATGCCAGCCGTAGGTAATCTGGGCATCAGTCGTGACGTTTTTTCAACATGTTGAAAAATGTCCATGAGTTAAGAAAAACAGCCCTGAGTACCTGCGAGCGGCTATTACCGTAATTCTCCGAGTTCGAATCAAGGGGAAAACTTTGGTGAGTTTGTGAGTAACTCGGGAAAGTGGGACAGGGCCTCTTTCCCACTCACTCTCACCCACACATCATTCCACATGCATTAATTTGGTGGCAGCACTCCAGTACCTGCGAGCGCATTACTTGCATTGGCAATGTGGCCTGTTTTGTGTGGCACGTTTGGCAACCGATGGACTAAACGATGACATCAGTAAGAATTTGGAACAATGAACAGGGAACAAATAGCTGACACCAACAATATCCGTTTCAGAAACACCAAAGAAACTGCTGTTGCTGGAAATCAAAATTAAAATCCGAAGATGTTAAAACATACTCAGCAGGTCAGGCCACATCTGCTGGAGAAGAAACAGAGCTAACATCTCAGGCCAGAAAGATCTGGCTTGCTGAGTATTTCCAGCATTTTTGTTTTTTAACTTAACATCAGTTTCAGGCTGGCATTACACAGCCAAACCCATCTTGTTTAAGAAAGAACTGCAGATGCTGGAAAAATCAAAGGTAGACAAAAATGCTGGAGAAACTCAGCGGGTGAGGCAGCATCTATGGAGCGAAGGAATAGGCAAGGTTTTGGGTCGAGACCCTTGGGTCTCGACCCAAAACCTTGCCGATTCCTTCGCTCCATAGACAAAGCCATCATTGTCTTTTTGTGAATCTCGCACACCTAGCGTTACTTCTCTTCCAATTCTCATCAACATCATTGGTCTGGAATAATTTCTTGACCATGTCAAACGAGTATGACTGTAGTATTGAGTTTAGTTTATTTTGGAGATGCAGCGTGGAAGCAGGCCCTTCGGCCCAACGGGTCTATACTGACCAAAGTCCACCAGTACACTAATCCTATCCTACACACTAGGGACAATTTGCAGAGCCAATTCACGTACAAAACAACATGTTTTTGAAATGTGGGAGGAAACCAGAGCACTCGGGGAAAACCCACGTGATTACGGCGAGAACGTTTAAACGCTGTACAGACAGCATCCATAGTGAGGATCGAACCCTGGTCTCTGGCGCTGCAAGGCAGCAACTCTACCGCTGCACCACTGTGCGGCCTGCTATAGAGTAGTTCCTCCATTAATATCCTTATTAAGGTTACACAAAAGGCTGGAGAAACTCAGCGGGTGCAGCAGCATCTAAGGAGCGAAGGAGATAGGCGACGTTTCGGGTCGAGGTCCTTATTAAGGTGTTGATTCCCTCTCTCTCACATTAAGAATTAAAATTAATGTTTCCCGATATGACATTGATCATGGTATGACATTCTCCAGATATGACATGAGCCACAATGTACAATCTAAGATCAAAACCTACACACGATGTATTGCCTCAGCTCTTATCTGTTGTGACATCATTGTGCCACCCACAGTTTATAATTAGCGAGATTTCACTTTTTGACAAGAATTGATTCATGAGTTTTCATAATTTTTTCTTCCACTTGGTAGTCACTGCATGGGCTCTTTAAAATGTATGCAAATAGATCTGGAGTGATGGAAACCTGTGAGTATAATAGGGAACTAAGCCGTGTAGGTTCATGCTTGGAGCAGAGCATCATCAGTACATGGTGTAATGTTCTCCCCCCCATCTGCCCCTCCCCTGTGCTAAACAAGCTTCTGTCGGATTTAGAAACGATCCAGCAGCAGCAAGGAATGATCTTGCCGGATTTTGTGTTCATCCAAGGATTCTCTGGGATTTTATCAGAGTAACTACTAGCAAGCACTGTAGCTGTTCTGCAGCCAATACCTCCTGTACTGGGATATGCCTGTTATTAATTGCTTTTGGATATACCTATGTCAGCCAACAAAGCAGATACTGGCAAAGGATTCCAAAACAACTCCTGACGTTTAAAAAGCCACAACATTGTCATTTATTGTTGCTAAAACAGCAGCAGTCAAATGTTACATCAATGTTTTAATGAGCTGACACATGGAGACAAGAAATGACATGTTTTTATAAAAACGTACATAGAGTCAAGCAACATTTTCTGTGAAAATCTGTGTTCAATTTTGTCTTTTGCTTAAACAACTTAATTTAGTCGGGAGAAAACGAAGTGCTGGAGGAACTCAATGGGTCAGACAGCACTCATGGAGGGGAGTGGACTGATGATGATTCGGGTCGGGACCCTTCTTCAGATTAAAGAATGTCCACCTGTCCATTTCCCTCCACGGATGCTGTCTCATCCACCGAGTTCCTCCAGCGCGTATCCTTTGCTCAAGATTCCAGCATCTGCAGTCTCTTGTGTTTTAATTTGGTAGGAATTGATAAAAGTCATGTTCAGAGTTAGTTTCATTTGTTATTGTCACGTGTACCGAGATACAGTGAAATGCTTTAATCTGCAATGAAAATACTATACTTTATTACAATTAAGCTGTCCACAGTGCACAGAGAAGGGGTATAATATTTAGTGCAAGATAAAGTCCAATAGAAGGGTCTCGACCCAAAACAACACCTACTCCGTCTCTCCAGAGAGGCTGTTTGACCCACTGACTTACTCCAGCTTTTTGGGGCTATCCGCGGTTTAAACCAGCATCTGCAGTTATTTCCTACACATAAAGTCCAGTAAAGTCTGATTAAAGATCAGTAAATGTCTCCAATAAGGTCGATGGAAGGTCAGGACTGCACTCTAGGACCACTCAGTTACCTGATAACAGCTGGGAATTAAATGTCCCTGAATCTGGAGGTATGAAAATAGAAATAGGTGCAGGAGTAGGCCATTTGGCCCTTCGAGCCTTCACCGCCATTCATTGTGATCATGGGTGATCATCCACAATCAGTAAAGGGCCTGTCCCACCAGCATGCGACTCCATGCGGTGAGCGCAACCAAACTGGAAGCGGGGGCCACGCAGAGGTCGGGTGATCCCCGTACAGGGCCGGTCCCAGCAGCATGCGCCTGCAAGCGGCGAGCGCAAACAAACCGGCAGCGGGGGCCGTGCGGAGGTCGGGTGAGTGGCGCAACGCGGCGCGAAGTTGGAGCGATGTCCGCGGTAAGTTCGCAAGGACAAAGCGGGACACACAGAGAGGGACACAGAGGCACACAGAGAGAGGGTCACGGTGGCACACACAGAGAGGGTCTAGGAGGCACACACAGAGAGGGTCACAGAGGCACATATAGAGAGGGTCACGGAGGCACGATGTCGAGGCGGTGCGTAATGCATTGCGGCGACTGCGGGCCGACAAGCCGTTGCCGCATGGAATTTTTGAACACGGTCAGTTTTTCGGAGCCCCGTGCGATGTCGGGACCAACTCCACACAATCTCTTTTAAACTCATCCAGTGAATTGGCCTCTACTGCCTTCTGTGGCAGAGAATTCCACAAATTCACAACTCTCTGGGTGGAAATGGTTTTTCTCATTTCAGTTTTAAATGGCCACCCCTTTATTCTTAGACTGTGGCCCCTGGTTCTGGACTACCCCAACATTGGGAACATTTTTCCTGCATCTAGCTTGTCCAGTTCTCTAATAATTTTATACATTTCTATAAGATTCCCTCTCAACCTTCTAAATTCCAGTGAGTACAAGCCCAGTCTTTCCAATCTTTCCTCATATGACAGTCCCGCCATCCCAGAGATTAACCTCGTGAGCCTATGCTGCACTGCCTCAATAGCAAGGATGCCCTTCCTCAAATTAGGAGACCAACATTGTACACAATATTCCAGATGTGGTCTCACCAGGGCCCTGTATAACTGCAGAAGGACCTCTTTACTCCTATACTCAAATCCTCTCATTATGAAGGCCAAGATGCCATTAGCTTTTCAAACTTCTGTACCTTAATTATGCTGGTGGCTTTTCCGAGGTAGGGTGAATTGTAGATGGAGCTAATGGAACGGAAGTTGGTTTGCGTGACGGTCTTTGCTATAATCACAACTCTGCAATCTCTTGCGGTCTTGGATGGAGCTGATCCCCAAACCAGGCTACTAAGCATTCCGATAAAATGCTTTCTATGACACATCTACAGCAGCAGGTGAGGGTTGTTGGGGACTTGCTGGACCTTCCTAAGCCTTCTAAGGAAGGAGAGATGCTGGTGGGCATTCATAGCTTCGACGTGGCTGGTCCAGGACAAATTGCCAGTGATATTTATTCCGAGGAACTTGAAGCTTTTGACCATCTCTACTTCAGTGTCATCAAAGTATATACTGGGGTGTGTGTACTGCTTCACTTCCTGAAGTCTATCACAGTCCTATTTGTTTTACTGACATTGAGGGGGAGATTGTTAACTTGCCACCAAGTTACATGGTTCCCAATCTCCTTCCTGTATTCTATCTCATCATTATCTGCGAACTTGTAAATTGAGTAAGATTGGTATTTGGCTGCACAGTCATGAGTCATCTCCTCCTAGAGAATAGTAGGGGCCTGAGAACACGTCCTCACGAGGCACCAGTGTTGAGATTTATTGCAGAGGATAATTTGTCACCTATCCTCACCGATTGTTGTCTGTTGGTCAGGAAGTCAAGGATCCAGGTGCCGAGGAGGATGCTGACTCCAAGTTCCATGATTCTCGAGATGAGCTTGGTTGGGATTATGATAGTGAAGGCAGGGCTGTAGTTAATGAACAAGAGTCTGATGTAGGTGTCCTTCTTATCCAGGTGTTCCAGTGAGGAGTGGAGGGCCAGGGAGATGGCTTCAGAACGTAGTAGGAAGAGATATCCATGAACACTCCTGCTAGTTGTTCCTAAGTATGGGACCAGGGACTCCATCTGGGCCAGTTGCTTTCTGTTGGTTCACCCTCAGGGAGGCTGCTCTTACCTCTACAATGGTGACCATGGGAAAAGGCACTCTCGAGTCTGACTGGACAGTTGTCATTGTCTTACTGGCCTTCTGCTCAGAGCGAGCACAGAATGTGTTACATTCATGGAGGACCACAGTATTACCGGCGATGCTGCCTGACATTGCTTTGTAATAGAAAGAATAGACATAACAACATTCATCTCCATCACATGTTTGGCATAATCTCAAAGTTGGCCAATGAATGAAGCATTACACCATAGTTTACGACTGGGCTACTTAATCTCCCGCGCCACGGTCACATTAAGACCATTCTTATCTGTCTCTGACGTCTCAGGGTTGATATTTCTCTGGCATCTCCAACGCACATTGTCTACTCACCATCCCCCTGGTTCTTCATTTTGTTTCTTTTTGCTGTCATTTCTTTTTTGTTCCTCTTGTGAGGAGCGGGTGTTACAACAGGATGCAGTGGGGATAAGAGTATTTCAACATGGAGGTTGTAGGAAAAATAGGCCAATTTTCCTTTCCCATTCGTCACCATCACCACATGTCCACAGGTTCCAAGCACCTCAACCATCAACATCCACAAAGCTTTAACTACAAAAACCGTCCCTATCAGTATCTACCCTCTGCCCCATTTAATTATCGTCGACCCGAAATATCAACATTTGACTTCTTCAGATTTCCATTTTTTTTGGATCAAAATGTAGTTATGATCTCTTCCAGATTGAAACACAGAAATTTACTGGGTTTTTTTTAAGTTTGGAGATACAGTGCAAAAACAGGCCCTTCGGCCCACTGAGTCCGCCCCGACCAGCAAACACTATCCTAAACACACTAGGGACAATTTACATTTATACCAAGCCAATTAACTTAGAAACCTGGACGTCTTTTGGAGTGTGGGAGGAAACCGAAGATCTCAGAGTAAAGCCACATGGTCACTGGGAGAGCTCCGTACAGACAACACCCATATTCGGGACTGAACCTGGGTATCTGGCGCTGCAAGCGCTGGATGGCAGCAAGTCTAATGCTGCGCCACCATGCTGCCCTGCAAACCAGTCTTGCTCTTCTAACTGATTTCCAAAATAGGCATTGTCTTGTTCTCCTCACATTACTTCTTGTAGATTAACCCTTATTAATCCATGCCATTTATAATCTCCACTGCGCATGTGTGGATGCTACCCATTACATGGTATTACAGTACTATAACTATTATGGTACTGCTCGAACAAGGACAGCCAGCTGTCAGAAGCCATACCGAGCTGGGAATGCATGGCTGGCAGTTTGAATGTTCTGTATTACTTATGGAATAAAGATTAATGTTTCACCATGTATGTTGTTGTGGATCATTCACAAACATGGTGTCAGAGATGGGATACGAACCCACACCTCCAAAGGAGCCATGCAGAGGAGTAATAAGATTATCTAGAAAAAGTTCCCAACCTGGGGTTGCGTTAGTGCAATCTGGTTAATCTGAGAATAACAAGAGGTGGCCCTTGGAATACAGTGTTTGAATAATTTGCATTAACAATTATGGTGTGGTTTATTGACAATAAACAATACACAATAGGTGCAGGAGTAGGCCATTTGGCCCTTCGAGCCAGCACCGCCATTCAATGTGATCATGGCTGATCATCCCCAATCAGTACCCCGTTCCTGCCTTCTCCCCATAAACCCTGACCACTATTTTTAAGAGCTCTATCTAGCTCTCTCTTGAAAGCATCCAGAGAACCTGCCTCCACCACCCTCTGCGGCAGAGAATAGTAAGATTGAACGAGAACTTACCAGTTCGAAGGTTGATCTTTATTTTATGAGGAGTCGAAGTGAGGGATTTCGTGAAGAGCCCGCCGGCGCGCATGCTCGACATACTTCAAAGTAGCGGCGTGGAATCACAGAACCAACAATAGAAATGACTTCGCATAGTATGATTGAATTGACTAAGATTACCAGATGAAGGTGATTGAGGGTTGGGCGAGGAGGGCACAAAATCCCTCACTTCGACTCCTCATAAAATAAAGATCAACCTTCGAACTGGTAAGTTCTCGTTCAATCTTACTATTTCATTTCGGAGTCACGTGAGTGACTTCGTGAAGACTTCAAAGCTTCTGTGATTACACGCCCTGGACCACGTCCATGCTGACACACCACTACCAGGGATGGATGGGAGGAACAAACTTGCTCAACAGTCCATACTGCAAAACAAGAGCATATTTATTAATAACAAATCAAACCCCTCATACGGGGACATCTCCACGTTCTTGACCTGCATTCAGCACGGCTTCTGCGAACTGTAGAGGAGCAGCAACAGGCTTGTTATAAAAACGCTGGAACACAGCTTCATTAGCCCATCCTGCGGTGGCGAGAATTTGGTCTATGGGCACCTCCATGACCCTCGCCGCTGACGTCGATGCAGCCCTGGTGGAATGAGACTTGAACACATTAGTGTCGATACCTGACTTACCCAAGACGACTCGAAGCCACCTGGATATCGTCTGGACTGTCACTCGATGATGAGGTCTCTTATGAGTGACAAGCAGGTATCTCTCCATTCCTCTGATGCGTGCCGTCACGTTGACATAGTGGCGGATATGTGAGGCTAAACATAGCCTAGCATCTGCGGGGTATGCCGGGAACTTCAGCTGCAGCCCTGTGCACCCAGGTCTATGCTGCTTTAGTAGCTCGTCAATGAAAAAGACTACTTCTGTGGGGGTAGACGTCATTCTGTCGACACGAAGTTTGTGTAGTGTCTGTACCCTCTGAGCTGAAGTCAGCGCTAGTAACATCACCAGCTTCATGGTGAGTTGGTCCAGTTGGAGCCCTTCCATGGGTGACCACGTCCTGAGCAGGGTTAATACGTCCCTGACATCCCAGGTGATATTATAGCGTGGTGTAGGCGGATTCATATTGAATATACCCCGCATGAGTCTGGACACTAGCCTGTTGGATCCTACCTCCAAACTGAGGTAGAATGATAGCGCACTTCTGGCGCTGTTGATGGCACTGTAACTTAAGTGTTCATCATGGTGCAACCCCGCGAGGAATTCCAGGACGTCGGTTATTGTCACGTCATCGTACGTGATGCGAGAGCGGCTGCAGTAGGCTTCCCACTTCTTAATATGCGAGCGGTATCTTCGCCTTGTAGACTCTCGACACGACGCCCCGATGGTATCCATGGTCCGAGCCGAGAGGCCGTATTGGACTAACGGCCTGTTCAGAACCTGCAAGCCAACAAATTTAAATAGCCATGGCAGGGATGCGGCTCCCCTGAGACAGGGTGAGTAACCAATTGTGGGCAACCCTTCAAAAGGACCCAAGGTTCGTTGAGCATGTCAAAGACCACCGGATACCAAGGCTGTGTGGGCCAGTCGGGTATAATAAGGATGCCCTTGGCAGCATCTGCCTGAATCTTTCCCAATACCCGACTGATGAGGCAAAACGGGGGGAAGGCATAGAAAAACCACTTCCCCCAGTCCAGCGAGAATGCATCTAGCGCTATAGCCCCAGGATCTGGTTCCCATGAAACGTAGGTTGGTACCTGATGGTTCAACCGTGACGCAAAGAGGTCAATGTCCGGTTTACCAAATTTGGCTGTGACTTTAGAAAAGATCTCAGGATGCAACATCAATTCAATATTGTCATTAAATTTGCGTGACCTGGTGTCCGCCACAGTATTAAGCTCACCTGGCAAATAGGTAGCTGAAATCCAAATGTCTCTTTGAACACACCAGAGCCAAATTGAGTTTGCCAATTTGTCACACGAAACTGACCTGGTACCACCCATATGGTTTAAATATGCTACTGCTGTGGTGTTGTCTATTTGGAGACGGACATGTGCTCCAACAAGCTTGGAACAATACGCACGAAGTCCGTGGAATGCTGCCAGCAACTCCAAATAGTTAATCCCTTGAGTTAACAACATCGTTGATTCAAGGGTGTCCCATCTGCCACCACAACTAGAGCAATTATTCGTGGCTCCCCAACCATTGGAGCTTGCATCAGTTTGCAAATATACCACCGGATTAGCCTCCCTAATAGGCTTGAATGAGCTGCTAATGTGACACACCCACCATTGCAACTCATTTATCGCTTCGGGCGGCAGCTGCATGGACCGATCATAATGACCAGCGTTCTGTTTTAACGCAGCAATTTTAGCTCTTTGCAAATTCTGATAATGCAAAGGTCCATATCGCGCTGCCGGAAACAAAGCTACCAGCTTCCCAATTATTGTAGCTAAGTGCCGAATCTATGGTATATTGGTGCGGATTAAATCTTGACACACCTGGGTAACCTCCTCAATCTTGTTAATTGGAATGGTAACCCTCATGCTTATAGAGTTCACCGTGAACCCTAGGTAATTAATCACCTGGGCAGGGCAGAACTTTGATTTCTCTGGATGGACAATAAACCCCAATTGTTGAAATATATTGACAGCAGCTGCAACACCCTGTTCAGCCAATTCCAGGGTGTGGCCCACAATTAAGATATCATCTAAATAGGCCATAACTATATGGTGTCGTTGTCTCAAATAAGCCATAATTGGCTTCACTAATTTAGTGAACAATCTAGGGGCTGTGGTGAGCCCATTAGGCAAAGCCTTGTACTGCCAGAGTTGCCCCATCCAGATGAATTTCAAAAACCTTCTGTCACATTTCTGGACGGATACGGAATAATATGCGTCTTTTAAATCGATGCATGCCATAAAGCAACCATGAGAAATCAATGATTTGGCTGTTTCAAACGTATCCATTTTAAAATGAGTATATGTTACAAAAGTATTCAAACGGGTTAGATCAATAATGACACGACAACCTCCATCCTTCTTAGGTCTGGTGAATATGTTCGAAACAAATTCAACTGGCTCATGCACCACTCTCTCAATCACTCCTTTGTGCTCAAGACTTAACAGTTCCTTATAGCCGGCTGCCTGTTCTGCAGCAGATAATTTAAACGTTCGAGCGGGCATGTGCTGGGATGGAGGAATGTCGCCATTAATAAACTCAATTTTATGCCCCTGAATATTCTGCAACACATACTCGTCACCAGTGAAATTACCCCATGCACCCAAAAACCACTGAAGGCGACCACCAACATGTGAAGTTAAACAGAGAGAAAAGAGAGAACCAGACCCCCTCACCTCCGTGGTTACCGGCGGTCCTTGACACGCGTGTGCGGACGTGGAGGTGCTGGGTTGGCTTGAGGGCGCGGCGTCTTCGTTTTCCACCAGGGTCTCTGCCGACCCTGTCCTAAAAAAGACCCCTGGTGCTGGGTCTGATGTTGCTGTCGTTGTGGAGCTTGAGGGTGGGTCCTCGTCGAGGTACTAGCAGACCCTCGTGATCGAATGTATGGAGACTTTGAGCCTGACGGTGTGGGGGCACTCTGAGGGTGCATGATCCCCACCGTTTTGGCTTGCTCGTCAAGCTCCTTGACTCTCTTCGAGAGGTCCTCCCCAAAGAGCTGACGGGGTGGAGGCGGCGGCGGTGGTTTGCACAATCCTGCAAACTTTGGATTGAGCGCTGGGCGGATGCTGGTTTTGCGAAACCCGTTAATTTCGTGCTGGGTCGCGCACAGGAGGGCCAGGGCATCTTCCTGGTCCAAATTCAATTCGTCCCCGTCCACCGACCGCACAAAAGCGGTAATACCGGCCGTGAGGAGCTTCAGGATCCGCTGCAGTTTTACCTCCTGTTGACGGATAGCCGCACTGATGTTGCCCCATATCGGCGTATTGACCACAGGCACGTTGAGGGAGTTGCAATTGGATGGAGCCTTGTGACGGCTCATTGCCTGAATGAGGACTTCTTCCTGTAGTTGCTGGTTGTTAAGAAAGTCCACAGTGGCTGCCAGCTTCGTGTTTAAAGGAAGTCCAGATGAATGTGGGGCCGCAAATTTGGTCGCCACATCCAGAAGATCCTCCGCTGGTACCTCCACCGGAGGTGGTATGGAATCCACCAAAACCTCCTCCTCCTGCTGCTCCAGGCTGATGGTAGAGGCTGGTGACGACGCCCTGTGCCTGTGGCTGCCCTGCTGTTGTTGGCTTTGAAGCAGGAGCTCCAGCAGCCGCTCCATACGGTCAATACGCCCTTCACCCTGAACACTCAGGTGGTCGGAGTCCTCCGGCTCTGAAAAGAAAACCGGGCTCCTATCATCGGCCCGCACCTCATCGAGGCCCTGCCGGTGCCGGTAGTTGTCGCTAACAGCCGCCGAGGCGAAACTGCGTGATTCCCGCGCGGGCGTGTTCAACCGCCTCCGTTTAGCGGGAGCTGACGCCGCTGCCACTAAGGGCACTTGCAGCGTGGTGTCGCCACCAGCCGAAGCATGGCTACCTGAAGCCCGCGCAGGCTTGCCGGCTGCCCACGTCGTGGACCTTGCCGACGCATGGTCTCGCCCACCCATCCATGGGGGGCTCGGCGACCGTGACGAGACCCGACTCAACCGACCCGTCCCGGCGTCGAGAGTCGGGGTGTGCCGGCTGGACCTCACAGCCGCCCCGGGTCTCGCCCTGGAACCTGACCGCTCCTCCGTGTCAGGCAATGCCTTAGCCCTGGCAGGGTTAGGCTTCTGGGCTCCTGCCCTGCCCCTTCTCGGGGGGCTGAGTGGAACGGGCCGTGCAGCCGCACGCCCCCTGCTCGAGGTCGCCAGCGAGCCCGCTGACGACCTGACTGCCATGGCAGGGTCCCCCTGCTCTGGCGGCACACCACACTCCTCCTCGTCGAACTCCTCCGAGCTGTGGTGTGCCCCATCCATGTCCTTGCTGCAAGACATAACGAACAACAAGGACCACCAACTAAAGGTGGAATACTCACCTCCGTGGCCCCTTATGAAGGGCTGGCGAGGAGCGCGCTCCACCGCCAGCCGTCGCAGCAACGCGTTACGAAGATATGTCGAGCATGCGCGCCGGCGGGCTCTTCACAAAGTCACTCACGTGACTCCGAAATGAAATTTCACAGGCTCACCACTCTGTGAGAAAAAGTGTTTCCTCGTCTCCGTTCTAAATGGCTTACTCCTTATTCTTAAACTGTGGCCCTGGTTCTGGAATTATTGGTATAATATAATATAATCTGGTTTATTGGTATAACTGACAATACTGTATTTTTTAATTATGTATTAATTTATTGCATGTTACATTACTGTGCCAGTCAAAGCTGCAGCAAGTATGGATTTAATTGTTCTGTTGCAGGTGCGTACAATAATTAAACTGTCGTGAATCTTCGGCAACAAGTCTTTGGAGCATTACTTAGGAAGAAAAGGTTTGCTTCTTTAAACCATTCCTCTGGTGTGTACCACAATCGCCACCCCCTCCCACCTTGACCCAGGTCCTGACAAAAGTCAAAGCCCAGTTGCTGTGGCACCCCAGACTCTCCAATCATCTCAACTCTCTTTGAGTCCCAGTCTTTCCCCAATCCCCCCAAGGCATCAATTTACAGCTGCCATCACCCCCCTTCCCCATATCTTAGTAAATCTCCAATGGCTGGTCCACAGAGGGAGGAGTGGTCATCACTAAACTACTGGTAGTTTAGTGGTGGCCAAAACATTGGGACCAAGCAGGGGGCCGCCGAGACCAAGAAGAGGTCAGCTGCTGCCACATGCAGCGGCAGGCAGAAGATAGGACTATTCCATGAACCTTTGTAACTTTGTCAGCGCTTGAAATGTGGCGACTCTTGTGTACCGCCCAGGTGAGTTCTGCTACATGATATTACTGGGCAGTAAGCGAAACAAAGCATTCCACTGTACCTACGTACATGTGACAATAAAGTATCACTGGATGGTTAAATGCTGAAGTTTACAGCGGCAGGATCTGCAACTCCCATAGTCATGGGAATACTGCCTATAGCACAGCCTTTGTGGAACATATCAGTGTTGAAGCCAATATCTTAATGGCCATCTCTTATGTTGCCAAGATAATCTTCCTTCTTTCCCCAAAACAACTACTAATACTGTAGTTCCAGCATCTGCAGTTCCTTCTTTAATACTAATACTGTGGTATAGGCTGGTAGGTGTATGGAACAAGCTGCCATATGAGGTAGTTGAGGCTGGGACTATCCCAACGTTTAAGAAACGGGTACATGGATAGGACAGGTTTGGAGGGATATGAACCAAAAACAGGGTGGTGTGACTAGTGTAGTTGGGACATGTTGGTCGGTGTGGGCAAGTTAGGCCGAAGGGCCTGTTTCCACACTGTATCACTCTATGACTCTATGACTTCACAAGGATGGGTCCCAAACCCACTTAACCTGCAGCCAGTTTTCAACCTTCTCCTCCTAACCCACTTTACGAAAAAAAAAAGATTTTTTTTAAGTTCAATGACTTTATTCATTAAGTGATCAAACAATTAAGCTGAGAAGTAACTGGCAGTTAATTTCCATCACCAAATACTATCCTCTTCTCAAGTTAGAGATTACAATCAAATTCAGCTGCATGAGTTTTTCAGTAAACAGAACAAGGTGAAAATAATGAACTGGTTTCAAAATAATATGGATAAGTTAAGTAGAATCACGATCTGATTATCCTGCCTCTTCCTCACTCTTTGTATTTTTTCCATTTACTATTCCTTTTAAGGTTTACAGAACATAAAAACAATCAAACAGTGCACTTCCATGCAAACCTATGCATTGCGTCTCTCTCCGTCCGTTAACCACCCAGGTCATCGTTCCAGCTTCAAATCAGCTTCAACCAGTCTTGTTGAGTCTCATTGTCTGTA
This sequence comes from Raja brachyura, assembly GCA_963514005.1. Next base: position 33,618,687 of record OY740808.1, read on the forward strand.
ACTCGTTTTCACCTAAGCCACAGCGAACAATGGCCCGTTCCATTTATCATCGTTACTTTTTTGCATATCTTTAATTCATTTGTTCTTTATCTCTCCATATCACCGTCTATATCTCTCGTTTTCCTTTCCCCGACTCGCAGTCTAAAGAAGGGTCTCAACTCGAAATGTCACCTATTCCTTTTCTGCAGAGATGCCCTCTGACCCGCTGAGTTACTCCAGCTTTTGGTGTCTATCTCCGGTTTAAACCAGCATCTGCAGTTCCTTCCTACACAAACTGTGCACTCTGTTCCTTTAAACTCATCATTGGGATGTAGACAACACTGGCACTTGATGTCAGTTCCTAACAGTTCTAGGATGCCCCTACAAGCCATACAGTAAGCAAATGATCTTTCAAAAGGCCGTTTGAAATCAATGATTTTTAAATTACTTGACTTTTAGAAAATATTGCAAGAAATGGAAAACAAGAATGGAAAACAGGAGGCCTGACAGATCGATACATCCTGGGGGGTGGGAGATTGCAACCTTCACGTGGTCCGCCCTGTTTCGACAAATGCGATCAACCCGGCGTGCACAATCAAATAAGATCAAATATAACAAGTTGTCCGACAAATTTAGGCTGTGCACGCCATACGCAAGAAGGAGAAGATACATCCTGGGAAATAAGTCTGCATCTCCTCGGACTGCAAACTCACTGCACTCATGGTCCAGAGCGAAGGACAAGCCGAGACTTTCAAATGAACTCTACAATTAAATAATTTGAAAGGAAAATAAGGGAAGGAAGGAATAGTAGGACAAGTGAGGTCAGAAGTCCATCACCTGTAACCCACCCCCCTATTATACATTACCTGGACATGGAAATATTCACCAATCAAAATCCTGGAACTTCCTGCCCAACAGCACTGTAGAAATACCTACTGTGTTGGAAGGAACTGCAGATATTGGTTTACACCGAAGATAGACACAAAGTGCTGGAGTAACTCAGCGGCACAGGCAGCATCTCTGGATGGAAGGAATGCGTGACATTTCGGGTCGAGACCCTTCTTCGGACTGAGAATTGGGGAAGAGGGAGACGCAGAGATATAGAAGGGTAAGGTGCGAAAATAAGATCAAAGGGGGTCGAAGATCAAGGACAATGTAGAATACATCACAGTTAGCTAGGGGAAGGTGACAGTGAGGCATACAAAGATAAAATTTAATCATGAGGACAGTCAAACTGGTCGGAGGACTAGGCAGGGGGTGGGATGGAGAGAGAGGGGAAGCAAGGGTTACTTGAAGTTAGAGAAGTCAATGTTCATACCGCTGGGGTGTAAGCTGCCCAAGTGAAATATCAGGTGCTGTTCCTCCAATTTGCGCTGGGCCTCACTCTGACAATGGAGGAAGCCCAGGGCAGAAAGGTCAGTGTGGGAATGGGCGGGGGGTGTTAAAGTGTTTGGCAACCAGGAGATCAGGTAGACCTAGGCTGACTGAGCGGTAGAATGTAGAAATACCACCATCTGGAGCACTGCAATGAGTGAAGCAAGCAACTCCCCACACCCGCTCAAGGGCAATCACACATGAGCAAGAAATGCCGACTTTCCCAGTGACACCCAGTTCCAGATAATGAATTAAAATAACATATGGAAGGTATTATAAATTCCATACTCGAACAAAATGTATGTTCTAAGTTCAACAATCGAAAAAGTGTTTCTCGGGAACCTGGCGTCTAGATTGCATAATCAGAGGGCAATAGGTTCCCAATTAAATCAGCAGCTGCTGGGCAGCAGGTTCGTCCACACATTACAATAGTTTTAAACATTACATGAGGAATTTAATCTAAAACATGATCACTCAACGCAATTGAGTCCTTTTCTATGTAGTTTCCATATCTTGTTCCTCGTCCCCAGTGCATTTACATCCACACAGGAGACTCCCATATATGTGCGATGTTCTCCATCAAGGTTACTTAAAGGGGAACCATCATTACTGAGTCTAAGACTATGGGATCAGAGATGCTGACCTTCTGCTAGGGCAGGCTCTCTGAAGAAGGGTCTCGACCCGAAACGTCACCCATGCCCTCTCTCCAGAGATGCTGCCTGTTCCGTTGAGTTACTCCAGTTTTTTGTGTCTACATCTCTTTAAGAGTTACTCTCTGTGCATTTGCTTTCATCTCCTATCAACTGCTGCTATCATTCAGGTTCTCCAGTGACAAGTCCAACCACACACACCACCAAGAGCAAACACATCTCCAACCCTACTCCTAACATAGGCACAGTGTTGGAATAATTCAGCGGGATGGGCAGCATCTCTGGATGGAAGGAATGGGTGACGTTTCGGGTCGAGACCCTTCGGGTCTATCTTCAGTGTAACCCAGCGTATGCCTTTCCTTCCTATCCAATCCTACTCCTACCTGAAGTCTAGGTATGACTCACCCTGCTTCCCATCCTGTTGCTCTCTCAACTACCTTGCCACCACAATGACATCCCCTAGCCCCGAAATAGCTTAGCTAGAGGAGAAATGGTTTTTACATGCCTTTGGCCTGAAGATAATGGAGTGTGGCAGACCACCTGTTCAGGTGCTCAAGAGTTCCTGGACCAAATAGAATGACAGAAGATGGCACCACTGACATTTAAACTCAGTGCCACCTATTGGAGTACTGGTGAAACACGGCGAGGGATGTTGAATTAAACCCATGGCCCACACACCAAAGTTCACACAGAGTAAATAGACAACATCTGTTTAGTTTTGTTTAGTTTAGAGATACAGCGTGGAAACAGGCCCTTCGGCCCACAGAGTCAGCGCCGACCAGCGATCCCCGCACACTAACACTATCCCAAACAAACACTAGGGACAATTTGCATTTTTTCCCAAGCCAATTAACCAACAAACCTGTGCGTCTTTGGTGTGAAGGAGGAAACCGAAGATCTCGGAGTAAACCCACGCAGGTCACGGGGAGAACATACAAACTCCGTACCGATAGCACCCACAATCGGGATTGAACCCGCATCTCTGGAGCTGCAAGTGCTGCGAGGCAGCAACTCTACCCCTGCGCCACCATGCCGCCCTCTATGCTTCAATAAAAAGGGCAGAAAACATTAATAGCTTCTGAAGAAGCACTCACACTTGAAAAGCTGTTCTATATTTTACCACAAAAATGTGGAACGGTGAAGTAAACTTCCTGCAAGCCACGTCTGTGAATTCACAGATGTTATCACAACTGTATGTTTCACGAACAATATGCATAGTGCCAACAAGCTATTCTGGTCATTGGAAACTTTTTTTTATATATACATGACCACAGTTTGCCATATACAGCACAAACACGGTTTGTTTCCTCTGCAACAGGAACAACAGACATTATTGTCTGTTGAAGGCAAGAGAAAGATTGCTTTAGATCATCATTATTAATGGAATCTGTGGCTTCATGTTTATTCGCAGCACTAAGTCTTACTGAAGCACAAAATATATATACAAGTGATACACAAATTAATCTTAACAACAACTTCCACACTTTTCTACTTTACAATCTCAGCCATGCGGTGTTCTTGTTACATTCACTGTTTTCAAAGTTTGAGTCCGTCGAAAGCAATTGCATACACTGCTACTCTGGAAAGCTGTGCAGGAAGGAACTGCAGATGCTGGTTTAAACTCAAGATAGACACAAGAAGCTGGAGTAACTCAGCTGGTGCCAGACATCATCTCTGGAGAAAAGGAATAGGTGACGTTTCTTCAGACTGAGAGTTGGGGGAAAGGGAGAGATATAGAACAAAGATATGCTAAAAAGTAATGATGATAAAGGAAACAGGCCATTGTTTGGTGTGGGCTAGGTGAAAACAAGTTACAAACAATGAGACACAACAAGACGACTGAAGATGGTACAACAGGTGGGGGAGGGCTGGAGATAAAGTGGATGCAAGCGTTACTTGAAGTTTGAGATATCAAAATCATACCACTGGGTTGTAAGCTGCCCAAGCGAATTATGAGATGCTGTTCCTCCAATTTGCATTTAGCTTCACTCTGACAATGGAGGAGGCCTAGGACAGAAAGGTCTGTGTGGGAATGGGAAGGGGATTTAAAGTGTTTCGCAACAGGGAGATCAGGCGGACTGAGCAAAGGTGTTCAGCGAAACGATCGCCCAATCTACGTTTGGTCTCGCCGATGTCCACACTTTGAACAACGGATACAGTAGATGGGATTAGAAGTAAAATGATAGAATCTGCATAGAATCTTACCAGGTTAGCTTAAAACACCCTCCGCGAACATGTTTTAAAAGCATTCCGTTTTAGAACACTAATACATTAGATTAACATAACCTAATGTATTACAGGCACTCTTGTAAACTCATATTGCTGCCATATTTCCAGCAGTTTTTAGCTGCATTTACACATTCTGAGTCTGGGGAAAGTTTCCTCCCAGCTGTTATCAGGCAACTGAATCATCCTACCACAACTAGGGAACAGTCTTGAACTACTATCTACCTCATTGGTGACCTTTGGACAATGAAACATTTAAATTTGGTCCACAAACTACAGAGCATCACTGGAAAGCAATAGTTGGCTTTAGAGCATTGCACAGATTATTTAATTTCCTTGGCTTTGATTGGATTTTACTGGCTTTAGCTTGCTCTAAACGTTATTCCCTTACCATGTATCTATACACTGTAAATGGCTCGATTGTAAACATGTATTGTCTTTCCGCTGACTGGTTAGCACGCAACAAAAGCTTTTCACTAAACTGAACTGACCTGAACTGGAACTGAACTGGGTGAGGCTATGCCAAAGATTATTATCATTTGTTGCTTATCTATTCAACAAAGTGCAGCTGAGGAATTTTAACCTGCAGTTTTCGACTGGTACGGGTGTAAGAGCTTATGGGGAGAAGGCAGGAAAATGGGGTTAGGAGAGAGAGATAGATCAGCCATGATTAAATGGCGAAGGAGACTTGATGGGCTGAATGGTCTAATTCTGCTCCTATCATGACCTAATGACCTTAATGGTCTACATTGTTTTGTCCAGTGTTTTGACATTCTATGGCAATGCAAAGAAGTATGAAATAATACTCACTCTTTCAGCTTTATGCAATTGGATATTGCTTCTTGCCATGAGTTGAAGCATGACAATGATCATTCTGTGTAACATGGAAAACTCCACAAATCATTTGCTGCCATGACAGTAGGGGGGAGAGAGAGGAATTGCGAGGGAGGAAGTAAGAGGGGGAGTGGGAGAGAGGAGAGGGGAGATGGGGGAGCAAGAGGGGAGGGAGAGAGAGAGGGGGGAGAGAGGGAGGAGAGAGGGGAGGGAGAGAGGGAGGAGGGAGGAGGAAACATTTTCAGGTAAGACAATTTTGGACTCCACGGGATAAAACTCTACAGGAATATGTAAAAATCTTCCCGTTTGCGAGTCCTTTTTTCGAGTAGATGTGAACACACACACACACACACACACACACACACACACACACACACACACACACACACACACACACACACACACACACACACACACACACACACACACACACACACACACACACACACACCCAAGAACAGAGTTTTATAGTTGTAAGAATATGGACAGGTACATGGATAGGAAAGATTTAGAGGGATGTGAGCCAAAAACGGGTAGGTAGAACTAGCGTAGATGGGGCCCTTTGGACGGCGTGGGTACGTTGGGCTGAAGGACCTGTTTCAGTGCTGTATGACTCCAACATGGACCATGGTGAACTATGGACAGAGGCTGTCGACCATGTTACACTGGGAGTGCCTGCTGTTGTCTCTGCTGGGAAGAGTTTTACTGTAGCTACCCGCCTAGAAGGTCAACAGATAGGATATCCACCTTCCTCCACATATTGTGCTGCATTATAAGTACTCGTGCAAGCCCTTCTGCAGCCCAATTGCTCAGAACAATGCTGGCCCCCAATCCATATTTTCAAATGTCAAACATCCAGCATCCTGTGCAAATAAACTTTGATGCATTTCCATAACGTGTAAATGTTATGACATTAGGGAGCGTTTAAAATTCAGAAATGTAACGAGGTTTAAAAGGCTGCATTTTAATACACTGCTCTAATTGGGGATTATGGGTCAAGAAATATGCTTATCTGGAGATTTTGGGTGTAAAATTGTAAGATTAGGGTATAGTCGTTATACCTCCACCACTACCAGTGCAATATGGTAGCAGTCGGCAAGCAGAGTAACTGTTATATTTATTCTGTGAATAAACCAGATTAGACGTGTGGTCAGTAAGATACACTTTGCTTTACAACAGTCTATACTGCTTTGATTAGCTGATAACTTCAGTGACAGCCCTGATAGCAATTAGAACTGGATATGGGCATAAAGTTTCTCAGGGGGAGTCATTCTGGAGTGTACACCATCATATTTTTATGGGCAAAGTACGAATTAATGTATGCTTGCGTGAGCAAATATATAAATCCAGCGAATAAACATGGCCAACCGTGGACATCTCCAGTTGCTCATTGTCACAGTTACACTCGAACTGCTTGCAGGAATGAAAACAAAAGTGTATGGGCTGCTGCCAGTTGTCAGCTGATCACAGTGCTACAGCAATTATACTCTGTATCTGCAGTCTGGCTCACTCTCCCGTCTTACCGAGGCTCGCAGCTCCATACAGACAAAGAACAAGAGACTAACCAAATAGCAAGAATTTTAATTAGGAAACAAAAACGCACGTATTGCAGATAGAATTAAATCATTTGCAGGAAAAAGGAATGTTTACAGGAAGTGAGTGAAGAAGGGTCTCGAGCCGAAACATCACCCTTTCCTTTTCTCCAGAGATGCTGCCTGGCCCGCTGAGTTACTCCAGCTTTTTGTGTCTATCTTCGGTTTAAACCAGCATCTGCAGTTCCTTCTTACACGTAACATTTTACTGACCAAGCACGCTGAATTGTATGAAAATAAGTGTTCTCTTATCTGAGTGTTGATTTACTTTTTTTTTTCACTCTCTATCTTTCTGCAAGATAGTTAGTTTCTCTCAGAGTTTATTTTCAAATTCCTGTTGTGGGTTTCCTACCAACTGCCAGCTACTTCCTGTGGCTTGCGACGCAGTTTGATTTGGGCTCATTACTCAAGGAAGGGCAGGCAAGACTGTGTTGTGACATTTACTACTGACTGCTGGCTTGAGGGGAGGGGGGAATTAATTAGACCATTTAATGCCATTAAATCATAATCAGCTTTCAGAACTTAAGTACAGAAAACCAGAAATCAGATTCGCTGTTTAGAATAATCTAGAAAGAAAATGTATTCAATCAGTGGTTATTTAACGCAAAGATATCGAAGGCAACTAAATATTTGACACTTTCTTGTTCTCTGCGATATGAGAGCATCCCCTTATTACTGTGAGGAATACAAGGAGCAGTTCTCTCTTCAGAAAGAGATATAATCCTCCTCATGCAAATGATCATTCCCCGGGCTGCCTGTCATTTAACCAATAGGAAAGAAAATATTCTACACTTTGCCATAAAAAATTACACAAGAATTTTGACCTGGTATGCATCTTTTCCCTTGCACATAGCAATCATGGTTCCTGAATGACCTCTCATTTCATTCCAGGTTTTCCTCCCCATCAGCTGAGTTGAACCCCCTCTTGCCACATATCTTACACGTTGTAAGCTTTTAGGATTTCCATCAAAGTTGTCATTTATATCTTCAACTCTAATTTAATTTTCGCTTTACTTTTTAAACTCTATATTGTTATGCTGTAAATTGAGATTATAATTTATTTATATTATCCCAATTACATTTGGAATTGAACGCAGCACCTTTGACATTAGCCAAGGAGCTAAAACTACCGTGCACATTGCCCTACTGATTTAGTACGAATGCTAAGACGGCTTACAACCTCAAGGATTTATCATCTATGCTGATTTAAATAAGGGTATGTAAACTGAAGCGGAAAGATAGGATAAGATAACTGAGATCAATATTTAAAAAAAGCTTGGCATTCCCAGTTTGACCCCGTTTCCTGTGCAACTTAACTTTGTTCAGCAACTGGTTTTGGTGTAGATCTGCAAAGCAAGAGATCAGCTGTTAAATTACTACCCTCAGTGTTTCCGTTAAGTGGGTAAATATATTTCATAGCAAAGTACTGAGCATATAATTGGTTTCAGTTCCCCTTTGATGTGCAGGGAGAGTGTGCAAGAATTCCTGATTCTAATTTCTGCTTCTTATGCAGTGACCAATGCTGAATGACACACATGTTGACATAACGATCAGATTCAGTTGCAATGGACCCATACAGTTAGAATAGGGGCAGTGCATGCAGAGTCCAGGTTAATGTGGGGGTGAGGCTACTGCAGTGCTGGTTATATCTATTAAATCACAGCTCTCTAAAAAGTGGTTGGGACAGGGCTGTGGAGGGATAGGGAAATGGTACAGTTCATGCATGCAAGAACAAACAATCGCAATGAATGGGGAGTGCCACCTCACTGCTTTAGGCCACAGTTCAAATATCTCTAGGAATGGTTAAGGAACTGATGATATGAAGCATTTAAACTTGGTCCACAAACCACACAGCATTGCTGGAAAGCAGTAGTTGGCTTCACCGCTACCATAACTGCAAAGATTATATATGTTTGTGCGTGCTTTCAAGCTTCTGTAGATAGACACAAAATGCTGGAGTAACTCAGCGGGACATCTAGAGAGAAGGAATGGGTGATATTTCAGGTTGAGACCTTCTTCAGACTGAAGATTAACTTCTGTACCTTGTGCCAGATGGAAGCAGGGAGAAGAAGGAATGGTAAACATAAAATGCTGGAGTAACTCAGCGGGACAGGCAGCATCAGTGTCAGTGATCAATCTGAAGAAGGGTTTCGGCCCGAAAACGTTGCCTATTTCCTTTGCTCCATAGATGCTGCTACACCCGCTGAGTTCCTCCAGCACTTTTGTCTACCTTCGATTTTCCAGCATCTGCAGTTCCTTCATAAACAAAAAAGATTATTTAATTTCCTTGGCTGATTTGATATTATGGCAGCGTGGAATGAATACATTGCTTATTGGGATGCACTGTATTCCTGCAGATTGTGATCGCTGATTGATATCATCATATTCGCACTGTTGCACTGTAGGCCAGATATTAATCCTCAAATGTTATCAACAGGGGTACGCTGTGATCCGCTGACTAAATAGCGGATATCTACAGGGAAACAATGAATTTAAAAAATAAAGCCTTAAGGAAACAATGGTTTAATTTATAGCCCCTGGTGTATCTCATAAATACTGTGATACACATTTTCCAGAAAAAAAATCATCTTTGTTATTCTGCAATTTAAATTTAGGCTGGTGAATGTTGGTGGTGAATGTTGGCGGTGAATGTGGCCTTGGAGTTGAAGTCGAAAGATTCAGGTTCAGAGCTCCAGTAAATATGGATTAGTGTACGATTTTAGAATACAATGCATTCCAAAAGACCATAAGACATAGGAGCAGAATTAGGCCATTTAGCCCATCGGGTACACAAATTGCTGGAGAAACTCAGCGGGTGCAACAGCATCTATGGAGTGAAGGAGATAGGTAACGTTTCGGGCCGAAACCCTTCTTCAGACCATCGGGTACATTCCACCATTCCATCATGGCTGATCTATCTTTCTGTCTCAACCCTATTCTCTTGCTTTCTCCCCATAACCTTTGACGTACTTCCTAATAGGGACGGCACAGTGGTGCAACGGTAAACTTGCTGCCTTACATCGCGCCAGAGACCAAGGTTCGACGGGTGCTCTCTGCACCACGTGGGTTTTCTCCGGGTGCTCCTGATTCTTCCCACTCTCCAAAGATATACAGGTTTGTAAGTTAAGTGGCTTTGGAAAGTTGTAAAATGTCCCTAGTGTGTAGGATAGTGTTAGCATGTGGGGCGATCGCTGGTCGGCGTAGACTTGGTGGGCTGAAGGGCCTGTTTCTGTGCCCTATCCCTGAAAAATCTGAAGAATCTCTAAAATAAAGAACATATCATTCTCTGCCTTAAAAATACCCAATGTCTTGGCTTTCACAGCCATCTGTGGCAATGAATTCCATAGATTCACCACCCTCTGGCTAAAGATATGCCTCCTCATCACCATTCTATAGGTATGTACCTTAATTCTAGAGGCTGTGCCCTCTGGTTCTGGACTCTCCCATTACAGGAAATGTCCTTTCCACGTCCACTCATAGAATCATAGAATCATAGAAAATAGGTGCTGGAGTAGGCCATTCGGTCCTTCGAGCCTGCACCGCCATTCAATATGATCATGGCTGATCATCCAACTCAGTATCCTGTGCCTGCCTTCTCTCCATACCCCCTGATCCCTTTAGCCACAAGGGCCACATCTAGCTCCCTCTTAAATCTAGCCAATGAACTGGCCTCAACTACCTTCTGTGGCAGAGAATTCCACAGACTCACCACTCTCTGTGTGAAAAAAGATCTTCTCATCTCGGTCCTAAAAGAATTCCCCCTTATCCTTAAACTGTGACCCCTTGTTCTGGAGTTCCCCAACATCAGGAACAATCTTCCTGCATCTAGCCTGTCCAACCCCTTAAGAATTTTGTAAGCCTCTATAAGATCCCCCCTCAATCTCCTAACTTCCAGCGAGTACAAGCCGAGTCTATCCAGTCTTCCTTCATATGGGAGTCCTGCCATCCCAGGAATCTGTCTGATGAACCTTCTCTGTACTCCCTCTATGGCAATCTAGGCCTTTTACTACCTGGTAGGCTTTAAAAAAAAACTCATCCCCCTCATCCTTCTAAACTCTAGCAAGTACACACACTAACTGGTCTATAATGTCCTTTCTTATCAGTGGAGTCACATTCAAGATTACTCGATGAAGTGGGTACTCACATCCTGACCAATTGACAAATGATCCCATGGACCTGTTGATGTAGATATAACCCAGTCTCTCACACAGACCAGACTACTCACCATTGACTCCATCTATGCTTCACGCTGCCTTGGAAAAGATGCCAGCATAATCATAGACTTGTCCCACCCTGATCATTCCTTCTTTCTCTGAAGAAGGGTCTTGACCCGAAACGTCACCCATTCCTTCTATCCATCAATGCTGCCTGTCCCGCTGAGTTACTCCAGCACTTTATGTCGACCATTCCTTCTTCTCCCTGCTTCCATCTGGCACAAGGTACAGAAGCTAATCTTCAGTCTGAAGAAGTTCTCAACCTGAACTATCACCCATTCCTTCTCTCTAGAGATGCTGCTTGTCCTGCTGAGTTACTCCAGCATTTTGTGTCTATCTACAGAAGCTTGAAAGCACACACCACCAGACTCAGAAACAGCTTCATCCCCTTTGTTATCATGTTTCTGTAAGCTGGGGGTACTATCTCATTCACCTCTCCATCATTGTGGACACTGGACCTTGTCTATGGGACTGGTACACCACAATGCTGAGAACTATTCTGCACTCTGTATCTTGCCCTTTGCTCGATCTATTGTACTTGAGTTTGTCTTGATTGTATTTATGTATGGTATTATCTGATCTGTTTGGATAGCATGCAAAACAAAGCTTTTCACTGTACCTGAAAATGCAAGACAAGAGTGAAACTAGACCTAAATCTAAACCGTGTTCCTGTTACTGAGGAACAGGGATTGGGTTTAGCGACCACTCCTGCTTCCCCGATGAAAAGAGGCCAGAATATGCTGGCTTTACGCCCTAGACTTATATTCAACATGAATAGGCATGCTCAGTCCTGTCTCGCTTTATCTCAATCCAAATGGTCTTTAGTCTTGTTGAAATCCTCCTGGAAGACAGCTCAGAATACAATGAGGAACAACCTTGGCTTCACTTCTCTTGTAAAAATGCTGTATCTGAAACTTGCGATGGACACACAGGAGCCCAGAACAAAGTGGACGGGTGGTTGATTGGAGGCAAAATATTTTTGGGTTGAAGTGGATTTGAAGTGTACTTTTCATATAATTGACCAGATCCTGAAGAGGACTGGACTGAGTTGGAAGAATATCAAGTTCAGATGACAGTCAGAATGGCGAAGAAACCCTCCCCAAGACCATGGAAGGATTTAAGTCTAACATAGGAACTTAACATCTAAGATGCTGGGACAGAGAAAAGTGATGTTGATCACAGAGCTTCGCTGTGACAGGAAGCACCTTCGATATGTAGTATGGGGGAGCATGGTTTTGGATTAGCAGACGTTTTCAGAGCTAAGAATGGAGGACACCTGCTTTTTCAGGAGAGAGTTAGATTTAGCTCTTAGGACTAAGGGAATCAAGGGACATGGGGAAAAAGCCGGAACGGGGCACTGATCGTACTGAATGACGGCGCTGGCGTGAAGGGCCGAATGGCCTACTCCTGCACCTATTTTCTATGATTCTATGTTTCTTGAACATTTAAGGCTTGAAGGGCATTAAATATCTCAACAGCAGCTGAATGGTGATGATATACATAAATTGAACATGAAATATTCAATACCAATATCGTGAAATTATTTTGAGCTAAACACATGCCAAGAGTAACAGAGGTAAATTGAAACTGTAATTTGTGATGAGCAGTAGGGGCAGGTGTGGTAAATCAGTTAACAAGCAACTGGGTGCAAGGAGACTGCTTGGGATCCGTGAACTTCAGTCATTTATTTTGTTTAAATAATCTTACTGTAAATGGTGGCTTCTGGATTGAAATCTTCCTCATTGTATTCCTGGTGTGTGAATGGTTTGCAGAAAGGGTGTCCTGCAATGGCCAAAGCAATGTATTCAACTTCCCTGTATTTCCTGCATTGTGGTTGCTCCATTCACAAACATGGAGATCTATTGGCTGCCAACAGCAGTAACACTTTCACAAGCTTTATAAATTCCTAAAAACCTATTCCAAATCTGCAAAAGTTCCGTAGACGGGGAAACTGACATTGATTTAGGATCTCACCCCAAAGGATTCTGTGGTTGGGTCTATAGACCCCACACCAGTGCAAATCCACTCTTATTTTTCATAGTCAGATCATTGTTTTTTACAAAGGAATAAAAACTATAGCAAAGAAAAAATAACTCTGTTGCTACTTCCGATCTGCAAGTGTAAATATTTCCATGACATTGCATCGAGCTATCTTGGTGTGTTATGACATCGCACAGTTCTCAGTTTAATGCTGGTGCTATGCTACAATAGCTTCTTCACAACCAATATGATGAGTTATTGTAACACCATTAGAACTGGTCACAGTGGTTTGCGAGAAGTGCAAAAATGTTGCCACTGCTGATTGCCACTGAGTCATTGAATGCCATGTTAACACACCAGGGGGCTTGTTGTCACACATTTGTTCCCTTACTTTCTTGCTGCATAACAAGATGTGTGGGTCACGTTCCTCAAAGCTCGCTGCGTTGATGGAACTCAACCCTATTGAATTGAATACTTCATTGACATATGTATTCCCCTCATTCCCCTTGGTTTATGCGCTCTAGAATTTAGGAGATTGAGAGGGGATCTTATAGAAACCTACAAAATTCTTAAGGGGTTGGACAGGCTAGATGCAGGAAGATTGTTCCCGATGTTGGGGAGGTCCAGGACAAGGGGTCACAGCTTAAGGATAAGGGGGAAATCCTTTAGGACCGAGATGAGAAGGACTTTTTTCACACAGAGAGTGGTGGGTCTCTGGAACTCTCTGCCACAGAGGGTAGTTGAGGCCAGTTCATTGGCTATATTTAAGAGGGAGTTAGATGTGGCCCTTGTGGCTAAGGGGATCAGGGGGTATGGAGAGAAGGCAGGTACGGGATACTGAGTTGGATGATCAGCCATGATCATATTGAATGGCGGTGCAGGCTCGAAGAGCCGAATGGCCTACTCCTGCACCTAATTTCTGTTTCTACATGGGACAGGTCACAGTGAAATTCTTTGCTTGATCGCGCAAGGTATGCAAATAGTTTCCACATAAGGGGCGATGACAACGTTACGGAAGTATCCATGCCTGGTCCTCCTCTGTTCCCCCCCCCCTCCCCCCCTTCACAGCAGATTCCCCCCCCCCCCACCCCCATCACAGCAGTTCCCCTCGCTTCAGGTCCACCTTTTTTCTCTCCCCCCTCCCCCCTCACGGAAGTTCCCCCATGCCGGGCCCTCCTCCGGCCCAGTTCAGCGCAGGCTCCAGCCACCAGCTCTGTCGACCCAGGATCATCAATCAGTGCCTTTCAGTGAAAATTTAGAAATACCAGGTAAAGTGAACCTTACTTTTCCCCTTCGCTTTCCACAGCTTCAGACAAAAGAAGGGGCTAAAACTTGCAGCATGTTTTTCAGCCATCCGTTTAACATGCCAGTGCTCTCTCCACTGAGCTGACTCTCACCTGCACTTCCACCACTGCTCCCTGAATCCACTACTGTTGCAATGTATTCACTTCACTGAACACTGGAGCTCAGATGTGTCATGTCAGTGTGACTCACTGCAAATACAAACTACAGGTCTTCCCCAGCTCATGACGTATGTACAGATGAGTGAGCATTTGAGAGGCCGATGGGCTGGATTTGCTGTCTGCCGTTGGGCTGCTGGTAACTCCTGCTGAAGGAGAACTTGGTTCACTGCCAACTTTCTGATGTGCAAACTTGTTCTGACTTGTTCGGATTATGAACCGTCCACAGGAACAGAACCCTACCGTAACCCAGGGATGGTCTGTGTATCAACAGGACTCAGTCTAATGAAACAAAGGAACCACATGTGTTAGCCACAGAAGTGGATTTACAATCGGATATAACAATCACTCCATGCACTTAAATCTTCACTAAGGCTCAGACCCTTGATCGGACTTTCGCCGGAAGAAGGGTCTCGACCCGAAACGTCACCCATTTCCTCTCTCCAGAGATGCTGCCTGTCCCACTGGGTTCCTCCAGCATTTTGTGTCCGTGCTGATCGGGCTTTGCTGGCTTTACCTTGCACTAAGCGTTATTCTCTTATCATGTACACTGTAAATGGCTCAACTGTAATCATGTATTGTCTTCCCGCTGACTGGATAGAACGCAACAAAAGCTTTTCACTGTACCTCAGTACACGTGACAATAAACTAAACTGAAACTGCAAACTTTTTGTTAGTTGATATATTTTTACAAAATGTTAATTGATGCCAAACAAAAAGCCAAAAAGATGCAAAGATCAAGAAGACTTGAAAGTTACTTTCATTTGGCAAGAAAGAAGTTTTCAATGCCAATTATTAATTGATCTATTAGTTTGGAACATTGTAGCGCAGTTTAGCAGTTTCTTTGCAGGCTGCAATCAGTTCAGGTGCCGCTGATAGATTTTGAACAGTTTGGCCTGTTCTATAATTGTAATCAGATTCTGCCTCTGTGCTGTGTAATAAATTCACTAATCTAGCGACAAAGCTACAACGTTAATGTTGGAAAACAATAAAGGCCAATGTTTAAACATTACTTGGCAATAATAGGTTTCTTTAAACATGGGGAATGGAATGTTAGATTGCATTTCCAGATGATCAAATCCAGGGTTATAAATCTACCTCTGATTAATAGTATGCCCCAACCAACAATATTCCATTCAGATGGAGCCAGAAAGCCATTGGAAGATATTAAAGGCAGCAGGAATTGTACAAGGAGGTACAGGAATGCTTAAGGAGGAACTGCAGATGCTGGAAAATCGAAGGTAGACAAAAGTGCTGGGGAAACTCAGCGGGTGCGGCAGCATCTATGGAGCGAAGGAAATAGGCAACGTTTCGGGCCCAGTCTGAAGAAGGGTTTCGGTCCGATTTCCTTCTGCTGCCGCACCCATTGAGTTTCTCCAGCACTTTTGTCTACCTACAGGAATGATTAATTGCTGGACACTGATGTGCCCGCCTAGATCATGGCTTCAGCATTGCCCCTGTGACTTGTTTCATCAATGAGAACGCTACCATTGAGGCAAACCAACTCATTTACTTTAACATTAGGCCCTGGAGTCACTGACAGCACAAGTACCCTTGCTTTCCCTCTCTCTCTCCATCCCTCCCCTTCCTAGTTCTCCGACCAGTCTGACCGTCCCCTGATTAAATTTTATCTCTGTCTGTTTCATTGTCACATGTAGTAAGGAACTGCAGATGCTGGTTTACACCAAAGATAGACACAAAATGCTGGAATAACTCTGCGGGACAGTCAGCAGCTCCGGAGAGAAGGAATGGGAGACATTTCGGGTCGAGACCCTTCTTCAGAATTCGTTGTCACCTTCTCCTAGTTAACAATGATTTGTTCTACATTTTCATTGATTTTCATTTCCTTTGAGCTTGTTTACACACCTCACACTTCTTTATCTCTTTGTCTCCCTCTCCCCTGACTCTCAGTCTGAAGAAGGGTCTCGCCCTGAAACGTTACCCATTCCTTCTCTCCAGAGATGCTGCCTGTCTGAGTTACTCCAGCATTTTGTGTCTATCTTCTGTATTATTTTGGCGTAGGGTCCAGGCCGACCTTATGAAATTGACGGATTATCATAACTGGAGGGACATAGACCTTTTGCTTCTGCAGCAATTCTTATTACAGGATTTAAAAGCACATTGTCAAGTTTTGTAAATTATCTTGTCCAGGAAAGAACTGCAGATAGACACAAATTGTAGAGCAACTCAGTGGGACAGGCAGCTTCTCTGGAGAGAAGGAATGGGTGACTTTTCTGGGCGAGACCCTTCTTCAGACTATCCAGCATTTTGTGTCTACCTTCGATTTACACCAGCATCTGCAGTTCTTTCCTACACAAGAACTGCAGATGCTGGTTTAAACCGAAGATAGACAAAAATGCTGGAGTAACTCAACGGGACCAGCAGCATCTCTGGAGAGAAGGAATGGGTGACGTTTCGGGGCGAGACCTTTGTGTTTATGAAAGAACTGCAGATGCTGGAAAAATCGAAGGTAGACAAAAATGCTGGAGAAACTCAGCGGGCGAGGCAGCATCTATGGAGCGAAGGAATAAGTGACGTTTCGGGTCGAGACCGTTCTTCAGACTCTCTTCGTAAATGATCAGTTTCAGTTCCAGTTTCAGTTTCACAGATAGAATCCAACAAAATGCTTTATCAGCCATGAGCCACAAGCATGATTTTCCAAGGTAGATAAATATTTGCAATGCTCTCTTTTTCCTGCAGACCCATATCTATCACATCTCACCACCGCAGAGTTAAAATCTTTATACCAACAGAGCACTTTTTATATTAGTGATTTCTGCAGCTAAAGCAAAACACTTGTGCAGCTGCAGACGGTGGCAGTGTGTGAGCTTCTGAGAATTTACTGGGTATCTGATAGGATTCTGAAACACACAGGCAATGCTCTCAACTGGAGTCAATTGCAGTGGTAAACCACAATCCTTGGAGCAATGCCACTGCCTGTATTATTATATGTTCACCCACTGAATGGTTTCTGTGTTTCAATAAATTATAATATGGAATCCCTTCAGTTACCAATAACATTACACATAAGACCACGTGACTGTATTTTAATATATGAGAGCATGGAGCCCCCTTTGGCTATAGAAGTCAACTACATTTCCTGACAATTTCTTCAAAGGACAACTTAAGGCCTATGTCACTCAAGGAGCTGCTGATGCTGGAATCTTCAGCAAAACACAAAGTGCTGAGGGAACTCCCACAGACGGATAATTATCCACAAGGATCATTCCCAGAAAAAATCATAACCCACAATTAATCCCTGCATTAAAGCAATTCGTCAAGGTCTGAAGAAGGATCTCAACCCGAAACAACACCCATTCCTTCTCTCCAGAAATGCTGCCTGTCCCGCTGAGTTAGTCCAATTTTGTGTCTATCTTCAGTGTAAACCAGCCTCTGCAGTTTCTTCCTACACAGGAGAAGTGTGATGGCAGGGAGACGTTTTCTGGACGGTTGGGCTCTTTCAATGTCTCCATTTAGGTTTAAACTAAGAATCCCCTCTGAATGAGATGGATCAGATCTTTGTACGAAGAGCTTAGAGTTTAGATCTGCCTGGGTTCCAGAAAGGACAGTGGTCCTCGGCAATGTTTTGCCTGCTCAGATTACTTGCCTCCATCAAAGACGATCAAGTCATTGTCCTGCGGACCATCCGAGCTTATCCACCTATTAGTTAAACATTAATTCAATAGTAATATTCTGCCCCTGTTTCCAAGTCTTTAGATTGTGGCCTTCCTCTCTACATCAAGCCCTTCTGGCATCTGGGAGTCCTGTGCTCCTCCTGTTCATTCATTAAATGTTTTATCAATGGTGGTCTTGCCTACAGTTTCCAAGATCCCCCACTCTGGAATTCCTTTCTGAACTTCCTTTTGTCTCTTTTGCCTCCAGTAAGATACTCCAATACCCAAACATGGTCTAGATCCAGGTGACATTTAATAATGTTCCCATCAAACAACTTGGGATCTTCTGCTACATTAAAGCTGGTATATTAAAGTTTTTTTTTGTTATGGCTGCTGGGAAACAAGTTGCTGGTCCAACTTCTAGGCAAGAACGAAATAAATAATGAGTCTGAAGAAGGGTTTCGGCCCTAACCGTTGCCTATTTCCTTCGCTCCATAGATGCTGCTGCACTCGCTGAGTTTCTCCAGCACTTTTGTCTAACTACCTTAAATAAACTGAGGTCTTCCCAAAGAAGACGCCATCATATTGCCTCAGCGTTGTCTCTAAATCTTCAGCTCTTTGGTAACCCTTTAATACCATCACCAGGTAATGGCAGGTATCGTTGCTCAGCAACAAACCAGGGGTTAGCAGGAATTAAGGGAAGGTTTAAGGAAGAAACGTCAGATTGAAGGCCTTCAATGGTGGAATGATGAGAAATGTGGCTAAGCAGAGACAAGGACAGAAGGAACACAAATTATTAAAACCATTGGGGCTAGAAGAGGTTACAAAAATAGGCAGAGCATAGAAAATTAGAAAACTAACTACAGATGCCTGAAATTTAAATAATAAGAGAAAATACAGGCAATAGTTTGATGAAGATTCTTCAACTTGAAATGTTAATTCTATTTCTCTTTCCATGGCTATTGCTCGCACAGCTGACTGTTTCCAGCATTTCCTGTGTTTATCAGGGAGAGGGGAGGCTAAGCAAGGACTAGTGAACAAGGAGAATGAGGTGTGTTTGAATTGTGAGCCTGTGCAGGTCAGATAGGAAGAGATGGACAGGACATGGTATGTGTGTGAAGTTGTGAGTTTGGTAGAAGCAAATATTGATGGGGGGGGGGGGGGGGGGGTGGAAAAGGAGAGGCCAGCCAGGAGAGCAGAAAATAGACCTGGCAATGATTTGGAAGATGCTGAACCACAAAGGCTCTGAAGCAGAGGTGGAGTCAACAGCGTTGGGTTTTAGTGGTTTGAGAGATGCAGCCCAAAAACAGTCCTTTTGACCCACCGAGTCCGTATCGACCAGCGATCCCCACACACAAACACCATCCTACACACACTAGGGACAATTAACTTTAATACCAAGACAATTAACCTACAAACCTGAACGTCTTTGGAGTGTGGGGGGAAACCGAAGATCTCAGAGAAAACCCACCCAGGTCACGGGGAGAGCGTACAAACCCAATACAGACAGCACCCGTAGTCGGGTCCGAATACGGGTCCCTGGCACTGTAAGCGCTGTAAGGCAGCGACTCTACCGCTGCGCCACCGTGCCACCCACATTTAAAAAAAATCCAAAACGGCAGCATTTTATGTGGCCCTGCCAGCTTCCTCACATCTTGAGTCTCTTGCTCCTGCAGATAACAGAATATAAATGTGGACAATGCTTCAAACAATGCATGGGATGGGAGATCTCCTTCCACCGAAGCCTGCAAGTGACAGAATGCAACCTTGGTAGTAACGTCACTACTGTCTGATGACTGGTGGCTTGTCAACTCTGGAAATATGGAGCAGTCCCACTGAAAGAGCTCTCCTCCTGGCAACAGCTTCTTTAATTATTTTTACAGATGTCTCCAGCCCTGCAACACTCTAAACCAGACCGCAGTCACGAGAATTTCCTTTGACCGAGAAAATAGTGGACAGGAAGCCTGTGTTTATCAGCACTCCCAATAATATCATTAGCCACACGCCATTAATACCAGCATTAAACTCAATGTCAGTAATTTCTAGCTTGATGTATTTACAATTAATTCGAATTATAGGAATTTGTAGCAGTTAAAATCCGCCTTTGTGCTTTACTTGATTTAAGTATATTTTAAAAATCATTTTCAGAACATGTCGACCAAATAAAAATGAGGCCGAGACAAACAGCATGTTAAAATCCAAGCTGAAGTACCCAAAGACATCACAACATTTTTAGTTTAGTTTAGTTTAGAGATACAGCGCGGACACAGGCCCTTCGGCCCACCGGGTCCGTGCCGACCAGCAATCCCTGCACATTACCACTATCCTACACACACTAGGGACAATATTTAAATTCACCAAGCCAATGAACCTACAAACCTGTACGTCTTTGGAGTGTGGGAGAAAACCGAAGATCTCGGAGAAAACCCACGCAGGTCACGGGGGGAATGTACAAACTCCGTACAGACAGCACCCGAGGTCGGGATCGAACCCGAGTCTGTGGCGCTGCATTTGCTGTAAGGCATCAACTCTACCGCTGCGCCACCGTGACCACCCTAACACACTTGTGGAGAAGGCCACTTCACCAATAAACTATAGGGTTTGATCAGCTGGATGGGTTAAACATTGCTGAGTTTACCAACATAGATGAATGATCAAGTTTATCCTTTGCGACAGAGTAATTATTATTTTGGCTGTCGCAAGTCCAAGATTAATCCAGGAAGTACAGTTTGCATTTATGTAGCATCTCTAATGGAGTAAGATGCCTGACTCTTGGCGCCAGCGTTTTATCCAAAGATGTTTGATGCTCAGCATGTGGGAGACATCAGTTCAGACGTCCTCAACCTCCAACAAGATGACATGCTTTAAGGAACTGTTTCAAGTGGCAATGCTTGTGTAAAGTCCTTGAAAATAGTGGCAGGGCAGAGTTGTAAAACATGAACCGTTGTGAAATATTATGTGGGATGTTACTTTGCAAGAAAAGAAATAGGCGTCTTGCTCTTCTCAAGTAGATACCACGCCATAAACTCCAAGAATCAGAGGCATACCAATGATCCAAAAAACAGCAGAAACCTACCCAAGTTTCAGAATGCGTGCCACAATGACTTTTTGATGTCTGTGAATGACGTTTGATGGAAGAATGCAGATAACTGCCCCGGAAGGTGGATTCAGTTTGCCCCTGGAGTCTAATGTCACCAGGCACACTGGATCAAGATGATTACCACCTGATCAACATAGAGAATGTTGCATACACTACGCAGGTCAGGCAGCATCTGCAGAGAGAGAGACAACGTTAACTTTGCAGGTCCACAATCCTTTGTCAGAGCAGGGAAAGAGATAAAGCAAGGTTTGTTTTAAGTTGCTGGGAAGCATGTTGCAAGACAAGTTGAGACCTAGTGCTGATGTGAGTGGTTCCACCATCCTCCTGCTGATATGTGTAGGGGAATACACTGGATCTGACCAGGAATTTTTCTGACCTATCTTTTTTTTAAAGCCATGTTGCTTCAAGCGTTAACTTTCCCATTCATGCCAATTGGCATGGAGGCATTCTCTGTCAGATATTACAAGAACGCCATGAGACTGAGGAGTGTACCTTTGTACGGCAGGGACAGACCGGAGGGAATAAAACAGCAATGGCTGCCAAATTGCCAGCACTTCCACACAGTGCAATGTTGAAACATGCAGACCTGAAGCTGCAGCTAATTGTCCATGTGCCACCTACAGTAAGGGCAGAGCAATGAGACTAGCTTTGAAAGGCGCCACCAAATTAGTTGCAAGTTTGAAAGGTCAATTATGAGTAGCTTCCTGTTCATAAATTGTCTCTTGTTCAATGTCACAACTTTTGAATCTGATATGTGGACTAAAGCAGAACAGACGAGCCTGGGGAGAACTTTAGCTGAAACTGAAAGTAAACGTCAACACATTCTTGAAAGGTTATATCGCAATTTGTCATCAGATTCTTATCCATGTTTTACCCAATATCATCAGCAGAGGTGGTTTCATTTGTGTCATCTTTAATGTTTGCTTTAAGCTTGTTGCACTACTTTTTTGTCACACTTTAGCGAGCTGATAAACCTAAAATTGCATTGACGAGTGAGAAATACCAACACTTCAGTGCAAACTCATCACTTTGCTGCCATCACCAGCTGTACATAACCCCATATGCCCCTCAGAATTGACCCTGCTTCATTTTCTTTGCATGGAAACAAGACATAAGTAATTTCTTGTTCAAAGAAGTGCTATGGTTGTGGGAAGCACTTGCACCGAGAAAGAGCAGGATTGGAGCAGGAAAGCATCAGCATTTATCAGGCTTTGAAAAAGAGTATTCCCTAAATTTACTACTTGCAAGATATGAGGTCAGGCAGACTTTATTAATGAGCAAAGATGCTTCCTACCCTTGCAGAGAGTCTGTGTAGAAAGGAACTGCAGATGCTGGTTTACACCGAAGATAGACACAAAACTGCTGGAGTAACTCAGCGGGACAGGCAGCATCTCTGGAGAGAAGCAATGGGTGATGTTTCGGGTCGAGACCCATTCCTTCTCTCCAGAGATGCTGCCTGTCCCGCTGAGTTACTACAACATTTTGTGTCTATCGTGCAGCGAGTCTAATGTTTAGTCGATTATCTGTCTTTCCTTCTCTACCTTCTGCATTCATTATAAACAAATAATTAATGAGAACGATGACAGTACATTGTTAAAAAGTCTTGTTTGGCCACCGGGCTGGAGATTTCCGCACATTGCCTGCACTCCGCAGTTCCGAGCTTCGGTGAAGCACCCCACATGCAGAGGTGCTCCTTTGTTTAATGTTATTTTCCAGGAGTTTCTCCCTCGTTTGGTGTGGACAGGGAGATAGCTAATCAAACATGGTGCGAGGTGTGTGTTGAGGGAATGTTCTTCATTTTGCAGAGTACTATAACCAAGTTTGTCTGAGGTCTGCTAATATATGCGTGGGAAGGAACTGCAGATTCAGGTTTACACCCCAGATCGACACAAAGTGCTGGAGTAACTCAGCGAGCCAGGTTGCATCTCTGGAGAAAAGGAATGGGTGAAATTTCAGGTCGGGACCCTTCTTCAGACTGAGAGTCAGGGGAGAGGGAAACTTAATTTATGAAAATGTACAGATTGCGCCATTAGTGCCGGATGCATTTTGTTCTACGTATCTCTTCACACCTCTAGTTTCCCTCTCCCCTGACTCCCAGCCTGCAACTCCACCTATTCCTATTCTCCAGAGATGCTGCCTGACCTGCTGAGTTACTCCGGCATTTTGCATCTTCCAATACATTACGACTTGAAAGAAAATTAGGCTCTCAAATGCCGGATTTCAATGCAGAACACTTGGGGCCCAGAGGTTGCCATGGTAATGGAATATTATGCGCTTGGGGATGGGCACTCTCTTGTCCTACGAAATGGAACCTCAAACTTGATAAGAGAGCATTGCTGATCAGGTCAGTATCATCTCCGTGATGGATAACAGCGCACGGTCTCAGATGCAACACCGATTGTAAATGGCTTCCTAAAAAGCAGACACAACATCAACTTGGGACTCAAAACTGTTCTTCACTGTCAGAAGATATTTTATGTTTTGCAATAACTGCTTAAATGCAGTCTACTGTATGTAGCAGGCCAAGTATTTACTGCTGAAAATAAAAGTGGAAAATAGTTGCAATTTTCAGAACTGAATTGTGACTGTCTGTTTCGCTGTTGCAGTTAATGGAAAGAAAAAAGCAACAATGATGGTGTAGCATTTGTTATCAAAGCCCTGACCTTGTTCATCTGCACATTCACGGGAGATCAGTTTAGTTGTGAATGGGATTTTTTTTAAAAAGCCTGGTTAGCTCTCGACCACCCAAACAAAAACTACAAAGCTAAAAATATGAAATATAAATAGATAGCTGAGGAGTGAGGAACAGAGTTAACAATTTAGATCCGTGACCTTTCATCAGAACCGTTTGATACCCTTGAGCATTTATGGTATTTTCTATATTTATTTCACTTTAAAAGGTTTCTGTTCAGTGAAGTTTTAGTGTGTAATTTTCTTCCAGAACATCCTGTCAAAATATCCGAGACCAGCAGCACTTTGGAGGTACTTAGGAACAACTCTCACCAATCACACAGCAGCTTCAGACGATGACACAGACAATTAAGTAAAGTCACTGTCAAAGATCAGTTCAGTTTGAAAGAAGCAAAATATTGCTCTCTTATTTATCATCGGAATGTAATAAGCAGGGTGAATTTCCTGTGTCGTGTGGTTGCCAACTTTGCATTCTGAAAGAGGCCTCCTTTCTTTGGCTGCTATTGTCTTGATGAAGTCTTTGAAAACCAGATAGTCAGAGGAACTGGCATTGCTGGCAATCAAACTATTGTGTGACCCAGGGTACACAAAATGCTGGAGAATTACCTTTTCCAAATACAAGGCGTAGCTATGGGCACACGCATGGGCCCCAGCTACGCCTGCCTCTTTGTCGGGCACATCGAACAATCCTTGTTCGCGGCGTACCAGGGCCCCACCCCGACCTCTACCTCCGTTACACCGTTACATTGATGACTGCTTTGGTGTCACCTCCTGCACCCACACACAACTGACTGACTTCATCCGTTTCACCACCAACTTCCATCCGGCACTAAAATACACCTGGACCATTTCCGACACTTCCCTACCATTCCTTGACCTCACTATCTCCATCGCAGGGGATTCACTCCTGACCGACATCCACTATAAACCCACTGACTCCCACAGCTACCTGGACTACTCTTCCTCCCACCCTGCTTCCTGTAAGGACTCCATCCCCTATTCCCAATTCCTCCGTCTACGCCGCATCTGCTCCCAGGATGAGGTGTTCCACACGAGGTCATCACAAATGTCCTCATTCTTCAGAGAACGGGTATTACCCTCCCCCACTATAGTTGAGGCTCGCACCAGGGTCTTCTCCGTACCCCATAACACTGCCCTCTCTCCCCATCCCCCCACTCGCAACAAGGGCAGAGTCCCCCTGGTCCTCACCTTTCACCCCACCAGCCGGCACATACAACACATAGTCCCCAGCCAGTTTCGCCACCTCCAACGTAACCCCTCCACTCGCCACATCTTCCAATCTCCCCCCCTGTCTGCCTTCAGCAAAGACCGGTCCCTCCGCAACTCCCTTGTCAATTCTTCCCTTCCCTCCCGCTCCACCCCTTCCCCGGGCACTTTCCCTTGCAACCGCAAGAGATGCTACACTTGTCCCTTTACCTCCCCCCTCCACTCCTTTCAGGGACCCAAGCAGTCCTTCCAGGTCCGACAGAGGTTCACCTGCACCTTCTCCAACCTCATCTACTGCATCCGTTGCTCCAGATGCCAGCTGATCTACATCGGTGAGACCAAGCGGAGGCTGGGCGATCGTTTCGCCGAACATCTCCACTCGGTCCACAATAACCAACCCGACCTCCCGGTGGCTCAGCACTTCAACTCCCCCTCCCATTCCGTATCCGACCTCTCTGTCCTGGGCCTCCTCCACGGCCAGAGTGAGCCAATTGGAGGAACAGCACCTCATATTCCGCTTGGGGAGTCTGCATCCTCTGGGCTTAAACATTGAATTCACTCAATTCTGTTAACCCTTGCTGTCTCCTCCCCTTCCCACCTCTCCCTCAGCCCTTGGGCTCCTCCTCCTCCTTTTTCCTTTCTTCCCCCCACCTCCCCCAACCTCCCCCCACCCCTCATCAGTCTGAAGAAGGGTTTCGGCCCGAAACGTTGCCTATCTCCTTCGCTCCATAGATGCTGCTGCACCCGCTGAGTTTCTCCAGCACTTTGTCTATTGTGTGACCCGGCTTTGATCTTTCCCATCTTGAGAAAGGATCCCAGCGGGCCCAGGAGAAACACCTCAATATGGTTTTAAATGTTTTTGAGCACCAAACTCCCCTGATCTTCGTGCCTGTAAAGGGACTGCAGAACAATTACTGTAAAGGTCATAAGGTCATATGCTCATAAGTGATCAGAGCAGAATTAAGCCAATCGGCCCATCAAGTCTACTCCGCCATTCAGCATGGCTGATCTATCTCTCCCTCCTAACCCCATTCTCCTGCCACCCCATAGCCCCTGACACCCATGCTAATCAAGAATCTATCTATCTCTGCTGTAAAAATATCCATTGACTTGGCCTCCGCAGCCTACTGTGGCAAAGAATTTCACTGATTCATCACCCTCTGACTAAAGAAATTCCTCCTCAACTCCTTCGTAAAGGAATGTCCTTTAATTCTGAGGCTATGACCCCTAGTCCTAGACTCTCCCCATGAGTGGAACATCCTCTCCATGTCCACTCCATCCAAGCCTTTCACTATTTGATATAGTGAAAGGAGACTTTTTGCTCAGAACAAGGTGGCATCCAGTGTTAGGAGACTTCAAATGACCAGACACTCAACTGGATCACTCACATAGATACCATGGCCGCAAGAGCTGGTCAGAAGATGGGTATCCTACCATCTCCTCATGCACAAAGCTTTTCCACTATTTACCAGGCACAAGTCAGGAGTGTGGTGGAATCAGCTTATGGAACATACCTAGAAAAGTACATACAGCACAGGATCATCCCCCTCAGCCCACAATGTACCCACTGAACATGATGCCAGTTTAAACTAATCTCCCCAATCCATGCAAGTCAACATTGGCTGTCCAAAAGCCTCTTAAATGTTACTATCGTAATGTTACCCATCACCACCCCAAAAGTACTTCCAGTAATCTTTTGCAATAGACCAAATCTTGAACTTGAATTGGTAAGGTGGTCAGAGCATTGGTAAGTGAAGTATGATTGTAATCAAAATGTATTTCCTTAAATGTCTGCCAGTGCTCATCTATCATCTTACCTTCAGATTTTGTTTCCAATTCCTCTTTAGCCAAGTCTTCATTCTGAAATACATACAGCAGACTGGACTTTGAGAAATCAATAGAGATGTGGCTTTGTAGAGGTCTTGCTTCAAGCTACAATATGATTTTGCAAGGTATACGATTAATAGTTTGAAATAAGAATGACAACGTTGATTTGTAGTCATGTTAATAGTATGTGTTAACTGTGATTAATTGACAGCACTATTCTTTTTTCAAGCACTTGAATAGTTCTCCTGATGGCCAATCAGTAATTCCATGGACATTGCTTTAGGTTAACCTATGGTATTTCAGAGATTAATTAAACTATTAGTTAGACACAAATAGTTGGAATAACTCGGCGGGTCAGACAGCATCTCTGGAGAAAAGGAATAGGTGAAGATTCGGGTCGAGACCCTTCTTCAGACCTGAAACGTCACATATTCCTTTTCTCCAGAGAAAAGTCTGACCCTCTGAGTTTATTCCAGCTTTTTGTGTCTATCTTTGGTTTAAACCAACATCTGCATGCAGTTCCTTCCTAAACTAATAGTTAACTTTCTTTGACAGCTACATCTCTTGCAAATTAAACCTGCTAGATCAAGAACATTTGTGCAGCTCTGGTGATACGGCCAATCTGTTTATTGTTCTTATTGACCGAGTCAGAAATGATTAAGTCGAGCCTATTCACTTGCATAGATAACACCAGAAAATACTGCAGCATCAATCGTAGAAAGAAAGGTTTGTATTCAGGCTCCCCGATTAAGAGTGTTTGGTTTAATAAATTGTCACTACCAGTTTCACACATATTTGTTAACACAATTGAAATTATTTTTAGTGCTTCTTTCAAGGCTGGAAAGATGGGTTTTGCTCAGCAACATCAAAGTGCACTGCAGTGTTGCTGAGATATATTTTCATGGCAAAGCGACACAATATACAGGTTTAGAAAGTGAAGTGGATGGTTCAAATTCTGGTCAGCTGTAATTAAGTGGGAACTTCCATTAGGCTGTGGTGTGCAAGTCAATACTCAACTTCCCTTCTGATTATACGCAGAGATGACGGGCTGAGGTGTTTATCAAAGCTTGAGAATTGATGTCCAAAATACCATCCTACAAAAAAAGTCAAATATTATATTTGAATAACATTGTTGAGACAAATTAGTAAATATATTTACCATGAAAACAGAGTCAATCTGGGCTTTCAAAGTCCATTAGAAAGTAAAAATAGCTAACAGAAGGCGGTGAAGGCCACGTCAGTGGATACATTTAAGGCAGAGATAGATAGATTCTTGATTAATATGGGTGTTAGTGGTTATGGGGAGAAGGCAGGAGAATGGGGTTAGGAGGGAGAGATAGATCAGCCATAACTGAATGGTGGTGTAGACTTGATGGGCCGAATGGCCTAATTCTACTATCACTTATGATCTTATGATCTCATGAAGAGTTGGACAATGGGACTGAATGATTACTCTACAGAGTCTTAACTTTGACTAGAGATTCAAGAAGGGATTCAAAGTAACATTAGCAAATTTGCAGATGACACAAAGCTGGGTGGCGGTGTGAACTGTGAGGAGGATGCTATGAGAATGCAGTGTGACTTGGACAGGTTGGGGGAGTGGGGGGCTGCATGGCACATGATGTTTAATGGGGATAAATGTGAGGTTATCCACTTTGGTAGCAAAAACAGGAAGGCAGATTACTATCTAAATGGCGTCAAGTTCGGAAAAGGGGAAGTACAGCGGGATCTGGGGGTCCTTGTTCATCAGTCTATGAAAGAAGCATGCAGGTACCGCAGGCAGTGAAGAAAGCAAATTATATGTCGGCCTTTATAACAAGAGGAGTCGAGTATAGGAGCAAAGAGGTCTTTCTGCAGCTGTACAGGGCCCTAGTGAGACCACACCTGGAGTATTGTGTGCAGTTTTGGTCCCCTAATTTGAGGAAGGACATTCTTGCTATTGAGGGAGTGCAGCGTAGGTTTACAAGGTTAATTCACGGGATGGCGGGACTGTCATATGCTGAGAGAATGGAGCAGCTGGGCTTGTACACTCTGGAATTTAGAAGGATGAGAGGGCATCTTATTGAAACATATAAGATTGTTAAGGGTTTGGACACGCTGGAGGCAGGAAACATGTTTCTGATGTTGGGGGAGTCCGGAACCAGGGGCCACAGTTTAAGAATAAGGGGTAAGCCAATTAGAACGGAGATGAGGAAACACTTTTTCTCACAGAGAGTTCTGAGTCTGTGGAATTCTCTGCCTCAGAGGGCGGTGGAGGCAGGTTCTCTGGATGCTTTCAAGAGAGAGCTAGATAGGGCTCTTAAAAATAGCGGAGTCAGGGAATATGGGGAGAAGGCAGGAACGGGGTACTGATTGGGGATGATCAGCCATGATCACATTGAATGGCGGTGCTTGTGCAAACGGCTGAATGGTTTACTCCTGCACCTATTGTCTATTGTATAGAGGAGCCAAATCATCTCCTTTTACAAATCCCAGGATGGTTAAGCACAAATGAAGAACGTTTGGTCCATTGAATCAATACTAGTTCTGTGCAACAACAATCCAACAACAATCCAGCTGGTCCCACGCTCCTCCCGTCCCTTTCCTCAAAGGTCCTACAAACTCTTACATTTCAGATACTTCTCCAGCTCTTCTTTAAATGCTACAATTGAAGTTACCTCCATCGTCTTGAAATCAAGACCTTAACCACTTGCTATTTGGAAAAAAAACATCTAGACATCTCTTTTTGCCAGTCATCTGGCATCCTTTATGAGGATGTTGCCAGGACTAGAGGGTCTGAGCTAAAGGCAGAGGTTGAATAGGGTGGGACTATTCCTTGGAGTGTAGGAGGATGAGGGGTGATTAGAGTTGTATAAGATCATGAGAGTCTCTTGCCCAGAGTAGGTGAGTCGAAGACCAGAGGTGAAGGGGAAAGATTTTGTAGGAATCTGAGGGGTCTCTTTTTCACACAAAGGGTGGTGGGCGTATGGAACAAGCTCCCAGAGTAGGTAGTTGAGGCTGAAACTATCCGAACATTGAAGAATCAGTTAGACAGTTACATGGATAGAACTGGTTTGGAGGGATATGGACCAAATGCTGACAGGTGGAACTAGTGTAGCTGGAACATGTTGGCCATTGTGGGCAAGTTGGGCCAAGGGGCCTGTTTCCGCACTGTATCACTCTATGACCTTCATTCTAGGTCTCCTAGTTCTTAACCCCCTCCATGAATTAGAACAGTTCACCTCTTTCTGCTATGTTTATAACATTCATGATTTTGAATCCTGTGTCACAACTGATTCAGCCCCAGCCCCAGCCCATCCTCCCATAGTAGCACTTTGCTAAATCTCTAAAAATCCTCTCCAAATGTGGCATCCAAATGATAACTTTCAATGAACCATGTATACACATAGCCCAGATTTCTTTGCTCTTGTGTTCCTTTTCATTTTGCCCCTCTACATTGTAGTGGGAAGAAAGAGAAGACACAGTGAATGTCTTTGTTTTGTCGGCTAACATTCTGCCTTCTGTACCACCCTGTGCAGATATCTTTGAGGTTCATCATTTTTTTTTCCACATCTCCAAATTCCGTGCTGTTTGTAGATTTAGAAACTGAATTCTGTACACCCAAGAGCAAAGTAAAATCTACAACGCAATGCAATGCAAAGAGAGCTTGCGATCTCCTCTTTACATCTCCTTCCAGTCTGAAAAACAATCTTTAAATATACTGTTTAAGTTTAGTGTTTTTTGGCCAATTTTCTATTAACCCCGTTCATTCCATACTTGATTACCAGCCTACTGAGTGGCACTTGATATCACATCATATCAATGATGCTACGTTAGAATTTGGCATTGATTGTTTGAAAGATCAACAGCCCTTC
Source organism: Raja brachyura (assembly GCA_963514005.1). The sequence goes on from OY740808.1 coordinate 33,649,309, forward strand.
AGCCCACCCAGTTTATGCCAACCATTAATCACCCATTCCCACTAGTTCTATAGTGGGAATGGGTGTTTATCCCACTTTCTCATCCACGCCCTACACACTAGGGGCAATTTACAGAGGCCAATTAACCCCCAAACCCACACGTCTTTGGGATGTGGGAGAAACCTTCCAAAAAAGTCATAAACCACAAAGATATCTGCACAGGATGGTACACAAGGCAGAATGTAAGCAGACAAAACGAAGAAATTAATTGTGTTATAATGCATCTTCTCTTTTTTCCCACTACAATGCAGAGGGAAAAAAGTGAAAAAGAATACAAGAGCAAAGAACATAGTCACAGGGAGAACATGAAAACTCCACACAGGGAGCACCCGAGATCAGGTTCGAACCGAGGTACCTGGTGCTGCGAGGCAGCAGGTCTTCCAGATGACCCATTGTGCCGCCAGTAAATTTATATAATTGTAAAAGACAGGTCCTCCAGTTCTTGGCTCTAGTGCATTGGATCATCGGAACACAGCGCTTCCAGGGAAATCAGAAAAGTTCCCCAAATGGGTCTTCTTCTCACTGCCAATTTTCCATTTGTAGTCCTTGCAGCTGAGAAAGCTCTCACACTTCATTGCCAAGATTTGTAATTCATCAATGACTTCAGGTGAAGAAGAGTAAATGCATTGAGTCAGCATCTGGTGCATTGGCAGAATCCTTTCCCAATTGTATGGGTATTAAAACAAAATGGGGCAGTACGGTGGTGCAGTGGTCTAGTTGCTGTCTTAGAGTGCTTAGAGTGCCGGAGACCAGGGTTTTAATCCTGACTATGGGTGCTGTCTGTACGGAGTTTGTACGTTGTCCCCGTGACTGCGTGGGTTTTCTCCGAGATCTTTGGTTTCCTCCCACACTCCAAACACGTACAGGTTTGTAGGTTAATTGGCTTGGTATAAATGTAAATTGTCCCTAGTGTGTAAGGGATAGTGTTAGTGGGCGGGGATCGCTGGTCGGCTCGGTGGGCCGAAGGGCCTGGTCCCGCGCCATATCTCTAAACTAAACTAATCTAAAAGCGGCACTGATTTAATGTGAGAGAATGAGTTTTAGAGAGGAATTTGAGGAAAACGTGTTTTTTATATATAGTAATTGATTGATATTCAGAACTTGCTGCCAGAAGAGGTTGAGGAATAAAATACAATCACTATGTTTAGTAGATACTAGACTAAGTGGAACCCGTTGGTTCCCATGTTCACAGGGGAGGGCTGGTCCCCCAACACAATATTCCACCTCTCCACCAATTACAATATTGGTGGTCAGTGGGGTGGGGGGGGGGGCTTTCTGGAGCAGTAGTATGGGTGTTGTGGGCCAAAGGGACTGGTTTCCATAGGGCTAGTTTGGACATTGTGGGCCAAATGGATTCTTGGGCTGGCAGCTCAGTCACTCAGGCCTGGTGGGCTGGAATCAGAAATTCTGCCTAAAGCTGGCGAGAGACTCTGTGAGAGAGAATGGGGAGAGGATGAAGAATCAATTTCAGACATTTTTCATCTTTTTCTGCAGGTCACAGCAATGAAGGCGGAAAGTCTATCCTGGCCTGGATCTCACAGGGAGCCAATGAAGGGAGAGAGAAAAATACTTGGGTGAGGTTTAATACTTGCAGTGGGAATACTTACTGATGGGCTGAAGGGACCTCCTGGGCCAGTACAGTCCTGATGGGTCGAAGGGACTCATAAAAAAAAGATCTGAGTGAAATCTCAGTGAAAGGCACTTTTTCTGGCCATTTCCTGGCCTGGCATGGGCCTTTTGGGCCCAAATGCTCCTCCTGGGCTAATACTGGCATTTTGGGCAAAAGGGACTGGTTTCTCGGCCAATGGCGGCCTTGGGGGCCGAAATTAGTGGTTTCAGCCAGGATGAACAACTCATTTAAGTTAATTTCCATTTCCATTTCAAGCGTGGGGCAGGCCAAACAACTCATGGCATTGTCATTTCATTCCCATTTCCATTTTGCATGGCCATCTCAAGCACAGGGCTGACCATGGCATTGTCATTTCATTTCCATTTTGTATTGCGGTCTCAAACACAGGACAGGCCAAACAACTCATTAAGGGCTAACAAAGGTTTATTGCAAGTGCATTGCAGGCTCTTAGTTCAGTTTATTCACAGCTTAGAATCACAGTTGTGGCCTCTCCCTCGCAATCTTCCAGAGTAACTGACTCACGTCCAGGCATCTGGGGTTTTATAGTCCTGCCCCCCCCCCCCCCCCGCCCCCCTCGCCCCCTGCCAGAAGGGGCGTTACCTTTATCAGGGTGATTGACAGGCAAGAGGACCAATCAGCTGATCTCAAGATTTTTTAAACACATAACTTTTTTATTTTTAATCGATCGGAAAAATTCTTGGGGCTGCCTCAGCGGAGGAGGACTGCGAGTAAGATGGACAAAAGTCATAGCGATGTAGGGTAGCGTTTTTTCTAAAATCAATATACAGCGCAGACAGGAAGTGGTCAAGATGAGTATTAGTTAGATAGATTTCGACAGGGACTTAAATAGGCAAGGCAATATGGACACATAGGATTAGAGTGGATGGACAAGCAGGTCAACATGGATGTGGTGGACCAAAGAGGATGTTTCTGTGAGGTACAGCTCTACCACACTGTGAGGGGAATTTTGTCCAGCTAGGCTGGAGATGGCCATCTGTTGGGCAACGTCTTTGAATTATGAATGTAAATATATGTGTCAGGTTTTTTCTTTATCACTTTCTTTATTTAAGGTTTATCATTTATTTGCTCTCCTACATAAATGCTCTCTAATCCGCTGAGTATTTTCAAAACGTTCCCATTCAACAGAGATACAGCTTTTCCTGCATTTTTTCCTTTTATTTAGTTCAGATTTCTTCGGAGTGGCGGCGCTGCTTGTCAGCTGCGGCTCACCTGCAGTCCGTCTGTCTTTTATTTTATTTTTGTCCTCGTCCCTGTTTTTGGTGTTTATTTTTGGTTTGTCGGGTTGTGTATGCGGGGGGGGGGAAGGGTGGGAGAAACGGGGTTTTAGTCTCTCCCTTCGGGGGGATGCGACTTTTCCTGTCGTGTCCCCCGACATCGTCTCCATCTGTGCTGAGGCCCTGGTGACGGCCTTCCAGCTTGCAGCGGCGGCGGCACGGCCTTCAGAGCTTCAGCGGCGACCTGGCTTCCGGCGGCAGCCTGGGCTTCGGGAGCTGCGGTGCTTCAGCGGCGGCCTGGCTCCCTCTGAGCTGCGGTGCTCCAGCGGCGGCCTGGGTGTCGGGAGCTGCGGTGCTCCAGCGGCGGCCTGGCTCCCTCTGAGCTGCGGTGCTCCAGCGGCGGCCTGGCTCCCTCTGAGCTGCGGTGCTCCAGCGGCGGCCTGGCTCCCTCTGAGCTGCGGTGCTCCAGCGGCGGCCTGGCTCCCTCTGAGCTGCGGTGCTCCAGCGGCGGCCTGGGTGTCGGGAGCTGCGGTGCTCCGGCGGCGGCTTGGGTGTCGGGAGCTGCGGTGCTCCAGCGGCGGCCTGGGTGTCGGGAGCTGCGCTGCTCCAGCGGCAGTCTGGGTGTCGGGGGCTGCGGTGCTCCAGCGACGGCCTGGGTGTCGGGAGCTGCGGTGCTCCAGCGGCGGCTTGGGTTTCGGGAGCTGCGGTGCTCCAGAGACGTTCCGGCGGCGGGCCCTGTGGCGGTGTTCCGGCATTCCGGCGTCAGCGGTGGCGGCGGCCTGGATCCCCTCAGCGCAGAGGGAGAATAAGGAGGGGAGAAAAGACTGAGACCCTAAGACTTTTGCCTTCCACCACAGTGAGGAGGTGTTTGATGAACTCACTGTGGTGGATGTTAATTTTGTGTTTATTGTATGGTATTGTATTGTTATTTTTTATATATGTATGACTGCAGGCACGAAATTTCGTTCAGACCGAAAGGTCTGAATGACAATAAAGGTATTCAATTCAATTCAATTCAATTCAATTCAATTCAATTCGATTTGAGCATTTTTGGTATTTTTACATCTTTTGGTAATTTTATACATATGTTGCGAATACCATCCCCTAGATCATCAGAGAATTGTGTTTCCATGTCACGGCTGGCACAATCATCTGTCATCCTCAAATGCTTTCATTCCAGGGCATAAGAACAATGTGTATTACAGTATTCCATAAGCAGAAGAACCTCCTTATTATAACATACTATGCATAAACCTTGACTCTGTGAAATATCCTTTTCAATCAGCAGGATAACAAAAACACAAACAGATATAAACATTTTTAGTCCGTGATTAAACAGTAAAGAATAATTTCCAGTCAGTTATTAACAATGAGGGTGGACAGTAACTGTTTTACCTCTGCAGAGAACGATGACACTTGTTTAGTGTTAGATAATAGAGTAGGAAAGAAAACAGTTTCTGTTAGCTTTCAGAATAATCCGACTTCAAGAAAACTATAAACAAATTGAGAAAAATGTTGCACTTATTGCCAGGCCAGTGTGTGTGAGCAATCATCTATAAGCATAATTATGTATAAGTATAAGTTGAAATTGGTTCAAGCTATGATCCTACACTGTCTAATGAATTTAAAATAAACTCCTTTTATTAGCAGGATTGGTTAGGTGTATTCTTTCTCTCTTTCTCTCTTTCTGAATGTTAGGTCTGGTGTTCAGTCACATTATGAGAGGTCTGTAATGGTTGGGAAAGTAGGAAATCTGCCCCTAGCTTTGAAGTCGATTCCTTTCTGAGCTGATTACATTTCTTTTACAGCTCTTTATTACTTATTTTAGCATGAACTGAGTTCAACTGCGAAATTAACAAATGGCTCTGCGACTCAATGTGTCTTGTGCAATTGCCTAATAGGGTGCAACATACTTTGGCTACTCTTTCATCAAAGACGCAGCATCAATCTCCCAAAGCATCCATCAAACTAACAGGAACTTGCATTTGTGTAGCATCCGTCTGAGATTTGTTGAAAGGTTGACATTTTCCATTCATGCTCGGGGTGGAACTCTGCTGCTTTCAGTGAACCAGCAAATCAGTTCATTTTGACAGCATGAGAATTCTGAAATACTTTCGCACTACTTTCCCAAGAGCACTATTGATGTGGAAGTCCCAGTCGAAGTAGAACAAACGTGAGCAAAAGGGTGAGATGAAGCCCAGTGCGGTTGTTACAGTTATGTTCATTGTTTAACCATGAACTCAATAGTCAATTTCAAGTGACAGCAAGTAGGATATTCCCTTGCTTCCCTTCTTTGCTTTGCTTTCCCCTACCCCCTATCTCTGGATTTCCTCCACAATCCAGTGCAAGAAGCCAGTCAGTCACATCTTTATCATGGATTTCCAGTAAGCATTCAAATAGTACGACAATTGTTAAATTCTGGAGATGAATGTAATTTTAAGATGCTCAACTGTCATAGCCTTAATGGGCTTATGCAGAGTGCTTTTGTAAAAAGCTATATTAATCCAATGCAGCAAAATATATTGAAACTGTGGCATAACAATTAAATGGCAACACGAGGTTAATATTTGGATAACTTCATAATTGCATGTCAAAGAACAATCACAACATGGTAACGGTGAATTATAAAATCTAACCCTGTGTATTATTGAGTAATAGGCACACCGTCTAATCCTCATCATATCTGTTTTGCTGATTGCAGGACAATGTTTTGAAGCCTCCAGGGCACAGTTCAAAGGCTGGTGTGAATTCCGCATTCACGTAAGTGGATGCTGCATTTCATCCCGGCTTTATTTGAAAATGAATGAAGCTCCTTGTAGAACTGGTTAACACTAAGCAATTAGGAGGTTAATGCTTAATGTGTCCATTCTCATTCCACGGTAGAAATTATCATTCAGTATTTAAGAGGTCTAGAATTCACAGGTCACTGAGGCGGAGATGCTTGCTGTAGCTAAGATATATAATTAATTAAGTTGTGATTTTTGTGAAAACCAGCTGCTGGAATCAAGTCTAAATGCATTTCTCCATGATTGCATTGATACATTAGGAAATGATCATTTCCACCCTGTCTTTTCTCAGCAGAGAAAGACAGAATGTTCACATGTGAATTGTTAGGCTAGTCATATTAGTTAAGACATCTGAATGGATACATACTGTAATCAGAGGGACAGGATCTAGATTATGCTGTGCCTGTGAACTAAGCTTGATATAATAAATCCCTTCAAATGTTTTGTAATAATGTTAATCGATGAATCACATTAATTACAGAAGCTGATTTAGATTGCGCGCAAGTGTTATACAGTTAGTGCTCATTTATCGTGGAAATTGAAGGATTAAGTGGCACTTCTGCATGTGGACATTTGTGCTAAAGGTATGTACTTACACAAAGCCCTTCCTAAGCTATGTAAGACTGTGGCGAACAGCAAAATTACCACCCTTCACACGCATAAATCAACACGGGTAAATCACGCCAGAGAGGGAATCATCAGGCTGTTTCTGTAGGAATCCGTGTGACAACATTCAAATATTTCTTTAAAACGCACCATTCCAAGTACTTGAAAGGATAATTAGCAGCAGATTCTAATCTCTTCTTCAAAAATAATAGAATGGTAGTTTTCTGTTTTTCCAATCAATGGGTCTATGAACTCTTCTTTGTGGAGTTTTGTCTCACCTGCACTTGCCCCCATTCCAGCCCTCACCCCTGACCCATTTTAAATCCTTCTTAAGGGCTACTTTTGGCTGAGTATTTGTACGCTAGACCAAACAGGGGGAACCCATACAGTGCCTATAACAACCTCAGTATGTTAGCAAACAACTTTAAAGCTGATGAAATACATCTAAAATTTAGTCGCCAATGCTGTACAGGGAGTTTGAACAGAAGTTTCCATGGAGAGCAGTGTAATAGCTAAAAGCTATTTTAGTTGCAGTTTTTTTTAGGCCCATGGTAGAATGCGAGTATAATTGTCAGCTCCTCTTCAAAGTGGTGTCATGACATTTCGTTCATCCATTAAGGGGATCAAAAAGGGGCAATAGATTCTTATCCTATCTGAAAGATGGAATGCTTGACTGTGTGCTGTATTTGCTCAGTGCTGGGCTGTAGAGCCATACAACACAGAAACAGGCCCTTCAGCCCAACCAGTCCATGCTGAACAAGGTGCCCTATTTAAGCTAGCCCCATTTGTCTACAAAAGGGCACAAAGTGCTGGAGTAACTCAGCAGGCCAGGCCGCATCTCTGGAAAACACGGATAGGTGTTGTTTTGGGACAAGAGACTTCTTCAGACCCATTGTTTAAGAAAGATCTGCAGATGCTGGAAAAATTGAAGGTAGACAAAAATGCAGGAGAAACTCAGCGGGTGAGGCAGCATCTATGCAGCGAAGGAATAGGTGACGTTTCGGGTCGAGACCCTTCTTCAGACTGATGTGGACGGGGGGAGGGGGGCGGGAAAAAGAAAGGAAGAGGTGGAGACAGTGGGCTGTGGGAGAGCTGGGAAGGGGAGGGGAAGGAGGAATTTGTCTGCATTTGGCCCATATCCCTCTAAACCTTTCCTATCCATGTACCTGTCCAAGTTTATTTTAATGCAAGTGCGTCTGCCTCAATTACCGCATCTAGCAGCTCATTCCATCCTCCCACTATCTTCTGAATGAAAAACTTGTCATTCAGGTTCCCATTAAATCTTAACCGTCTCACCATAAACCTAAAGGGCCTGTCCCACTTACATATCCTTGGCACGCAAATTATGCAACCTTGCCGTCGCGTTGAGGAGCACGGGCATCGTGTGGCCGCGCGCGGCTGATTACACTACGAAGTGCGGAGGGATATGTAGCGACATCGCGCTGGGCTCCGAAATTTTTGTAGCGAACAAAATCTTCGCACATCAACGGCCTGTCACATAAGTGACGGCCAAAGCGGGACAGGCCCAAGACCCTGGCGAAACGCAACGTCTCACCTCCAACAGCAGCAGAAGCAGGCAAACGATCGCCGAGCTCGGCCTGGGGCTCACGGCCGTTGCTGTCCGGATCCGCCCCCACTTCTACTCCCAGAGCAGGGCCAAGAAAATTGAAGACAGACACAAAATGCTGGAGTAACTCAGCGGGACCGGCAGCATCTCTGGAGAGAAGGCATGGGTGACGTTTCGGGACAAGACCCTTCTTTCAGACTGAAGAAGAGTCTCGACACGAAACGTCATCCATTGCTTCTCTCCAGAGATGCTGCCGGTCCCGCTGAGTTACTCCTGCATTTTGCGTCCATCTTCAAATAGTGTCACTCGCTCCAGACGGCTGTGCGGGCGCATGAAATCACGGGACCGTTGCGGCTCATCGCGACCACGAGGTCGTGTAATTAGCGTACTAAGGACACGTAAGTGGGACAGGGGCTCAAGTCCCCAGTTTCCTGATTGCCTTTCCTTGAGTAAAATACTCTGTGCATTCACCCTATCAATTCCCCTTGTGATTTTATAAGATCACCCCTCAGCCTCCTACATTCTAAGAAATGAAGTCAGTGCCTGCCGAACCTCTCCATATAGCTCATGCATTTGAGTCCTGGTAACATTCACATAAATCTTCTCTGCACTCTTTCTAGCTTAATGACACCCATCCTATAGCATGGTGACCAAACCCAAACCCAATACTCCAAATGTGGCCTCACCAACATATAGTACACCTGTAACAAAAAAATCACAACTTCTATACTCAACACCCTGACTGATGAAGACGAATGTACTGAAAACCTTCCTCACCCCCCTGCCTATCTGGGACGCCACGTTCAGGGAATTTTGAACTTCTAGATGCCTCTAGAACATTCTACAATGTAGCTCAACAACATTCCCCAAAGCACCACCATTCATCTGCAGAATGCTGAACACGTGTGTGAAACAAAGACATTCCACCAAAATTCTGAGGGTGGTTTTCTTTGAAAGAATAAGCAATTGTATAATTCTGTATTGTAAGCAATGTAAATATAGCAATTGTATAATTCTTTAGATGTAAACATAAATTTACATGGTGGGGGGAAAAGAAACAAATAAAACACATAAAGATAGACAAAAAAACCTTGAATAACTCAGCGGGCCAGACAGCATCACTGGAGAAAAGGAATAGGTGACGTTCACATTTAATCACACTTAAAAGTGAAACACCTTTTGTCATGAGACAATGCACTTGTTCCTGAAGTGCAGAAACAGCAAAGAAATAAGCAGTCAATTAGTCTATGTGTGCAGACAAGACGGCTGCGACATTCCCCAATGTCTGAGAGTTTAGCAGCATACGGTACAACAGAATGCCAACATGCAGTCATAATTGAAGACTAAATGGTTTATAAGGTCATAAGCAATAGGAGCAGAATTAGGCCATAAAGTCTACCCCGCCCTTCAATCAAGGCTGATCTAACTCTCCCTCCTAACCACATTCTCTTGCCTTCTCCCCATAGCCCTTGACACCCGTACTAATCAAGAATCTATCCATCCCTGCCTTAAAAAGATCCACTGACTTGACCTCCACAGCGTTCTGTGGCGAATAATTCTACAGATTCACCACCCTCTGACTGAAGAAAATCCTCCTCATCTCCTTGTAAAGGAACGTCCTTTAATTCTGAGGCTATGACCTCTAGTCCTAGACGCTCCCACTAGTGGAAACAACCTCTCCACATCCAGGAAGAAGAACTCTTTTCCTGTATAGTGTTCTGAAAACCATACAGATTTTGTTGCTATAATTACAAAACTGTCCTTAAACCATTTAGAATGTGATAACACAATTGTGGTATTTCAGGTAGTTTGATTTTGCTGAACATGAAATACTTGTTGAATGTTTGCCAAAATGAGTCATCAAAAATACTTTGCAATAAAAGCTCCATTTTAATAATAACAATTATGAGATTACATGCATGCACGAGAAGGACGACAGATACTGACAAATATTTAATGCTTTTGAAATAACCCAATATCTTGGTCAGAGCGTAACATAATTAAACAGAGTTTATTTTGCAAAAATATTTAGATTGGTTGAAACAAAGCATGCAGTGTAAGCAAGAAAAGAGACGAGAAGAATTTACATTTGAATTATATAAAAACATAGAAACATAGAAAATAGGTGCAGGAGTAGGCCATTCGGCCCTTCGAGCCTGCACCGCCATTCAATATGATCATGGCTGATCATCCAACTCAGTATCCTGTACCTGCCTTCTCTCCATACCCCCTGATCCCTTTAGCCACAAGGGCCACATCTAACTCCCTCTTAAATATAGCCAATGAACTGGCCTCATCTATCTTCAGTGGCAGAGAATTCCAGAGACTCACCACTCTCTGTGAGAAAATGTTTTCCTCATCTCGGTCCTAAACGAATTCCCCCTTATCCTTAGACTGTGACCCCCTTGTTCTGGACCTCCCAAACATCGGGAACAATCTTCCTGCATCTAGCCTGTCCAACCCCTTAAGAATTTTGTACATTTCTATAAGATCCCCCCTCAATCTTCTAAATTCTAGCGAATACAAGCAAGATCTTAAATGTTGTCAGGATATTCCAAATTAATTGACAAATGAATTATTGCCTTTGAAGGATATTGATTGGTATAGTAGAGGCAACAAATATTGGTCATTTAACCATATAACATATAACAATTACAGCACGGAAACAGGCCCTCTCTGCCCTTCCAGTCTGTGCCGACCATTTATTTTCCCCTAGTCCCATCTACCTGCACTCAGACTATACCCCTCCATTCCCTTCCCGTCCATATACCTATCCAATTTGCACATCAAATAGTGGATAAATTAATGAGCAAATAATCAGACTAGTTTATGCATGAATCGTGCTCTGGATAGCTCGAGTTTTCCTTCTATGCCTGTATGAACAGGTGTGCAGGACTTGAGTTTACACAGAAAAGGACTGAATACACTAAAGATATCAAGGTTGAGGGTAGGGGTAGGAAGGGCCTACTTGAAACTAATGCAAGATAGGAAGAGGTTAGGAGAAACTAGGCAGAGACCAACTTAGAATGTTTAAAAACATTATACCATAATTATATTAATAAATAGATAACTATTAGCCACAGAATAGAAATCACAAGGGAATAAGATGAAAGTAAGTTAGTTTCAAGCTCCAATATTGGCTGTACAACCAGTGTTGAGAATTATTGTGGAGGTTGTTTTGTCACCTGTCCTTACTGATTGTGGTCGAGACGCCAGGAAGTCAAGGATCCAGTTGCGGAAGGATGCTGAGCCCTAGGCCCAGCAGTTTGGAGATGAGGTTGGTTAGAAGTATAGTGTTGACGGTGGAGCTATATTCAATAAGGTAGGTGTCTGAGGTAGGTGTCCATGTTATTCACATGTTCCAGGAATGTGGATTCTTAAAATCCACACCCTTGGCTAAGATTTGAATTACTCCTCATTACATTTTTATTTTCCTCACCAACCTGTTTTTTTGGATTGATTGAGTGCATGAAAGCCATAATTTAAATGCAAATGTAAGACGAGCCCAGCCCTGTTAATCTAGTATAGAATGTGAGGGGTGATGATGGTTCTATTCCCCTTTCAACCACATTTCATGTCTCGAAAGTCTCGTGAAGTTGGAGTGACGCACTGAAACCTCTACATTTGGAACTCCTGACTTTAAACTGAACTGTTTGATCATTTGGAACCAGAATGATATTAAGATTTATTTCACTTCATGTTGCAAGGAACAAAATTTGGCCTTCCCATGTCATATACAAAATAAACATGGGAAAGATAAAAATGGCACCAACATTCACTGGCAAGAGTTTATGAATTTGAAAAATATATGAGCCTCAAATTTAAATTAATAGACCATGGAGGACAATTTGTAATATATGGGAATTTTGTAGTAATATTTTGCAACTCTGCGATAATTTGAGTATTCACTTTTGATTTTTTTAAGGGACTTCCAAAGTCTCTATACTTTTAAATGAAAATTTAAATGGGTTGGCGCGGTGGTGCTGCCGTAGACTGCCAGACACCCAGTTGCTGTCTGTGTTGAGTTTGCGTGTTCTCCACATGACGATGTGGATTTCCTTAGACTGCTCCGGTTTCTTCCCACATCCCATAGATATGCGGATTTGTAGGTTATTTGCCGTCTGTAAATTGTCCCTTATATATAGGGAGTGGGTGACAAAGTGGGAAAACATAAAACTTGTGGTCTTTCTGTAAAATCAATATAGCTTCAGCAAAAAAATGGAATACAGTAATGTACTTAATAGAAAATGCAATAGAGTACATAGAACTATTGCAATGTATGTTGAAATGTCTTGGATATTTTGTCAACAGATAAAGTTTGATGAATTGAGGAGAGGAAAGTACTTTCCAAAATGGTGAAAATGAAAAAAGGTGCAATCCACATCTAAATGTTCTCTTTAAACAAGACAAACACCTCATGCTGTTATGCAGTTGAAAGCCAAAAGATGGATGTCATCTGACATCGCAGAATTGTTTCTGTTTGCTTCTAATTATTTTTCACTTAAGTTATTGAGTGCGCTGGACTGTCAAGGACTTTGGTTTTCCAAGTGATTTTCGTCACGTGCACATAGATGCCCGAAGTTCTCCTGAAAAATATTAGGGAGAAATCAATAACAATAGTTATCCCATTCCCAGAGCGGGGGTTTCGCAGTCTCTGACTGTAATTTCTACAGGGTATCGGGGAGAAACAGGGAAAATTCATCCTCTAAGTCTACTTTGGAGGCTGAAGAAGGGTCTCGACCCAAAACGCCACCCATTCCTTCCATCCAGAGATGCTGCCTGTTCCGCTGACTTACTCAGGCATTTTGTGTCTATCATCAATGTAAACCAGCATCGGCAGTTCCTTCCTACACATTCCCCTAGGCTTAATGCATGGGTCTTATGTGGCATGATCATTTTCTTGTTTTTTTTTTACTGTTGTCACATGTACCGAGGTTTGTTTTGCATGCTAGCCAAACAGATCAGATGTACAATACATAGGCACAATTAATTCAAACTCAAGTACAATAGATAGAGCAGGGGTGGGGAACCTGCAGCCTTAAGGCCATTAAGTGCGGCCTTTTGAATGAATCCAAATTTTATAGAACAAATCCTTTTATTTTTTTTAATATGTTTTTGTTCATCTTTTATTATTTTTATTTTAATCTTAAAATGAACGTATTTAAAATACCAAAGAGTAAAAGAAGATTCAACAAAATAACCTTATATCTAGTGGAAGTTTCTTGGATGCGGCCTCATTAGACTACATCTAACAATGCGGCATTCCAACATGAAAAGGTTCCCCATCCCTGAGATAGAGCAACGGGAAAGATACAAAGTACAGCATATAGTTCTCAGAATGGTAGCACGTCAGTACCTTAGACAAAGTCCAATGTCTTCAATGGGAAATTGGGTGAATCGAACAGTACCCCAGCTTATGGATGGACCATTCAGAAACCAGGCAATGAAGGGGGAGAAGCTATTTCTGAGACTGGGGTTGCCCAATAGACAATAGGAGCAGGAGTAGGCCATTTGCCCCTTCGAGCCAGCACTGCCATTCACTGTGATCATGGCTGATCATCCACATTCAGTACCCCCTTCGTGCCTTCTCGAAACGTCACCTATTCCTCCATAGATGCTACCTCACCCGCTGAGTTTCTCCAGCATTTTTGTCTACCTTCGATTTTTCCAGCATCTGCAGTTCTTTCTTAAACATTCTTTACCATATCATACACATCCCAGTGCGCACGTTTGGTCTGCAAATTTGTAGATGGAATGAGATCCGAGTTGGTGGAATGGTTTGCTAAGTCCACCAGTGGACCATTAACCTTGATGTTTACGAAAGAGAGGAAATAAGATACAGAACTAAAATTAAAGAGACTAAAATAATGATGCGACTGAAAGCAGCAGAGAGATAATAGAAACAAGAAAGAAAACAATTCCAATGTCTATGTTTTCTTTACTGGGTCTCTTAGACTGTGTGACAGTTCATGGATATAAAGCAAGTCTTACATTGCTGAGTACCAGTCCTAACATTTGTTTTTTTGCAGCGAGTTTAATTTACTTCATTCATGTAAATGCAACAATTGATTTAAATTTGCGAAGAGATTAGCAACAAGCTCTCCTGTTAGCAAACTGATCTGTAACTGAATGATTTCTATCTTCTTTTTGCAGTAGTGCAGATGTTATTCAAAATCCCCCTCAGTGCCAAAGTTGTTTACAAAAGTACTATTAACACTAACTGGCAGAGCTTATCTGTGTCCTTTTGCACAGGACAACCGATCTATTTACTTGAATGTTTTAATTACTTCTCCTGCTGTATAAGAGATATTCTTTACATTTACAATTCATTAGAGATCAGTGAAGTCATGTTTTTTTACCAGCCCTAGGGATAACATTTTCTCTGGGTTTTCATTTAGGGAATAGAGTAATAGGACTTTCATGAGCTTTATTTAATCAATTTTGAATTGCTCTGGATGAAGATATAATATTCCTACTGACTATAACATTCAAATCACTAATCAGGTCTTTGACAAAATATAACCAGGCTTCAATGGTGGCTGACGTTTTATATGAAGAATTTATGATCCAGTGTTTAGCAATTGCAACAATTGGCCACTCTGCTGAGGCACAATGGGTTTCACTGCCAGCTCTGCTTGGGTGTATTCCCAGAGGTTTCCTGATACGACCTCTTGGCTGCAAGCAGTCAAAACAAAACAATTTGGCCTTCTGCAATATTTTTACAGTTACTAAAAAAAAATTCATAGATGATCAGCTTTTGTTTGTCTCCCGGTTTGTTTCTCCGGGAGATAATGTTTTAATTCATGTAAGATTCCTGGAGGTTCGCCATCTCGAGTACGAGGCAGGTGGGTACACGACTCAGCTAGGCAGGTTTTGTCATCTCAGCAACGCTGCCTTTAGTTTAGTTCAAGAAAGACCTGCAGATGCTGGAAACACCCAAGGTAGACGAAAAATGCTGGAGAAACTCAGCGGATGTGGCAGCATCTATGGAGAGAAGGAATTGGCGACGTTTCGGGTCGAGACCCTTCTTCAGACTGAACTGGTGACGTCTCGACCCGAAACGTCACCAATTCCTTCTCTCCATAGGTGCTGCCTCGCCCGCTGAGTTTTCCAGCATATTTTGCCTACCGGCGATCTCCACACATTAACACTATCCTACACACACTAGGGACAATTTACACGTACACCAAGTCAATTGACCTACATACCTGTACCCGTTTGGAGTGTGGGAGGAACCGAAGATCTCGGAGAAAACCCATGCGATCACGGGGAGAACGTACAAACTCCGTACGGACAGCACCCGTAGCCGGGATCGAACCCGGGTCACCGGCGCTGTAAGCGGTGTAAAGCAGCAACCATACCGCTGCGCTACCATGGCCGCCCACTGCGCCACCTTAAGTGAGAATCCAGTGCGGGAGGAACAGATGGGGAGAGAGGAGGCATCGTCGACAGGTCTCAGCTTGCTGTCACCTACATTCATGCTGTGGCCAGAGAAATCCAAGTCCAGCCTCAGGAGTAAGTGTGGGTAAGAAATAGGTCAGGAAAAAACACAGGTAGAGATACAGCATGGAAACAGGCCCTTCGGCCCACCAAGTCCACACCGACCAGCGATCCCCGCACATTAACACTACCCTACACACACCTAGGGACAATTTTTACATTTATACCAAGTCAACCTGTACGTCTTTGGAGAGTGGGAGGAAACCGAAGATCTCGGAGAAAACCCACAAAGATCACGGGGAGAATGTACAAAGTCCGTACAGACAGCACCAGTTATCGGGTTCAAACCCAGGTCTCAGGCGCTGTAAGCGCTGTAAGGCAGTTGGTAAATTGCCACCGTGCCACCCAGCGAATGAAAAATGACAAATAATAGAAAATGGGGTGAAGAGGGAAAGATAGATCAGCCATGATGAATGGCAGAATAGACTTGATGGGCCGAATGGCCTAATTCTGCTTCTATCGCTTATGAAATTACCCAGGTGCACAAGAAAGTTGACCCTTCGAAAGGGTTATAAATTAGTTCAGAAATAGAGCATGAAAACAGTCCTTCGGTCCACCGAGTTAAAACTGACCATCAATCACCCACCTGTTCACACTAATTCTATGGTATCCTATTTTCTCATCCACTCCCTACACACTAGGGACAATTTACAGAGGCCAATTGGCTGATAAACCCACGTGTCTTCGGGATCTGGGTGGAAGCCTGAGCACCTGGAAGAAACCCACAAGGTCACTGGGAGAACGTGCCAACTCCACACAGAATGCATCCGAGGTCAGGATGGAACTCGGATCTGCAGTGCTGTGAGGCGGCTGCTCCACTGTGCCACCCTATATGTTGACAAAATTATCTTAGGGCTCAGTATATCATTAAGTACAGTTGCAGGCTCACTCATGCAGCAGGGATCTGCACTCCCATACCAGCAGAAAAAAGGCCATCTATTTTATTCATACATCAGACGGACTAATCTTTGCACCATTGATTAAATTTGTCCTATCCCCTTAATCACACGTTAGCACATTTATGTTAAATGAAAAGTTCACCAAACGAGTACAGAGGGTCAGAATGATAGATTATACATCAAATCTTGCATGACTGCTCGGATAAACATATACTATTTTAGTACAAAACCTGGCATGGCAACTCAACAGAAATGTGAATTAATACACATTTAAAAATTCCCTATTTATTGTCAAGATATGTTGTGTGTGACAAGGCAGGTATTTTATGGTCCATTTCTCGTTTGTCCTACAGAAGGTATTAATGGACTGATTCATCTGAATGCTCAGCTGGACCTCTTTAGAGAGCGATTAAGGAGCAACAACGGTGACATGAGCCTGGAGTCAGATAGAGGTCAGAGAGGACCAATTCTACAATAACTTGCTAGCTGTGCGGCAATCCAACAGGAATCAGCTATTTCCCCTCAATTTATTTATGGAACTGAATTTAAATTTGCAAGCTGCCTTGCCGTGTATCCTGGCGAGAATGCAGTATGATAAAGCTATGCATCGTACTTCATTTCCAAAATTCAGTTCATGTTCATAAGTCATAGGAGCAGAATTAGGCCATTCAGCCCATCAAGTCTACTCTGCCATTCAATCATGGCTGATGTATCTTTCCTTCTCAACCCCTTTCTCCTGCCCTCTCCTCATAATCCCTGACACAGTAACATTGACTTCGAGGAGATTGAATTTCAGAAGCAAATGATAATGTGTGGGTGATACTATGTTGCACATTAAGTGTTTTAAAGAGTGAGAAATAATTCCTCTCTTGCATTATTTGGAATCTTTCTGCTACCCTGTAGGTGAAGGTGCTTTGTCACTAACATAACTACGACAAATGGCACTTCTAAGTTTCACTTCTAACAACCTGAATCAGTGGCATTGACCTATAAGCACCGTTTTATTGCAAAGACTGTTGCACCAAGGCTTCATGTGTAGCTGTGTTTTTTAGCCGTTTATACTGTGTATTGAGTAGGAAGGAACTGCAGATGCTGGTTTAAATCGAAGATAGACACAAAAAGCTGGAGTAACTTAGCGGGACAGACAGCATCCCTTTCCTTCTCTCCAGAGATGCTGCCTGTTCCGCTGAGTTACTCCAGCTTTTTGTGTCTATATACAGTGTACTGAGACAGCTTGTGTAATGGCTAATGAAATTCAATCTGGGCCCATTGTAAAAACTGTTTGGGGATTTAGTGCCATAATATATTGACATTCACTTTCCTATGCTAGTGTTGATATATGGAACTGTAACTTCTTCATAATTAAAAACATTAACATTTCCTAGCAGATGATTTAAGTAAAGATGAGCTGCCCAGAAGAAGTTCTAATTGAACTAAGTGAAGACATTGTTCAGGGAAGTTTTATGCTCCCTTCAGAGAATAGACTTCTAAGATCTAGCAATCACATCTAATGCACAATAGATATGCAACTGACAATGCAGATTTTCCTTCATACATCACCTCCGTTGTTTTTAAAGTATTCTGCCACTTAAAGGTACTTTGAATAGAAAATACACAGTGACTTTATTTTATTGTGTAGGAAGGAACTGCAGATACTGGTTTACACCAATAATAGACACAAAATGATGGAGTAACTCAGCGGGTCAGGCAGCATCTATGGAGAAAAGGAATAGGTGAGGTTTCGGATCGAGACCCTTCTTCGGATTGGAGGTGGAGCCGAGAGCAGGTGTAATCACAGAGGAGGAGCAGCGGGAGAAGGTGTTGCAGTACCCCTGTCGGAGATCGGAGATGGGAGGAGAACGTCTTCAACGCAGGCATACCTTAAGGAGATTTTCCAGTAAAGCAGACAAAATGTGCAGGAAGGAACTGCAGATGCTGGTTTATAGAAACATAGAAACAAAGAAATTAGGTGCAGGAGTAGGCCATTCGGCCCTTCGAGCCTGCACCGCCATTCAATATGATCATGGCTGATCATCCAACTCAGTATCCTGTACCTGCCTTCTCTCCATACCCTCTGATCCCCTTAGCCACAAGGGCCACATCTAACTCCCTCTTAAATATAGCCATTATGTCAGAGATAGGCACAAAATGCTGGAGTAACTCAGCGGGTCAGGCAGCAACTCTGGAGAAAAGGAATGGTTTGGATTATTTTAATTGTTTACCGCTCAGATTTCTTCCCTCAGATTTATAAATAAGTTCCCACACAAATGGAATGAGAAAATGTAACCCACCTTACACAGTTCCTTAAGCACCTCTGGATGTCGGAACCTGTGGAATTAAAGGCTGCCGTGCATCATATCAAATCCTATTTATGCAAATGTATATGCGGTATATGGAGTGTCACCTTTTGTTTGTTCTCGTCCAAGTAAAATGACACAATAAGCAGAATCAAAGGAAGACTCATCACTAACGTCGGGAGAGCTTAACTATCACAGCACGGTGATATTTCCATTGGTTATGCTCTCCATCCTCTTGTCTGCTAAAATGAAAACTGCTGAAGCTGAAATCACGCCAATTACTGGTGCTTCAGGGAAAGATCTGCGCTAAGCTTGTATCTCCTGCAATGTACTTTATAACTGCTGAAACCCAGATCACTGGCAGTCCTTACCAATCTTCAGAAAGAGGAACATTTATTCAAATCAATTGGAAGATTTTAAAAGATATACATCTACACTGAATCACACACTTGTCTCCATGTCTTGTAACGTGGAGACTATTAGATATGTTAATTGGTGTTTTGAAAGACTAGAAACTGACATTCTGCCTTCAGCTGTAGCATAAAATCCAATCTAGGCTGATGGAACTGAGGTTTTCTCAACCTGATAGCTGCAAGGTCTTTTGTGATGGGTTTGAATGAATAAGTTTATTGGCCAAGTATTCACATACAAGGAATTTGCCTTGGTGCTCCGCCCACGTGTCAATATGGGCCATTTCATTCATTCTTTTACTGAATGCAAACCAGCATGGTATAACTGTCCCAAGTAGGCAAACTCAAACTCATTCAGACAACTCATAAGACAACTGCGGAAGAGAAGAATGAAGTCTTCACCTTCCTGGTTTGGGAACTGCTCTGCCCAGGACAAGAAGGCTCTGCAGACAGTAGTGCGTTCGGCCGAATGCACTATGGGAACTACACTTGGCCATTTGGCCCTTCAAGCCTGCGCCGCCATTCAATACGATCATGGATGATCATATTGATGGAGTAACTCAGTGGGACCGGCAGCATCTCTGGATAGAAGGAATGGATGACGTTTCAGGTCGAAACCCTTCTTCAGATCCGACACGCCACCCATTCCTTTTATCCAGAGATGCTGCCTGTCCAGCTTTATTTGTGTCTATCTTCAGTGTAAACCAGCATCTGCAGTTTCCTCCTACAGAGTAGAGCAAAGGAACAGGCTCTTTGGCCCACAATGTCTATATGCCAAGTTATGGGCCCGTCCCACTTAGGCCACTCTTTAGGCGACTGCCAGGGACTAGTTTTGATGGAATTCACCTACGACACCTGGCTACAACCTACGACAGCAAAATATATCGCCGAAAATGTTTAAAAATGTTGTGGCAGTCACCTGTAGTGGCTCAAAAAATCTCCTAAGTGGGACAGGCCCATAAATCTCCTCGGCCTGCACGTGATCCACATCACCTCCATTCCCTGCACATCTGCGTGACTATCTAAAAGCCTCTTAAATGCCACTATCATATCTGCTTCCTCCACCACCCACTGGGGTTTGTTGGTTATTAGCTTTGGGAACCTGAGGTAAGAATGCCAAAGACAAAGCGCAGGAAACATATCGCAGTTGGCCAACGTGCTACGCAACCAACTAGTTGCTTCGGAAGGGTAGACACAACAAAAAGTTGACCTTCAGCCAAACAAGGAAGCTAAGTTGTGTGCAGAGATTTCACAAAACTAGGTCATTTGCTTTGCTCAGAAAGAATAGATTTTAAAAAAAAATTTCAAAATGGACTTTATTCAAGTAATAAATACATACAACACATGAACCGTGCAAACAAATCATGCGACATTTTCGGAGGCCATACAAACATTCAATACTGTTAAAACACATTGCTCAAATACCACAAATTTCTCCCCCACTCTTGCCCCTCATGTGGCCCACTGGCGTGGAATCCCTTCCCTTATTTTGAGGGGCGTCTCCACCACACCCTGCCCCCCATGTCCAGCAGTGGAAGGACCTTATGGGCCTGTCCCACTTAGGCGATTTTTCAGGCGACTGCCGGCGACTGTCAATTTAAAATTTAACGTTACTGGTCGGTTATCCTTGGTTCTGAAAACTACAGCTTATGGGTTTTTTTCCCCCAATGAGCCAATGAAATTCACCGGTCAGCACCGGCTACAACCTACAAGAACATTCGACCTCCTGGCAACCCATTAGGACCTCCTGGTGACCCACCTACAGCACGAGAGTCCTCGCTACTCTCCATGGCGGCTTCATTCGAGTCGTTTGTCTAATGTTGAAAAATTCGCGGCGACTGTAATGAGGCCGCGACTAGTTCCTAGAATACGGGAACTCCTCACGACCATGAGGGCTACTCCCCGGCAACCACCTGCGACCATGTGGCGACTGCATAGTCTCCTGCAGTCACCTAAAAAGTCACCCAAGTGGGACAGGCCCATTAGACTGTGGTCCGCCCCCACCAAGCCTTGGCGTTGGCTGCACCAAGCTTTAGCGTGTACTCCTGCAGTCTGCAGCGGGCCAGTCGGCAACATTCCCCGACGGATATCCTGCTCCACTGGGAGGTCAACAAAACTTGGGAAGACCAAAGAGTTGATGACCTTCCAGCAGCTCTCATTGTCAGTCTCTGAATGCGTCCCTGGGAACAGTCCGTAAATCACAGTCCTCTTTTTGGTGTTGGGTGCTAACTTGCTACCTTCCTTGGGGTAACTATCACAGAGGCACATTACAGATAACTTAGTTTGAAAAGAAAGTGATTCCATCACCTTACCCAGTCTTAAGAAGGCTGCTGACCCGAAACGTCGCCTGTCCATGTCTTCCAGAGATGCTGAGTTACTCCAGCAAATTTTTTTTTTGGAAACCAGCATCTGCAACTGTGTTGAGATTTCTAAACTGCTGTGTCTATTAGAACTGCTGTCTCACAATTACAACAACCCAGATTTAATCCCGATCTCCAGTACAGTTTGTGTGGAGTTTGTACTGCCTATAACTGTGTGGCTTATTTTTGGTAGTAAGTTTTAACTTTTCTTAAAGAGTTATATAGTCATTGATTTGTCAAATCTCACACGGCCTGGCAAAGACCCTGCCAATTGTTCAGAAACCGAGGCCCAGTGAGATGCTTAGTATGAACTCCCACAGGCAGGTGAGATATTTATGTAGCAACTCATCATAAAGACTTTATCTCCACAATGGAAAACTCCCTCAGTGTTTCCCAGAGTGGCGGCCAAGATCACACACTGGATTTCATCAACTTCCCTCAACTCGACTGGCAGAATATGAAAACAAATTGTGTGTCATCATGGCTGTGTTGCCCAGTTTACAAGTAAGAAGCACATTAGGGCCAAGAAATTCCGCTATGATTGACATCTTCCTGGCAGCGCACTAGATTAACACATGACTTACAGCCCTCAAGTCCAAACTTGCTGTTTAGTTCAACCAAACACACGTGAAAATGATCAAATTAAATCACCACCTCAACAATTGCAAATTAATCAATCAAAAACATAATCTGATCATTATCACGATGGAAGCTCGCTGTACACACATTATCTGCCCTGGCTTCTTAAATAACACGATATGTGCACATGAAAGACTCTTCATTAGTTGCAAAGCTCTGGAATGGCCTGAGAAGAATGTGAAATGTGCATTATAAATTGGCCCGGGGAACGTCCAGATATTTTATTGAAGGAATTTACAAAAGAGTTGGAACCAAAAGCGGACAACACGCTGCCATGTTCCAGCGAGCTGGACCGAAGTTGGAGAGAAACCTGCCCGATATTCAAAGCAGCCAAAGATATTAGGATATGAATTCACTCACAGAAACAAGCAGCATATATGAGAAACATAAGATGCAGAACGAAATGGAATAGCTGCGCTCACAATTCAAGGCTCGATTTCTGCTTAGGACGGGTAGACAACAGTGAGGACAGTTGAAGTCAGTGATGCAGAAAAGAGGCCCAGTGTAGGTCACATCTAGGAGACACTGTTTTATCATTGTTGAGAAGGTGGGCAGAAGTGGTGTAAATTTAACCAACAAAGAAGCTGTCTACTGTTCCAGAGGAAGGGGAAGAGAAAGATTGTAAAGGGGAGTATTGTAAAGGGAAGGGATGGGAAGGGAATGGGGCTGGTGGGAATGCTTTGAGAGCCAGAATAGATCTAATGGGTTGAATGGCCTCCCTCTAGGTCATAAGAAAACAATATGGGAAGCTGGATGTCAGGATTCTAACTGAGCCTGGCTTTGTCCCAGATCGACCATCCGTCCTGACATCAGGCTGACTGACGGTCTTGGCTTCCAAGTTGCTTTAATATTCAAGGCACCGAGGAGTGGAATTGTTGAGAAGTGTCCAGGAGAGAATTTTGATTTAGTATGTAGATGGACCGATGAAGTAAAGAGCATTACTGGACATCATATTGGGGAAAGTAGCTGGTTATGTGGAGGGAGTGACAGAGGGATGTCAACTTGGAACTATCTATATAACTAAAAGTATCATCTTGACCACTTCCCATCTGCGCTGTATATTGATTTTAGAAAAAACGCTACCCTATACCGCTATGATTTTTGGCCATCTTACTCACAGACCTCCTCCGCTGAGGCAGCCCTGAGGATTTTTCTGATCGATGAAAAATAATTTTGTTTTTAGTGTTTATAAATTATCGAGGTCAGCTGATTGGTCCTCTCGCCTGTCAATCACGATGATGAAGGTAACACCCCTTCCTGGGGGTGGGGGGGGGGGGGGGGAAATGGGGCAGGACGACAAAACCCCGGATGTCTGGACATGAGTCAGTCACACTGGAAGATCGCGAGGGAGAGGCCACAACTGTGATTCCAAGCTGTGAATCAACTGAACTGTGAGTCTGTAATGTACTTGCAATAAATGATTTGTTAGCCCTTAATGACAATGCAATGAGTTGTTTGGCCTGCCCTGTGCTTGAGACTGCAATGCAAAATGGAAATGAAATGACAATGCCATGAGTTGTTTGGCCTGCCCTCTTTTTGAGACTGCAATGCAAAATTGAAATGAAATGACAATGCCATGAGTTATTTGGCCTGCCCTGTGCTTGAGACTGCAATGCAAAATGGAAATGGAAATTACAATGCCATGTTTGGCCTGCCCTGTGCTTGAGACTGCAATGCAAAATGGAAATGGAAATGAAATGCGTTGTTTGGCCTGCCTGAAACCACTAATTTTGGCCCATATGGCCCCTATTAGCCGAGAAACCAGTCCCCTTTGCCCAAAATGCCCGTATTAGCCCATGAGGAGCATTTTGGCCCAAAAGGCCTGTGCCAGGCCAGGAAAAGTCCAGAAAAATGGCCCTGCAAGTAATAAACCGCAACCCAGTATTGTTCTCCCTTCCTTCATTGGCTCCCTTTGAGATCCAGGGCAGGATAGACTTTCCTCCTTCATTGCTGGGATCTGCAGAATAAGATAAAAAATGTCTAAAATTGATTCTCCACCCTCCCCCCCTTCTCTTTCCCAGAGTCTCTCACCTGCTTTGGGTGAATTTCTGGCAGTTTCTGAGCTGCCAGCCCACCAGGCCCGAGCTGCCAGCCCACCAGGCCTGAGTGACTGAGCTGCCAGCCCACCAGGCCTGTGTGACTGAGCTGCCAGCCCAAGAATCCATTCGGTCCACAATGGCCATACTAGCCCTCTGGAAACCATTACCTTTGGCCCACAACACCCATACTAGCGCTCCAGAAAGCCCCCCCCCCCCCCCCCCACTGGCCACCAATATTGGAATTGGTGGAGAGGTGGAATATTGCTTTGGGGGACTAGCCCACTTAGTCTAGTATGTATATATATTTATATATATAAAGTGGTTATGGAAAAGAAGAGGAAAGGACCAGTAACAATGGTCTGAAATTTGGGGAAGCACAATTTCATGAACCTAAGGAAGGTCCTGGCGAATCCCTGAAGACAGCAGCTGGAAAACCAGTTTAGGAAAGCATATGGGAAATGGCCTTCATTAATTGGGACATTGAATACAGTATGGAGGTTATGCACCAACTTTATGAAATCTCGGCCAAACCTCAGCTGGAATACTGCAGGTAATTCTGATCACTGTACCATTGGAAGGATTTTACAGCCCTTGCATGGGAGCAGTGTAGATTCACCTGTCTGTTGCCTGGGATGGAGCGGTCCAATAATGAGGAGAGATGGAGAAGCTACACCTGTTCTGCCTGGAGGTGGAGATCCAGAGGGAACACGATTTAAATGTATAAAATAATGAGTCTCGATAGTGTAGACTGCAAGAAACCTGTCCCCATATCAGAGGTAGAGAAACCTAGAGGATCAAGATTTAGAGGAATGGAGAAGAGATTTAGAGGGTTATGATGAGTAGCCTCTTCACCCAGATAGTAGCAAGGACCTGGAATGCAATATGTCATATTACACAAAATGCTGGAGTAACTCAGTCAGACAGGCAGCATCTCTGGAGAGAAGGAATGGGTGATGTTTCAGGTCGAGGCCCTTCTTCATCAGTCTGAAGAAGGGATCGACCCAAAACGCCACCCGTTCCTTCTCTCCAGAGATGCTGCCTGTCCTGCCGAGTTACTCCAGCACTTTGTGTTTATCTGCAATTTAAACCAGCCTCTGCAGTTCCTTCCGGCACATGTTGTATTACACATGTGTGAAGTATGTTTATGAAAAGAAGAAATAACCACTTTAGCATATAGGTGGATACAGAACAGAAACAACACCTCCTGTCCACAATGTCTTGACATATAATACGATGAGTGCAACCCTCCACATCCAAGAACGCAAAGAGAGCAGCCCTTCCCTGCCCAATAATACAAAGAGTGCATCTCACTTCACCCGTTCACGCATCTCAGCCCTCTCCCAGCAATAACACATGAAGAGTGGTCCTTCCCCAACTACAGCACGTGGAAATCACCAGCCCCTTGCGCTGTCCAACACAGCAATATTTCACCCAACATATAAAGACCTGTTTCATTTATCATCGTTACTTTTATACCCATTCCTTCTCTCCTGTCCTAATCCATGAGTTCTGGTGAGTTTGCCCTCAACTCATACTCGCAGCATGGTCGACATGAGGTCGTAGGAAGTCTTCATAACTCTCCTTCATGTTCGAGACTGGTCTCCGCATACTCGAGGCCTCAGGTAGGTCACGGCGTTTTTTCAATATGTTAAAAAATGCCCGCGAGTTAAAAAAGGTCCCCATGGAAAAAATCAACTTTTTTTACTCGTAGGTTTTGTCATAGTAGGTCGTAGTAGGTTGTCGGTAATCGAGCGTAGTCAAAGGTAGTCGTCGAAAATCTTCATCAAAGTTGAAGGGAGGTTGAAGGAGATCGAGGGAGGTTGTCTTCACTCTCCACTTTTCGGTGTCCAATTTTCCCGAAGTTAGTCATAGCTAGTCGTAGCTAGTCAAAGCTGGTCTTCAACATAGTTGAAGGTGGTCGAAGGAGGTTTTCTACATAGTCGAAGGAGGTCTTCAACATATCATTTTTTCAAACTCTTCTAAACTCGTCAATTAGGTCGCCCAAGTGGGACAGCCCCTTAAGGGATTCAATACCGGTGCGCCACGGTGGCGCAGCGGTAGAGTTGCTGCCTTATAGCACTTGCAGTGCCAGAGAACCGGGTTCGATCCCGACTATGGGTGCTATCTGTACGGAGCTTGTACGTTCTCCCCGTGACCACATGGGTTTTCTCCGAGATGCTCGGTTTCCTCCCACGCCCCAAAGATGTACAGGTTTGTAGGTTAATTGGCTTGGGTTTGTATACTTGGTATAAGTTTAAATGTCCCTAGTGTGTGTAGGACGGTGTTAATGTGCGGGGATCGTTGGTCGGCGCGGTGTGCCGAAGGACCTGTTTCCGCACTGTATCTCTAAACTAAGGTAAAGGCAAACTTTGCTCTACAAATTGAAAATAAAAAAAGACTAAATATATCTTACATATTAAGCATTAGAAATTATTTAAAAACACAGTTGCATCTACAGTAAGAGACTACAGAGGAAAACCTCTGTAGGCTGCCGAAATATATCCTGTTATGTTGTGCTTCAACCACTGAACACACTGCAACATTATTCCTCACTTTTGAATCCTCATAGCCCTGTCCCACGGTACGAGTTCACTCCAAGAGTTCTCCCGAGTTTGCCCTGATTCGAACTCGAAGATTTACGGTAATGGCCACTCGCCGGTACTCGGGGCTCTCGTGGACATTTTTCAACATGTTGAAAAATCTTCACGGGTCTTCCCGTGCTTACCTGCCGTTAGCGAGTCATCCCGAGTACCTGCCGTTACCGCTAAGAGACGTCCCCGAGCTCCGACGTACCCGCTACGTTCATTCTTCGTGCTTACCACGAGTTTGATTTTTTTTAAACTCGCGAGAGCTCTTGGAATGAACTCGTACCGTGGGACAGGGCTTTTAACAGCCGCTTGTAAATGGCATGAGTTTAATGTTACAACATGTAAAGAACTATTAATACTCAGGAATTTCAGTAAATATAGGAGCAGGAGGAAGTAATTTAGCTTCTCACCATTCAAAAAAGATCATGACTGATCCATCTCAACATAATTTTCCTATACCCATCCCTACATTCCTTAATAGCAAGATAAACAAAATACTCATCTTTACATTGAATCTTTCATGCACTTTCCAGTTCACCTCAGTTTTGGACGCTCTGTCATTGTGGTCATAAAGTAAACAGTGCAGACAATTTATGGACACAAGTTGCCGCACGTACAGAGCTGACATGATCCGATATTTCCTTTCTAATAATATTTAGGAACAAATATTGGCCAAGCTATTGGAGTGGGCTCACCGAGATTTCTTCGAAATAGAGTAATAGGGGCCATTACCTGAGAGAACAGCCAGGCCCTTAATTTAACACCTCATCTGAAAGATGATTGTACTCACAGCCCTCAATATTACATTGAAGTTGCAGTCTCGGTTTCTCTTCCTGAGCCCCTGGAGTGGGATTTGTATGTGTGAACAGAGATATATTTCCTACAAAATAAGCCAAAGCTGACACAATGCAAGATAGTTCCATTTACTTTTGATTCCACAAGAATGACAGAAGCTTGCATTGATTATCACATTCTGAAGACACAAGTGATAGCTTATTTTCTATATACAAGTAAATAAGAAGTGAACACATGACTATTCCAAAGTATTCCATCTCCATCCAAAGTGATTCCATCTCCTTCCAAAGCATTCCAAAGTGATAGATTCCTTGCTATCCCTCAATTCACACTTCCATTTTTCACCAATATTCATCCCCTTTTGCCACGCAACCCACCGGAATTGCATTCCCTGTTTTCTTGCCTCTTTCTTTCTCACTATCCAGAATAACGTAGGATAACTTGAAGAGAGAATAGACCTGCAAACAAGATTCCAGACACATATAATTCCCAGTATAACCTACAAAATGAACTTGGAACAAGAAATGTCTGATGTGGAAATCTGACGCCAAGACAGAAAATTCAGGAAGCACTCCGCAAATACAGTAACATCAGTGGGTAAAGGGCGGAGTCGACCTTTTGGATCAAAAACCTTTCATTAGCAATTTTTTAATAAATGGAAAAACAAGGTTAGTTTAAGCTGTTGAGGGGGATGGGCTTCGGAGGGTAAAGAGGAAATGTCTGCGACAGGGTGTTAACCACGGCCAGACTGCAGCACAAGAGGCTGTAGCAGTTGGAATCTGAAGCAAAAGGCAAACCACTAGAGGAACGCAGCAAGTCAAAGGCAAAACACACTGTGGAGAGGAAGGGTGCAGGACAAAATCAGAGACACACAGAGGGGCACTGGCATTCTGGTGACTGAGTTGGGGGCCAGGAGTGAGGAACAGGTAGCCCACCTATGGGGAGAAGGCAGGGGAATGGGGTTAAGAGGGAAAGATAGATCAGTCATGTTTGAATGGTCGAGTGGACTGGATGGGCCAAATGGCCTAATTCTCCTCCTATCACTAAAAAGAAAGTCTGTGTAGAGTTGAGTGAGGGGAGTGTGAAGTGGGAGGGACCTGTAATTCAGTCATTTACTTCAGTTCAAGGATCTGAGGTGTAAACACTGGTTACGCACTCTGAGTGCCTACAGTGTGGCACCCATCTAGTCCCCTGCAAAGTCACCTGGTCCATCGAACTCTACAGACCAAAGGCTTCCTGTATTCGGCAAGGACATCTCTGCAGGGCCACAGTAAATGCAAGCAGCCATTTAACAGCCACTGGTCACTGTCATAGGACATTGAAACCTATACATAAGATGATAAGATGGAAAATCAAGTAATTTCATTGAAGTTTATGTTCATAAGTGATAGGAGCAGAATTAGGCCATTCAGTCAATCAAGTCTACTCTGCCATTCTATCATGGCTGATCTATCTCTCCCTCTGATCCCCATTACCTTGCCTTCTCCCCATAACCCCAGACACCTGTACTGATCAAGAATCTAGCTATCTATCTATCTGTCTATATATCTATTTATCTATATAATTAAAAGTCTGATCTTGACCACTTCCTGTTTGCACTGCATATTGATTTTCGAAAAAACACTACCACTTATGGCTGTGATGTTTGGCCATCTTACTCAGTCCCCCTCCGCTTATCCAGTGCAGAGGATTTTTCTCATTGAAGAAAAATAAAAGAATTATTAGTGTTTAAAAAATGTTGAGATTCTCTTTCCTGACAATCACACCATGAAAGCAGCGCCCCTTCTGGTGAGAGGGGGAGGACTATAAAACCCAAATATGTGGGCATGGCTCAGTCTCTGCAAGATGGGGGAGAGAGGACATGACTGAACTGTGAACCAACTGAACACACTGAATGTCTATTGAACTGTGAGTGTGGTTTTTATGTGGTTTTTACGTGGTGTTTTATGATGGTTTTATGGTGATTTCACCCTGTTTTAAATGGTATGAAACTGCATTTGAATTTGGTGGGCTTGCACCCTGCTTTAAATGGTATGAAACTGCATTTGAATTTGGTGACCTTGCACCCTGCTTGAAATGGTATGAAACTGCACTTGAATTTGGTGGCCTTGCACCCTACATTAAATGGTATGAAACTGCACTTGAATTTGGTGGCCTTGCACCCTGCATGAAATGGTATGAAACTTCACTTGAATTTGGTGGCCTTGCATCCTGCTTGAAATGGTATGAAACTGTACTTGAATTCGGTGGCCTTGCACCCTGCTTGAAATGGCATGAAACTGCATTTGAATTTGGTGGCCTTGCACCCTGCTTGAAATGGTATGAAACTGCATTTGAATTTGGTGGCCTTGCACCCTGCTTGAAATGGCTTGAAACTGCACTTGAATTTGGTGGGCTTGCACCCTGCTTGAAATGTATGAAACTGCACTTGAATTTGGTGGCCTTGCACCCTGCTTGAAATGGTATGAAACTGCTGCACCCTGCTTGGAATGGCTTGAAACTGCACTTGAATTTGGTAGCCTTGCACCCTGCTTGAAATGTATGAAACTGTACTTGAATTTGGTGGCCTTGCACCCTGCTTGAAATGTATGAAACTTCATTTGAATTTGGTGGCCTTGCATCCTGCTTGAAGTGGTATGAAACTGCACTTGAATTTGGTGGCCTTGCACCCTGCTTGAAGTGGTAGGAAACTGCACTTGAATTTGGTGGCCTTGTACCCTGCTTGAAATGTATGACACTTCATTTGAATTTGGTGGCCTTGCATCCTGCTTGAAGTGGTATGAAACTGCACTTGAATTTGGTGGCCTTGCATCTTGCTTGAAGTGGTAGGAAACTGCACTTGAATTTGGGGACCTTGCACCCTGCTTGAAATGGAATTTCAAAGAATAGCCGTGAGTCAACTGCCAGCCCACCAGCCATGAGTGAGTGAGCTGCCAGCACGCCAGGCTTGAGTGACTGGGCTGCCGGCCCAAGAATCCATTCGGCCCACAATGTCCATACTAGTCCTCTGAAAACCAGTCCCTTCAGCCCACAACACTCATACTAGTGCCCCAGAAAGTACCCCCCCCCCCCTCCCCCCCCCTCCCCCCCCGCCTCTGGCCACCAATATTGGAATTGGTGGAGAGGTGGAATATTGCGTTGGGGGACCAGCCCTCCCATGTCAACATGGGACCCAACGGGTCCCGCTTAGTCTAATATATTACTAAAACTCTCATCTTGACCACTTCCTGGCTGCGTTGTAATTAAATTTGCTCAAAAACGATTCCCCACAGCGCTACGATTTTTCGCTACCTTGCCATTCTCCTCTGCCGCTAGTCAAAAAAGTTTTGTTCCGATCGGTGAAATAGTACAAAAGTTATGAAGGTTTTGAAGGTTCCCCCTCCCCCACACACCCTTCCCCACAGTCCCCTCTCCCCTCCTCCCTCACAGCCCCCTCCCCGACACACACCCCTCCCCCATCTCCCCACCTCCTCCAAATCCCCCCTCCCCACACACCCTCAAACACCCCTCCCCCCCCCGCCCCCCCCCACACAACCCACCACAAGGCGGTGGACTTGGCCTCCACCACCTTCTGTGGCTATGAATTCCACAGATTCACCACTCTCTGACTTTAGAAATTCCTCCTCATCTCCTAAAAGGAATGTCCTTTAATTCTGAGGCTATGACCTCTTGTCCTAGACCAGTGGAAACAACCTCCCCACATCCACTCTATCCAAGCCCTATCCATGAAAAGCATTATGATTTTCCTCTGTTTTACTCCTTATTTTTCTGTTAAAAATAGTTGTGGACATAGTGTTGCAATGTGTTCTTATTCAGGAAAAATAACACACTGTGTGGAAAAATAGATATAGTATAACAGCTGCGGGCATTGCCTCAGTTGGAAAAGTTGCTGCTGGACCTCTGCCAGCAGAGTCCCAGCAAGGCCCACCCATGGAATGAAGGTCTATCTCAGTAGTCAAATGCGAGAGAATTTTGCAAGGTGCTTGAGCAGTCTAAATTCAACAATAATGCTAGCAAGCCAGGAGCTCTAATATCAGTAGTATCCCTTCAAATGCACCAAAATATACGGGTGTAATCATATTTTTAGCGTGGGCGTTTGACAAAGGTCATAGATTACACAAAAAACAGTTACATCAGTCAGGCAGGAAGCACATCTTCAGATGTGTGCCTGACCTCAGGGAAAGGCCAGCAGTGTTAAAGTGAACTGTGCACTGAAATGCCGGAGCATAATTTCTCAATGAGGACAATGTTATATAGCACGGAGACAGATGAAATTGCAAATGCTGGAATCTTGATAAAAAGACACAAAATGCCGGATCGGGCAGCAACTGTGGAGGGAATGGAGAGACAAGGTTTCAGGTTGTGGCCACGGGTCTGGAGAAGAGTCCCGACCCAAATGTCATCCGTCCATTCCCTCCATAGGTGCTTTTACAAAAAATATAGAGTAAAAAATATCTACAATACAGGAACCATGCAAAAATTATTCCGACATTCTTGGAGGCCACACATACATTCAATACTGTTTACACAATTACACCTTTGCCACTCATGTACCCACCTGGCGTGAAATCCCTTCCCTTATGTTGAGGGGCGTCTCCACCACACCTGCCTCCCAATTTGCAGCAGCGGAAGGTCCCTAGACTGTGGCCCTCCCCCACCGAGCCTTGGCGTTGGCTGCACCGAGCTTCAGTGCGTCCCTCACACGTACTCCTGCAGTCTGCAGCGGGCCAGTCGGCAACATTCCTTGAGGGACATCTCACCTTACTGGGAGGTCAACAAAGTTCCACTAGAAGGTCATCAACTCGGTGAAGGGCCCCCTTTGGTCTGCCCGAACTTTGGTGACTTCTCTCCATAGGTGCTGCCTGACCCGCTGAATTCCTCCAATGCTTCGTGCAATGATCATAGGATAATCTTGCCTGGGTACTTTAGCACCTAATTTGCACTTTTTAAAGCAGCTGTATATTGATCCAATTTCCAGACCTCTGGTATGTAAAAATATTGCCGCTCACATTTCCCGTTTCTCTCTCTTATCATTTTAATTCTACGTGCCCTGATCCTTAAATCACCCACTAATAGAAACAGCTTCTCTCTATTTACCCTGTCTAAACGTATCATGGTCTTGTGCACACTTTCAAACGCCCTGCCGTCCTTCTTTCCACAGAGCACAACAACTTTTCCAGCCGAACCTTATATCTAAAACGGCTCGTCCTTGGAACCATTGCAGTAAACTGTTTCTAAAGATCTGTGACCAGAATTGGGTGAATTAACCCAGTCGAGACCTGACCAGTGACTTATAATGATTCAACATAACCCTGTACTCCATGTCTCCATTTTTTAAGCCAAGATACTAACTGCTCTCCCAACATGCCCAGTCCCTTTCAAAGAGTTCAACAATATTTAGTTTTTGGAAATAGTGCGGAAACAAGCCCTTCGGCCCACTAATTCTCCACCGACAAGCGATCCCCGCACATTAATACTACCCTGCACACACACACACTACCCTACACACACTAAGGACAATTTACAATTATACCAAGCCAATTAACCTACAAACCTGTACGTCTTTGGAGTGTGGGAGGAAACTGAGGATCTTGGAGAAAACCCACACAGGTCACAGGGAGAACGTACAAACTCTTTACAGCCAAGCACACAGAGTCAGGATCGAACCCGGCCACCGGGTCTCTGGCTCTGGAAGGCAGCAACTCTACTGCTGTTCCACCGTGCCAACTTAATATATGCTTTAAGATTTAATTTATTTTAGCTTGCTACTTTTAACAAATTTCAATTGCTACATCAAGCATGGGGAATCGTGAGCTGTGGAAAATGCTACATAAAAACCTAAGAACCTTTTTATCTGTTTATATGCGAATCACCCGTTGTCTGAAATGCGAAATATTTTGAGCCAGTTAACTGATTAACTGATAAAACCACTTTTATTTTGATTGGTCATAATTAAAGAATTCTGACTTTGTGATCCTTTTATTCAAGGAATTTAATAAATGTGACTGGAGCTAACACAGGAAAGTTGGGACCAATGCATGCTATTATATTTATGATGTTGGTCTTCCTTTGCGAATTAAAATTATAATGTGAAGATGCGTTAAGCTTTCTTTGTTTTTCTTATTCCTGGCAGGCTTATGACTTGCAAGGTGTTTCTGTTCATGCTCATGTATTGTCCTAGGTAAAGATTTCTCAAAGTGTCAATGCAACAGATTTAACTATTTTTAAGAAATGCTGTCCATATAATTAACTCCGCACACAAGTTTACCCACAAAACAAATTGAAAATGTGTTTCGCCTCCATTTTTAAATTGCATGGAAAACAGTTCTAGTATTATAAAACAATTTGATGAATATTCATGTGTCAAATAAACACTACTCCCAACTTTGGTTGAATGGAAAATCTTTGGTTATACGATCTGCTGTTGTCAGTGATTTAGCTTTTTGCAGCGATATCAGATGCCAAAACAAATCTTGGCATGCAGAAGCATTTAATTTTCTATACCTTTAAACTCATATTTTCCTAATTGGGCATGTCTGTGTTAAATATCTTCAACATGTGGACAATATCCTCATCAGTTTGTTGGCCAATTTTATTTGTGTTGTTTCATGAGAGTGTTTTTTTCATTCTTAAGGGTGCATTAAACAGAAATTAAACAGAATTGTAGCCATTCTGTTTAATTTCTTCCATTTAATGTAGCCTTCTTCCACTTAACTATGAGTATATTTACTCTGGTGTGATGTCGTTCTCCCAGCTGACGCAGAGAGAGAATTACTGACAGAAAGGATGTCAATAGATGTAAAAATAAATTATTTCCACAGTCAACCCTTTGAATAAATGTAATCTTGGTGCTCAACATTTCACGCTGGAATGAATTTAAAGCAACATCTCACTTTTGCTTTGACCAAGTGAGCTGCATTTAAAGGCGTTTGAATAGTTTGCTTCATTCACTCGTTAATATGTCAATGATTTTAACTATTAGGGAGCAGTTTTTATTACTTTGAAATGCTGAATAATCAGTTTTTGAATTTTTCTTTTGTTTTTAGAATCACATTTTTGTCAAAGCTTTTACTAGGATACCTTTGTTCTAGTCTGAAGAAGGGTCTCGACCTGAAACATCACCCATTCCTTCTCTCCAGAGATGGTGCCTGTCCCGCTGAGTTACTCCAGCTTTTTGTGTCTATCCTTTGTTCTATCAGGTGCCACTAAGCTGGCCCCCAAATTAAACTGTTCAACATATTCTTGAGAATATTTAGAATGTAAATGAAGGTATGCATATTCATAGCCTTATCTGTTTATGTTTTATGAATGTTTTGTAGAGAAGGTGTATAGTTATACCTTTACTCCATTGGCATATCTATTCAAATGATGGTGTCACACCTTTGAGAGCCAAAGCAATTTGTTTGAACTCAGTTCCAAAGATTTGCTTGGACGTAGGGAAGGGAGGAGGAAAGGAAGTGATACTATTAGTTGAGGTCAGTCTCCTTGATAACCTCTCTGTTCATCTATTTAGTGGAGCAGGGGGGAGGGAGAGAGGGAAAAATAAGGTTGAGAATAGTTTTAAAAATAAGAGAGTGTGCTGTGTACATGAAGGATAAATGCACTAATATTCTTTAGTTGCACAATGACTTTGTGTCATGTATGTGCACTTCATGTAAGTCAGTATTGCAAATGGTATCACATTGTGAAGAGTGGTAAAAGGCAAGTGATGTTGTTCGCCAACATTCAGCAAGAACATTTAGATTTTACAATTACTTAAAGAAAAATGCGAGTCAATTGTTTCAAGAGGTTGGTAAAAGGTTAAGTATTTAGATTTTAAACTTTTTGTAACCTGTCAAATATTTTGAATGCAGGCAGCTGGAAGCCGATTCACATCTTCCGTCCAGATCCTGTCGTATTCTGGATAATTTCCCACATTCCCTCAGGTATCCTGTTGCAGAGATATGCATTGAGTCAAATGGAGGGAGGGGGTGGCCAGTGGGGACCTGTAATTATACGGTTGGGAAAGAGAATGAAATATAGAGAATTGATGGGTGTTGCAATCAAGTAATAAAAAAAAGCCTCGATACTTGGAAAGAATTCAGCGATGTTCTCAGCTCCAATTCTGCTATGTTTTTGATAGTTAGGAAAAAAAATCAACGTACGAGCCAACACAAATAAATACTGCAGCCTAAAACTAAGCTGCAATGTGCCCCTGTCCCAGAAATTCTGCCTCACGCTGTTAGATTGGGAAATGATGTGGATGCTTTTGCCATGATGTGGAATTTGCTTTTCACAAGGCACTCTCGTCATCTCAGAGCAATAAGATTTAGAGACCAAACAAATGGCATTTTAAAACGAGGTATCGTTTTACACCCATTAAACGTTCCTCAGGAGTCAAAACTGTGACCAGCTTTCTTTTCTGTGGAGTACACGACCAATATGCAAAGATGGTTTACTGCTGCTAAATATCAGCTTTGACTTTTCAGTTGTTTCTGAAGCTGCATGCCCTCTTCAGTTGATATTTTGCCTGCCTTCCTTCCACACCCAGTGTGTGCATATTTTATTGTTCAAAAATGCATTATGTGCTTTTATATCTGTTCCTCTCTCTCTTTGTCTCACTGTCTCCCTCTAGCTTTCTCTCAATCTCCCTCTCTCTCTCTGTCTCTCTCACTCTCTCTGTCTCTCTCTGTCTCTGTCTCTGACTCTCTCTCTCTCTCTCTCCCAATGATAACACACATCTGGTGTGAGAGTCACAAACACATCATCACATTAGCTTTACATTAACCCAGCCAATAATCAGATCAATCTATCCCTTATCAATTAATTAGACTAATAAATCACATTAACAAAAAGATCTCTCATTCTAACGAGCGAGTCCCTTGTGTGTTCTGTGGACTGAAACCTCCGATTCTCCCACGAGTTCAGTCTGTAGTAATAAAGAGCACATCACTTTTGATCTTGCGGTGTGAATTAGGCCTCATCACCAGTTACTGATCTTGTAGAGGTGTATAAAATCAAGAGAGGAATAGATCGGGTAGATGCACAGAGTCTCTTACCCAGAGTTGGTGAATCGAGGACCAGAGGACACATGTTTAAGGTTTGACAGGAAAGTGAGGGGTAACTTTTTCACACAAAGGGCAGTGGGCGTACGGAACAAGCTGCCAGAGGAGGTAGCTGAGGCTGGGACTATCCCAACGTTTAAGAAACAGTTGGCCAGGTACTTGGATGGGACAGGCTTGGAGCAATATGGAACAACACAGGGAAGTGAGACGCGTGTAGGTGGGACATGTTGGCCGGGGTGGGCTAGTTGGGCCGAAGGGCCTATTTCCATGCTGAATCACTCCATGACTCCATGAATCTATAACCAGAAATGTTTTGTTTCTGTTTCACTGATTGTAAATCATTTGAACTTGGTTAATTTTATTTCCTGTCATTGTTTAGCTTATAGCTCTGAGCTCCTGAACACGTGTAGGAAATACATTGTAAATGTGTTTGCAGCACTTGGAGGACAACAGTGCAAATGTTCTGCAATTCAACTTAATTTGTTTCTCGCAGAAGTAAATATTCTAGAGGAAAAAAATCCATCTGCAGCCAAACAAATAAATTAAATAAAGTAACAGCTTGGTTTTCTGATGTTTATTTTACGACCGTGATTTAGGTATGAAGGGCTGCAATAATTCCCTGAGGTGTCCATTGCCATTTCTGATCTTCATCCAAAATGCTTTGAATGTTTCTATAGTTTATTTAAGTGGTAGTATTAACCAAAGAATGCCACATGCATTAACATTTCCATTCTCTGTGATCTCTGCAGCATTTTATGCAATGGCCATAACTTGAAAGGATATCTGAAATAAACATGTTGAGTAACGTATGATTTTAGAAATTCTTAAGGGATGAGATAGTCATAAATATCTGGAACCTTTGGCTGGTGTTTCAATGCAGCCAGTAATTAATGGCATTACAGTAGTCTACAATCTTTTAACATTCTTAGGAAAGCCTAATGGGCCTGTCCCACTTGGGCGCCTTTTTAGGCGACTGCAGGAGACTAAGCAGTCGCCACATGGTCGCCACGTGTTTGCGGGTGGTTGCTGGGGAGTCACCTTCATGGTTGTGAGGAGTTCCCGCATTCTGGGAACTAGTTGCGGCCTCATTATGGTCGCTGCGAATTTTTCAACATGTTGAAAAATTAACGGCGAATAGAATGAAGCCGCCATGGAGAGTAGCGAGAATTTTCCAGCCGCAGGTGGGTCGCCAGGAGGTCCTAGTGGGTTGCCAGGTGGTCGACAGTTCTCGGAGGTTCTCGTAGGTTGTAGCTGGTGCTAACCGTTGAACTTCATTGGCTCATTGGGACAAAAAACGCAAGCAGTAGTTTTCAGAACCAAGGATAACCGATCGGTAATGTTAAATGTCCGGTGAGCTTCACAGCCGTGTATCTCTGGCTTCTTAAAAGTTGTCTCTACTCCTTCTCCCCCCACTCACCCCCCCCCCCCTTCACCTCCCCCCCCTCTCTCCTCCTCTGTGAAATGACTTACCATACACTGTGCTTTAGCCATCTTAATTACAGCGCCACCCTTCCTGTTCATCGCGGTATCACATTGGCTTTGCATCGTGTGAATTTCACTCAGACAGCGCTCCCCCCTGCTTGCCCTGCATAACGGGCTGGTGAAGGAAGCGATGTGTGCGTGTGTGTGTATGTGTGTTCCACTCTGACAGTCGCCGTTCCAGTTGCCGGTTTTTCAGGCGACCGGTGGCAACTTGACAGTCGCCGGCAGTTGCCTGAAAAATCGCCTAAGTGGGACAGGCCCATTATTGCATTGAATTGAATACATTTTATTAGCCATGTATTTATACCTACAAATAATTTGCCTTGGTGCTTTGCTCGCAAGGATAACAACACGATAGACAGTAGACAATTAAAAATAAAAATATTATAATTTAAACGTGAGGAATAACATGAAATATCTTTTCAGATTCTGCTTGCTTTTAAATTGTTAATACCCACGCAAGTAAATCGTTAATTCCACGGTGGCGCAGCGGTAGAGTTGCAGCCTTGCAGTGCCAGAGACCCAGATTCGATCCTGACTACGGGTGCTAACTACACGGAGTTAGTACGTTCTCCCTGTGACCGCGTGGGTTTTCTCCAGGTGCTCCAGTTTCCTCCCACACTCCAAAGATGTGCAGCTTTGTAGGTTATTTGGCTTCATGTAAAAATTGTAAATTATCCCTAGTGTGTAGGATAGTGCTAGTGCGAACGTGAGACCATTGGTTGGCGTGGTCTTGGCGGGCCGAAGGGCCTGCTTCCGCGCTGTATCTATAAAAACAACAATTAAAACCCTTTAACTAGAAGCCAGCTACACATTGGGTTAAAATATCAGAATGAGTCCATAATTATTTTCCCACTGGAATACATTCCTTTACTTAAGTCTGCTTACTGACAATCCAACGGAATTTCAGGAACTTGTAAACTTTAGAAGACACACGATTTCAATGTGGAGTGGCGTCTGCATCAGCACTCCCTCTGCAGTTGATTCATAACATAAATAAAACCATCAATTGGGGCAACAAGTGATAAGAGAAGACTTTACAATTCAAGTATTTTTTATGATGTCAAAACGTTTTAGACTCAAATAAGTATTTTTGAAGTATGTACTTCATTGAAATGTAGGAAATGTGGCAACTTTGTTTGCACACCATAGGCTCCTCCATTAGTCCAACTAATGATCAAATAGTCAGTTGATTTGTGGAATAAACCTTGGCAGAAACATCAGAAGAACTCCCATTCTACTTTGAAAATTATGTCACAGGATGCTTTACATCCATTTAACAGAAACAGGGCCTTGATTTTTGATCTCGTGAAATGAGTGATGCTTCAGAGAGTGCAGTGCTGAAATGTTATCTTATGTTTTATACTCAAATCCCCAGAATGGGATGTGAATTCACAGGCTTCTGATACTGAGGTTGCCACTGACCCAGGGCTCATTCTAATGAATGCTATTAAAATTAACGGAGTCTCACAAAAGCCACATGACTGTAGGTAGCTTTCATGTGGGGGTAAAGATTAAAGATTTGTGAACAAGTCTCTCGTTTGCCCTTTCTGTAAATCATGCTCAGTTCAAACGATGCCTTGGCAAGAAAAAGAAAATCAAATGTAAAACCAAAATGGAAATGATGGTGAGATGTGGCTTTCAATATAAATGCTATTAATTTCCATGAAGCAATTTGGGATATCTCCAGAATGTTAAAAAGCTTTCTATAAACACAAATTCAAATGAAATGAGAGGGGGAAAGTTTAATAGAGTTCAGTTCAGTTTAGTTTGTTGTCACAGGTACAGTGAAAAGCTTTTATTGTGCGTTAACCAGTCAGCGGAAAGACAATACATGAAAAGGAGGAAAGAAGGTACAAGTTATTTGCCTTCCATCAGTGGGGAATGTGAGGTCACAGAAAAGCAAGATGGACGTGCTGCCCGCACTGGTGGGGACTCGGAGGGAGTGCCGTGCGTGCGGTGATCTTGCTGTTTTGTGGGGACATGGCTCCATGAGGACATCCCAGATTCTAGTGCGAGTGTGGACGGCTTTATGACTGTTCGGGCAGACAGGGACTGCAGAGAGAGTGACAGCGGTCGGTACAAGTCTGGTCACATCACGGTGAAGGAGCGTGTGTGTGTGTGTGGCCCGGACATTGAATGGATGGCTGTGTGTCTCCGCTTATGCTGTGTGCCCTGGGGAATCTCACACACTGCTGTGGTGGCTGTTTAAGTCTATGTTTAATCTTTATGTAGTTATGTATCGTGTTGCTTTTTTGTATGACTGTTGGCGAATCAAATTTCAACTACCTCGGTACACACGGCAATAAAGAACCATTGAACCAGTCAGCGGAAAGACAATACATGATTACAATTGAACCATTCACAGTGTATAAATACACGATAAGGGAATGACATTTAGTGCAAGATAAAGCCACTAAAATCTGATCAAAGATAGTTTTTTTGTCACCAATGAGGTAGACAGTAGTTCAAGACTGCTCTCTAGTTGCGTTAGGATGGTTCAGTTGCCAATTAACATGGAGAGTTGTGGGACAAGAGAGTGGTGGGGGCCTTGAACTCACAGCCATGGTTGTTGGTGGCGGCAGATACAATAGTGGCGTTTAAGAGGCATTTGTATCAGCATATGGAATGCAGGGAGTAGAGGGATATGGGTCATGTACAGCAGATGAGATCCGTTTAACTTGGCATCATGTTCGTCAGAAAACACTGGAGACTGAAGAGCCCCATGGTTCCTATGGTTAAGAAGGAACTGCAGATGCTGGAAAATCGAAGGTAGACATAAATGCCGGAGAAACTCAGCGGGTGTGGCAGCATCTATGGAGCGAAGCAAATAGGCGACGTTTCAGATCGAGACCCTTCTTCTGACGCTGCCTCACCCGTTCGTATGGTGTTCTGCTTCATGTTTTATCTTTTAACTTTTATCTTTTATGTTCTCAAAGTGAAGTGCCTGTCCCACTTGGGCGTCATTTGCGCGTCACGCAAGATTTTGTACATACACTGCCTACGTCACCATGCGCGCATCACGTGCACGGCACAACGCGCGTGTCGTGCGTCATGACGCGTAAATGATGACACATAAATTACACGCAATGACGAATGTGGGAGTGGCGGCGCTGCCCTGGCAGCAGCGGCTCGCCAGCAGCCCGTCTGTTTTTCTTTTTTTGTTATTTTCTTGACTTGTTTTAGTGTGTTAATTTGAGTTATTATATAGTGTATGTGTGTGGGAAGAGTGGGAGAAACGTTTTAGTCCCTTCCTTTTGGGGGGACACGACTTTTCTTGTCGTATCCCCCGTCTCCGTCTCCGTCTGCGCTGAGGCCTAATAGTGGAGCTGGCAGCCTCCAACTGCGACCAACCTCAAGGCTCCGGAGGCAGAGCCAGCCAGGACTTACCAGTGCGGGGCTGGCCGACTTCGGGGCTGCGGCACGTTCAGGCATTCCGGCTTTCCGGCAGCCCGACTCAGAGCTGTGGCGGCTTTCCGGTGGCGGTAGCGGTGGCAGCGACTTCGGAGGTTCGGCCGCGGGCCCAGTGGACGACATCGTCGGGAGCTCGCTGGTCACAGGTTGGTGACCTGTTTTTCCGGAGCTCCCGCGGCAACAGCCGTGTCCGCTGGACTGGAGGGCGGCAGCTTCGGCAGCTTCGGCAGCTTCGACCGCCCCGGGCAGCGGAGTTGAACCGGCCCGTTCGCGGAGCGCGGATCAGCCGCGGGACTTATTTACATCACCCGGTGCGGTCACAACATCGGAGGCCTGGGTCGCCTCAGCGCAGAGAAAGAGGAAGAACAAGAAGGGAAGAGACAAAGACAAGATTTTTGCCTTCCATCGCAGTGAAGAGGTGTCTGGTGAACTCACTGTGATGGATGTTAAATTTCGTTCAGTCCGCAAGGTCTGAATGACAATAAAGTTTTCCATGATTCCATGAAGAACATTCCCAACACCAGTCAATGGATTAGATTTTCAATTTCTTGTTTTGTGTCACTAACTAGTAGAAACTTGACTTTGTCTGGGGAACTATGATGGCGAACACTGTACAATTTTAACACTCGTCACCAACTTTAAATGCATAGGATTCAAAATTGGCTTTGAACAAGGAGTAAACGGGTGTCAGTTTAGGGTTGATGACTCACTGGAGGCCTGTAACAAGTTGTGTGCTGCAGAGATCTGTGCTGTGTCTTCTGTTGTTTTTCATCTTTGTGAATGATTCGGATACCTATGTAATTAACATAGATAGTCCATTTGCAGATGACAACAAACCTGATGGTATAGTTGGCACTCTTCTTCTTGCGTGTGGCATGCACAGCCTAACGTTGTAGATCAAGGGTAGACATCCAGGCCAGGACAGCATCAGTTTCTGGGTGCATGGCTTTGGTGCCACCAGGGAAAAGCCTCAGTGAGCAGTCATTCACCATGTGCGGGAGGGTCTGGTCTGGATGTCCACAGTCGCAAGCAGGGCTTGTCTGTCATCTTCCACTTATGCAGGTGATGGGCTGTTCTTGCAAGGGAGGGTGCGGATTCTGATCAGGGTTAGTCATTGCTTGCGATGGAGGTCAAAACCCACTGTGG
Organism: Raja brachyura; assembly: GCA_963514005.1. Next base: position 33,691,785 of record OY740808.1, read on the forward strand.
GGTCTGTGATGACCTCTCCGTTGTTGGTGTCGGCATCGTTCCAGGCTCTGCACCACTCAGTCTTGGAGTCAAAGTCTTCCAGGGATTTAACGGAAGACCAGAAGGGTTTGCGGGACATCCGGCGCATGTTGGCCATGTTTCGACTAATGCAATCAACCCGACGTGCAGAAACAAACAGTTGGCAGTAAGCATGAGCTATCTAAATTTACAAAACAAGCTGGGTCAACCAAGGAAGAGTGCCAAGGAATAGCAGATGGAACTTAACTTGGACAAGCATGATGCATTTGGAGATGCATTTGGGTAGGCCATTAAGCATGAGGTGATGCATTTGGGTGGGGGAAACCAGGATAGGACTTACACGGTAAATGGTAGGATCTTGGAGAGTGTTGTGGAGCTGATAGACCTTGGATTACAGGTACACAATTCTCTGAAAGTGACGATACCATTAGACAAGGTGGTGAGGAGACATTTGGCACGCTTGCCTTCATCGGTCAGGATAGTGAGTACAAGAGGTAAGATGTCATGCGACAGCTGCTCAAGACATTGGAAAGGCCACATTTACAATATTGTGTGCAGTTCTGATTGTCTGCCTTGGGAAGGATACCATGAACCTGGAAAGGGTGCAGCAAAAATTCATCGGGATGTCACCAGGACTCAAGATGCTGGGCAGGCTGGGACATTCTTCCCTGGAGGGTAGGAGGTTGAAGGGTGACCTTGTAGAGTTAGACAGAATCATGAGAGGCATAAATAAGATGAATGGACAGACTTTCTCCAAGACTAAATTAATCTTGAAGTGAAGGGCATGGGTTTAAGGTGAGAAGAGAAAGATTTAATAGAGACCCAAGGGGCAATGTCTTCACACATAATGTGGTGTGAACATGGAAGAAGCTACTCGAGGAAGCTGCAGAGGTGGGATCGATGGAGACATTTAAAAGACATTTAAACAGGTACATGAATAAGAAAGGTTTAGAGGGATATGACAAACACAGACAAATGGGGATAGCTCAGTTATAGAATCCCGTCAGCATGGATGAATTGGGCCGAATGGCCTGTTTCCGTATTGTATGACTGTGACTCTATACAGTGAGAGTGGGGTGAGATTAATAGCTTTGGATTTGAGAGCTGGCATGAACCCAATGGGCCAAATGGCCTCATTTCTAGTTGAAGTAAGTAAATTATTTCTTGACATAGAGATGTTTGACACTATTATTACCAGCTGAAGAAAATCATGTGGATGGAATTTGCCTGCATTATAAGTGGTTAGTTAAAGGAAACTGTTTGCAATTACCATGTCTATAACAGTAATAAGGATCTCCTTTGTTCTGAAAGATAAAATACTTTCTTAATAAATTTGGAGACATACAGTCTTGATTTAAAAGGGTCCCTTGGCGCATGTGCAGTTTCTTAACTAACAGCACGAGCAGTCATAGAAGTACAATGGTGAACTCGGGGCACTTTTAACTGTAGCTCAGCTCCACAAAGCTCTGAACAAACGAGTCTGTAGATATGTCAAGCTTCATGCAGGCAAATGCCAGGGAGGAGAGGAGATGGCGAGTCCCACAGCCCTCGATCTTGGTTCAGCGGCTCATATACTTGTCTCTCAGCGATAAATGGAACTGCCTTTGTTGTAAAGTAGTCGAGTAACTTACCGATTGGCACGTCTTTGTGATGTGAGAGGAAACTGCAGCACCCCAGGGGAATTTATTCGTGCAGCTGCTAGTGTATCTTTGGAAGTCTCTCCTCAAGAGGTTCTGGAGACTCGCAGTAACAGAGTACACAGAAGCATAGGTCCACAAGCTTGTAAATATGAAGTGGACTGGGATACGTGGAGTTTGTGGAGGGAAACGGGGCCAATTGAATGATTTTATTGAATGATGGAGCTGGGGCAAGTGTTATGTCTTATATCATTGCAGGAGTAGTCAGAACATAACCCAGACCACACTGGGGGATGGAATGTCAGCCATTATTTGCAGAAGCAACTAGGGTGCACGGGGATTACTGATCATGGTGGAGCATTACAGATTACTGAACACTTACTGGACATGATATTAATTTATCCCTTTACAGAACAGGGTGTCACTTGCTCGGACTGCATGCATTACCCATCCTACAAGCGAGTTCAGAGTTGACCACGTTGTTGTGGGTCAGAGTCGCATATGAACCACACCAGGTAAATATGGCTCTTTTCCAATCCTGCAGGTGTGTTATTCCAACAGAACTGCAGGCTCACAGTCACCATTACTGATACTGATAATTTTACATTTAATGACTTGAAAATATATACCTTGGATGGATGCAATCTCAGATCCTGGAGATGAGTAGTTACTTCAAGTTGCTTCAAGAGGGTTAACCTTCATGATACTGTGTACTCATGGCTGATTTCCCTGCCACGCTTAAATCTAAACCTCATCTAATTTACAGGCTGCTAGTGGTGCAACCCAGACCCTCCTTACTTGCTCCCACACAACTCAACATTGCGCCTTTCCTCCCAGAGACCATTAAGACCCGGCCAAGCTGCAGCAAGGCCTCCGACACTTCACTAGGCCCACATGGGTGAAGGGGCAGGCTGGAAACCCACAACCAGTGGATGAGATCAAAGCTCTGCAGTCCAACCATTTCCAACCATGACTGTGGTGGATGATCGAACATCCAACTGGACTGGAGAACGTCCCTGTTCTCATTCATGTTGGAGCCTGGTCAGTCAACACTTGGGACCTCTGTTTTGGGTATGTCTGGTGCTGCTATAGACATGCTCTGCTGTGCCATTATTGAACTAAGACTGTGGTCTTACTTCAATAGTAACAGTAGCACATGGGATGTGCCAGACCCACAGCATCTCACGAATACTTGGTGTGAATCCATCCTTGAGCATTTTGTGTCCCCTGAATGATCTTCCACCCGGTCTCCACAAGGACTGAGCAATGAATATTCCCATCACTGGGGTCTTTGCAACAGGTAGATTGGGGAGTACAAGACGAAGGAAGTAACTGCAGCTACTGATTTACCCTGAAGGTAGAAACAAAATGCTGGAGTAACTCTTGGGGACAGGCAGCATCTCCGGAGAGAAGGAATGGGTAATATTTTGGGTCGAGACCCTTCCCTCAGTCTGAAGAAGGGTCTCGATCCAAAATATCACCCATTCCTTCTCTCCAGAGATGCTGCCTGTCCTGCTGGGTTACTCCAGCATTTTGTGTCCATCTTTAAGTCGGGTTTTGTTTCCACAAGTTCTCTTACCATTTGCAACAAGCCCAGTCCAGCAGTTATCTTTCAGGACTCAATCACCAATTGTGCTACCATGTTGCTGTTTGAATTAGACATCGATGTTACCCACTTTGAAGCAACCCATGATTTTGTGGTTGAGTATAGTCTATATTACTAAAAGTCTGATCTTGACCACTTCCTGTTGGTCTGTATATTGATTTTAGAAAAAACGCTGCACTTACGGCTGTGATTTTGGCCATCTTACTCAGTCCCCCTCTGCTGCGCAGGACAAGATGATTTTTCCCATCGATGAAAAATAAAAGAGTTATTAGTGTTTAAAAAATGTTGAGATTCTCTCTCCTGAAGGCCACGCCCCTTCTGGAGGGACTATAAAACCCGGAAGTGTTGAGTGCCTCAGTCAGTCTCTGCAAGATGGGGGAGCGAGAGGGTCATGTCTCTCAGTCTGAACTGTGAATAACACTGAACACATGTCTACTAAACTGTGAGTGGTTTTACTGACCTGCCAGTGCCCTTAATGTGGTTTGAAAATATAGTTTGGAAATGTAAAGCGGTGTTGCCTTTGGTTTGGAAATGCTAAAGCTGCGTTGCCTTTGGTTTGGAAATGCTAAAGCTGTGTTGCATTTGGTTTGGAAATGCTAAAGCTGTGTTGCCTTTGGTTTGGAAATGCTAAAGCTGTGTTGCCTTTGGTTTGGAAATGCTAAAGCTGTGTTGCCTAATTAAAGTTGCCTTGCCTAATTAAAGTTGCCTTGCCTAATTAGTGTGGGAGGAAACAAAAGATCTTGGAGAAAACCCACACGGCTCATGGGGAGAATGTACAATCTCCGTACAGACAGCACCCGAAGTCAGAATTGAATCCGAATCTGGAGCTGTAAGGCAGCAACTCTACCACTGCTCCACCATGCCGCCCAGGTACGGTTCATCCCTGGTGTTCAATGTCATGCAGTGTTGATTTATCAGATGACAGTATTTGGTAAACTTGAAGTTTATCTGTGGATGGGGGAACCTCTGAGTAGGGAGGATACAAATTCAAACAAACTTTGTAATTCTACACCATTTTCCTTCCAAAAATTTTCCGTATACAGGAAGAATAGTTAAATATATTTAATTTACCCATTATCCTGCCACTCTTCCAGCTGCATGTTCCTGGTTATTCTGCTCATACATTTCAACATTTGTCTTGTGTAAAGGAGTCACGGTCAGAGTGTTTTGATTTGGATAATTATGAGGTTTGCGCAATTTATAGAGGCAGGAAACAGCTTTGACTCAAGGTTACAAGTGCAAAGTGAAAAAAAACAAAATAGAAGCTGTGGGAAGGAACTGCAGATGCTGGTTTAAACCAAAGATGGACAGAAAATGCTGGAGTAACTCAGTGGGACAGGCAGCATCTCTGGAGAGAAAGAATGGGTGGCGTTTCGGGTCGAGACCCTTCTTCAGAGTAAAAGCTGTGTTTGCCTCAAAAATGTAGGACTATTCCAGTGATTAGCTATTAGATATAAGTTCGATAAATTAGTATCTGAATAAAGGCAGATTATTTGCTTATAAGGGAAATAAATCTGTTATGGTCAACAAAACTGAATGCAAAAATAGTTCAATTACTCAGAAAAACATTGGGGAAAATAATGAGGGAAATTATTAAAGTGCTAGCACTGTTGCTCATACAGAAATATACACAAACAATGGCTGCCAACTCTAAAATAATCAGTAATAAGATATTAGTTGACTCAACACATTCTTATTTATATTGTATTAAGTATGTTCCAGAAAAACCCTATGAGTAAATTACATTTGGGTCTTTGCCAGACCAAGTGGCGATCAGAAAACAGAATTTTCCCATGACGAATTACTTTTGCCTCCACTCGGGTAATTGAACTCCAATGCATTCTTAAGCTTCTTTCTGCATCTTCAGTTAACTCATTATCTACACAGAATTTCCAAGAAAGAAATTGGTTTGATCTGGTCATTGCTGTTCACTAAACTGCAGTGAGGAAACTACCCAATGCTTCTGGGCCAAGTCATGCTCCCAGATGAAGGAAGTTCATTTGGAAACTGGAAGATGGACATCAAAATCTCCGTGTCTGCAGTGAGCCAGCGATCTGCTGTACAATGCATCAAGATGAAATTGGGCTTACTTCTCCATCATCACACCTTTGGGACAGGCTGCTGATTAACAAGATCCAGTACAGTTGACGTCAGCTGCCCAGTGTCCGTTTGCTTTAGAGTAGTTTAGAGATACACTGTGAAAACAGGAGGATGTGAGGGGAATAGATGCACAGAGGAATAGATGCACAAAGACTCTTGCCTAGAGGACATAGGTTTAAGGTGAAGGGGAAAAGATTTAATCTGAATCTGAGGGGTAACCTTTACACACAAAGGGTGGTGCATGTATAGAACGAGCTGCCACAGGAGGTAGATGAGGCAGGGACCATCCCTACATTTAAGAAAGATAGAAACACAGAAACATAGAAAATAGGTGCAGGAGTAGGCCATTCGGCCCTTCAAGCCTGCACCGCCATTCAATATGATCATGGCTGATCATCCAACTGGGTATCCTGTACCTGCCTTCTCTCCATACCCCCTGATCCCTTTAGCCACAAGGGCCACATCTAACTCCCTCTTAAATATAGCCAATGAACTGGCCTCAACTACCTTCTGTGGCAGAGAATTCCAGAGATTCATCACTCTCTGTGTGAAAAATGTTTTCCTCATCTGGGTCCTAAAGGAATTTCCCCTTATCCTTAGACTGGGACCCCTTGTTCTGGACCTCCCCAACATCGGGAACAATCTTCCTGCATCTAACCTGTCCAACCCCTTAAGAATTTTGTACGTTTCTATAAGATCCCCCCCTCAGTCTTCTAAATTCTAGCGAGTACAAGCCGAGTCTATCCAGTCTTTCCTCATATGAAAGTCCTGACATCCCAGGAATTACCGGCAGGCTTTGTCCTGCCCTACCTCTGTTCTAAGCCAAGTCACAAAAAGCTGGATACATGTCTGGAGAGGTTTGGAGGGATATGGTGGGACTAGTGTAGCTGGGACATATTGGCCGGTGTGGACAAGTATGGCTTTATGACTCTATAACTCTATAACAGGTCTTATGGCCCAATGGGTCCATGCTGAACAGCAATCACCCGTACAAAGTAGGGTTTCAACACGAAACGTCGCCCATTCCTTCTCCCCGGAAATGCTGCCTTGCCTGTCCTGCTGAGTTACTCCGGCTTTGTGTGTCTATCAACAAATATGTTCTATGTTATCCCAGTTTCACATCCTACACATGAGGGGAATTTACTGAAGCCAATCAACTTACAAGCCCGCACATCTTTAGAATGCGGGAGGAAAGCAGAGCCCATGCGGTCACAGGAAAGTACGGACAAACTCCGTGCAGACAGCACCCGTAGATTAAATCCATGTCTCTGGCGCAGTAAAGCAGCAAATCTACTGCTGCACTGCTATGCTATCCGCATGTCTTGCTGGCAGATATACGAGTGTAATGTTGCCAAGGTTGGCAGCAAGGAAAACCAAGTAAATGGATTTTCTGGATAAACTCAAGGCTGTTGTTAGAGCTTTTGAGCTTTTGTAAGTGCCAATAACACAAATACAACATCGCTGCTAACTTAACCTTGGCTGAGGAACTTCATTACTGGGTGAGATGCTGGAGGTTTTGCCAATATCTTTGGAATAGAAGTCCAGCATAGAAACCTAAAAACATCGAAACATAGAAAATAGGTGCAGAAGTAGGCCCATGCCAGCACCGCCATTCAATTCAATGATGGCTGTTCATCTAAAATCAGTACCCCATTCCTGCTTTTTCCTCATATCCCCTGATTCCTTTAGCCCTAAGAGTTAAATCTAACTCTCTCTTGAAAACATCCCATGAATCGGACTCCACTGCCTTCTGTGGCAGAGAATTCCACAGATTCACAACTCTCTGGGACTCCTCATCTCAGTCATCACATTCTTAAACTGTGACACCTGGTTTTGGACTCCCCCAATATCGGGAACATTTTTCCTGCATCTAGCCTGTCCAATCCTTTAATAATTTTATATGTTTCTGTTTGACACACTCTCTTCCTAAATTCCAGTGAATACAAGCCCAGTCGACCCAATCGTTCATCATATGTCAGTCCTGCCATCCCGGGAATTAACCGGGTGAACCTACCCTGCACTGCCTCAATAGCAATAATGTCCGACCTCAAGTTAGGAGACCAACATTACACGCAATACTCCAGGTGCAGTCTCACCAGGGCCCCGTACAACTGCAGTAGGACCTCCATGCTCCTAAACTCATATCCTCTCGCAATGAAGGCCAACATGCCATTAGCTTTCTTCACTGCCTGCTGTACCTGCATGTTACTTTCAGTGACTAAAGTACAAGCACACCCAGGTCTCGTTGCATCTCCCCTTTTCCTAATCTTTCACCATTCAGATAATAATCTGCCTTCCTGTTCTTGCCACCAAAGTGGATAACCTCACATGTATCCACATTATATTGCATCTGCCATGCATCTGCCCATTCACCCAACCTATCCAAGTCACCCTGCAGCCTCATAGCATCCAAATCGCAGCTCACACTGCCACCCAGCTTTGTGTCAACCTCAAATTTGGAGATGTCACATTTATTTCCTCGTCTAAATTATAATCATAATCATCATCATACTTTATTAGCCAAGTATGTTTTGCATCGTACAAGGAATTTGATTTGTCATATGGTCATACCAATAAAAAGCAACAAAACACACAAAATACATTTTAACATAAACATCCACCACAGTGACTCCTCCACATTCCTCAGTGCGATGGAAGACGAAATAAAAGTGCAATCTCTTCCATTCTTTGTTCTCCCGTGGTCGGGGGCCTACGTTGACGGGGCGATCTTGGCTCCCATAGCTGGCGGTCTTTGGACCCTTGCATCGGGGCGATCAAGCTGCTGCATCGGGGGGGAATCTCAGCTCCCACGCGCCGGGCGATCTGTCTCCGGGTCAGGGCTGATCGAAACCTTCTGTATCGTTTTGGAGCTCCTGACATCGGTCTCTACCCGAGACTGCGAGCTCCTCAATGTTGGAGTCCGCAGGCCGCGGTTGGAGCGTCAACCCCAGGCAAGGGATCCCTGGCTCCGATGGTAAGTCCATGTCGCCGTGGTGGGGTTCAGTCTCAAGCAAGGCTGCCTGCTCCATGATGCTAGGCCGCAGAGTGACCGGAGATACAATTCGGAAAACAATCGCATCTCCAGCAAGGTAAGAGGTTAAAAAAAAGTTTCCCCAGAAAATAACAAACAAAAGACGAAAAGACAGACAAACTGTTGCAGAGGCTGCCATCGCGGCGCCACCCGGTGGTAATATATATCATCAATATATATTGTAATAACTGGGGTCCCAGCACCGAGCTTTGCGGCACCCCACTAGTCACTACCTGCCATCCTGAAAAGGACCTGTTAATTCCTACTCTTTGCTTCCTGTCTGCCAACCAGTTCTCTATCCATGTCAATACCCTACCCCCAATACCATGTGCTCTAGTTTTGCACACTATTCTCTTGTGTAGAACCTTGTCAAAGGTTTTTTGAAAGTCCAGATACACCACATCCACTGGCTCTCCCTTATCCATTCTACTTGTTACATCCTCAAAAAATTCCAAAAGATTAGTCAAGCATGATTTCTCCTTCATAAATCCATGCTGACTTTGACCGATCATGTCACTGCTATCTAAATGCGCTGCAGGAACATCTTTAATAATCGACTCTAGTATCTTCCCTTCTAACTGGTCTATAATTCCCCGTTTTCGCTCTCCCTCCTTTCTTAAGAAGTTGTTACATTGGCTACCCGCCAGTCCACAGGAACTGATCCAGAATTGAGAGAACACTGGAAAGTGATCACCAATGCATCCACGATTTCTAGAGCCACCTCCTTGAGTACTCTGGGATGCAGACCACCAGGCCCCGGAGATTTATCTGCCTTCAAGAAGGCAGTAGCTTCAAGAAGCATAGGGAGGGGATGGGAGGTAGGTTCCATGAATGGATCATATTTATGTGGATGTTATTTCCACAGGCTGCCACTGCCACTGATTCAACTGAAGTGCCTGAAAACTGAGAACCCCCCGCCACAGCTTTCAACAAAATGCTGGAGAAATGATCATTCAACAATTCTGAAGGGAAAGAGAATACTTTGCAAAAGAAGTTGTATGGCACGGTGGCGCAACAGTAGAGTTACCGCCTTACAGGCGCTTACAGCGCCAGAGACCTGGGTTCAATCCTGACAACAGGTGCTGTCTGTACGTAGTTTGTACGTTCTCCCTGTGACCGCGTGGGTTTTCTCCGAGATCTTTGGTTTCCTCCCATACTCCAAAGACGTACAGGTTTGTAGGTTAACGGTTTAAGTGTAATTTGTCCCTTGCATTTGTGTGATAGTGTTAATGTGCGGGGATCGCTGGTCGGAGTGGCCTCGGTGGACCGAAGGGCTTGTTTCCGTGCTGTATCTCTAAACTAAACAAAACTAAACTAAAACTGTGGTTACAAGTGGTTGAGTGATTTCTGGTGTACAAATGTATAATGTTGTTAAACTGCATTGTTGAATCCTCACACATAGAACACAGAACACAGAACATACAACATACAACATACAACATTCAGCACAGGAGACAGCCCTTTGGCCAACAATGTCTACGTCAAAAATGAAGCCACAGGAAAGGATTAAGTGGCCATCTCCTGTATTAAAGCATGGGTCAGGTATATCTCTGCCACCTAACACATAGGTCAAGACATATGTGCTTTATCATTTAATATTGCCGGTGTTTTTATATCCAGGGAGCCATCCTTCAACACTAGGAAAATAACTATATTTTGGCTATCTGAGGGTTTGTGCTCAGAACCCTTTGGAACATTCATTAATATTTGAACATTCAAAGATGATTTGTCAGTTGAGATGTGCTCCCATTATAAATAGGTAATTCTACAAACCTCTCAGTTAATGTTAAGTAGGTAATAAAATGCTAGTTTACGCAAATTGGAGGAACAGCACCTCATATTTCGCGCCATGTGTGAACATTGACCTCTACTTCAAGTACCTCTTGCTTTCCCTCTCTATGCATCCCTCCATCACCCTGGTTTACACCGAAGATAGACAAAAAATGCTGGAGTAACTCAGCGGGCCAGGCAGCATCTCTGGAGCGAAGGAATGGGTGACATTTTGGGTCGAGACCCTTCTTCTGACTGAGAGTCAGAGGAGAGGGACACATAGAGATATGGAAGGGTAATGTGTGAAAACTTGAGATCAAAGGGGATGAAGGTCCAGGAAAATGCAGAACGGTTCTTTGTTGGCTGAGGGGAAGGTGACAACGAGCCATACAATCAGTAACATTTAAACAGTGAAACAAGTTGGAGAACCAGGTTGGGGGAGGGATGCAGAGAGAGGGAAAGCAAGAGTTACTTCCAGTTAGAGGTCGATATTCATACCGCTTGGGTGTAAGCTGCCCAAGCAAAATATGAGGTGCTGTTCCTTCAATTTGCATTGGACCTCACGCTGACAATGGAGGAGGCCCAGGGCAGAAAGTTCAGTGAGGGAATGGGAGGGGCAGTTAGAGTGTTTAGCAACAAGGAGATCAGGTAGGCCTCAGCGGACTAATTAAAAAATAATATATACATAGTAGTATTTAAAATTCTGAGAGGTGTAGATAGGGTAGATAGTCAGGATGGAAACATGAAATACTAGAGGGCACAGGTTTAAAGTGAGTGGGACAATTTGAGGAGATGTGCAGGGCAAGTTTATTTTACACAGTGGGTGGTGAGTGCGTGAAGCACACTGCCAGGGGCTGAGGCAGATACAAAAGTGGCAACTAAGAGCATTTTGGATTGTTATCTAGATATGCAGGGACTGGAGGGATATGTTTCTGTGCAGGCAGATAAGAATTGGTTATAGTCTTTTAGTTTAATAGATACAGCGCGGAAACAGGCCCTTCGGCCCACCAGGTCTGTGCCGACCAGCGATCCCCGCACACTAACACTATCCTACACACACTAGGGACAATTTTACACATACACCAAGCCAATTAACCTACAAACCTGTACGTCTTTGGAGTGTGGGTGGGAACCGAAGATCTCGGAGAAAACCCACACAGGCCACAGGGGGAACGTGCAAACTCCGTACAGACAGTACCCATAGTTGGGATCAAACCCGGGTCTCCGGCGCTGCAAGCGCTGTAAGGCAGCAACTCTACCGTTGATGCCTTACCTGTTTAAAAAGTATAAAATTCCACTGCACTGCAAAGTTCCTGCAAAAGAATCTCCAGAACACCTGCTTGTTGTGCTGAAGAAAGATGGCGGCACGGTGGCGCAGCGGTAGAGTTGCTGCCTTTCAGCGCCCGAGACCCGGTGACCAAGTGGTCAGTCTTATTTACACTTTGGGCTTGCAGGGAGGACCTACTTGAACCGAGGAGGATACAGAGAAGATTTACCAGAACGTTGCCTAGTGTTCCGATGAAGCGACATCAACAAGTTACATCGGCTCCTCCATCTACAGATACTTCTTTACCTGCATTAATGTTCACTGTAATGACTCTTTAAACAAAACAAAATGTCCACTGCTCTTCTGGAGGAGATATGTAAATAGAGGTTAGGAAGATAGAAAGAGCAAAAACGTTTGGTCCAAATTGGATTCATCAATTTGCAGCAATGATCAAGCAACCTTCTCCTTTTCATTGCAAATTCTGCTGCAATTGATCCACTTTCTCAAACACACCAATTTAATTAATTTAGTCCAGTTTAGTTTAATACCAAACTAAATAAACTAAACTACATCAGTGTATTTGAGGAATTGGATTAATTGCAGCAGAGTTCAGGGGTGGAGTTCCGTGGAAGCCAGAGAAATTCTTCACCGGTCTGAAGTTACAAACCCACTTCCAGACCTACAATTCAGACAAATGCAAGGTCTTGTTTACATACAACCACAACCAAAGATCACAGCACTGCGGCTACAAATGAAGCCGCTGAGATGAGGGAGGTCAGTCTCCATTCAAGTCACTGCTGATTACTCGATTAGCTCTGAGTCATAGAGTCATAGAGTGATACAGTGTGCAGACCAGGCCCTTCGGCCCAACTTCCCCATATCGGCCAACATGTCCCAGCTACACTAGTCCCACCTGTCCGCGTTTGGTCCATATCCCTCCAAACCTGTCCTATCCATGCACCTGTCTAACTGTTTCTTAAACGTTGGGATAGTCACCTCCATATGCCCACCACCCTTTGTGTGAAAAAGTCACCCCTCAGATTCCTATTAAATCTTTTCCCCCTCACCTTAAACCTACGTCGTCTGGTCCTCGATTCATCTACTCTACGCAAGAAACTGATCTGTTACATTCATTTCGTAGTGAAGGTATTTTTTAAAATATATCTCACAGCCCCTCCTCCTTTGACCGTTTGTCTGTGTCTCCCTCTTCCTTCTGGACCGCCTCATTTCCTCGCAGCATCTGACCCCTTTGCCCTCTCCTTCCCCATCCTAACCATTGCCATTAATTTGTGCAGCTGGGTCCCTTGATTCCAACTGCTGGAACTGGATGGTGTGGGAAAGAAAATAAGACCACCTGTTTAAACTTATCAATGATAGGAAGGCTTTGTTTACTCTGGCTAACTACTTAGTTCTGCTTTCAAAAATTGAAAGCGGACCTTTCCTTTTAAAGCAGTTTCTTCTTTATTAAAAGTTACCATTAAAAGATAACAGATGTGTCCGAGGTTTTTTTTTTCCCAGGGTAGTTGTGCTTTTTCACTTGGAGAAAGCAGATTCCACACCACCAGTGTGGCCCCACTGGATTTCCTGGCCTGAAGCCTTTGGACAATCAGGATTTTAATCACAACTATTTGGCAAAGGCAGACACAGACCTTTCACACTTACAGTGGCTGTGCCAACTAATGAGAAGCTTTTTAAGGCAAGCTCGGCTTTCAATCAACCCTGAAACCTCCGCAGCACTGATCCAGTGATGACCCTTGAATCATTTTACCACAGAAATTTCCATTTGCTCTGCAGGTATTTTCCGACATCATCGTAGAAATAAAGGCAGATTTGGTAATAACGTTTAAAATCTGCAATTTAATCTGGAAAATTCAAACAGGGCATTGTGAATTCTGCTGAACACTGCATGCAAAATCCAAGGGGGGAAACAAAACGTGCGGGGCAATGCACTTTTTTCAAGGAGAACTGACCTTTTTAAAAGGGACATTTGCAAAGTATTCAATTGGGACTCAAAAATTGCAAATTGCATTAATAATGCAAAGAAAATGGGAGGCCAGCAGAATAAATAGATGCCAACAGATCATTTCCTTTGTAGCTTTTAAACATGTGTTTTCTATCATATAAATATCCAGTAAAATTGCAATGGTGAATAACAAGCTGCAGAATTAAAAACCAGGCAGAGACTCGTTGAACCGCTCTTGATACAATAACTATAAAGTTAAAGTTAACAAATCTGGGAACATTTTATACGCTTGTTTTGAGTTGGAACAAATGTTACAATTTTTCAAATAAACTGTATTGAATGGTTTATTTTCAAAACTGAAAACTGATCCTTTAATTGCCTATTCAATTACTGAAACATTAATATGCCCCTTTCCTTCGACATGAGATCTTAAAACTTGTTAGAACAGTGTAATAGTCACAGTTAAATATTTGCATTCATTTTTTTCTCTTCATGTTCCACATGCTCCATCACAGCATAGAGTGCCCACGTTTTCACGAATCCGGGTAAATCCATGATTTTCTATTACCTGATAAATGTATGGGCGGCACTGTGGCGCAGCAGTAGAGTTTCTACCTTACAGTGCCGACAGTGTCAGAGACTCGGGTTCGATCCCAACTACAGGTGCTGTCTATACGGAGTTTGTACGTTCTCCCTGTGACTGTGTGGGTTTTCTCCGAGATCTTCAGTTTCCTCACACACTCCAAAGACGTACAGGTTTGCAGGTTAATCGGCTTGGTATAATTGTGAATTGTCCCTAGTGTGAGTGGGATAGTGTAAATTTGTGGGGATCGCTGGTTGGCGAGGACTCGATGGGCCAAAGGGCCTGTTTCCCATATCTCTAAACAAAATTAAACTCCCTTCCCAATGCAAAACACAAAGTCACACCAGGATGTTCTCGGTATCCACCCAGTCCAAAACTGATCAAGGATCACACACGTCAGCCAAATAGTGAAAAGTAGGCTTCACGCACTGTCGCTTTGAAAGAAAATCTGATTAAAATCAAGGATTTTATTGAGCTTAATCACCCTTGATCTAGCCTATATCTCATTGCACTCTCCTCTTAGGAATAACAGAGAGATACTGCACGGAAACAGGCCCTTTGGCCCATCGTGTCACAATGACTATCAACCACCCACTAATCCTAATACAACAAGTACAATACCACCAACCACATTACACTAATCCTACACAACTCTAATCCAGTTTTATTCTCACCATGTTGCTATCAATTCCCCCCAGATTCTACCACTCACCTACAAAATAGGGACAATTTACAGCAGCCAATTAACCGACCAACCCTTTTTTTGTGATGTGGTCTTTTGTGTATGATCTTTGTGATGTAAAGCAAAGCCCCTGGAATAAACCCACTTGGTCATAGGGAGAATGTACAAACTCCACACAGACAGCATTTGAGGTCAGGATTAAACTTAGGGCTTTGGCGCTGTGAGGCAGCAGCTCTACAAACTCTGGCACTGTGCCTCCAGCACATAATAAGCTTGTGAAAATACAAAGGACTATCTATATAAGGACTAGCTTTAATGGGAATTTGATTGGCATTGATGAGTTGGGTCAAAGGGCCTGTTTCAGCGTTGTATAACTCTGCGGCTTATACATCCAGCCCTTTCCAAGCCCAGTGTTGGGCATCGTGAGACATGCAGGCTTCAATGGCAACTAGGCCCCAGGGAACATCCTGTTAAGATCCTGCTCCAACATGCCTTGTCAACAATTCACAGGAGGCTGGTCTCGGGATAGACCTATTTTCATCAAACTCTGTGAAACTTTCTAACTGTTTTTAAACATCTCAAACGTACAGGGACATTTACAGATTTTTAAGACCACTATAAATAATTAAAACAATATAAAATGGGTTTTTTTGCGTAAAACAAAATTGATTTAAAACACATTAGAACACTAATACATAATTGAAACATTAAAATTAGGAAAATAAGTACAAGCTAAATAATTGAACTT
Organism: Raja brachyura; assembly: GCA_963514005.1. The sequence goes on from OY740808.1 coordinate 33,707,190, forward strand.
GGCATTTTCTTCCTAAGCTCTGGGCCTGACTTCACGTGGAGCACAGTGCCACTTTAAAGGGGCTGTCCCACTGCGGTGACCTAATTGGCGACTTTAGAAGAGTTTAGGAGATTTTTTTTAAATGTCGTTGAAGACCTCCTTCGACTATGTTGAAGACCAGCTTCGACTAGCTTCGACTAGCTACGGGAAATTGGACACCGAATAATGGAGGGTGAAGACGACCTCCTTCGATCTCCTTCGACCTCCCTTCGACCTCCCTTCGACTATGTTGAAGACTATCTATGACTACCTTCAACTACCTTCGATTACCTTCGACTACCCTCGATTGCCTATGAATAACATGCCAATCTACTACGACCTACTTCGACTAAACCTACGATTAAAAAAAGTATCGATTTTTTCCATGGCAACCTTTTATTACTCGCAGGCATTTTTCAACATGGTGAAAGATACGCTGCGACCTAGCTGAGGCCTTGAGTACGCGGTGACTACTCTCGAGCATGAAGGAGAGTTACAAAGACCTCCTAGGACCTCGTGTCGACCATGCGGAGAGTATGAGTCGAGGGCAAACTCGCCAGAACTCGTGGATTAGGTCGCCGCAGTGGGACAGCCCCTTTACACACCTCCGGACAGTCTAATACTGGAGCTCTGTAACATCAGCCATGATGTAACTTGGAAATATAGAAACATAGAAAAATCGGTGCAGAAACAGGCCATTTGGCCCTTCGAGCCAGCACCGCCATTCAATATGATTATGGCTGATCATCAAAAATCAGTTCCCCGTTCCTGCTTTTTCCCCCGATATCCCTTGATTCCTTTTGCCCAAAGAGCTAAATCTAACGCGCTCTCAAAAACATCCATTAGGCTATTAAACACTAAAACATCCAAATAAGCTCTGAACTATAGATTATTGTTTTTTTTAATGTGTACATATGTGTGTGTGTGTGTGTGTGTGCATATGTATATATATATATTATATACACGCACATATATATATATATATAATGTGAGTACATGTATATATACACACACTGAACTTTTCTCTCTCATTTATTATATCTGGGACATAAGGCAATAAAAGACTTTTGAGTCCTTACCTGTCAGTGACTAGAAACCAGTGACTATTTGGAGCCATTTGTCACAGTCAGTATGATTTAGCACATGAGACCTTAAAGTGTGAAAGATACATCTTCTAGATGCACTGGGACGCATCCTCAGTGATGTGACCTGGGGTCATCGGGTCTTTCGGGTCTCACAACATCAGACACCCTCGCCCAGGCAACCCAGCCGGGGTTGATCAAGCCCCGACTTGCGTCCCAGCAGCAACCGCCCACGGATCAGCCCTCTTAATCCAAAGCCGCCTAGTAATGTAGATACATTCATGGTTAAAATAGAATTGCCACTTATATAGCAGCTTTCACAATATTTTGAAGTGTACGCATGCTGTAATGTAACTAATATTATTTCAAGGGATTTTTAAAGAAGGAAATATTTGTCAAATATCATGACCGATATACAACTGCTTATCCAGCCCTTATTATGTCTCATGTTTGTAGTCACAACTTTAAAACAGCACACCTGACTTAGACATTAGCTAGGAGGGCCCATTGAAACAATATAAAACAATAGCAAAACACAAAGTCCTGGAGGAACTCAGAGCATGAGGTAGCATCTGTGGAGGGAATGGGCAGGCGATGTTTCAGGTTGAAACCAGACTTGATCAAGATTCCAGCAGCTGCTGTTCCTTGTGTCTTCAATATAAGATAATAGCCTGCAATGAGATTCCTGATACAGTGGTATTGATGCTATCCTTCTAGCTGAAAGATCCCGACCCAAAATGCCGACCACTTCATTGCGTTCACAATTGCTGCTTGACCCACAGAGTTCCTCCAGCAGTTTGGCTATTGCTCCAGACATCTGCTGCACCCATTTCCTTTAGTTTAGTTTAGCTTAAAGACGCAGCGCAGAAACAGGCCCTTTGGCCCACCGATTCCAGACCGACCAGCGATCTCCGCTCATTAACACTACCCTACACACACTAGGGACAATTCTACCAAGCCAATTAACCTACAAACCTGTATGTCTTTGGAGTGTGGGAGGAAACTGAAGATCTCGGAGAAACCCTATCCATTCCCGTGGTCAGGATCGAACCCGGGTCTCTGGCGCTGCAAGGCAGTAGCTCTACCGCTATGCCACCGAGCCACCCTTTTTCTCTTTGGTTTATTTCACCAAGGTCAAGGAACTGAATGTATTTCACAAAACTGTCAAAGCTTTGAGAAAACTTCAGTTCGAACATTAATCTTCACATATCAGCCAGTCCTTTAACTCCCAGACCAGGGATGAGATATCTCCCCAACTACTTATCTTGTTTTGCAGGCAATAAATGCAACTTCATACACATTGCAAAGAAAACACAGCTAAAGTGGATATCACTGGTGTTAAGAATTTACACTTTAATGTTGGTAATCCTGGGCCCAATTCTCAATATGGCTGTAACGTTTCTAATTTTAATAATATTTGTAAACATTTGAAAAGAATATTTGTGGTATTCCAGATTTTTGTTGAGTTATTGCAGTGTATGAAATGTTGATTGTGAACAGCAATTATTCCTGGAAGGCTGTAATCTCTGAGGATTGTGAGTAAGTGCTCTCTGGGTTCAAACAATATGCTGAGAAAGGTCCTCTCTGAAAATGTCTTGTATAAACTATACATACTTGAGCTCACTGTGTTTCACATGTCCATCTGTTCCATCTGCAACGGGCATGAGTAGTGGTTAAAAGACTACTGTACACACATACCGTACTTTGAAGCTTTAAATATTATTTCAAATGAATTAAAGTTGAGTCTATCCACCCTGGAGCTCGAAACATTACTTACCATCATGGTTTTCCTGAGAAAGAAATTCAATAGATCTCAATCCAGAGAAAACTTACCAGTTCATTTTCTGAGTGGATTAAATTCTTCAATGCATTATGCACATGTCGCATTTCGGTTGGAAAGTCAAAGTTCATTTTTTCCCTCTCTTCCTCCTCCTTCCCAGCCACTATCGCTTCTATCCTAACTCAATTTATTCAGAGGGCCCTTATTGATGTCAAAGAGAATTTCAAAATGGTGAGCATGTAAGTATTCATAAAATTCCCTTTCCTACATATTAAATTAAGTCTATTTCATGACAGCAGCACCCGCTGTCTTTTTGTTACACAAATGTCAAAATCCCCATAACTCTCTTTTCAAAGAGAGTTCTCTGTATGGCCTGGAGCAAACGGTTTGCCTTTTTAGTGTCAGTGTTCTGTGCAATGGCAAAAATAATACTGTATTTCATCATGTGTTAAACACGGTGTCTGCAGGACATTATTCATCATCACAAACATCGGCAACAACAGGCAAGCCCTGCCGTGGTTCAGCACCAACACTTCATCTGAGTCAGAAAGTCAACGGGTTCGAAGCCCAGTCCGCCATCCGACGGGTGGCCACCCATGGATCAGTGGGCAAACCCACTCACCTCTGTTTGTGAAGGTGACAGCCTCAATTATCATTCCAGTCTGGGCTGGCATTCTGCAGGCTGCCCATCGGGTGAAGTATGAAAGCAAAACCACCCAACCTCTCCAGAGGAACATAATCGAACCTAAGGCACCATTCGTAAGGCAAGAGAATTTGCAGAGCCCAAGCCAATATGTATCTGTCTAATAATAAAATATAACAGGGGGCCTTGCCCAGCTCGATCCAGCCACTATGTTTCCTTGAAGCCGCACTAACCTCACTTCAAGGATACCTCGTGGGCTTTGAAGTGGTTTAGGACATCCTGAGGTAGTGACAGGTGCTACATGAAAGGAAGCATGTTTCTTCCTTCTGCCTGTTATGCCTGCAGGCAGGACTGTGACAGGCATAAGAAGAGTCCCGACCCGAAACGTCACCCATTCCTTCTCCTCAGAGATGCTGCCCATCCCGTTGAGTTACTCCAGCATGTTGTGTCTACCAGCATCAATCAGATTTAACCCAGCATCTGCAGTTCTTTCCTACACACTGTGACGGGCATTATCAGCGTTAAAGTTGAGGTAGTTTAATATCACACTTTTGTCTACCTGGAATCCCGCTGGGCGGGTCCTGGTTTGTGTTGGAAACACTTGGAATTATTTATTTTTTGTTTATTGTTAAGTTCGCAGAACCGCAGAATAAATGCATTTCGTTGTCTCTGTACTGTACTCTGACAATGACAATTAAAATTGAATCTGAATCTGAATCTGAATACTTACAGTATTTCTCCTGTCAATTCCACACGGACCCTGCCAGAGTGAACCAGCAAATTTAGTTTAGTTTAGTTTATTAAAGTTCAGTGAAAAGCTTTTGTCGCGTGCTATCCAGTCAGCGGAGAGACAATGCATGGTTACGATCGAGCCATTTACACTGTGTAGGTACATGAAAAGGGAATAACGTTTAGTGCTAGGTAAAGTCAGCAAAGTCCGATCAAGGATAGTCCGAGGGTCACCATTGAGATAGATAGTAGTTCAGGACCGCCCACTCGTTCTGGTAGGATGGTTCAGTTGCCTGATAACAGCTGGGAATAATCCGTGGTGTGCAAACTGGAGGTGTGGAATCTGGAGGTTTTACTGATCTTCCCAGAGCACAACATGTGGAGTAACTCAGCGGGTCAGGCAGCATCGCTCAGCACATGGATAGACCATCCTCCCCGAGACTTCCTGGCCCGAAACGTCGCCCATCCATGATTTCCGGAGATGTTGCCTGATCCTCTGAGTTACTCCAGCACCTTGTATTCCAAGCAAGATTCCAGCACCTGCAGTCCCTGGCTTTTCTGCCCACTCCCCAGAGCCCTGCAAATTATTTCCCTTCTGATATGTATCCAGCTTCTGTTTGAACACAAATCAATCTGCCTCCACTACTCTTTGCAACAATTCCCTCATTCTCCATGCTTGTCATAATAAAGCTTTTCCTCGTGTCACTTTTGATTATTTTGTCAATCACTCTCATTTAATGTTCTGTGCCTCTTCACCCCACCGTCAATGGAAACTGTTTCTCCCTATCTACTCTCTCAAAACCTTTCATGATTTTAAAATGCTTCTATCAAACCTCCTTGCAACTTGTTCTCAACAAAGATAACAAACCCAACTTTTCCAATCCATCCTCATAACTAACGTCTCTCATCTTTGGAACATTGTAGAATAGTTCCTCTACAGCCTCTCTAAAGTTGTGACAACTTTAAATTCCTGGCACAGTGGTGCAGCAGTAGAGTTGCTGCCAGACAGCACCAGAGACCTGGGCTTGATCCTGACTAGGGATGCTGTCTGTACGGAGTTTGTATGTTCTCCCTGTGACCACATAGGTTTTCTCCGGGTGTTCCGGTTTCCTCACACACATTTGTAGGTTAATTGGCCCTCTGTAATGGGAATCAGTGTGGGTCCGGTGGGCCGAATGGCCCATTTCCACACTGTATCTCTAAACTAACCTTTCAGAAGGCACAGGACGCACAACTGGACTCAGTGCCCTATAAGCATTCAGCATAACTCCCATGCTCTGATATCCTGTGCCCAGGATCCAAGCATTTCCTCTAGCTGCTCTGCAATTTTCAGTGATCTATGCATGTACCCCCAAGTTGATAATGGTTGTCTTAATATTGCAACTGTTACTACACTGCTCCAGTAACCCAGGTTCCATGCTCACCTTGAGTGCTGTCTGCATGTTCTTCATGTGAACACATGGGCTTCCCCCAGGTGCTCTGGTTTCCTTCCACATCCCAAATAAATAAAGTTAATTTGCTCCTGCATATTACCCCCCTCATGAATGTAGGTTGCCATAGAGAGGCATAATTGTGAAGATGGCATTACTGAGAACTGGTCTGGAAAATGGGTCAAGTGGCCTCCTAAAGGTTCTGTCCCACTTATGCGATTTTTTTCGTCAACTGCCGGCGACTGTCACAGTCGTAGCAGGTCGTCGAAAAAGCGGCGAATGGACTCCCCCCTACGACAATGTCTACAACAACATACCACCTAGTCAATGTCAAGCTACCGACAACCGGCGACCCATTAGGACGTCCACCTACGACCACACCTACGACAACCTACAACCGCACAGGCGACAACCAAAGTCAACCTACGTCCACCCGCCACAAGCTACGACAAGCCACGACGTTGTCAGCGACAACTGAAGACAATTCAGTCGCCGGTACCTGTCGCCAGTTGGCGTAGGTTGACGTAGGTAGTCGCCAATGGAATTTACTAAAGTTAGCACCCGGCGACAACCAACAACAACTGGCGCCAATCTGCCTCATCCTGGCGACAACCGGCAACAGCACCACGTCAGGAGAAGTCAAGGTGCAACAAGCCCACAGTCGCCAAAAAGTTTTGAACATTTCAAAATCCAGAGCCAATAGGCGACTTGAGGACACTACTCATGACCATACAGGCAACACCCCGGCAACAGCCTAATCACCTGTAGTCGCCGAAACAAATCACTTAAGTGGGACAGGGGCATAGGTCATTGTGAAGCTCTCTGTTCTTCTATCCATTTTAGAATATGTTCACTGTTACAGTATGTTGCTTTTCATGCTTCCAACCAAAATACAAAACGTTGCAATTTCCAGTCCTAAATTGCTACTGCCACATATCTGCCTATTCCACTGCCATTTATATTTATTTCCATGGTCATTACTACCTGGTTCTGTCTCAAAGTTTTGTGTCAACTGCATATTTAGATATTGTGCTCTGTAAGTATGTTATTAATGTATATTACTGACGCCTGGGAAATCCACTTTACACTGGCTACTAGCCCTAGAAATAACCTTTCACTCATAACAAGAAAGCAAAAGAGCTGGAAATACTCGGAAGACCAGGCACCATCCGCGTAGAAAGAAACAGAGTGAACAAAGGGAGAGTCTGTGAGGAAGGAGCAGGCTGGTGGAAGAGGGCGTGCTGTTGCCTCATATCTCCAGCGACACTTGGTCACCACATGAGTGTCCTCTGGTTCTCTGGTTTCCTCCCAAATCCCAAAGATTTGCTGAGGTTAATTCGCTGGTGGAAACTTTGCCTTAATGTGGGCGGATATGCAGGAAAACCCGGGGTATTGAAGCGCAAAATAGGTTGCAGTTGAATTAGTGGGGGGACGGGATGGATTGGGATGTTCTGAGAGCTAGTATGGACTCGATGAACAGAATGGCCTCTTCCAGGGTTGGTAGAGAGTCTGAAATATGACATGATGGGTGGAGACTGATACAACGCCCTAGATAAATAACCACAGTTAGAGAGAGAGAAGGGGATACAAATAAAACAGAAGAAATGCTTGAACTGTGATCTAATATATTATATACACTCGCATACTTATTCACAGGGCCAATCAGCCCACATGTTTAGGATGTGGGGAGAAATGAAGCACTTTGAACGTGCAAACACTACACAGACAGCACCTGATGTCAAGATTGAACCAAGGTCTCTGCTACTGTCAGGCAACAGCACCACAATGTGCAGCGTAATGGGCAAGGGGATATAGAACAGGTTACATGCGAGTATGTGAGGGGGGGGGGGGGGGGGGGGGGGTGAGTTTAATGAGATTGTGCTTGTGCAGATAACTAGCGGAGTCTTGCTTGGCCATTTAAAAATATGAGGAATGCACTCAATGGTAGTTTGAGGAACATCTTCCCTCAAGGCTCACCAAGCCCTCTGGACTCAATGTTGAATTCACCAACCTCAGGTTTCAGAACTGACTGATTCTGTTGTAAGATCACCCAGCCTGTGGCATTACCTCAGTGATCCTCTCTGCTGGGTAACTCCAGCACTTGCTTTTAATTTTGTATTTCCACTCTTCGTGTCTGCAAGTATCCTTTACCAATGTCCATTTTTGGGATATACAGGACATCTATTAACAAGGTGGTTCCAAAAGCATTGCATTACATGGACACTGTTGGACAACAGTCCAAACATTTATCACAAACATTACCCTTGTTATCTCTAACCTTCCTTCTTCTGCAAATTGAAACATATTTCTGTTTTAAAGAAGGGTCATTGACTTGACACATTGGAATGAGCTACAAGCAGAGGCAGATGAGGCAGGTACTATAGCAGTGTTTAAAAGTCACTTCAGCTCAGTTTAGCTTATTGTCACATGTACCGAGCTACAGTGAAAAGCTTTTGTCGAGTGCTAAGGACAGGTACATGGATAGAAAAAGTTTAGCGAGATTTGGGCCAAACGCAGGCAAATGCAATTAGCTTACATGGAGCACCCTGGTCAGCATGGGCAAGTTGGGCAGAAGGGCCTGTTTCCGTGCTACGTGACTGATCTATTAACTCAGGTACTGCCTGACGTGATGAATTTCTCCAGCAATTTCTCTCAGCTTTCATTTGTTATTTATAAGATTTGTAGTTTGTTGCTTTTTCTTTCATTACTGCTCTCTGTTTCCCATTGCTCAGCCATCATACCCTTTTGATTCCATTCCCATCAACCTTGATCTTTAACCTCTTTTCTTCAGCTTTCTTAAATTAGATAAAAACACTCATTAAGGTGTACAATGCGAATGATGCATCTCCCCTTCAACTCCTTCCCATTCTCCTGGGGGATAATATGTAGCAGCTAGCTGTAATTCTTCGAAATTACTCAGCTGTCTTCATTGTACGTTTCATTTCACACCATTGCCTCTGCTTCTTCACTTATACAATCAGCACGAAAGCCCACGAGTGACATTAGCACATCTTACAATTGCTAATGTTTGACTGAAACATTACCACAATAACTTAACACAGAGAACACTTCAAATAGACAGCATGTGCAATGGTTAATTCAAGAAAAGGCATTGGTTTCTTGTTTGCATTGACCTGGGCTCAGGCATCCAAGACCCCCCACTACTTTAAATTAGGATGGTAATGCCATAATTAAAACACTGGAAAAGCAATTTCTCATGAATGTGTTTAAATTATAGCGTAATAACAACTCAATTTCACTCCTAGTTTTCCCTTTATGTGATATGCTGCAAATTATGCTGACAGGCCGCACTCCAGCTGTGAGCTGCCCACTTATAGGGGCTGTTCTACACTGCGTATCTTCAAGGTTTTTACTGAATTGTGGCTGCACAAGAAGCTGTCTGCTAATTTCATAAAAGCCATTTGTTCAGTTAATCGGCACTGCAGACTCAAGTACAGCTTCCATAGCAAATGTCAAAAGCTTCTGACTCTGCACAAACTGTAGCCAATCTGTTACATAAGCATCAATACATTTTCAGCAAACTCAAGGGCAACTGCCCACGCAATAAAAAATAGAACTCATGGCTATATTATGCAACGCATGTAACAGACTTGTACTTGCATTAGTTGGTGCAGTGATCGCAAAACACTGAGTTACATGTTGACTTTGCTTAAGGGGCTGTCCCACTCGGACATCATTTGCGCGTCACGCAGATGGCGCGCAAAGATTTTGTACATCCCAAAATCCTGGGTCACCGCGTGCGACCGCATGTCACCACGCACCATGCACGCCACGCGCGCGTCGTGCGTTGTGACGCGTAAATTATGTCCCGTAAATGACGTGCATATGACGCCCAAGTGGGCCAGGCCCTTTAGTCTGAAACTTGATTAGCATCCCATACATAAGATGCACCATAGAAAGCATTTCATCGCCATGCATCACCGCTTGATTTGGGAACAGCTCCATCCAAGGCCGCAAGAAATAGCAGCGAATTGTGGACGCAGCCCAGACCATCACACAAAACAACCTCTTTATTGACTCCATTTATACCTCACGCTGCCTCGGCAAGGCCAGCAGCACAATCATAGACAAGTCGCACCCTGGCCACTGCCTCTTCTCCCCCCTCCCATCAGGCAAAAGGTATAGAAGTGTGAAAACGCACACCTCCAGATTCAGGGACAGTTTCTTCCCAGCTGTTATCAGGCAACTGAGTCATCCTACCACAACCAGAGAGCAGTGCTGAACTACTATCTACCTCTTTGATGGCCCTTGGGCTAACCTTGATCGGACTTTGCTAGCTTTACCTTGCGTTGAACGCATTCCCTTATCATGTATCTAGACACTGTAAATGGATTGAATGTAATCATGTATTGTCATTCCGCTGACTGGTTAACATGCACAAAAAAACACTTCACTGTTCCACGGTACACGTGACAATAAACTAAACTGAACTGAACTGAACTCCTGTAAATGCAATAAGCTCCATACTGAATAATAACTCAACCAGAAGCTGAATTTGGAGAATTATCAAGTTCACATTCAGAGCTTCCAGTTTTTGCAGCATGTCGTCCTGAAAATAAGATCAAACAGGATTGGTTGATCACAGGCAGCTTGAGAGATGACCTTGGATTTTCCCATTGCACTTCATTTGTGTCCTATCCAAATAAATTGGTCCTTTGAGCTCAGAAGTTATATTTAATAAAATGACAGATGAATCAGAAAGACATGTTGGTGGGAGAAACAAGAGGGAATGAATTAACCTGAAGATAGACACAAAATGCTGGAGTAACTCAGCGCAAAAGGCAGCATCTCTGGAGAGAAGGAATGGGTGACGTTTCGATTCGAGACTCTTCTTTAGTCTGAGCATCACGGGAGAGGGAGCCTAGAGATATGGAAACATAAGGTGTGAAAATTAACCTGCTCCTCTGTAGTTGGGACAAGGACAATAGATGGCGTGGAAGATTGCAACCTTCACGTGGTCCACCCTGTTTCGACGAATGCAATCAACACGGCGTGCACAATCAAGTAAGTTCAAATAGAACAAGTTGTCCTACAACTTTAGGCTGTGCACGGCACACACAAGAAGAAGGAGAAGGACAATAGAAAATAGACAATAGGAGCAGGAGTAGGCCATTCAGCCCTTCGAGCAAGCACCGCCATTCAATGTGATCATGGCTGATCATCCCCAATCAGTACCCCGTTCCTGCCTTCTCCCCATATCCCCTGACTCCATTATTTTTAAGAGTCCTATGTAGCTCTCTCTTGAAAGCATCCAGAGAACCGGCCTCCACCGCCCTCTGAGGCAGAGAATTCCACAGACTCACCACTCTCTGTGAGATAAAGTGTTTCCTCGTCTCCGTTCTAAATGGCTTACCCCTTATTCTTAAACTGTGGCCAGTTTAACTGTGGAAGATGGGCTTCCTGCTCAGCATGGACAAGTTGGGCCGAAGGGCCTGTTTCCAATGCTGTATGACTCCATGACTTTATTTTCTGAACTTTGTGACGTCTAAGGTAGCGCTGGCACCCATGGACGAGGAATAAAATTGGTCTTAGAAATCTGAAGGACATCAGCACAACCATGCATGTGTAATCAGGAGCAGGATATATCTCTGGACAATAATAATGCCCTGACATTGTCCTGATAGCAGCGTGATCCTTTAAAGACAACATTCATTAGACATCTCCAACAAGCCAAATTACAAACATCAAAATTTAATTTACAGGCTGATGAAGGATTATGAATGTTGGCAGTCAATTGCTGATGGCAATGTGATCGCAAATCTCATCTGCTGCTCCTCTCGAGACTCTCAAATCCATTCCCAGCTGCAGACTGCAGGCTAGCCTGCGACCGCGATAAGTCTGTTAATGCAGTGGTTGTAGTTGCAGGTCTCTGTCATCTTTCACACACAGTTTGGAGATGTTTTCTATTGATATAACTCAAAACTGTTGTCTGCTGATTTTGTCAATGGATACCAATCAGTCTTGTCCAGTGTAATTTGCGAAAGACCCTTTGGACTGTTGTAGAGCAGAGGGATCCAGGAATGCAGGCGACCCGAAACGTCGCCTATCTCCTTCGCTCCTTAGATGCTGCTGCACCCGCTGAGTTTCTCCAGCTTTTTGTGTAACCCCCAATGCAGGTACATAGTTCCTCGAACGTGGGGTCACAGTAGGGTGGTCAAGAATGCTTTTGGCACATTGGCCTTCATCGGTCAGGTAATACGTTTTGAAGTCGGGATGTTATGTTACAGTTTTTAAGACGTTAGTAAAGCCACATTTGGAGCATTGTAAAGCACTTTGGCCAACGAGAGTTGTTTAAAATGTGCTATATAAATAAAAGTGACTTGACTTGACATTGTTCAGTTTTGGTCACTCTGCTACAGGAAAGATGTTGTTCATCTGGAAAGAGAGCACAGAAGATTAACGTTGGTGCCAGAATTTGAGAGCCTAAACTGCAAGGAGAGGGTGGGCAGGCTAGGACTTTATTCCTTTCAGCGCAGGAGGATAAGGGGTGATCTTATAGAGATATATACGATCTTGAGGGGAAGAGAAAGGGTAGATGCACAGTGTCTTTTACCCAGATTAACACAATCAATAATCAGAGGAGATAGATAGATTTAAAATGACAGGGGAAAGATTTAATAGAAACCTGATGAGCAACTTTTTCACACAGACGGTGGTGGGTGTATGGAAACAGCTGCCAGAGGAAGTGGTTGAAGCAGGTACTATAACAACATTTAAAAATCATTTGGTCAGCTTCATGGATAGGAAATGTTTGGAGAGATGTGGGCCAAATGCAGGCAAGTGTGGATGGGGCATTTTGGTCAGCGTGGGCAAAGTGGTTCAGGTGGGAAGGGACGAATTGACCACGGAGTTACGGAGGGAATTTCCCTACCTATGTTCAAGACACCTCACACGCTCTTCATCTACTCCAGGACTTCCGTTTTCCCTCATCTTCATCATGGATGTTCAGTCACTCTACACCTCCATCCCCCACCAGGAGGGTCTCAAAGCCCTCGGTGTCTTCCTCGACCACCGAACCAACCAATCCCTGTCTACTGATACTCTCCTCCGCCTAACGGAGCTGGTCCTTAAGGGCCTGTCTCACCAGCATGCAACTCTATGTGATGAGCGCGACCTAACATCCGGCGTCGCGGGGCCGGTCCCACTTCCATCGCCGGAGCCGTGCGGAATTGTGCGGAGTTCGTCCCGACATCGCGCGGGGCTCCGAAAAACTGACCATGTTCAAAAATTCCGCGCGGCAACGGCTTGTCAGCTCGCAGTCGCCTCGACGCATTACGCACTGCCTCGACATCGTGCCTCCATGACGCTCTCTGTAGGTGCCTCCGTGACCCTCTATGCGTGTGGCTCCATGGCCCTCTGTGTGTGTGTGCCTCTGTGCCCCTCTCTGTGTACGCCTCTCTGTCCTGGCGAACTTACCTTTAAGACTTCGCTCCAAGTTCGCCTCACTTTGCGCCGCGTTGCGCCACTCACCCGACCTCCGTGCGGCCCTCTCTGCCGGTTTGGTTGCGCTTGCCGCATGCAGGCGCATGCTGTTGGGACGGGCCCTGTACGGGGATCAACCGACCTCCGCGCGGCCCCCGCTTCCAGTTTGATCGCGCTCATCGCATGGAGTCGGATGCTGGTAGGACAGGCCCTTTACCCTTAATAACTTTTTGTTTGACTCCTCCCATTTCCTCCAAATACAAGGCATAGCTATGGGCACGAGCATGGGCCCCAGCTATGCCTGCCTCTTTGTAGGGTACGTCGAACAACCTTTGTTCAAGGCGTACCATGGCCCTATCCCCGAACTCTACCTCCACTACATTGACGACTGCATTGGTGCTACCTCCTGCACACACAGAACTCACTGACTTCACCCATTTCACCACTAACTTCCATCCGGCACTCAAATACACCTGGACCATTTCCGACATTTCTCTACCATTTCTTGACCTCATTATCTCCATCTCAGGTGATAGACCTCAGACTGACATCCACTAAAAACCCACTGACTCCCATGGTTATCTGGACTACACTTCTTCCCACCCTGCTTCCTGTAAGGACTCCATCCCCTACTCCCAATTCATCCATCTACGCTGCATCTGCACCCAGGATGAGGTGTTCCACACCAGGGCATCAGAGATGTCCTCATTCTTCAGGGAACGGGGATTCCCCTCTTCTACCATAGATGAGGCTCTCACCAGGGTCTCTTCTATACCCTGTAACTCTGCTCTCACTCCCCAGCCCCCCACTCGTAACAAGGGCAGAGTCCCCCTTGTCCTCACCTTCCACCCTACCAGTCGTCACATACAACAAATAATCCTCCAACATATTTGCCACCTCCAACGAGACCCCACCACTTCCCACATCTTCCCATCTCATCCCCTGTCTGCTTTCCACAGAGACCACTCCCTCCGTAACTCCCTGGTCAATTCATCCCTTCCCACCTGAACGACCCCTTTCCGGGCACTTTTCCTTGCAACCGCAGTAAATGCTACATTTGTCGCTTTACCTCCCCCCTTGACTCCATTCAAGGACCCAAGAAGTCTTTTCAGGTGCGGCAGAGGTTCACCTGCACCTCCTCCAACCTCATCTATTGCATCCGCTGCTCTAGATGTCAGTTGCTCTACATCGGTGAGACCAAGCGTAGGCTTGGCGATCGTTTCGCTGAACACCTCCGCTCGGTCCGCAATAACCAACCTGATCTCCCTGTGGCTCAGAACTTCAGCTCCCCCTCCCATTCCAAATCCGACCTTTCTGTCCTGGGCCTCCTCCATGGCCAGAGTGAGGACCACCTTAAATTGGAGGAGCAGCACCTCATATTTCACTTGGGCAGTTTGCACCCCAGTGGTATGAACATTGACTTCACTAATTTCAGGTAGTCCCTACTTTCTCCTACCCTTCTCAGCTGTCCCTCTGCCCACTGGCTCCACCTCTTCCTTTCTTCTTCCAGCACCCCCCACCCACCCACCACCCTCACATCAGTCTGAAGAAGGGTTTCGGCCCGAAACGTTGCCTATTTCCTTCACTCCATAGATGCTGCCTCACTCGCGTTGAGTTTCTCCAGCATTTTCTTAAACAAAGTGGCCAAATAGTTGGCCAAAGATGTTTCCATGCTGAATGATTCTATGACTCTATGACTGTTGAAGGATGTTCTTCACGTTTGGTTTTATACACTCAACCCTATTTCCCCATTCTTCCATACAAGATCTATTTTGGAAGGCACTCATCTTCCATTTTACTAACACGTCCATTCTACCTACGTGATTTTTTAATAGGGTTTCCATGATGTTAATTGTGTTTGTACATTCAATGTTTTCAACATGGAATGCTGGGATCAAATATGAAATGGCTAGAACGGTTTAATGTGCCGAATGTATTAGGATATTCAGTTTGTTCTGGAGACAGATGTCGTGTGGCTGAGAACTTATGTTCAGAATTTGCTGAAGGCGCACTAGCATAAATATTCTCAAAGTAATTACAATGTATGTTGAACCATAATTAGAGATGGTGTTGCTAATTACATAAACTAGTCCAAAATGTGTCCATCATTAAGTAGTCAAAGTGGGCGCAGGGACATTAGAAAGAGTCAGAACTAAAATTGAAAGAAGACCCTATTCTTACTGAGATTAATGGGGACCACAAAGATTATTGAGGCCATAAAGATTTCATGCTTTGGGATAACTGTCAACAATGACCTGAAACACAGTGTCTGCATAGTTTGAACTGTAGGTTTTTATATTACTTATCGAATGAGTCTGTCCATCGGAAAATGGGTATTTCCCCTTATACAAGGAGAGTGAATACCTCTGAATACCTCTGACAGAAAGGACGTTATGGGAATGGGAAGCTGAGTTAAAACGGTTAGCAGCCAAGAGATCAAGTCGTTTTTGGAGGACCGAGCACAAGTGTTTGGCAAAACAATCACTTCTTCTTCTTCTTCTTCGAGTCCGCACACAGTTGTTCATCCAGAGCTGAACACACTTCTCGGCATCTGCATACAATGGTGTCGGTCTTGTGGCTTCATGCGCTCCTTGTGCGTGGTGGTGGAAAGCTTGGTGGAAACAGGGCCGCGACGTGAGTGCTCTTTCCTCGACACCAAAGCAATCACTGAGTCCATGCTTCATCTTGAAATGTACAGGAGGCCATATTGGGAACACAGGATGCAGTAGATGATGTTTGAGGATGTGTACGTAAACCTCTGTCTCACCCAGAAGGACTACTGGGGTCCTGGATAGAAGTGAGGGTGGAGGTATAGAGACAGGTGTTACATCTACTGTGGTTGCAGGGGAAAGTACCTGGGGAAGGGGTAGCTTGGGTGGGAAGGGATGAGCGAACCAAGGAGTTGTGGAAAGAGCAGTCTCCACAGAAAGTGGAAAGGGGAAGATGTGACAGTTGATGGGTCCATGTTGAACATGAATGAAATCAACAAGTTCTTCATGGGTGCAGGGAAGTCCTGATGCAGTCATCGATGTAGTGGAGAAAGAGTTGGGGGATGGTGCCAGTGTGCATTTGTAACAAGGGTTATTTGATGTAACCAACAAAAAGGCTGGCACAGCTGGGGCTCGTGCGAGTTCCCACGGCTACACCTTTAACTTGAAGAAGGTGAGAGGAGTCAAAAGAAAAGATGCTTCGAGTGAGTTAAGGGCCTGTCCCACTTGGGCGTCATTTGCGCGTCACGCATATGGCGTGCAAAGATTTTGTACATCCCAAAATCCTGGGGCGCCGCGCGCGGCCACACGTCATGCCTACGTCACCACGCACCATGAGCGTGTAATGCGCACCATGCGCGCATCACGTGCGCGTCACGATGCGCGTGTCATGCATCGTGACACATAAATGATGTCACGTAAATGGCGCACAAATGATGCCCAAGTGGGACAGACCCTTTAATGGTCCGCTTGGTGGAGGAGAATATTAGCAGAGGGAAACTCATTAGATTTCTGTATAAGGAAGAAACGGAGGGCATTTGGACCTTCCCGGTGGGGGATAGAAGTATAAAGAGACTGGACGACACTTGTAAAAATGAGGCTGTGTGGGCCTAGAAATTGAAAGATTGAAAAGTTGAAGGGCATGTTTCAATCATATACTGTTTGAGGTGGTGTGAAGTATCCCAAAAACCTATGAGCCTATTTTGCATCCTACGGCTGGGTTTTCATGCTGGCCAGAATTCTGCTCGTTGTGGAAAGCTTTGAGCTCTTCAGCTGGCGGAGTGGCTCTAGTCTTTGATGATCAACGTGGACATAGCAAAATGTGCATCTTCTATAGAGAGGATTACTAAAGTGTACAGACTAATTCTGTACAAATTATTTTTTGTCGTTGTTGGAAATGTTTACATTTTCTGACTTCTTGGGGGGGGTTCACAATCCAGAGAGAGAATTTGAAATACATTTTTGGATTATTTGTATTCAGGTAATCCTCTCCCATTGGTCACTCCACATTTTCACCAGTCAGATTAGAGCTTGCTAAAACTTGAATCTATATTCCTTAATTCTGAATGTATATATGTTGTTCTTCCATTCCTTTTAATACGGGAGCAGTACTTAGAGTACTTAGCATTGGGCGTTGAAGTGTGTCCATGGATTTAATGCTGTCACCTCTTTTAGTACAGTGCCATGTGGTTTAGTTAAGAGATACAGTCCCTTTGGCACACCTAGTCCGCGCCAACCAGTATTCCCCATACACTATCCTAAACGCCAATGACAATTTACAATCTTTACCAAAGGCAATTAACCTACGGACAAGTACGTCTTTGGAGTGTCGGAGGAAATGGAGCATCCGGGAAAACCCAGCGGTCGCATGGAGAACGTACAAACTCCGTACAGACAGCACCCATAATCAGGATCAAACCTGGATCTCTGACGCTGTAAGGCAGCAACTCTACCGCTGCACCACTGTGCCGCTGAGGTTGAAGCAATTGTCTTTACAGGCACAGACAACATGGGTGGAGAAGCCCTCAGAAAGACCCTAATGCTGGCCTGTGCTCCAAGTCTCTGCTCCATTCCTCAACCACTAACTGCATGTACTATTCATATGTTACGCAAATGAGACAATCTTTGATTTTGAGATAAATGAAGAAGAGGAAAACTGTTGAGATGTACAGGATAAGAAATAATATCAATATTTTCAGCTTTTAAAAAACAGATGCAGGAAAGTGCTGAACTATCTATCTCTGATGTCACTCGGACTATCCTTGATCAGACTTTGCTGGCTTGACCTTGCACTAAACGTTATTCACTGATCGTGCATCTACACACTAAATGGCTCAATTGTAATCATGTATTGTCTTTCTGCTGACTGGATAGCAGAAAGACAAAAAGCTTTTCCCTGTACCTCGGTACACGTGGCAAAAAACTCAATTGAAAGTGATGCTCAGATTTTCCAACATTGAAGTTGACCCAATAGCACACAGATAAGTTTGCATTTTTGCGATCATGTTTCCACATCTCGCCCATCGTTTGTTCTGGGTAGTCTTTGTGAGCAACAATGTGGCTGAAGCGATATTCTGACATTTTTTGCTGCACCCACTTCAAGGTCATTGCCCTGTTCACATGCAATAAATATATTTTTTAAAACAACTAACCTACAATTCCCTTTTTATCTTCAAAATATTTATCTTGGTGTCATGGGCCTGTCCCACTTACATGTCCTTGGCACACAAATTACGCGACCTCGTGGCCGTGACGGTCCCGCAAAGGTCGCACACGATTTCATGCGTCCGCACAGCCGTCTGGAGCGTGTGACGTCATTTGAAGATGGACACAAAGCTGGAGTAACTCAGCGGGACCGACAGCATCTCTGGAGAGAAGCAATGGGTGACGTTTCGTGTCGAGACTCTTCTTCAGTCTGAAAAGAAGGGTCTTGATCCGAAACATCACCCATTGCTTCTCTCCAGAGATGCTGCCGGTCCCGCTGAGTTACTCCAGCATTTTGTGTCTATCTTTAATTTTCTTGGTCCCGCTGTGGGAGTAGAAGTTGGGGCGGATCCGGACCGCAACGGCCGTGAGCCCCAGGCCGAGTTCGGCGATCGTTTGCCTGCATCTGCTGCAGTTGGACTTGAGACATTGCGTCGTGCCAGGGTCCCGCTGAGTTACTCCAGCATTTTGTGTCTATCTTTAATTTTCTTGGCCCCGCTGTGGGAGTAGAAGTTGGGGCGGATCCGGACCGCAACGGCCGTGAGCCCCAGGCCGAGTTCGGCGATCGTTTGCCTGCATCTGCTGCAGTTGGAGTTGAGACGTTGCGTCGCGCCAGGGTCTTGGGCCTGTCCCACTTTGGCCGTCAGTTCCACGACAGGCCGTTGGCTGATTTTGTTCGCTACAATAATTTCGGAGCCCCGCACAGTGTCGCGCACAACTACATACCCCTCCACGCTTCTCAGTGTGACCGGCCCCGTGCAGCCATACGATGCCCATGCGCCTCAATGCGACCACGAGGTCGCGTAATTTGCATGCCATGGACACGTAAGTGGGACAGGCCCTTAAGACTATAATGTTTCCCTAAAGTGTATTTTCAGCACAATTTCTTTATCGTTCATATAAATATCTTTAGGTGATGGAAATGTTCTCCATTCTTGGGCAACGCATTAGGCTGTGAAGGGTTTGCACGTATAAAGTTGCTTTCATTGGAGATGCCGCCATTGTGCATGTCCTTTTATTAAGGGTCCTCATGCTAATAATTATATTCATGTTGACAAGTCGGGGGTTTCTGTTCCTTAATTAGTTAGAAGACAGCGCTTGACTGTGCTTAATGTCAATTGTTAAATGTATTTATTGATAAGAAGGCACTGATGCCTGGAATTTGGATTGCTTGCCTCCTCCTATTTTAGATGTTAATTGTGCAGAACTGTTTTACCCGAAGTACATTGCTCAAGTGAACATTTCCAGTGGACATTACTCCAATTGCAAACATCGGACTTTGGAATTCCAAGCCTGATCGACATGAGTGTGCTTGATGTTATCCTGACATCAGGTGCAATACTTATGATACCATTCTTCTCATAATGCCAACACCTATTTGTACTGATTAAATTCAAGCACAGAGCTCCAAACTCTGGCTGTTGTAAAACAGTCATCTTAGAGCTTTGTGATAGAAAGGAACTGCAGATGCTGGTTGAAACCGTTGAGATAGACACAAAAAGCTGGAGTAACTGAGCGGGTCAGACAGCATCTCTGGAGAAAAGGAATAGGTGACGTTTCGGGTCAAGTCTGAAGAAGGGTCTCGACCCGAAATGTCATCATTCTACTTTGTTGGTTTCCTTGCTATTTAAAGGGACATACCACTGAGGCCAGACAACCTAAATGGTCACCATCGGAAATGACTGTGGGCTGCCCAAATATCTTACAAAGTCCACAACTGCAATTAACATGGAGCGTCCTCCCCAGTGTTTAGATGCTGAAATATTCAATTAAGTAACAGCCTATCTCTAGCCTTCTATTTTTTATCTGGCCAAAAGTAGGCACAATGAATTTAGTTTAGTTTAGTTTAGTTTAGAGATACAGTGCGGAAACAGGCCCTTCGGCCCACCGAGTCTGCACCGACCAGCGATGCCCGCAAATTAACACTATCCTACACACACTCGGAACAATTTACACATATATCAAGCCAATTAACCCACAGACCTGCACGTCTTTAGAGTGTGGGAGGAAACCAAAGATCTCGGAGAAAACTTGTGCGGTCACAGGGGGATCGTACCAACTCCATACAGACAGCACCCATAGTCAGGTTTGAACCCGGGTCTCTGGCGCTGCAAGCACTGTAAGGTAGCAACTCTACTGCTGCGCCACCTTGACCACCCTAAAGTTGCCGGAAGTTGTACTTAAGGGCCTGTCCCACTTAGGCGACTTTTTAGGCAAGTGCAGGAGACTCTGTGCTCGCCACATGGTCGCCACATGTTCGCTGATGGTCTCTGGTGAGTCTCCTTCATGGTCGTGAGGAGTTCCTGCATTCCCGCATGACGCGGTGGCAACAGCGGCACCTTCAGGTCGGAGACTTTCACTGCAACCTCTAGTTTTCCAGCACAGCTTCGCATCCTGCACCATGGACACTGGACAATTTGAACTTACCACTTTGCACGTGATTGCGCACTGTGGTTTGTTTTATTTATTTTCACTTTGTTTATCATAACATATAATAAAAAACAAAACACACAATAAACACATATTTAACATCCACCACAGTGAGTTCACCAGGCACCTCCACACTGTGGTGGAAGGCAAAAGTCTTAAAGTCTTTGTTTTCTTCCCTCCTTGTTCTCCCTCTGCACTGAGGCGATCCAGGTCTCCAATGTTATCGTCCACTGGGCCCGCGGCCGAGCCTCCGAAGCCGGGCTGCCGCCACCGCCATTGCCGGTACGCTGGAACACCGCCACAGCTCTAAAGCAGGGTCACCGCTGGAACGCTGCTGGAGCACTGCAGCTCTGAAGACGGACCGCCGCTGGAACGCTGAAACGCCGCCACAGCTCCGAGGCCGCCAGCTCCACCATTAGGCCTCAGCACAGACGGAGACGGTGATGGGGGACACGACAAGAAAAGTCGCATATCCCCGAAGGGAGAGACTAAAACACTGTTTCTCCCCCCCTTCCTTCCCCCTCCTCCCCACCCCACCCCCCCCCCCCCCCCCCCACCCCACACACACACACACACATACACAGCGTAATAAACCAAAATTCTAACTAAAACAGACACAAGAAGACAAAAATAAAAGAAAAAACAAACGGACTGCAGGTGAGCTGCAGCTGCCAGGCAGCACGGCCACTTCCGGATGGGGTTGATGTGTCTGAGCAGGCTGCTGCAGAGAGCTAGTACAGACTTGATGAACTGAATGGCCTTCTTTGTGTCATATTGAATGAGTCATCTCTGAATTATCAAAGTGATAATTGAGCAAAGTGCAGAACGGCATGGGGCCAATGAGGTAAGAAAGCTCAATGCATAGTTCACAGACTGATGAGGGAGAAATAGGTAGGAAGGAACTGCAGATGCTGGTTTAAACTGAAGATAGACACAAATAGCTGGAGTAACTCAGCAAGACAGGCAGCATCTCTGGAGAGAAGGAATAGATCATGTTTCGGTTCTTTGGACGCCTATTTCGGGAGAAATAGGTTTCAGCTCATGGGGCAATAGTTATGACTGTGGATGAGGGACCTAGTCCATCTGTACAGATTTCACTCAAATTAGGACAGGTGAATCCTGGCAAATCAAGTAACTCTGCTGTGTATGAGGCTTTAATCGAAGTAAGATTTAAAAATAAATTCCACCACGGCAGCAATTGAGTTTAAATTCAGGTAATAATCTTGAATTTGAGAGAAAAGGAGAAAAGGCACCAACTAGTCAATAATGTTTAAGAAAGAACTGCAGATGCTGGAAAAATCGAAGGTCGACAAAAATGCTGGAGAAACTCAGCGGGTGAGGCAGCATCTATGGAGCGAATGAATAGGTGACGTTTCGGGTCGAGACCAAGAGTGCGCCAAGTCACACAGTTGGCTCAATGAGACTCCTGACCTACTCTATAGTGTTGCCTTTTCAACAATCTCTGCATTGCTATATCAAGCCACCCAGTTATATCATTAAAGTCAAAAGATGGGGTTCGACCCTAAACGCCACCCATTCCTTCTATCTAGCGATCACCCGTACACTAACAATATCCTACACCCTAGGGACAATTTACAAATTACAGAAAACAATTAACCCACAAACCTGTGCGTCTTTGGAGTGTGGGAGGAAACCGTAGCACCCAGAGAAAATCCACGCGTTCACAGGGAGAACATACAAACTTCATACAGACAACATTCATAGACAGGATTGAACCCAGGTCTCTGCTGCTGCAAGGCAGCAACTTCACCTCAGTACCACCGTGTTGCCCTAACCTATAAACGCACACATCTTTAGGATATGGGAGGTAACTGGAGCACCCAGAGGAAACCCACTCGGGTCACAGAGAGAATGTGCAAACTCCTCATAGACAGCACCCGAGGTCAGGATTGAACCCGGGTCTATGCCGATGTGAGGCACGCCTCTACCAGCTGTGTCACTGTGCCTTCCAATGATGTTAGTGGCATTGAAAGAGAAACAAGGCATGGATGGTGAGGGTCGGTCCATCATTATTGACCACAGGCACCAACAGTACCTTTGCTGCAAAGAGTGTTCAAACGCGGCAACGTTCTGATACACTCATGGTAAATAAATACATTTAAATGTAAATTTATATAAATACATTTACATTTAAATAAATTCAAAGCTAAATTAGCCACCTGATACTAAACATGAGTGTAGCATTGCTACTGCCAGTCAGGTTGATCCTGCAGAGTTCCCCTAACAAGTAATTGGCACTAGTGTCTAAACTTGGGAAGCTGCCCCACAGGCCAGTTAAACAACAGTCTGACATAGTTGTACCCACATGATGTTACTTTACAGCCAACCTGCCAGACCCCTCCATCACAACCCTTTGTTTGGCTTGACCAACTGGCAGAGCAGATGCACAGAGGGGGCATCACTGGCCAGAGGGGGTGGCTCTTGGCTCCAGATCCCATGGGGGTCTTATGGCATCAGGTTGAACATGGGCAAGGGGAGCTCCAAAGATAGACACAAAATGCTGTAGTAATTCAGCGGGACAGGCCGCATCTCTGGAGAGAAAGAATGGGTGGCGTTTTGGGTTGAAACCTTTCTTCAGACTCCGGGGAGAGGGAAACATAGAGATATGGAAGGGTAAGGTGTGAAAATTATAGATCAAAGAGGATAGGATGTAGTTCAAGAAAAATGTAGAATGGGTCATTGTTAGCTGAGGGGAAGGTGACAATGGTGCCTACTGTCAGTAAAATTCAAACAGGAGGTCAGAAAAACTTGTCAAAGAACTAGGATGGGAAAGGGATGGAGAGAGAGGGAAAGCAAGGGTTACTTGAAGTTAGAGAAGTCAATATTCATACCCATTCCTATCCAGAGATTCTGCCTGTCCCGCTGCATTACTCCAGCATTTTGTGTCTATGGTCCTACCCTGGTTTGATTTCCTACAATGCAACCCCTTGTACTTATGTACATTAAAGTTCATTAACTATTCCTCAGCCAGCTTGCCCAACTGATCAAGATCCTGCTGTAATGTTTGTGTCACCATCCACGCTATCCACAATACCACCCACTTTAGTGTCATCAGAAAACTTACCAATCATGCTTCTACATTCTCACCCAAATCATTGCTAATAGACCACATGCAGAAATGTGCCTAGAGGCACACCACTAGTTACAGGCCTGCAGTTGTAATGAACAACCTTCCATCAACAACCTCTTCTTCCTTCCATGAAGCTAATTCTCTGTCCAGTCATGGACACGGGATGCTGGAGTGGCTCATCGGGACAGGCAGCATCTCTGGAGAGGGGGGGATGGGTGGCGT
The DNA here is from genome assembly GCA_963514005.1 of Raja brachyura. Next base: position 33,731,250 of record OY740808.1, read on the forward strand.
TTCGGGTCGAGACCCTTCTTCAGACTTATCCAGTCTCTATCCAGTCTCTATCCAGTCGGCTAGCTCTCCCTGGATCCTACATGATCTAATCGTCTGGACTGTCTTCCTCGCAGGACCTTATCAATGCGTTGCTGAAGTCCATATAGGCAACATCTACGGGTTTGCCTTTGTCATCCTTTTTGGTTAAAAAGCTCAATCAGATCCATAAGACTCAATCTCCCACATGCAACACCATTCTGACTGTCACTAATCAGCCTGTTTTTCCAAAAGCTTCTATATCTTATACCAAAGAATACCCTCCAGTAAAGGGCCTGTCCCACTTGGCCAACATTTGCGCCTCATTTACGTGACGTGACGTCGCTCGCAAATCACGTGTCAGCACAGCCATCTGGTGCGCGTGACGTCATTAGAAAACCCTGCGGCGCGTGGTTACGGACGTCGACGCCCGGTGACGTAACCATGCGTCACCACGCGATACGTGTGAGACATCGGGATGCTAGCGTGCGACACCAATGCGTCAGCATGCGTAGGCAATGCATCAGCGTGCATACGTGATACGTTACGCAGGTGGCACGCGAGGATTTCGTTACACTACAAAATCCTGGAGCGGCGTGCGATACCGCGCACCACCGCATACGATGCTGCGCCTCATCATACGCAATGCATGCGTCACCCACGCGTCACGACGCATCGACCTATTTTACATATGACGCGCAAACGAGGCGCAAATGACGGCAAAATGGGACAGGCCCTTAACTTGCCTCTGAAGAAGGGTCTCGGCCCAAAACGTCTCTCCAGTGATGCTGTCTCACCCGCTGAGTTACTTCAGCATTTAGTGTCCATCTTCGGTGCAAACCAGTATCTGCATTTCCTTCCTACTCAAGGAGAGCTCCGTCTGATTATCATCTCCAATCCTCCTGCAGCTGCTGAATCCTCCATGTTGAACAACACCTGAGAGAAGCACTGAAAGTAGCCAAGTCACAGAATGTGCAAACTGCAATGCGAGCACCAAGAGTGGCTTAGTAGCACCACTACTGAACAAGTTGGACAAGTCCGAAGGACACCGTTTGAAGGGGAATGTTACCAGGACCTACGTATACTCCCTAGAGTCTAAATTGAGAAGTGATCTCTCCTGTAAAAACCCTCACAAAGCTCACCAGGGTAGGTGCAGAGACCATGGTGCAGTTTCCCCCGACACCACCCATTAGATGCTGAATCTTTGGAATACTTTAGAGTGCTGTGGAAATGGAGTTGTGAAGTTTATTCAAAGCAGCCCTCAATAGATGTGTGTACATTGTAAATCACAGTGTATGATGTTATTGTAGGAAAGTAGCGCCAAGGTAAAAGATCAGGTCATTAGGTCATAAGGAATAAGTGTAGAATTAGGCCATTCGGCCCATCAAGTCTACTCCGTCATTCAATCATGGCTGATCTATCTCTCCCTCCTGACCCCATTCTCCTGCCTTCTCCCCATAACCTCTGACACCCATACTAATCAAGAATCCATCCATCCCTGCGTTAATAATATACACTGACTTGAATTCCACACGCTTCTGTGGCAAAGAATTCCACAGATTCATCACCCTCTGACTAAAGACATTTCTACTCGTCTCCTTCCTAAAAGAACATCCTTTAATTCTGAGGGTATGACCTCCAGTCCTAGACTCTCCCGCTAGTGGAAATATCCTCTCCACATCCACTCTGTCCACTATTAATATATTTCACTATTCTGTATATTTGAATTAGATCCCCCCTCATTCTTCTAAACTTCAGCAAGTACAGGCCCAGTGCCGACAAACGCTCATCATAGGTTAACCTACTCATTCCTGTGATCATTCTTGTGAACCTCCTCTGGACCCTCTCCAGAGCCAGCATATCCTTCCTCAGACATGGTGCCCAAAATTGCACACGTCAGCTATGAATTCATTGAATGGCAGAGACAAGTTGTTGAATCCTGCTTCTATGTTCTTAATAAAAGTTAGGCAATGTTTTGGATGGAGAGGGGAGGATGTTTGAGGGTTTTATTGTGAGTTAGATCAGGTGGTTCATGGTCTGAGACACAAACATTTATGTCTTACAATCACTTGGTACAAATGATGATCACTCAGCCCATCAAATCCACGCCACATCTTCTAGTGTCAGCCATTCAGGTCCACGTCCCTGCTCTTTGCCCTAAGACAATGTTATACCCTAATTATAAACCCATTTCCATTGATTAACTGTTTGCACCACATTCAGGCCTGATCATGGGGTCATACAGCACAGAAACAGGCCCTGCTGGCCGGCACATCGATGCTGACCAAGATGTCCTGTCCAAACTAGTTCCATTTACCAGTGTATGGCCCATATCCCTCTCAACCTTTCCTGTCCATATACCTGTCTAAAGGGCCTGTCCCACCAGCATGCAACTCTATGCGATGAACGCGATCAAACCGGCAGCGGGGGCCGTGCGGAGGTCGGGTGATCCCCTGTACAGGGCCGTTCCCACCAGCATGCGCCTGCATGCGGCAAGCGCAACTAAACCGGCAGCAGGGGCCGCGCGGAGGTTGGGTGAGTGGCGCAACGCGGCGCAAAGCGAGGCGAACTTGAAGCAAGTCCAAGGTAAGTTCGCCAGGACTTAGAGGGGCACACAGAGAGGGGCACCGAGACACACACACATACAGAGCCACGGAGCCACACACATAGAGGGTCACGGAGGCACTTACAAATAGGTTCACGGAGGCACGATGTCCGGGCGGTGTGTAAATGTCGAGGCGACTGTGAGCCGACAAACCGTTGCCGCGCGGGATTTTTGGACATAGTCGGTTTTTCGGAGCCCCGCGCGGTGTCGGGACGAAGTCGGAACCAACTCCGCACAATTCTGCACGGCTCCGGCGATCGAAGTGGGACCGGCCCCACGATGCCGGACGGCTCAAGCGACCACGTTAGGTCGCGCTAATCGCATAGAGTTGCATGCTGGTGGGACAGGCCCTTAAGTGTCTTTTAAATGCATTTTTAGTGCCTACATCAACTACCCCCTGTGGCAGCGGTCCATATTACCAATCACTTCTTAGTGGAATAGTTGACCTTGGACAATCTTTGATAGGACTTTACTGGCTTAACCTTGCACAGTGTTATTCCCTTATCATATATCTATGCACTGTAATTGGCTTGATTGTAATCATGTATAGTCTTTCCACTGCCTGGTTAGCAGACAACTTTTCACTGCAGCTTTTCACTGTAGCTCAGTACACATGAGAACAAACTAAACCAAATTAAACTAATTTAAAAAGTAGACAAAAATGCTGGAGAAACTCAACGGGTGAGGCAGCATCTATGGAGCGACGGAAATAGGCAACTTTTCGGGTCGAAACCCTTCTTCAGACTGATGTGAGGGGGGGGCGGGAAGAAGAAAGGAAGAGGAAGAGCCAATAGGCTGGGGGAGAGCTGAGAAAGAGAGGAGAAGGTAGGGACTATCTGAAATTAGAGAAGTCAATGTTCAAACCGCTAAAACTAAACTAAGTTGTATTTAATCTTGTACCTCTGATCTTAAACTATGTTGTCTGGTTTGTGATTCCACGAACCCGGGTAAAAGACACACTATCTATTCCCTTCATAATTCTATACACCTCTATAAGATCACACTTGAGCCTCGTAAGCTCCATAGAGTCCTAGCTTGTCCAACTGCTCCCTGTAGCTCAGCCACTCCAGTCTTGGGAACATCCTCGAAAATCTTCTCTGCACTCGTTCTAGTTTAAAGACATCCTTCCTATAGCGGGGTGACCACAACATAACACAATATTCCAAATATGGCCTCATCGATGTCTTGCACAAGTTTAGTTTGAGCTTTTGTTTCGATTAGAGATGCAGTGTGGAAACAGGCCCTTTGGCCCACCTAGTCCGCGCCAACCACCGATCCCCGCACACTAATACTAAGGACAATTTAAAATGTTACCAAGATAATTAGCCTGCAAACCTGTAAGCTAATGTGGGAGGAAACCGGAGCACCCGGGGAAAACCCACGCAGCTCACGGGGGCAATGTACAAACTCCGTACAGTCAGCACCCATGGTCAGGATCGAACCCATATCTATGTACCAGATCTTGCCAATGTACCAATAGCCTTCTTTACCACCCTATCTATTTGTGACACCAATTTCAGGGAACCACTGTATCTACCTGTACTCCTTTACAACATTCCCCAGGGCCCAACCATTCACTGTGAAATTCTAGCCTACTCCCTATAGCTCAACGCCTCAGGCCCCGGCAACATCCTCGTTAATCGTCTCTCCATTCTGTCCAGCTTATTGATGCCCTATCTATAAACAGGGTGGTCAAAACTGAACACAGAATTGCAAATGTGGCCTCACCAATGTCTTGTACACTATTTACATGCAGTGTGTATCAGATCATAACCACACTCTGTGTAAACAGGATTTTTTCAACATCCTTCGATTTTCTTTGCCCATTTCTTTGAAACCTCACCTATACATCAACTATAGCTTTACTGTATCTATTGTCACAAAAATACTCCCAGAGCGTTTTACAGAAACACTACAAGATATTTGCAGGCACCGTTGCAAAGCCAATGGGAGTAGTGGAGCTGATCGATCTTCAAATGCTCTCACTCCCAAGAGGGCTGAAGCCAACTATTATGCACTTATCTCACGTTGACTAAAAGTGACAAAGTAGGTGCAAATGACACACTGAAATATTCTTCATCCAAGCAGATTTTCTTCATCTATGCACCTGCTTTAAACACCCTGAGTAACATTTGAAAACTATGATACCTGTACACATAAAATGCTGGAGTAGCTCAGCAGGACAGGCAGCATCTTGGGAGAGAAGGAGTGGGTGACGTTTTGGGTCTGAAAAAGGGTCTTGACCCGAAACATCACCCATTCCTTCTCTCCAAAGATGCTGCCTGTCCTGCTGAGTTACTCCGGCATTTTGTGTCTACGATTTAAATCAGCATCTGAAGTTCCTTCCGACTCATATCTGGATGCTTAAAAAAATCTCTGTGGTGTGGAGTACTCACTAAATAAGATTTCCAATGTATTTCCTGTCATTTTAAGCAAAGTGATTTCACGTATAAAAAGCTCTTACTATTTCCAGTATGTGTTTCAATAGTGATTATTTTTTAATTTATTGAAAAGCATTGTGGACCCATTGAAATAAATAACCATGTAGAAATCTCCCTCGGCTCCTAAAAATAAATGGTATTATTTTTCATCAGAGCCCATCACTGCAAATTAACGATAAAATACATAAAAGCATAGAAATCGAAACACAATTTGGCCATTCAGCCTTTCATTTGCCTGGCCGTTCAATGTCCATAGCTGTTCCTTTATTTTAGTGCCACTTTCCTGCACTAATCCCATATCCTTTAATATCCAAAAATCTATTAATCTCAGACTTGAATACACTCAGTGACTGACCCCCACCCTCCAAGCCATCTCAGATAGAGAATTTCAAAGATTCACTTTCCTATGGGGGAAAAAAAATTCAATCCTGAAAAGGCAACCTCTGCCCACCTCTGGTTCTTAACACCCCAGTCATGGCAAAACTCATCCCCACATCTACCCTGACAAACTGGGGCTTTAGTTTGTATGCTTCAATGAGATCCCCTCTCATTCCACTTGAATGCAAGGCAAAGTGAATCCAGTTTGTTTAATCTCTGCTGATAGAATAAATAGTCCATTTTGTTCAGTTGAATAGCACATATGGGATAAAGTGCGATTGTGTCTTAGCAAATTTAAGGTAAACACAGTCAATAGCTAAAGAGGCTTTACGTTTGTGATTTGCTAATGGGCATTGTTTTCAGGATCTTGTTCTTAATTGCTAATGTAATGGCGTATTAGTGGATAGTGACTGAAGTTAATTCTCCATTGCTCAACTTCAGAGAGGCATTCAAGATGGTGATAACATTTTCCATCCCCATTTAATGTTAACAAGTCAAGAACCTACACAAAAGAATGACAATGTACATTTCTAAAATGATCTTAAAGCTGATTTTTTTAATTGAATTTTCTCTATTATGTTTGCCAATGTCACATAGCACAGTTTAGTAATAAGGCATGCAACCATTATCAGGCTACAGATGCTGTCTCGCTGAGTTACTCCAGCATTTTGTGTCTATCTTGATTAATTCTGAAGATAGACACAAATTGCTGGAGTAATTTAGCGGGACAGGCAGCATCTCTGGAGAGAAGAAATGGGTGACGATTCGGGTCGAGATCCTTCGTCAGTCTGAGAGTCAGGGGAGAAGGAGTCTAGAGGTATGGAAGGGTGAGGTGTGAAGATGACAGATCAAAGCAGATGATGTTAAGGAAATGCTGAATGCCTCATTGTTAGCTGAGCGGAAGGTGATGTGGAGGTATAAAGACCAATGAATGAAAGATATGCAAGAAAGTAACGATGATAAAAGAAACAGGCCATTTGTTAGCTGTTTGTTGGGTGAAAACGAGAAGCTAGTGTGACTTGGGTGGGGGAGGGATAGAGAGAGAGGGAATGCCAGGGATACTTGAAGTTAGGGAAATCAATATTTACACTACTGGGCTTTAAGCTGCCCAAGCGAAATATAAGATGCTGTTCCTCCAATTTGCATTTAGCCTCACTGGCAACGGAGGAGGCCTAGGACAGAAAGGTTTGTATGGGAATGTGAAGGAGAATTAAAGTGTCCGGCAACTGGGAGATCATGGAATTTAAAAAAAGAATTTAGAGAAACAGCGCAGAAACGGCGGGTCCGCGCCGACCTGCGATCCCCGCACATTAACACTATCCTGCACCCACTAAGGACAATTTTTACATTTACCAAACCAATTTACCTGCATACCTGTACGTCGAGTAGGTAGGTAAATTGGAGTAGGTAGGTGTATGCAGATTGAGCGAATGTGTTCAGCGAAACGATCGCCCAGTCTGCATTTGGTCTCGCCGTTGTATAAGAGTCCACATCTTCAACCACGTATACTTGATCATTGATGAGGCAGCTGAAGGTTTTTTGGATTCAGGACACTGGTATCCTGGGGACTGATGGCAGAGTGCCAGTAACCTTTGTGCTGACGGGAATCTCCCAGTCACTGATGTCTGACTCGCTCATTCACACTGACATCAGCTTTGTTCATGTTCCTTGATGCCGGACTTTGTTAAATGGTGTCTTAAAGAGCAATCATTATTTTCTCATCTCCCTAGAATTCAGCTAGTTTATTCAGGACTGAATCAAAATTGCAATGTAGTCTGAGACCAAACGTTCCTGCAGGAAGTCAAACCAAGCATCAGTGAGCAGGTCAGTAGTAAGTAAGTGCCACTTGATACAGAGTTGATGGCACTTTCTCTCCTGGCAGATGAGTGACGGCAGACTGATGGACAGTAATTGTTCATTTTGGAGTTTGCCTCCTTTCTGCAGACAAAATATATCTGGGCAATTTTGCACTTTATTGATATTGATGTTGTAGTCATACTGGAACGGTTTGGCAAGAGGCTTGGCTTATTCTGGAGCACCAGCCTTCACACAACAGCTGGGATTTTGATGCATCCCGTAGGCTTTGATTTAGCAGAGAACTGAATCAAACGGGATAAAGCCCGGAGCAAAAAAACAAATTGCTGGAGGAACTCAGCAGGTCAAGCAGCATCGATGGAGGCACAGGGATGATCGACATTTCGGATCAAGAACCTGCATCAAGGCAAAAGTGTAGAAGAAAGGTAGTGATGGCATTTAGAAGTAAAAGGGAAGGGTGAGACAGAGGCAAGTTGATAATAGATGGAAACAGGAAAATAACTAAAGCTGGATGTTAGAGCCAAGTGAGGTGGGGGAGGGGGTAGGGGTACAGAGACTGGTAGGTGAGCAGTGGAGGGAAGCAGGTTGGGAGAGAGTAGGGGAAAGCTGAAGCAAGGGAGAAGAAACACAGGGAGATGGGCGCGTGGGCACCTGTGGTGAGGGGTAATGGGGAGGAAGGAATTGCTGGTTTAAACCAAAGATAGACACAAAAAAACTGGAGTAGCTCAGTGGGTCAGACAGCATCTCTGGAGAAAAGGAATAGGTGACACTTCGGGTCGAGACCCTTCTTCGACTGAGTCAGGGGAAAGGGAAACGAGAGAGATAGACTGTGAAGTCAAGAGAAATAGAGCAAATGAATGAAATATATGAAAAGTCAATTATGACAAAAGAAACAGGCCATCGTTAGCTGTAGGCTGGGTGAAAATGAATTGCAGACAATGAGACTCAACAAAACAACTGAAGCCAATACAATGACTTGCATGGGGGGGGGGGAGTGAGGGGGAGAGAGAGGGGATGCAAGGGTTACTGGAAGTTAGGACATTAATATTATAATATTAATAAAGTAATATCCCTCCATACCTGTCCTATCCAATAAACTGTTTCTTAAATGTTGGGATAGTCCCTGCCTCAACTACCTCCTCTGGCAGCTTGTTCCATGCATCCACCACCCTCAGATTCCTATTAAATCTTTTTCCCCTTCACCTTAAACCTATGTCTTCTGGTTCTCAATTCACCTACTCTGGGCAAGAGACTCTGTTCATCTACCCTTTGATGATATTATACACCTCTATAAGATAACTTTTGTTAATGCTAATGTCTATTGCCATCTCCCTCAAATATTTACCACCATCCATGGACCTACGCAGCTCTTCCAGCTGAGATTCACTGAGCCTCCCCCAGCCTGGTATATTGCATTTGGTGCTCATATTGTGGCTCATATTGCGAGACCCAGTGTAGACTAGGTGCCCGTATTGCAGCACATCCGGACTATGTCCGGAAAGGCCATCTTGAGCTTTTGGTTGCATGGCATGTCAAGTACCCTGCCTGTTCCCACATGGCCTGTGCGATTTCTCCACAGTGAGACCAAGTGTAAACTTGCAGAACAGCACATTGCAATCCACATTGAAGAGCTTCCAACCTGTTATATGGCTGTGTCAGGGGCTCTGGGGAGAAGGCAGGGGAATGGGGTTGAGATGGAATGATAGATCAGCCATGATTGAATGGCATATCTTGATCATATCTTAAATTGACGGCCTTTAATTATTCCTTTCGTCGAGTGCAGAAACATGCTCTCCATATTCGCTCTCAAGACCATTAATCAATTTGAACATCTCTATTACGTCACACTTTAGTCTTTGCCCAAACGATAAGGGCCAGCGAGAGGACAGAAAGTGACGTTACTTCCATGAAAGAGTACAGTTCTACAGCTATCAATGCCCATAGTATTGTGTGAATGCCCAGTCCTGAGCATCTGAAACTATTATATTTAGTAAGTGCCACACAATGTGTGGGAGGCTGTACTGAGTGTAAATACAAGATTTAGTCTCCAGAAGGTAATTTCTCCGAGATGTACTATCAAGTGTATAGACAGAAGTGCTAGCAAATTGGTGAGCTCAATATCAGGTAACCTTTACTTTTGTGTCGGAATGAACTGCAGATGTTGTTTTATATCAAAGCTAGTCACACAGTGCTGAAGTAACTCAACGGGTCAGGGAGCATTTTCGGGTAGAGGAATAGATGACGTTTCGGGTTGAGACCCTTCCTTAGACTGAAAGTCTGGGAAGAGCAGAACTAGAGATATGAAAAGCTCCAAAGAACAAATCAATGAAAGGTATGAAAAGAACAAATCAAATCCAATGATCAAGAAAAAGTAGAGCCCACAATGGTCAATTGTTGGCTATGGAAACGGTTTTCGCGCTGTCTGTTGTTTTGGAATTGGCCTCCGGATCAGGCTAGCTGCGCTGGTAGTGATGTTATCCAGTAACTCCTAGTGATGGATATTGCCCTCCCCATTTTAGAATGTATTCTGCACCCTTGCAAGATGCGCGGAGCTGAAGGACGTAACCAGCACAAGGATTCCATGGCCAGATTTGATCTGATGCCATAAGAGTATTTATTTTGGTATGTAGGATTAAGGGACATTGTTTAAAAAGTACAACCAGGATTTTCAGGACTGAAATTAGAGACACTTCTACATAAATAGGACCATGGAAAATCTTTCAAATGTCAATTAAATCTCAGTGAATTATTAATTTTAAATATGAATCTGGTAGACTTTTGTTAACCTAAAGGGAAATTAATAAAGCAGTGTCTATGAAGTTGGGTCACAGATCTGTCATGATCTCGCTGAACAGTGGAACAAGCCTGAGGGGTTAATCGACCTACTTCTGTTCCTGTGTTACCATGTTCTTACCTTCATATTTAAAAAGTCACAGAAAACAAAACTGTGGTCTTTTTTATTGCTGTCAAGTCATGGACCAGTTTACATCAAACAAAGATATTACATTATGGAAAAATATTGAACTGCCAGTTTGTGGTAACAATAAAAATGCAAATTTCTAATCAACTGTGCCCTCTCCATAGATAGAAAGTTAATGTAAAAGTAATTCATCTTTGGTTACTGACACTAAATGTGTGTAAGATTATTGACTGGCGCCTCCTCTTGTTGTGAAACAGCCTCAAATCTACATTAGTTTTCAATAGTTCTTTGTATCTTACAAGGCTGACAATGCGCTCAGTATCCCAACTTCAAATCACATTATCCGTAAGATTCACCAAAATGGGTACTGATGTATTGAAAATGCAATAGACAGTAACATTTGCATGTTTAGAAACATAGAAAAAAACGTAGAAAAATAGGTGCAGGAGTAGGCCATTCGGCCCTTCGACCTGCACCACCATTCAATGTGATCATGACTGATCACCCAACTCAGTATCCCGTACCTGCCTTCTCTCCATACCCCCTGATCGCTTTAGCCACAGGCTCCATTTACAATTGCAAGGAACCGAGCTTCTGATCATTAAAAAAAACAATATATATATTGCAGATACTGAACAGGTCAGGCAGCATCTGTGCAGAGAGAAACAGAGATAGACACAAAATGCTGGAGTAATTCAGCGGGACGGGCAGCACCTCTGGAGAGAAGGAATGGGTGACGTTTTGGGTTGCGACCCTTCTTCAGACTGAAAGTTAGGGGTGAGGGAGACTAGAGATATGAAAGGGTAAGGTGTGAAAACAACAGATCAAAGCAGATGAAATAAGGAAAAGTAGAATGTTTAGTTTAATTTAGTTTAGAGAAACAGGCCCTTCGGCCCACCGAGTCTGCACCAACCAGCGATTCCCGCATTAGCACTATCCTACAAATACTAGTCAAGTCAAAGTCAAACAAACTTTATTGTCATTTAGAAATACATTGATATATGCAGTTCCAAACAAAATTACGTTGCATTTGGCTCCCTGTGCAACACAATAAATTAAGGATAGGCATGGATGAAAAGGATAAATAGACAATGGTGGCAGCCCATTACATGGCATTCAGGAGTCTGATGGCTCGTGGGAAGAAGCTGTTGCAGAACCTTGATGTTCTGCTCCTTATGCTGCGATATCTTTTTCCCGAGGGCAGCAGAGTGAACAGTCCGTGATGGAGATGTGTGGGGTCTTTTATAATACAGCTGGCCTTAGACACGCAGCGTTTGGTCGCAATATCCCCGATTGAGGGGAGAGAGGTCCCGATGATTTTTTCCGCTGTCCTCACCACCCTCTGCACAGACTTCCAGTCGGAGGCTCTACAGTCCCCAAACCAGACAGAGATACAGCTGGTCAGAATACTCTCTATGGTGCCCCTGTAGAAAGTAGTGAGGATGGATTTACAACTATACCAAGTCAATAAACTTAATAAACCTGTGCATCTTTGGAGTGTGGGAGGTAACCAAAGATCTCGGAGAAAACCACGCAGTCATGGGGAGCACGTACAAACTTCATACTGACCAGCGCCGATAGTCAGGATCAAACCCGGGTCTCTGACGCTGTAAGGCATTAGCTCTATTGCTACGCCACGTGCCACCCTAATGGTTCATTGTTAGCTGAGGGGAAGGTGACAAGGAGGCATACAATCAGTAAAATTAATCAGGAGGACAGTGGAACTATTCGGAGAACTAGGGTGGGGGAGCAATGGGGAGAGAGGGAAAGCAAGGGTTACTTGAAGTTATAGAAATCAATATTCACACCGCTGGGTTGTAAGCTGCCCAAACAGAGTTAAGCTTCCAGGTTCATCACCACTCAGCTCACTGTGGTCATTACGTTAATAAGAAAGAAGGTTATTTCTGTTCTAGCAGTGCCTCTACTTTGTGGATGTAAAGTGTATACAGTCAGTTCCCTTTGGTTGGGAATCAGCCTCAGTTCCCCATTTGGTTCCATGTGTTCTCTGCACCCCACAAGGCTGACAATGTATTTAGAATTCCAATGTCAGAAGATTAGATTAGATTAGATTAGATTCTTTATTTGTCATTCAGACCTTTCGGTCTGAACGAAACATCATTCCCCTGCAGTCATACATACAATCTTTTTTTAAAAATAAATCCAACATCCACCACAGTGAGTTCACCAAACACCTCCCCACTGTGATGGAAGGCAAAGTCTTAAAGCCTCTGTCTCTTCCCTCTTTGTTTCCCTCTGCGCCGAGGCGATCCAGGCTGACCTCAGCGGGTGATGGTAAGTAAGTCAGTCCCGCGGTTCAACCGCACTCTGCGAACGTGCCGGTTCAACTCAGCGGCCCGGGGTGGTCGAAGCTTCCGCCCTCCAGACCAGCGGACTAAGCTGTTGTTGCAGGAGCTCATAAAAACAGGTCCTGAGAATCTCCGCATTTTCCGTTTTTAATTCAAGTTTCCTGAAACCTGCAGTTTGATTTTCTATTCCATTCCCATCATTCATGTTTAAAATTTAAATTGTGTAATATGTAAATAAGAGTGTATATTTAAAAAAAGTACGATTATAAAAAAACCATGAAACAAAATTAATATACTGGTAGACAAAAGTGCTGGACAAACTCCCGCTGAGTTTCTTCAGCTCTTTTGTCTACCTTCGATGTTCCAGCATCTGCACTTCCTTCTTGAACAGTAATATACTGGTACCGGGCTTTAAGGTTACTGTCTGAGTTACTGAACAAAAATGAAAAAACAGAAAGTGGTGGAAGTACTTAACAGATCAGTCAGCGTCTCGGCGGGGAGTTAACTTTTCAGAATGGTTCACCAGAAATGAATTAAGTTACAATAAGTGGAGGGGATGAGGGAGGGGGAGGGGGATGGAGTGAACAAGGAATAAGTCTGGGAGAGAGGAAAGTTGAACGATTCAAGTAGAGGAGGTGCTACCCAAGACATGATGCTAAATGTTGACAGTGGCATAAGAACCTGCAGATGCTGAAATGCTGAGTAAAACACAAAGTAACTCAACGGGTCAGGTAGCACCCGTGGTGGGAATGGACAGGTGATGTTTTAGGTCGGGACCCTTCTTTGCACTGATTGCAGAAGGTTGGGGGAGGGGGCAGAATCAGGAAAAGAAGTGAGGGCAGATCAACGCCTGATGAGTGATAGGTGGATACAGGCGAGAGGGGGCGAGAAGAATGTAATGAAGATGACCGCCCCCAAACCACCCCCTCTCCTGTTACTTTCCCCTGAATCAAGGTACTTTCCCCTACTTTGCAACACCTGTCCCTATACATCCTCATTCGCCTCAGTCCAGGGGCCACAGAAGTCCCAGGTTATATAGAGGTTCTAGTGTCCTCCCTATAACCTCATTTATTGCATCTAGGGTTCCTGACGTGGCCTCCTGGACATCAGCGAGACCAAGCGTAGACTCGGCAACCATTTTACTGAATACTTGTGCTCGGTCGGCCAAGGTTACCCATCAGTTACTCTCCTTCCCACTACAATCTGACTTTCTGTCCTGGGCCTCCTTCATTGCCAAAGGGAGGCCACATGCAAACTGGATGCGCAGCAGTTCATATTCCGCTTGTGTCTGTCACCTCTTTTCCCCCGTGCCCACCCCTTTCTTCCCCCATCTTCTCCTGTGCCCCACCTAGCTATCACCCCTCCCCGTATCTTCTTTCCCATTCCGGGTGCAAGGATTCAAAACAGACCTTAGTTTAGTTTAGTTTATTGCCACTTGTACCGAGGTACAGTGAAAAGCTTTTGTTTCGTGCTAACCAGTCAGTGGGAAGACAATACATGATTACATTCGAGCCATCCACAGTGTACAGATAAATGATAAAGGGAATAACATTTAGTGGAAGATAAAGTCCAGTAAAGTCCAATTAAAGATAGTCTGAGTCAACTGGTGATTGAACATAATATTAGGGATTATTCAGGGGTTATAAAATTATGTGATAGTTGCAGCTATAGTCATAGTTATAGAGTGAAACAGTGTGGAACCAGGCCCTTCAGCCCAACTTGTCCACACCGGCCAACATGTCCTAGCCACACTAGTCCCACCTGCTCGAGTTTGGTCATATCCCTCCAAACCTGAACTCTCCATGTACCTGTCTAACTGCTTCTTCAATGTTGGGATAGTCCCTGCCGCAACTACCTCCTCTGGCAGCTTGTTCCATACACTCACCACCATTAATTTAAAAGAACAACCAGCCTTCAGGCCATCTGTTTTACTGTATATTACAAACAGAGAGGACGTCAGTTCTTGTACCGTATCAGCCAAATGTAAAACAGTGGGTTCCTTTAATTGGCCTCCATAAGACCAAGCATCATCAGTTTAACTTATTTCACACCATCATGATAGAGATGAAGGTGCTTCCAGATGAGACTTATGTGTCACTTGGCACATCAAGCATGGTTATGGGCATGTTCATCATTCTGTCAATAATTGGGGTACTGGCGCACTCAAAGAGTCATTCCCACAACACTATTTAACTTCGGAGTCACGTGAGTGATTCCGTGATGAAGTCCCGCCAGTCCACATGCGTGTCATTACGTCTGGCGCATGGCGCACTGACGGGCTGGCAGGCGCGTTGCCCCACCAGCGGTAAGTTAAAAACCCTGAGGTAAGTTTTTTAAACTTAGCTTAGGTCTTTTCTGCGGTGCGTGAATCTTGCTTACAGGAAACAAATCGACCATGGAGAAAATGATCAAGGGAAGGTCGAGACAGTCCGCTGCGAAAACAGCTACGGAAGACCGCGGGAGTGCGGGAAGCGGGCGACCGTCCATTTCCCCTTCAGAGTCACTGGCGGCACGGCCAGTGGCTTCCGACTTGGTACCGGTGGAAGGCACCATGGCTACTCCGGTGGGCCGGAAAGCCACCAAAAAGCCGGTGCGGCCCGTAGACTCTGATCAGTCGGGCCAGGAGGAAAGCCCTCCCATGGCGGATGCCATTTGTGGGCGGCTGTTCAGAATGGAGCTCCTCATGGAGAGGATGCCAAATGCTCGAGGAAGATGAG
Source organism: Raja brachyura (assembly GCA_963514005.1). The sequence continues at coordinate 33,746,447 of OY740808.1, forward strand.
CTTTATATCCGTGGGTCTCCTCGGGAGCTCGTGGCAGCAACGCCTGTAGAAGGGCTGCTTAATGTACCCCTCAAGGAGGAGGAGAGTACAAGGAGTCAGTTTTGTTCTGACTCCGAGTTCGAGGGTATTAGCCAGTGAGCAAACCTCCAGACAAGGAGACCAGGAATCTGGGGTGCCAAGCCTGCCATCCAAATTTGTACATTTGGAACTGGGGGACCATTGAACGAGGATCTGGCCAGGACCATTAATTACATGGTTTCTCATCAACTGCAAGACCTCATGATGGAGGACACCTCCAAGAAATATCAAACACCCACAAACTGTGCCTCCCTCAGAGTTTCAACAGTGGACCACCCAATCTGGGGTCACATGGGTGCGGGGTTCAGAGCCCAAGAATTGAGGCTCTAAAAGATTCTGAAGCTGCTTGCCTCAGGAATCACAGCATTCGCAGGTCTGTTGATGATGGGGCTCTCTCTGAGGAGCAACAAAATGCACTTGCTCTCATGTGCAACGCACATTTCGAGATCAACTGTTTAAGGAAGAGTGCAATCCGACCCATGCTAAATCCTATATTTGCAGCACTAAGCAAGGCAAGCAATGTGCAGACGCCGAATTTACTGTTCGGGGATGACCTGCCCAAACAGGTCTGAGAATTGGATGATGAGGCAAAAACGGTTAGCCTCATAAGAGCCCAACCGGTCAGCAAAAATCCCCCCCGGCGGCAGCACCCCTACCAACAGTTCACTGCAATGGTTCAGGCCAAGGACCAATCCAGACCCAGCCAACTATGTGCAATTGGCGTACACCAACATTCTCCTCCAAAACACGGGGGCAGAAGTATATAACACCAACTATGGAGGTAGGTGGATCTGGTACTTTTCAGAAATGTATGGGCCAGTCACAAGTTGGTGGGAGGTTACATTTGTTTTTCAATGAGTGGAGTTGTATAACCTCAGACTTGTTTATACTGCACAGTATACTGGGTTTCCAAATTGAATTCATTTTTCAAATTATGTCCACCCACACAGCATACACCTAGATGGACATACTGTTTTTCACAACAATGTACGAGCTGAAATAGAAACACTAGCTAAAAAAGGGGTAATTGAGAAATCTTTTCATCAATCTCACCAATTTGGGTCTAATATATTCCCTAGACAAAAGAAAGATGGTGGGTGTCGCATCATTCTTGATCTAACTTGACTTAACTCCTATGTGCAGTATAAACATTTCAAAGTGGAAACTTTTGTTACTGCCAAACAACTGGTTTCCAAAGGATGCTATATAGCATGCATAGATCTCAAAGATGCATACTAATCAGTACCCATTCATCATAATCACCGGGGATATTTGAAATTTAGCTGGATGAAGCAATTATGGCAGTTTAAGGCATTGCCTAATGGATTAACTTCGGCTCTCAGGCTACTTACAAAATTGTTAAAACCAGTTTTGGGTCTACTCCGGGTTCAGAATCATATTGTCATGGCCTATTTGGATGATATCCTAATCAGTCAGTCAGACTCAGCAGTCAGCTGAATTATCTGTTTCAGCTACCAAACTAATGTTTGAGAGATCGAGATTTCTTATCCACCCAGTTAAATCCAAATTGATAGCATCCAGAGTCATTGATTATTTGGGGTTCACCATTAATTCAACTCACATGTCTGTGACTCTGCCTCCAGGCAAGAGGTCAGAATTAATAGAACCGTGTAACAACCTCGTTGATGAGCAACAATGTTCTATTCGGCATGTGGCTAGTATAATTGGCAAATTAGTAGCTGCGTTTCCAGCCGCACAGTTTGGACCTTTACATTATCAAAATTTACAATGTGCACTCAAAAAGCATGCAGGTCATTTTGATAGACCTATGCAATTACCAGCTGAAGCTGTTGCTGAGATACAATGGTGGATAGCGAATATTTGGCATTGCTCCAGTAAAATTCGGATTGATACACCTTCAGTAAATTTACAAACTGATGTTAGTGCTCTAGGATGGGGAGCTACTGATACCATCTCCAGCTGTGGGGGCAGATGAAATATGCATGAGGCATTAATCCTTCAATCCCGTGGTATTAACTATTTAGAGTTGTTGGGAGTACTCTATGGTTTAAAAGCGTATTGTAGTAGTGTGCATGATTTGCATGTGCAGCTTCAGATTGACAACACTACAGCAGTAGCATACGTTAATCACATGGGTGGAATCAGGTCGGTATCATGTGATAACTTGACTAACCTTATCTGGCATTGGTGTATTACAAGAAACATCTGGATTTCAGCTATTTATTTACCAGGTAGATTTAACGTGGTGGCAGACACCAGATCACGAAAATTCAATGACAACACAGAATGAATGTTGAATCGTGAAATATTCAATGATATTGTCGCTCGGTATGGCGTACCAGAGATTGACTTTTTTGCATCCAGATTGAATCACCAGTTACCAAAGTATGTTTCATGGGAACCAGACCCTGGGGCAGTGGCGGTAGATGCATTTTCACTACACTGGGGTGGAATGTTTTTATATGCATTTCCTCCATTTTGCCTCATCAGCCGGTGCTTGACTAAGATCGAGCACGACTTAGCCTCAGGCATTTTGTTAGTTCCTGACTGGCCTACACAGCCATGGTTTCCACTAGTTCTGAGACTAATAACACGACCTTTTATGGTGATCCCCAAAAGCAGTAACCTGCTGATTCATCCTGTAACTGGGGAGAATACATGATCATATTAATCTATTGATTTGCAGATTCTGAATAGACCGTTCCTGGGGCTCGAACTATCGAACTATCAGGCGTACGGTGGATGTGATTAATGCGGCCTGGAGGGACAGTACTAAAAAACAATATATTTCTCATATCAAGAAATGGGAGGTGTTCTGCTTGCAGTCGAACATTTCATATCATACGGCAAGTGTACCTGACCTGTTGGAATTTCTTTCCACACTATATTTTGATGAGCGACTTTGCTATAGTGCCATGAGTAGTGTCAGAAGTGCTTTATCGTCCTACCTATGGCAAGGATGGGGACAACACTCTGTTGGGTCTCACCCTTTAATATCTCGGTTCATGAAGGGTATTTTTAACTGTAATCCCTCCCAGGCTCAGGTACACATAAATCTGGGATGTGAGCGTGGTTCTCGCGCTGCTTCATCATTGGGCCCCAGTAACATCTCTGTCATTGCCCAGACTCACTCTTAAAGTGGTTATGCTCGTGGCGCTGGTTTCAGCGCAACGTGTCCAGTCATTGCAGAACCTTTGACTGGACAGGATGGTTTCATCTGTCAACAACATAACCTTTTACTTAACCTTATTTACTTAAACAGAGCAGGCAGGGACGTCGGGGATTAAACTTGATTTTATGGCATACCCCATAGATCTTCGCCTATGTGTAGTTACGCACTTACGGCGATATATTGAGGTCACCAAGTGCCTCAGAGGCCCGAATTGGCATTATTTATCAGTCACAAAAAGCCTCATAAAAAGGTGTCAGTACAGACCATCTCAATGTGGCTGAAACAGGTTCTGGCTTCCGTCGGAGTTGACACTGATATTTTAAAATCTCACTCCACCAGGGCGGCATCAACGTCAGCAGCGAGGGCACTGGATGTCCCTCTAGACCAAATCCGCAGGATGTTCCAAACAAATGACTTTTGAAAGGTTCTATCACAAACCTCTTGCCACACCATGGATGTATGGCCATTCTATTTTGAGTTCTGTTTTGTAGCTTCCCCCTGGGAGAGAGGGGTTGCTATTGGTTTTTCTTTTGTTAAATAAAGCATCAACATGTTTAATTCTGTATCATGTTTGAATGCATTATTTGTTATTACTCATCCTGTGTCAACCGAGGCAGTGTGTCGTATGGACTCGTATCCACGGCATGAAATCACAGAGCTTTGAAGTCTTCACGGGATCACTCACGTGACTCCGAATTAAAATAGTAAGATTAAATGAGAACTTACCAGTTTGAAGTTTGATCTTTATTTTATGAGTAGTTACGATGAGTGATTACGTGCCCACTGTTCCCAACCGTCATATCATAAAGGTCATCTGGTAGTTTCTAGGTTTTCTAATCTTACTATTTTACTTCAATTACCGTTATCTGTGATTTCACACCGCTGCTTTGAAGATTTACGTGTATGCGGACTGGCGGGACTTCTTCACGTAATCGCTCATCGTAACTCCTCATAAAATAAAGATCAAACTTCAAACTGGTAAGTTCTCATTTAATCTTACTATTTTGGGTGTCTGGGTTCTCTGTCCACAGAAGCGTTAGACCATCCACATGAATTACTTTGAACGAGCAAAGAATTTGGAACATTCAGAAGTGCCTTGTCAGTTCCAGTGCACGCACAGTGCAAATGTCAGACTCAAAATATAAAAATAAACAATATTGTCGCAGCTATTGAAATGACTTGCTGTTTTCGTTGATCTTAAGAATATAAAAACTTGATACACATTGAGGTTGGGAGATTCTACTGAGAATTCTCTCCTGAGGAATGATGACGTTTGGTATAAAATAGCTTCAGCCTCTGAGTGACTTCGTTCAAAAGGTTGCAACACATAACAACACAATGGATTTACTTTAGTTTAGTTTCGAGATGCAGGCCCTTCGGCCCACCGAGTCCATGCCGACCAACAATCACCCGTACACTAGTTCTATCCTGCAGACTAGTGCAATTAACGTACAAACCTGGATATAAGGAATGGGTGACGTTTTGGGTCGGGACCCTTCTTGAGACCCAAAATGCCATCCATTCCTTCTATCCAGAGATGCTGCCTGTCTCACTGAGTTACTCCAGCATTTTGTGTCTATCTTCGGTGTAAACCAGCATCTGCAGTTCCTTCCTACGCATAACGTACAAAGCTGCGCATCTTTGAAGTGTGGGAAGAAACTGGAATGCTCAGAGAAATCTCACGCAGGTCACAGGGAGAACGTACAAACTCTGAACAGACAGCACCCGTAGTTAGGATCGAACCCGGGTCTGTGGGGCTGTAAGGCATCAACTCTACCGCAGCACCGCTGTGTGGCCCCAATATTTTCTACCGATATCAAATCTGTACCTAACACAGAATGTCTCTGCCGCCCAGTCTCTTGTCAATAGCACACACAGGCAGTGAGTTTCAAAGCCCTCAATCCGAACACATCTCTTCAATTGTTTTTTTAGCAAACACTTATTTTGTTTTACGTGATTGCCATTAGATCTGGTTGTCCATGCCTAATATGGAAACAGTTCGGTGGAAAACATGTCCATTTTTGAAGAGATCAGTCAAATTCCTAATTAATTAAAACATTCTGTTGTCTGGGAGCTCAATCTGGGAGAAAGACAATGTCAACAATGACAGTGAGTGCAGCATTTTACTTTATTGCACAGCCAGCCGCAGCCCTAACCACAACAGTATGGAAAGTTAACTGCTGTGCCACCAACTTTATTCACAGTAGATTAGAACACAAAAGCTTCAAGAAATTTGCATTTAAACACATTTTATTACATCTGAGAAAATATCACAATTTAGTTTCAAGTTTAAATCAAAGTGTAATGAAGTAGACATTTTGTACACAGTGAGATGTCAAGGAAGAGTTTCTTCCCCGAAAAGAACAAAAGTGCTGGAGTAACTCAGCGGGTCAGTCAGCATTTCTGGAGAACATGGATAGGTGATGTTTCAGGTCGGGATCCTTCTTCAAACTGAGTTACTCCAGCACTTTGTGTCCTTTTTTGTACACCAGCATCTGCACTTCCTTGTTTCTAGAGTTTCCTCTCAGTTGGTTGAAGGATAATTGTCTCATTAGGCCACCATGGAAACTCTTTATTTTATCACTGGATCTTTAATATTCTCCTGAACAAAGAGAGAAAAGGAGAATGAGGTTTCTGCTCGGCCACACCTGAAAGACGTTGTTATATTCATTCATTACGCTGTTTGGGCATGGCAGAGGTTTGGGCTTGGACCCACAATCTTCTAAATCTGATGCAAGGGCAACACCAGCTGAGCAAACATTTTCATCAGGTGTGGGAGGAACTGCAAATGCTCGTTTAAACTGAAAATAGACACAAATAGGTGACGTTTCAGGTCGAGACATTTCTTCAGACCGAGAGCCAGGGGCAAGGGGAACGAGGAGAAATGATTGGAAGATATGCAAAAAAGCATCGATAATCAAGAAAATATGAGAAGCACAATAGGCCATTGTAGACTGTGGGATAGGTGACAATGAGTATACAGACATAGCAACAGACCAACAGTGAAATTAGTGCGAGGTCTAGGGGATCTGACTTGCGAAGCTTACTTCGAGTAGACGATATCAAGTTTATCCCAAATTCTTCCCAGCTTACATAAGTTCCCAAGGAGTTAGACTAAAACTGATTCACATGACAGTTAAGCAGCCATCTCCTTTCACCCTACAATTATTTAATTTACTGTGAATAGACGTTAATTTAGATGAGAAAAGTTCGATAGTATGAGCCAGACGTTGTGATGAGTGATCTGCTTAAAGCAGTCAAGTTACCTGCAGCTACAAAAATCATGCTTGGCGTCACAAATAACCATAACCATGGAATTTACATTTTGCTCTGTTTAAAAACGCAGGCAAGAATGTCTGCAATTTTATGGATTAATTCCAACAGAATTCTGTCTTGATAAGCTGATTGTGATCTGGTGTCTTTTTCTGGGAAGCATCCATTTGGGAGGTCTGGCAGAGTTACAATCTTCCTCCCCCTTCTCCCTTCTACTCAATCATTTACCAGCTGTACATTTATGAACTGGCGTGTTTTAATGTAGGCAATATTTTACAATAATGAGGCCATTCATATTTTATCTTTTTCAGTGATAGTCTTGAAACTTAACCCCTTCTGTTCAAGTAATAATCTTTCCACAAGTTTATATCATCAATAACTACGGGTACAGATTTTCTGTATATTAAATGCTCTGCACCCTAAATTCACGTATGTCGGAGGGGTTTCTGATTTTCATGCAGGGTATTTGCCCGCTTCCAACTGTCGTGTAAATTTTCCCTCTGCGTCATTAAGCACATTAATTGCCCATGTCCATTATTAATTATGACGCAGGTCAGGGAAGAACATTACCACTAAATATGTTATTAATGGGGCAATATATTCATCTGTGAACAGGAAAGTCAAAGAGCAGATGAGCACAGTGGCATATTTACTCATGCCATTGCTACTGGTCAGACATGGCTGGAACCTCTATAATTTTGTGGACAGAAATGATAGCACAGACAGCTGAGGGAGTTCCAAGAATATACCTTTTAGAAGAGGAATATTCATCTTCATCATGAAATATCGGCACTATATTACGGCAGAGAGATATCAAATATTTGTGTTCACCAATGTGCCACTGATCCAACAACATGCCATTATATCCTCCATACTTTTAATCAAGCTCTTCTAGTAAGCTCTTCTAGTACACCTATAACACTGGTGCATACCAAATAATATATAATATAGATAATTGCCTAGCTAAACTATTAAACATCTACGAAATGATGGAAGGATGCTATCAATCAGCATTTGTGGACAGGTATCACATACAATTAGGAAGGTAAACCGTATCTTGCCCTTTATCAGAAGAGGACTGCAGTACATTGTAAGGACATTTTTCTAAGCTTGTAAAGAGGGGTTGATAAAGATCTCTCGACATTGGCAGGGAATTGGATGATGAGAGATGATCGCAGGAGAATTGTAAGGACATTGACAGGATAATTGCTGCTCCTGGCTGGGGAATCGCAAACCACATCACATATTCATAGGAGATTGGGTTGATCATTTAGGACTGGCATGAGAAGAAATGGCTTTATTTCTTGATTGCAAGGCACTGAATCTCTCGTGGAGAGCTGTAAAGGTCCATTATATAGGTAGACATGTGTAGGAAGGAACTGCAGATGCTGGTTCAAACCGAAGATAGACACAAAATGCTGGAGTAACCGAGTAGGACAGGCAGCATCTCTGACGAGATATTATGGGTGATGTTTTGGGTCAAGACCCTTCTTCAGACTGAAGGTCTCGGGAAAGGGAAACGAGAGATATAGTCGAGTGATATAGAGCAACTAGAGAGGAAGGTTGTAGAACTCTCAGCGGGGAGAGGAGGAGAACTTCTTCAAAGTAGGCATACCTTGAGGAGATTTTGCAGTGGAGCAGACAAAATGTATAGGAAGGAACTGCAGCTGCTGGTATAAACCGAATATAGGCACAAAATGCTGGAATAACTCAGTAGGACAGGCAGCCTCTCAGGAGAGAAGGAATGGATGACATTTCGGGTCGAAACCCTTCTTCAGACGAATTCAATGAGATCAAAAGGTTTTTAAACATATGGGGGATTGAGGACATGTGGGGTCTGGTGGAAAAGTAGACAAAGCACAGGCCCAGGCCTGATCTTGTTGAGTGGCAAAGCATGGTGAAGGGCCACATTACCTAGTCCTGCTTCCATTCCTTGCATTCTCATGATTTACCTTCACGAATCTGTGTGAAATATGGATGAAAATGGTCCAAAAATCTATTAAAACTAACTTAAAAGAATGAATGCACTGAATAAATTAAACCCATAACATTTATAAAATGCCTGAGGCTCCGCCAGTATCTCGAGGACTTTATTTGGTGAGTGTTGAGTCAATGTTCAAAGGGACAATGTCCGATCACTAGCGTTTGATGAATAAACAGTGAGGAACCGCAGGTCTTCATTGCAAAAACGATCAAAGGTAAGGCCTGGCTGAGATTGTACCCAGCTCTGGCAAGACCTTATTTGAAGCACAGTGGCGCGGCGGTAGAGTTGCTGCCTTACAGCGCTTGCAGAACCAGAGACCTTGGTTCTATCCCGGCTATGGGTTCTGACTTTATGGAGTTTGTACGTTCTCCCCATGACTGCGTGGGTTTTCTCCGAGATATTCGGTTCCCTCCCACACTCCAAAGATGTACAGGTATGTAGGTTAATTGGCTTGGTGTATGCGTAAATTGTCCCTAGTAGTAGGATTGTGTTAATGTGCGGGGATCTCTGGTCGGTGTGGACTCGGTGGGCCGAAGGACCTGTTTCTGCGCTGTATCTCTAAACTAAACTAAACTAAACTTTGGTCTCCATCCATCAAGGGGGAGATAATGTAGCAACATTTCACCAGGTTCACTCCAGGATCGAAATGGTTGATGAGAGAGAGAGCACAATTGACTTAAATTCTTATGTTTAGAACAATGTGAGTTAACTCGTTGCTCCTGATCTTCTGCCTGCTCTAATCTTTTCTATTCACGCATTTGAATGCAAGTGTAGCGATTAATTTATTTGCTAAGGAAAGTTGTGTTGTTACCTTAGATGCTTAAAAGCTCCATTCACTTTCAATTATCACACATAAATATTTAAGTGAAGATCTAAATGAACTAGAACATATTCACAAAATGCTGGAAAAATGCTGAAGAAGGGTCTGAAACGTCACCCATTCCTACCATCCAGAGATGCTGTCTGTCCCGATAAGTTACTCCAGCATTTCATGTCTATCCTACTTCTAGGGACAATTTACACGTACACCAATCCAATTAACCTACATACCTGTACGTCTTTGGAATGTGGAAGGGAACCGAAGATCTCGGAGAAAAGCCACGCAGGCATGAGGAGAACATACAAACTCTGTCAGCATTTGCAGTTCCCTCCTACACAGTACATATTCACTCTACCTGATCAATGTCTACATGTTGGAGAAAGTGGTCTTCAAAGGCGGCCTTTGGGGACTTCCGGTGGCGCCATGGAGTAACAAGAGGCGCAGCATCGAGCTCTGCTCCCATTAATTCCTGAAAAAAAGACGGTTTGGAAGATGGGACCAATTTAAAAATACTCACCAGAGCTGTTTGACGGTGTGTAAGTGACATCATCAGAAGTCGCCGCGAAATAACGGAGAATAACGGCAGTTTTAAATTAAAAAAGGGAACCCTCATCAGAAGCTTGCAAAACCTGCTGCAAGACCTGCTACAAGATTTTACCTAAAAGAACTTGGTAAAACTCCTCAAACATCAGCTGAAAGCTCAGAAGAAGATTCTCGAAGTCCTCCTACAGAAATGAATTCATAGGAAGGACAGATGGAGCAATTGGAACAATTGGTAAGAACTTCAGTTACTAAAGATATTTCTAAATTGATAGAAGATGGGAACGCCGTGCTGGACAAAATTATCTCTAAAAAAATTAAACACGGTAATGAGGAAGTGGTGCTGAAAATTGATAACTTAAATAAACGTGTTGAAGAAATTAAGGAGGATTTAAACAAGAAAATTAAGCAGGTTAAAAAGGACTGTAACAAGAAGTTTGATTCAATTCTCAAGACTACTGCAAAATACGATTCGGTTATGGAGGAAATGGAAAATACGGTGACTGAGATGTCTAAGGAGATAAAGAGACTGAGAAAGGAGCAAGAAAGTACTGGGGGGCAACTTGCCAAAATGAATGATAAATGCCTGGACTTGGAAGCAAGATCGAGAAGGCAGAATTTAAGAATAGTTGGAGTAAAAGAGGGAAGGGAAAGTGGAAAAAACCACCGGGAGTTTGCTGCCAACTTACTTAAACAAGTATTTAAGCTGCCTGGAACACTGAGAATAGACGTGGCTCACCGGGTTCGACGCAAGGCTCAAGCAAGCTCAGCTGCCCCCCCCCCCCCCCCCCCCAAGACAGATCATAGTGAAATTTCATGACATCTCTGCTCTGGAGGAAATTATGAAACTGATTCCATATGGACCGAATTTGACATTTGAAGAGGATAACCTAAGAATCTTCCGTGACTATCCAGCTGAAATTGCCACAAAGAGAGATATGTTCACAAAGACAAGAATGATTTTGAAAGGAATCACTGGTGTAAGATATGGAATAATGTATCCTGCAAACATGAGAATTACTTATAATTCTGTTGAACGTGCCTTCACAGATCCAGAAGAGGCATTTAAATATGCAGAAGGTATCGTAAAGGAGGTCGACTGATTATCAGGAGTTGGTCTCTCATAATATTACAGAGGAGAAGCGGCGAAGATAAGACTTTTTAATGAAAAAGCCAGCTCTTGTTAAGATGGCGGATTCTTCCACTAGGCGATGGCTAAACACTTTTTCTCTGGAATGTCAATTCAAGGTCAAACTCTATGTTTCACTCTGAATGAAGGACTTAGAAAACAAGTGAAGCCGAGGTGGAAAACAAATGGAATTTGGGAATACGAAAAAATAATACTAATGGACTTGTATACAAAAATGTATGACTTAAGAAACATACATTAATACTTATATACTAACATAAAACAATTAACTAACAGAACTAACTCAACAACAATAACCCACTACTGTGTACTATTGATGCACAGCGTAATTATGCCTGATTCCCCTAAGGAATCATTGCTCACGATGCTAATTAACTCCTAAGTATAAGGATAATGAGTTAAATATGATCGATAAGTATTAACAATATACTAACAAATTTAATGGATATAGCAGATCTAGTCTAAGCTGTGCATAAAGGAGGGGGGAGGAGACTTAGATACTTGGAAACTATCCAAGGGTCTGAATCTGGTTAACCGCTCTGGAACCTGCTGTTGTCTAATATTAAAAAATGGGACTTAATTAGGGAGTGAAATGTAATAATTGTCAGTACATAGACATACACGGGTATATAACTCACATAGTTACTGGTATATTTTAGCGTATACTGAAAGTTGGAATTTTTGAAGATGCATTTGAATAGTTAGATTTGAAATGCGTTTTATGTTATATATATTTTTCAATTTTGAACCGGCCTTTCTTCCTTTTAATAATAATTGGTCAAGGGGGCAGAGCGGAATGTATAACAACATCTACGGAAGTCTACAAGAACTTACCTACCACCTTTAGGTGGTTTCTTTTTTATAATATCTTTATTTTTAGATATTATATTATCACTTTTTGTTTTTCAATTACTTTTTCACCACTTTACACTTTCTCGTCTTTTTAAGGTCTATTTTGAAGGGGGGATGTCAACAAAATTTAACAACTGTGGATGACCACCCATCACCTAGAGTTCTGATGTACTTGGTTGCACCATATGACTTAAGGGTATTAACACGATTTACAATGCAGGACTATAAACAAAAGAAAACTGGAGGAATCACGTTTTGTAGCTGGAATATAAGGGGCGCTAATGAACCGACTAAAAGGGGTAAGATTTTTGCCCAATTAAAAGCACTCAATTCTGACTTTTTTTTTTACAGGAAACACATTTGAAACATCAAACACAGATAAGATTGAAGGCAAATTGGATTGGGCAAACATAACTACTCTTCATTTACTTCTAAATCTAGAGGCACAGCTATTATTATTCGTAATGGTATACCATTTAAATCAAAGAATATCATAGCAGATAAAAAGGGAAGGTATGTTATAGTTACGGGAGAAATTCACTCTACCCCACTTACTATGATAAACATTTATGCCCCCAACTTTAATAACCCTCAATTCTATTAAAATTCTGGATATAATTTCAGTTTAACTATCAAAATGTGATAATGGGGGGAGATTTCAATTGTGCTCTAGATCCATGTCTGGATAAATCAGCAAAACAAAAAAGGACTAACATAAAATCTAAAACTAGTGAACTAAATACATACATAAAAACACAAACATAACAGATGTATGGAGAATCGCTAATCTAGTTGGAAGGAAATACACATTTTATTCAACGGTACATGAAACGTATTCACGTGTCGAATATTTTTTAGTGGACACGAAATTAATTCCGTACACATACAACTCGAAATATCATAATAGTATTATTTCTGATCACTCGCCGTTAACTTTTTTTCTTAAAATTAGAAGGAATGTCTGATAAAAAATCGTTCTGGAGGTTTAACCCCCAAATTATAAACAACTCACATGGTTGTACATATTTAAAACAGCAGATGAAATTCTTCTTTGAGACTAATGATACACCGGGTATCTCACCCTCCTTATTATGGGAAATGTTTAAGGCATTCATTAGAGGAACTATCATTTCATATCAAGCTTTCCAAAATAAAAAGATCAACAATGAACAATTGCAGCTAGAACAACAAATTAGACAATTAGATCTAGATAATGCCAAAGAACCAACCATAGATAAACATAATAAGATAACAATACTGAAATACAAATTAAATAAAACTTTATCGGCAAGAATAATAAAATTATTTCAAATTACAAAACAGGAAAACTTCGAATTCCGTGATAAACCGCATAAACTCTTAGCACGTCAACTGAAAAAACGGGAAACAGAAAATACATTTACTAAAATTAAATCAAATAAAGGTGAATTATTAACATTACCTAAAGACATTAACAAAAAATTTGCTCAATTTTATCAAAATCTATATACATCTAAAACCTCAGCAGATAATATTAAAATTACAAACTTCTTAGACAATTGTAATCTTCCAAAACTCAACATGTTGGAACAAGAGGAATTAGGAGCTCAGATTACAATTAAGGAAATAGAAGAAACAATAAATTTGTTGAAGAATGGTAAAACGCCAGGACCACGTGGCTTTAGCAATGAATTCTATAAAAGATTCTACGAGATAATTTCATCATCCTTACAAAATTTATATATACATGCTTTTAAAGAAAATATACTACCAGAAACACTTACCAAGTCATCTATTACACTTATGCCTAAAAAGGATAAAGATCTAGAAGACCCAGGCTGACATAGAGCCATAGCACTCCTAAATACAGTAAAAAATATTAGCAAACGCCCTAGCGAGAAGATTAAATATGTTAGCAAACTAATAAACCCCAATCAAACGGGGTTTATACGCATGACATACTCATTCAACAATTTGAAACGTCTGTTTAATATAATGTACTCACATAAAACTGAAGAGGAAGACTTATCAATTATTTCACAGGATGCAGAAAAAGCATTTGATCAAGTAGCATGGCAATATCTATTTAAAATATTGCAAAAAATCAATATGGGAGAGAATTTTATCTCATGGGTAAAAGTATTTTATGACAAGTCGACGGCTAGAAAACTGACTAATAACATATTATCCCCGAAATTCCAATTATCAAGGGGCAATAGACAGGGGTGTGTACTATTGCCCCTGCAGACGACATATTATTATATAGTACTAATTCACAAATTAGCATACCAAATATATTAAATTTAATAAAGGAATTTGGGTCCTCTTCAGGACATAGAATAAATTGGAATAAAAGCAAAATTATTACGATAAAACCTCAAGAGCCGACACATCTGTTGAAATTCCCTTTTAGAATTGCAACAGAAAAATTCAAGTATTTGGGTATCCAAATTACTAGAAAATATTAAATCATTATTTAACGCAAACTACATGCCTTTACTAACTAAATTGAATATGTTGATTAAATCCTGGAAAACATTGCCGATGTCCTTAGGCAGAATAAATGCTATAAAAATGATATTTTTACCACAAATACTGTACCTATTTCAATCATTACCAATATATTTACCAAAAGAATTATTTAAAAAACTAGACTGATATTACAAATTTCATACGGGACTATAGATCACATAGAATTCAAAGAAAAAATCTGTGTGAACCTAAAGAATTCGGGGGACTGACACTCCCCAATTTGTTGTACTATTGGGCAGTGAATATTAAAAATATAATTTACTGGTTGGACAGTTCTGCCCAACAAGTAGAGTGGATAAGAATGGAGAAAGAGGATTCTTACCCTATAATATATGAACGATTCTTATTTTTCCAATGAAACTGAACAATATAGTATATAAGAAGAATCCAATTATTTAATAATACAAATTTGGAAACAAATAAAATTAACTTTAAAATTAAGAAACTCATCACTTCTTTCCCCAATAGTTAACAATCCCTCATTCAAACCATCTATTATTGATAAAACATTTATCCATTGGGAAAGAATAGGAATTAAAATGATTGGAGATATGTATGAAATGGGAAAACTTCTATTATTCCAACAACTACAACTAAAATATAATCTGAAAAGTAATCAATATTTCAAATACCTTCAAATTCAAGATTATTTGAACAAACACATACAGGGATATCAAACTCTAACCTCAGATTTATTAGATGAAGGACTGAACACAAAGGCAGAATCAAGCAATTTAATATTATATTTATAAAATATAATTTTAAATATAGAAACACCAATGACAGAGGCAATTAGAAGGGACTGGGAAGAAGAATTATTGATAAAAATTCCAAAAGACAGATGGGAAAATATATGTACATAAATGTTTGATTAATGCAAGGCATAACTTAATTCAGTTTAAAATTTTACATAGACTATATTACTCGGAAACTAGACTGAATAAAATATTTCCAAATGTTTCCCCCATTTGTGACAAATGTCTAACTCAATATGCCACAACAGCACATTCCTTTGTCTCGTGTACAAAACTTCATAAATTTTGGAATGAAATCTTTGGAACTTTTACAAAACTATTTAACTAAAATTGAACCCCAATACAGAACTGATTATCTTCGGATCAATGGAAGAGGGACGTAAGCTAACTATGTTCCAAGAATCTCTCTTTAATTATGGTTTAATAACAGCAAAAAAACCTATACTTAAATTTTGGAAAAAACGCATCCACGCCAACGTTTAAAATGTGGATTTCAAATATGTCGGAAACGTTACATCTTGAAGAAATGAGATTCCTCCTATTAGGCAAAGTAGACCAATTCTTAAAGATTTGGTCTCCTTTTATTGACTTCTTACAAGCATATGGTGCAACATAACCTTAGAAATTATATGGTTCAGAACCGGGTGACGGGTGGTTAAAGATATTAAATAGATATATCTCTCCTAATTTCTTTTCCTTCTTTTTTCTTTTTTTTAATCTCTTTAGCTTCTTCTTTCTTCTTTCTGTCTCTCTTGCTATTCGTTTCTACTCTCTTGTCTATCTATCTCTTTTTGGGCTCTTCTTATTATATCCCGAATTAGCACCATCACCATTGCCTACGACATTCTCTATTTTCTTCTTTCTATCACTGTTCTTTTATTATTAAATTAAAAATAAGAAGTTGTACGAAAACTGTAATATATTTACATGCATCAGGTACTTAGGTACCACATTACTGTATTTACTTCTAACAATTTTTAATTTATTTGTAATTTTAAAAATGGCGGCCTTCTATTTTCTTACCATTCCTGATAAAATTGGTAAAGGAAATCTGGTCAGGAATGCAATAATCATCTTATATCCTGCTTATATAAAAATCAATAGGGAAAAAAGTCATGAGAATGGTTATGAAGGCATCATTTTAATCGGTCCATGTATTAGTGCAGGGCAATGGTTGGTTCTGAAGGAAGCTTATTGACCCAAAATGTTAACTCTATTTTTCTCTTCACAATTCCAATTTGCCCTGTTGAGTATTTCCAGCATTTTATTTTTGTACTGGTTGCCTAGCTGCCAAACTCAATCAATCCTTCTCCTCTAAAAGGGGGAACTATTGTACCTCAGTATTCTGGGGACCAGCCAAGAATGCATGAAATGGGAAATTGAGCAATTCTTAGTATCATTTTCCAGGTATTTATTTTCTTATGTGGGTTTGCAGATTTTTAATGGAAAAGTTGCAGTGTGGCTATCTATTCTGATTTATACCATACAGGCTATTCAGACAAAATTATTACACAACAGTGTAATGCCTATGGCACTCTACTTGGAGAGAGGAAGCAAAGAAATAAAATCAAGTTACCTCACCCATGAACCTCCCCTGCCCACTGAATCTGTTATAGATGTCCTCAAGAATTCCTGTGAATAGGCAATACTCAGTTTCTACGAGCATCTTAAGAGCAGTTTTGATGCAAAACATGTACAAGTGCCATAGCAAGCAGCAAATTAGTAATGGTATAATGTTACCTTAAACTAAATGTTTTTAAATATTTTGCTTTAAGTATACCAATGAAAATGAAAGGGTAAAGGAGTTTATTTTTGTTATCAAAATGTATTAATAGCATTAAAGAACATAGAACATAGAACAGTGCAGCACAAGAACAGGCCCTTTGGCCCACAATGTCTGTGCGAAACATGATGCCAAGACCATTACTTATCTACCTGCACATAACCCATATCCCTCCATTCCCTGCATATCCATATACCTATCAAAAAGTATTTAAAACGCCACTATGATATCTGCTTCAACCATCACTCTGGAAGACCATAGCAGGCACTCAGCATCCTCTGTGTTTAAAAACGCCAATCACATATCCTTTGCACATCTCACTTTAAAGCCATGTCCTCTGGTACTCTGGTATTTCTTTTTTCCACCCTTAGAAAAAGATTCTGACTGTCTATCCCATCTATGCCTCTCATAATTGTACATACTTCCAGCAGAACTCCCCACAGCTTTTGGCATTCCAAAGAAAACAATCCAAGTCTTTGAAAACCTCTCCATGTAGATTATACCCCCCTTCCTGTAATGGAGCAACAGAACTGCACAATACTCCAAACGTGGCCTAACCAAATTCCTATAATGCTGCATCATGACTTCCTGACTTGTACTCAGTGCCCCGTCCTATGAAAACAAGCATACCATATGTCTCCTTTATCACTCTATCTACTTATTTCAGAAAAACGTCTGATCTGAATTGAATGTGGAGTTCTGTGTAATTAATGGCATGTAAAATTGAGTACACAAAATTAAGCGCAGAGACACTTTTTTTGGATGCCACATTGATTCAATGTTGGCAATTACTGCGTACATGAACAATAGATGTTTGAATGGCACTGGATAAGCAATGCTTATTTGACATCTGGAAAGGATTCTGAGGAATAACATATATATGCATTGGATAGACAATCTGAAGAAGGGTCTCGACCTGAAACGTCATCTATTCCTTTTCGCCAGAGATGCTGCCTGACCCACTGAGTTACTTCAGTTTTTTGTGTTTGTCTTCTCCAATTAGGGATAGTCAGCATGGTTTTGTGTGTGGGAGATTGTGTCTTACAAATTAGATTGAGTTTTTTGAAGAGGTAACCAAAAGGATTGATGAGGGCAAGACCATAGATGTAGTCTACATGAACTTGAGCAAGCCCTTTGATAAGATGCAGCATGGTAGGCTGTCGGGAAGGTTAGATTGCAAGGGATCCGGGGAAAGCTAACAAACTGGATACAGAATTAGCTTCATGTAAGGAAGCAGAGGGTGGTGCTGGAAGGATGTTTTTTCCAGAGTGAAGGCCTGTGTTGAGTGGTGTGCCTCATGAATTGGTGCTGAGCCCATTGCTGTTTGTGGTTTGTATTACCAACCTGAATGAGAACGTACAAGTAATGACTAGTAAGTCTGCAGATGTCAATAAACTTAAAAATGTCAGCAGACTCTTGATCAGTTGGGCAGCAGGACTGAGGAATGACTAATGGAGTTTGATGCAGATAAGTGTTAGGTGTTACATTTTGGGAAGTCAAACCAGGGCAAGACCTTCACAGTGAATGGTGAATTCAGGATTGTTGTAGAGCAGATGGCTGTAGGAGTGCAGGTACATAATTCCTTGAAAGTGGAGTCACAGATAGATAAGGTGGTTAAGGTGGCTTTTGGTACATTAACCTTCATCTGTCAAAGTATTGAATATGGAAGTCAGTCTGAAGAAGGGTTTCGACCTGAAACATCACCCATTCCTTCTCTCCAGAGATGCTGCCTGTCCCGCTGAGTTACTCCAGCATTTTGTGTCTACCTTCGATTTAAACCAGCATCTGCAGTTCTTTCCTACACATAGAAATTAGTACGTTATGTTGCAGTTGTACAAGATCTTGGCGAGGCTATTCTTTGAATACTGTTTCAACATTGGTTATCCTGCTGTCAAAGTTTGTTTCTTAAAAAGCAGATAGCAACAAAATTGTTAAATGTAATTCATGGCAATCTTTAATTGATTCTTCAGACAGGAGTGGCAAGATCTTCAATGAGCACAAATGTTGCTCAGTGCTTCTCGGGCTCCACTCACAGAACAAAGGAAAGTTAGCACAATTATACATTTTTCTAATCAGTAAAACACTCCTACCAAGTCAGAATATGGCATGACTGAAAGATTCTATCGCTTTTCAGAATATAGGAAAAGCTGGGTCCAAATCAGGCTCATCCAATAACACATTATTACTTATCTCTGGAACGTCAGCTATTTTTTTCAATCTTGGCTTCTTTATGGCCTTGAAAGAGCACATGATACGCAGGCTTCCATCGTAATGTCTTTATTAAAACAACAACCTGTCCTCCATATTGTATTCCATATAATATGCAAAGTCATTCAGACTGGGCACCGAGCCATTCTTTTGTCCTACTAGATCATGCTTTTGTAGAAGAACGACTCCATTTTAGATTTGACTATTAGATTTGACTATTAGCTCTTTCACTGCTATAGGAAGGATGTCATTAAGCAGCAAATGCTGCAGAGAAGACATACAAGGTTGTTGCGAGGACTTGGGGGCCTGAGCTATATGCAGAGGTTGGGCAAGCTAGGAATCTATTCCTTGGAGTGTAGGAGGATGAGGGGTGATCTTATAGACGTCTATAAAATCATGATAGGAATAGACAGGGTGAATGCATAGTCTTTTACCCAGGGTAGGGGAATCAAAAATAAGGGACATAGGTTTAAGATGAGAGAGACACCTGAGAGGCAACATTTTCACTCAGAGGGTGGTGGGTATATGGAATGAGCTCCCAAAGGAGGTAGTTGAGGCAGATACGAAAACAGCATTTGAAAGGCACCTGCACGGGTACATGGATTAGAAGGGTTTAGAGTGATATGGGCCAAATGCGGGTAAATGGATTTGATGGCTTTGATCTAAGCCCCTTGCTTAGATGGCGCACCTTGGTCACATGGAAGAGTTGGGCCCAAAGGTCTCTTTCCATGCTGTATAACTCTGACTCTCTCAGAACTGCGAGCTTAGTATACCAACTAAAAACGCTCCCTAACCACGCCAAACATTAATTCATCACAGGGAAGACACTCCATCAATATCTCTTAAAGGGATCATGAACTAATGATAATGACAGATTTCTGTTGGACTCCATAAGTCATTCAGCGTCAAGTTTGAGGACCTGGTGGGGCTGTAGCCTTTCATAATTCTAGCGATCCAGGTTCAATTCTGACCACTGGCACTGTCTGTGTAAAGGTTGCACGTTTTTCGCATGGAGTGGCGTGGTTCCCTCATCCTAAAGACTTAAAAGGTTAATTGGCCATTGTCAATTGTCCACAATACTTGGCTGTGGGTGGAGTTGATGAGATGTTTCTGAAGATAAAATGGATTTCGTTAGGATTAGTATAAATTAATAATTGATGGTTGAAGGTCTGAAGAAGGGTTTTGACCCAAAACGTCACCTATTCCTTTTCTCCAGATTCCTTTTCTCCAGAGATGCTGCCTGACGCACTGAGTTATTCCAGCATTTTATGTCCATCCACCTTTTACGGGCCAGGCATTAAGTCTGGTACGCTTCTTGCAGCAGAAGCAATGATTCTTGTGCTCTCAGCAGCCATTTTCCGAGCGACCTGAATTTTGCTCCTTTGTGTCACGTGCATGGTCTGCTTATGAATGAGAACCACACATGAGAACTATGAGCCAAAGTGAGTGAGAATAAAGTTTGGTTCACATTAGTGTGAAAAATCTCAAACGAATTGTGTCTTTTGTGCTGAAAAGCATAAAAAAGCCCTTCAGCAAATGTCAAGTGCAATTATTTCAACTGAATGAGCTCTGTAGCATCTGATGTTTTGGTCAGTGCCAGAGAACCACGAATAATTACTTGGCCTTTTACTATTTTCACACATTTTCTAATTTATTTATTTCCTTTTCATTTTTGCAAAATTCCTTGGCATAAAAAGTTTGGAACTTCTATTTTTAATTTTTTTAGATTTCCAGAATCTGCAGTTATTTTTTTGATTTTCACTTCTAAAAATTCTCAGCATCTAATATTTGTTGGTGTTAATGATGGCTTAAAATTGTTTCCGTAAATTAGTTCTTGGTTGGATAATCAGAAATATTTAGCTGCATACTTATCATTAAAGATGTAACTGGATGTTTCCCCTTAGTTCTCTAGTATATTTGTTCTAGTGTTTTATCGAGTCATAGAGAGTGATACACGTGGATTATAGGCCCTTCGGCTCAACTTGCCCACATCGGCCAACATGTTTAAGAAGAACTGCAGGTGCTGGAAAATCGAAGGTAGAAAAAATGCTGGAGAAACTCAGCGGGTGAGGCAGCATCCATGGAGCGAAGGAAATAGGCAACGTTTCGGGTCGAAACCTGACGTCTAAAGAAGGGTTTCGACCTGAAACGTTGCCCATTTCCTTCGCTCCATAGATGCTACCTCACCCGCTGAGTTTCTCCAGCATTTTTGTCTACCTTCGGTCAACATGTCCCAGCCACACTGGTCCCACCTGCCTGCGCTTGGTCCATATCCCTCCAAACCTGTCCTATCCATGTATTTGTCTAACTGTTTCTTAAACGTCAGGATAGTCCCAGCCTCAACTACCTCCTCTGGCAGCTTGTTCCATACACCCACCACCCAATATGTGAAAAAGTTACCCCTCAGATTCCTATTATAATAATTTTAATGTATTTATCGCCTTATATTATGTGCCTATTGCCTTATTATATATAATAATATAACCATTGGCATATATTCTGTTGGTCATAGCATAATAAACAAGCAGTGTACACAGGGTCTTTCACCAATCTTTGTTTCCTGGTTGTGTATTTTATTTTACAATTGTCCATCTTGTAAAATCACAATTGTGAGAACCCTAAATCTCCGAAACATAAGAAGCATTTAAAATTCCTTTTATCATCACGGATATTCTCAAGAAATTAATACATTTGCAAGAGTAAGGTGTAGGTCAACATAATCAAAGTTAATGACATTTTTGCAAAATGGATTGGGGAATGGACGAGTATCCCTGAAATAATCCGTGCTGGAGAAATTAATAAAGAATTTTATGAATGTGTCTTTGTCCCGGGGGAGTCTTCCATAAAAGGTTAACATGCTATTGCCCAAACATATGCTTAATATTATAACCTCTCAGCCAAACCCTCCAAGGGTCTAGCATTTTGCTTTCCGTGTATAAATTTTCTTAGCATCTTGCAAAGTAAAGATGAATTCACCTTTTAAACAGAAATAATGCATTTATGCTCAATTATTTCTATGATTTACACTTCATATCTCAGTAACAGATGTGCGAGTGTGCATATATGGGGAAGTAATATATTCAGATATAATTTTGTATGAGGATTGCATTGATGCTGCAAATTGCTGATCTTGCCATCTTACTTGATGATGCTATTCAAATATGTAATGATGTAAATGGCATCCAGCTCAAAAAACAAACAGACCTCTCTAAAGAAAATGTTTTAAAGTTACATCAAATCTAGCGCACATTACATTTATGATAACGTACCATATAATTGTATAAATGTAATCTACACCATAAATTTACCATTTACATTTTATTGTAGATTGTGCAAATAAGATTAACGTTTTGCCAAAGTATTTAACTAAATATCAGGTCTATATAGGAGGATTACCTCCCATTAGTATTAATGAGAGAGCCATCAACAGGATTTTTTTTCAAGTTGGAATATTATGACATAACTTATTTGCAAATTCGATTTGCACAATTCATAGAGCAGCAGCTGAAATGGAAACCAAAGTCTTTGACAACACTTCTTTGGGTGCTCACCTACAGTATATTCCCTTGACAGGAAACTGTAGGTTTAAACCTAAGGCATAGAGTAGGAAATGGACATATGGGAAGGTGAGTAACTCCAATCTATTCGCTAAATTACGTACTATCTTGACCTGAGAAACTATTACCACTATTTTAGCATCATTGCATCAAAATCCTAAAACTGCCATGATCACAATGAATGGCGGTGCTGGCTCGAAGGGCTGAATGGCCTCCTCCTGCACCTGTTTTCTATGTTTCTATGCTTGTGAAATAGCCCAAAAATAGTTTACCTCCATCTAATCGTGATTCATATCGGACGGACTCACAACAGGTATGTCATCTGAATGCTCCAAAGAAGACTGCGTAGGTCGGTAGTATGAAGGATAGATAGGCATTTGTTAAATTTAAAAGTAAGAGTAAACAAGCTTACAGTTTGAAGTTTGATCTTTATTTTATGAGGAGTTACGATGAGCGATTACGTGAAGAAGGCCATCAGCCTGCATGCGCATCAATCTTCAAAGCAGCGGTGTGAAATCAGAGATAATAATGGTTGAACTGAAGATTAGAGAAGAGTAGAACTACCGGATGACCTTTATGATATGAGGGTTGGGAGCGGTGGGCATGTAATCGCTCACCGTAACTCCTCATAAAATAAAGATCAATTTCTCGTAAATTCTCGTTTAATTTTACTATTTTACTTCGGAGGCACGTGAGTGACTATGTGGTGATTTCAAAGCTCTGTGATTTCATGCCGGAAACGAGTCCATGCGTTACTCACTGCATGAAGTGACCATGGATGAGTGAAAAAGATTAATGTATTCAGACATGACTTAGTTTGTTCAAATGCTGATGCTTAATCATCAAAAGAATAGTGACCCCTTTCATCCAGGGGGAAACTATAAAACAGAATCTAAAATGGAGTTGGCAAACACCCCCGGTTTGGCAATGGGTTATTATAAAATGTTGGGAAAGTATGTTTGTTTAACCATCCTGTTGCTGCTAGGATGTGGTCCAGTGGAATGTACATTACCCTTAGAGCTGATGTAGTAGCAGCCCTGGTGAGATGAGTGTGGAAAATATTAGTATCGACTCAAGCCGAGCCAAAACCCCATTTTTACCACCTGGAGATGGTAGCACTAATACTTCTATGAAGTTTATTGTAACCAAAAAACATTGCTAGTTTGGAGCCTTTAAGGCTCTGGATGACCTAGACATATTTTTGTAAATGTGTGACCACACATCACCGAAGGTTATTGGAGTATGCCATGAAATTAGTTTGATTCCTAACATCCCTGGTTTGTTCTGTTTAATTCAATCAAAATATAAAATATTATGTTATTAGCAGATGCAACCATCCTCTCCATTCGCAATTTATGTAGTGACTGGACCCATGGTACTGATGCCAGTGCCATGAGGATAACAACCTTATGAGAGCCGGCTAAATATAAGGATGTAGCTGGAACCCCCTGGTGAAGTAGTGTTAACATAATGTTAATGTCCCATACTTCCATGTAACTGGGCCTGGGAGAACTTGTGTTAAAGATATCCTATATAATTCTGGATATCAGAGGGTGAGACCCAACAGTGTGGGTCCTGTTTGCTGCAGCAAATATGATGAGAAGGCACGTTGGCACAGTTAATGGCACTGTAACTTAATTATTGTCAAAGACCCATATGAAAATGAACTGTAAGAGTCAGTTATCCGTGCTGTATAGTATGTAACATTTGTGTATTTAAACAAAAACGCTGAAGTGGAAATGTACTGCCTTTTTGTGCTTTCCCTGCACTCTGCAGTGAGCACTACATGGATCGGTCTGACCACCCGAGCCGCAGGAATAGTCGTCTCAGAGTCACAGGTAGAACCAGCAAAGTTTTATGTTTTGAATAACCATATAAGGTTCTATATTATTCCCAACATTAGCGGGAACCATGGCTGCATATGCCAGTCAGGCAGTTTGAAAAGCCTGAAGCGGTATCTTGCTGGATTTATTGCAAGATCTGACTGATGTGGCAGAACGGAGGAAAGACATGCAAGACCCAGTGTGGCAATAATGTATCTCTCGCCACTGTATGCTACATATTTTGCAACTGGTAAATGAGCCTGGATGTAAACATATCGATATTCGGTGTTACATCAAGCCATAATGACATTAAATACTTTGTGATCCAACATCCATTCTGTGTTGTCATTGTTTTCACGTGATGATACCATAGCGTCAAATGAGGTTAGGTAAATATCATAGGATACTTTATTATCAACTTTACTTTATTATACTTGATTGCACCCATGTGACTAACATATACCACCACCATTGTGTATCAACTTGGAGTTGAGCATGCAGATTGTGCATATTCTCACAATAATCTTTAACCTATAGAATGCACCTATGTTTATAGGTAGTTGATACCATTAACTGAAAAAT
The DNA here is from genome assembly GCA_963514005.1 of Raja brachyura. The sequence continues at coordinate 33,771,517 of OY740808.1, forward strand.
TGGTGACTCATGCAAACCGCATCCGCCTCTGTAACTGGAGTTGGCATTCATAATTTCTCATCTTTGAGCACTAGCATCAGTTTGTAATTACAGAAGATGACTGACCAAAATTACTGGAGCAATGCTGAATACTGCCACCATTGTGACTTTGGTAGCTTCAGCTGGTAATAGCATAGGTCTATTAACAATGACCTATATGGTACTTGAGGGGTTAATTGTTTGCACATTGTAAGTTCTGATAATGCAAAGGCTCAATTTACACTGCTGAAACACAGCTGCTATATTGCCAATTACACTTGATGAATAGAAGGCTGCTTAATAACAACAAGGTTGTTACAGGCCTCTGTTAATTCCATCTCTTGCCCCAGGGCAGAGTCCCTGTTAAGTTGATAGTTAAATGTAAATCCCAATAGTCAGTAGTTTTGATTGGTAGCAAATTAAATTTAACTGGATGGATTAATGAACCCCAATTTCTATAAAATATAGTTTGGGGTTGCATCAGTTAATTTTAGTAAAATACAGCATTTAAAACATCATCCATATAGGTGATAACAAATGTTCTTGAGCTCTGAGCAGCCCAAGTATTGGTTTTAGTAATTTGGTAAATAAACCTGGGAGCTAAAGTTAGCCCATTTTGCAACGCTTTAACTATTATCATTGACTCATCCCTATACATTTCAAATATCTCCGGTGATCCCTGTGAATGGGAGCTGAATAGCATGCATCTTTGAGATCGATGCTTGCCATATAGCTCCTATAGAATCAGTAGTTAGACAGTAACAAAGTTTCCTATTTTGAAAGTCTATACTGCACATACGAGTTAAATCTGGATGAAGTGACATCCTCCATCTTTCACCCTGCCCTGAAAGGCAATCCTGCCCATAATACTGGGCCTTCCTCGAAAGACAACTCTGGCCCCAATTCCAAGCCTGCTTGGAACCTATGTATGTTGTGCAGTATAAAGAAATCACATGTATTCGTCAGTTTTTTAAAAACCAGATCTGAATCTCATGTTATCATTGTCCCTTGTACAAAAAACACCAATGTATATATTACCAACCCCACAACCCTATATTTCGGAAGAACCAGACCCACCTACCTCCACGGCTACCGGTGGTCTCATGGTAATTCCAAAGGCCGCTGATGCGGGTTCTTTTTCCCCTCCTTGATTAGTAGGACTGGTAGGGTGCGTGGATTCCACATTTTCCCTGAGACCGGCTTAGGCCTTGGTCTGAAACCTCGCCATACTGAGAACTTTGGCCATGATTCCGTTCCCAGCTTTCAAGCTGCCACCGGCTTCAGTGAACCACTTGCCCCCGATAAGTCTTGGGATAAGTCTTGGGATAAGTCTTACCTGAAAAGAGGATTCGGCGGCTGGTTTCATCTCCTGGATTTCATGCCCTCCGATGTCACCCTGATAGCGCTGTTCACTGCCGGCACTTGTACCGTGAGGGAACTCTTGCCCCTTGCGGGTATTCTGCCAACGGCTGGAGACCAACTCTTCCGGCAGCAACACCTTCGTTTGCGAGTATCTCTTGAAGCCATACGCATGTGCTCCAGTATGTTCCACCGACATACTTTCAATTTTAAAGTCAGTTACACACTGACCACTCACACTCCCCTCCACAGCGAGGGAGATTCGTAGGCAGCCCTGAAAACAGGTGCTGCCACAGGCCCCTGAGGATACCTGCGCTGACATGGCTCCTCCCATGGACCTATATCAGATTTTTGCTCAGACAGGAACTGACCCTGAATGCGCCCCTCCTTAGAGAGGAAGACATTGTGCAGCCCTGAAACAGGTGGCGCTGACGCGGGCCCCGAGGAGACCCGCGCTGATAACTCCTTCCTTTGGAGTATCATTGTGGAGCAACCTCTCCATCAGGTGCTCCATGTGGGTTTAGACGTCCGCAGATGCTATCCATTGAAGGAGGGGAACCCTCCTGGCATGACTCCCCTAGTCCACTAGTCCACAGGCCTGACCGTCTTACCTTTGGTTTTACCCCCTTACTGGGGACCCACAGCGGTCTGGAAGCAGCTGACCGTATGTTGGAGGGTCCCTCCTGGCCTGACTTCCACAGGCCAACCCGACTTGCTGTTGGTTTTACCCCCTTCCTGGGGAACCACAGCGGTCTGGAAACAGCTAAACCCTGTATGTCGGAGGGGGGGGGGGAACCCTCCTGGCCTGACTTCACAGACCTTGCCGGCTTGTGGTTTGTTTTACCCCCTTCCTGGGAACCACAGCCGGTTTGGAAGCCACTGACTGTGTTGTCAGTGACTTTGGGTGGCTAGCCCGATGGCCGGCGGCTACCCGCACTTCCGCGGTCCGTCCAGACTTCGCCACAATTAGTCGAGCAGGTATATCTCTGTCCAGAGATTCCTGAAAAAAAAGAAAACACAAAAACCTGGGAATAAGGTGAAACTTACCTTCAGGTTTAACTTACCACTGGACAGAGCAACGCTACAGCCAGTCGGCTCATTTGCGCAAAGCGAGTCAACGTAATGACGCGCATGCGGGCTGACGGCCTTCTTCACATAGTCACTCACATGACTCCGAAGTAAAATTCAACATCAACACCATTTATTTCAAAAACAAAGATCTTGTGCTGACTTTAAAAAAAAATTATATGTTGTTTTACTTTATATCTTGACCTGGATTGGTCTGTGGTCAAATTGGGGAAAGTCCACGGAAAATCGTCTGATTCCACATGGCTACACATGCATTTCTGAACAGTATGTCGAAGCTGCCAATTTGTACGCAGCTTGCTCCCACACTTAGCAATAACATTATTGATCAGATAATCTGCTTCCTTCCTTAGGGTGGCATGGGGGTGCAGCGGAAGAGCTATTGCCTTGCAGCGCCAGAGACCCGGGTTCGATCCAGACTACAGGTGCTTGTCTGTGCGGAGTTTGGACGTTCTCTCTGTGACCTGCATGGGTTTTCTCCGAGATCTTCAGTTTCTTCCTACAGTTTCCTCCAAAGATGTACAGGTTTGTAGGTTAATTGGCTTGGTATGAATGTAAAATTGTCCCTAGTGTGTGTCGGGTAGTGTTAAGGGCATGTCCCACTTAGGCAATTTTTTCTGCGACTGCCACCGACAGTCACAATCATAGCATGGTACCGAAAAACCGGCTATGACAACCTGCAACCTAATCGACGTCAAGCCATATCAAGCTACGACAACTGGCGATCCAATTCTTCTTGACTTAGGACGTCCACCTACCACACACCTACGACAGCCTATGACAACCTATGACAATCAAAGTCAACCTACGTCCACCCGCGACAAGCTACGACAAGCTACGACCCCGTCGGTGACAACTGAAGACAACTGAAGACAATTCAGTCGTCGGTACTTGTCGCCAGTTGAAGTAGGTTGAGGTAGGTAGTCGCCAATGAAATTCACCAAAGTCATCACCGGCGACAACCTACGTCACCTGGTGACAACCTTCATCACCCTGGCGACAACCTACAACAGGAGAAGACAAGATACGTTAAGCTACGTCAAGCCCACAGTCGCCGAAAGGTTTAGAACATTTCAAAATCCAGCGGCGACAAAGACTCTTTGGGCAACTTGAGGAGACAACGCACGACCATACAGGCATCGCTCCACGACCATGTGGCGACAGCATTAGTTGTCTGTAGTCGCCGAAAAAATCGCCTCAGTGGAACAGGCCCTTTAATGTGCGATGGTCGCTGGTCGGTGCGGAATCGGTGGGACGAAGGGCCTGTTTCCGCGCTGTATCTCTAAACTAAACAAAATCCAACCTTAGCCAATGAAGGTAAAAATACTGAGCTAGATATTTTGCATCCCGATGGTACTTTGACTAATGCCTTCCGATAGGGTTCCTGTTCAAGATTTCCCCCATGACATGCTGCCTCTAAAGATACATCCCTTCACAATGCTGCTATGGGACCAAGCACCATTCTGAGACTTTAATCCATGAAGAAATCCCGTCAAGTTGGGTGTCGCATTAAATAATCTGCGATTTCCCAGACAGAGGTTGTTTGCCTCACTTCATTCCAACCTTCCAGAAATAAAAATCCACATTACACCTTCACAACATCCAACAGTGCTTTCCAAGAATTCCTCTTCCACTGTATCTTGGGATTTGTTTGCAGAGGTTTTTGCTGGCAATTAATTTCACTTTGCCTCACGCCAGTGTGTAGCGCAGATCAAACGGAAGGAGCTGTGTGTCATAGAAACATAGAAACATGGAAAATAGGTGTAGGAGTAGGCCATTGGGCCCACCGAGCCAGCACCGCCATTCGATATGATCATGGCTGATCATCCCAAATTAGCACCCCGTTCCTGCTTTCTCCCCATATCCCTGGATTCCGTTAGCCAAAAGAGCTATATCTAACTCACTGTCAAAAACATCCAGTGAATTGGCCTCCACCGACTTTTGTGGCAGAGAATTCCACAGATTCATAACTCTCTGGGTGAACAAGTTTTTCCGCATCTAAATGGCCTATCATTTATTTTTAAACTGTGACCCTTGGTTCTGGACTCCCCCAATACCAGGAACATTTTTTCCTGCATCTAGCCTGTCCAATCCCCTAAGAATTTTATATGTTTCTATAAGATCTCATCCTAAATTCCAGTGAATATAACCCCAGTCGATCCATTCTTTCATCATATGCCATCATGTATCTGTCAAGTTCTAATGGTTCATGAACTTGAACACAATCTGCAGTGAGCCTGATCTGAGTTGTGCTCCTGCTAAAGATTCATCTTTTATCTTCCTCACAATGGATAACAAGCTTTAATCTGCGTGGGTGGACAGGAAAGTGGATTCGAGCCAACTGTGACAGAAAATCACAAGGCCATGTCTGGCCTTCAGCATCAGGGCAACAGCAGACTGGCTTTGTGGTGAGGGAATGATGAAGCAGGTAGTGATTGAGTTATTGTTGGCCAAAGCTATTTGGTTCAGGTGAGTGGAAGCACATTCTCACTCCATCAGGTGCCGGTAAGAAGGCAAAGAAGGAAATGAAATGGCAGGTGCCTGGACCCTCGTGTCCTCACTCTTCTTCCCATGGTCTGCTTGCTGGACAAGCTGCAAGGATTCTGCTGATGAAACAAAGTGTGTGATTGCGATGGGATGGGGAGTGGGGGAGGGGGGGGTGTGCATGGAGAGTGACAATCACTCCTCATGCAGAAGAGTGTCAAGTTCAGGTTCCCCATATCTCTGCTGAAATAGAAGAGCCGCCTGTTGTGAGTGTCATCTGCCTGTTTGTGAGGGACATCTAGCTGTCATGGGTAGTACGAGTTTGGCAAAAAGCTGTTCACTGGGCCTCCATCTGGTGCTTCCAGGGCAAGCTGGCTGGGCTTTTCGTGATCCATGGCGGAAAGGAACGTTCCGGCTCTAGTGGGACTGTTGTGGACTCCAGTCTCCAGACTCCATGTCGCTTTCCACATTCAAGGCCATAAGGCCATAACTTCATGTCACAAGTGATAGGAGTAGAATTAGGCCATTCAGCCCATCAAGTCTTACTCCACCATTCAATCATGACTGATCTATCTCTCCCTCCTAACCCCATTCTCCTGCCTTCTATCCATAACATCTGATACCTGTACTAATCAAGAATCTATCTATCTCCGCCTTTAAATTATCCACTGACGGCCTCCACAGCCTTCGGTGGCAAAGAATTCCACAGATTCACCACCGCCTGACTAAAGACATTTCTCCTCATCTCCTTCCTAAAAAAACATCCTTTAATTCTGAGGCTATGACCTCTAATCCTAGACTCTCCCACTAGTGGAGACATCCTCTAGTTGATCCAGAAATTAGAGTCCAGGCTGCAAAGTTTGATGCAACATATGTCGGAGGTGGGTCATCGGAGGTTGGCATGGGAGATTTGCTTTTCAGATTGGAGCTATGTAACCAGTGTTATCCCACAATATATTCCCATATTGTTTGTATATACTGTATAATTGTAATATGAACCATATTGAATGATTTGGAAAATAATGTAGATGGCCTGATTTGTAAGTTTGCAGAGAAAGTCAAAATTGGTAGCATGGTAGATAGTGAACAAGGTTGTCTAAGGTTACAACACAATTTAAATCAACAATAGGTAAGAGAAGGGATGAGGGAATTTAACTCAGCCAATTGTGAAGTGAAGCCTTTTCAGGCCAGTGAATGGCAGGGCTCTGGAGAGTCTTATTGAACTGCGAGACCTTGGAGTACAAGTACAAGTACTAGTGGGAGAGTCTAAGACTAGAGGTCATGGCCTCAGAATTAAAGGACGTTCTTTTAAGAAAGAGACAAGGAGAAATGTCTTTAGTCCGAAGGTGGTGAATCTGTGGAATTCTTTGTCACAGAAAGCTGTGAAGGCCAAGTCAGTGAATATTTTTTTACGGCAGAGATAGATAGATTCTTGATTTGTACAGGTGTCTGAGGTTATGGGGAGAAGGTAGGAGAATGGGATTAGGAGGGAGAGATAGATCAGCCATGATTGAATGGTGGAGAAGACTTGTAGGGTCGAATGGTCTAATTCTACTCCTATCTCTTATGACCTTATAACCTTATCACCTACATAATTCCCTGGAAATGGAAACAAAGGTAGACTAAGTGGTGAAGAAGGTGTAACATTGGCTTGCTTTCATCAGCTGAGACATTGAATATAAGAGTAACTCAGCGGGACTGGCAGCTTCTCTGGGTAGAAGGAATGGGTGACAATTTGGGTCAAGACCCTTCTTTGGTCTGAAGAAGGGTCTCGACCTGAAACGTCAACCATTCCTTCTCTCCAGAGTTGTTGCCCGTCCCACTGAGTTACCAGCATTTTGTGTCTATCTTCGGGTCATAGAAACATAGAAAATAGGTGCAGGAGGAGGCATTCGGCCCTTTGAGCCAGCACCGCCATTCATTGTGATCATGGCTGATCGTCCCCTATCAATAACCCGTGCCTGCCTTCTCCCCATATCCCTTGACTCCACTAGCCCCTGGAGCTCTATCTAACTCTCTCTTAAATCCATCCAGTGACTTGGCCTCCACTGCCCTCTGTGGCAGGGAATTCCATAAATTCACAGCTCTCTGGGTGAAAAAGTTTTTTCGCTTAAATGACTTCCCTTTTATTCTAAGACTGTGGCCCCTGGTTCTGGACCAACCAGTATCTGCGCTTCCTTTCTACACATTGAATATCGTAGTCTGGACATCACGTTACAGTTGTGCCAATCGTTGATTAGGCCGCACTTGGAGTATTATGCGCAGTTCCGGTCACCATGATTAAAAAAAGGGATATGATTAAGCTAGAGAGTGTACCCAAAAGAACCACGAGAATGTTGCCTGGACTGGAAGCTGGCGTTGAAAGCAGATATTGTATAGTCTGAGACTGACCATCCTGGAGTGAAAGAAGCCAAGGACTGGCCTGATAGAGGTTTATACAATTATGGGGAGGGCCATGTACTGGGTAGAATGTAATGGGTAGATAGTCATATTCTTTTTCCTGGCATAGGAGAGTCTAAAACCTGGCATAGGTTTAAGTTGAGAGAGGAAAGATTTAAAGAGGTCTGGAAAAGCAAGTTTTTCCACGGAGGGTGTGAGGAACAAACTGCCCGAGGAAGTAGAAGAAGCAGGTGTAATTATAATATTGAACAGACATTTAAATAGGTAAATGGATAGAAGAGGTTTGGAGGGATATAGGCCAAACATCGGTAAATTCCATCAATGTGGATAGACAATTTGGTCAGCACGTACGCGATGGGCTGAAGGGTCTGTGTGAGGCAATGAACTTCTGTGAACAAATGAAAAACCTAACAATGTTTAATAACCTAAACGTAAAGGACAAACGATCCAGTGAAGAAGCTAGGAACTGGAGACAATTGAACAAAAGAATGAGACATTCAAGGCCTCTGCAGCAACAGGGAGATATGACGAGCAGGACTGTCAGAGTGAGGCCAAACGCAATTTTGGGGGAACAGCACCTCATATTTCACTTGGGCAGCTTGCAACCCAGCTGTATGAGTTTTGATTTCTCTAACTTCAAGTAACCCTTTCATTCTCCTTCTCTGCATCCCTCCCCAACCCAAGTCATACTAGCTTCATAGTCGTCTTGTTGAGTCTCATTGTCTGTAACTCATTTTCACCTAGCTCACAGCTAACAATGGCCTGTTTCCTTCATCATTATTACCTTTTTGCATACCTGTCATTCATTTGTTCTATATCTCTCTATATCACCGTCTGTATCTCTCTTTTCCCTTTCCTTTGACTCTAAGTCTGATGAAGTGTCTCGACCTGAAACATCATCTATTCCTTTTCGCCAGAGATGCTGCCTGACCCACTACGCTACTCCAGTTTTTTGTGTCTGTCTATGGCAAGCAGGAAAATATACATTGAAACATGGCTGGAACTGGACAGAGGCCAAGCTATCTACCAATCTTTATTATAATTTGTCATGTTAATGACTCCTGTCCAGGCAGTAACTGTGATTCTGTTATTTTCTGCAGTAACTCCAGTGAGTGCATTATTAATGGCTCTCATTTTCATCTGAAATAACCCTTACTTAGTTGTTATTCTGATGCTTTTTTTTCTAAATCGAACATGGACTGCATTTACACAGCTCTCTTTACACATTGAGCAGATGGATGATATGAAGTATATTCAGGAGCAGCAATATTTTTTGTACCTTTCCATTCCCTCTGAATTCTTCATTAATTGTTTATGATTTATTGTTATGCTTTCTTAAAGGGCTTTCTGGGCTACTGAAAGTGAGTCCTTAATATTTAAAGATGACAAAAGCATCTGCTTTAAATTTTTACTGCAGCTGTAAAATAAAATGTTTACCAGACTTATCCTCTCACATTTATTGAAACAATGCCCCAAATTTATTGTGTAACAATTAATGTTGCCTCTGAATCCAGATTAAATTATGAACTCAGCTGGCAGCAGAGGTAGGGGAGAATTTTTAAGTTGACGGGGAGATCAGGATGATGTAAAGCAATGGCAGATAACCAGGAGGATGAACCCACTGGTCGCTGCCATGTCCAGCTGAACCAAGAAGGTTCACGGGTTCACAGGAGGTAGAGGCCTGATAAAAATAAAGTTGGCATGGACTTTGGGAGGGAGGAGAAGTCCCCATCCAGATTTTCCACTCAGTATCTAGTGACCTCTACTGGAAAGCACAGCTTTGTGGACTTTGGGTGAAAACAAGAATACGTTCGAGTGCAATGCAGCCCCCAAGCATGGGTTAAAACCTTGCTGGCACCAAGAACGATACAGTCTGCCCATAACATGGTTCAAGTGCAGCATCAGCAAGGTCAAGCACCTTGGTGATACCAAAGGTCAAATCCTTTATTGTTTATGGTATTTGGTCAGTTCATGCCTTTCATTAATGCGTTACAGTTCAGTAAGTGTGAGTGGAAAGCAGCGCGATTTTACACACTCACTTAAAATGTTTCCCAATGTGAGGAGAAAAGGGGTAGGGATGGAAATGGTGCAAATATTTTGATGATGGAGACGTGAGCTGAATTTAGACTGCTTCTGATTCTGGGGGTTCAACGTCGAGCTCAAAGTTGCCGCCATGGTCAGCGGGTGATGTTCCTTATGGTTGATTGGCTACTTTGGCTGCAGTATCTCAAGTCAAGAGTCAAGAGTGTTTCATTGTTATTTGTCCCAGGGAGAACAATGAACTTCTTACTTGCAGCCGCACAACAGAATACAGTATGTAAACATAGTACACTGTAAACAATATTATAAATGAGAGAAAATTCAGTGTGTGTATACATACACATACTCATAAATACACACACACAAATATATATATATATATATATCTATCATATATATATATATATATTTATATATATATATATATATATATATATATATATATATATATATATATAACCATATAACCATATAACAATTACAGCACATAAAAAGGCCATCTCGGCCCTTCAAGTCCGTGCCGAACAACTTTTTTCCCTTAGTCCCACCTGCCTGCACTCATACCATAACCCTCCATACCCTTCTCATCCATATGCCTATCCAATATATATATATATATATATAGATCATATATATATATATAGATCATATAAATATATATATATATACAATCTATATATATATATATTCACACACACATATGTACACACAAAAACTAAAAATAATAGTCCAATAATAACAATAATAGTCTATGTAAACATAGAAACATAGAAAATAGGTGCAGGAGTAGGCCATTCGGCCCTTCGAGCCTGCACCGCCATTCAATATGATCATGGCTGATCATCCAGCTCAGTATCCTGTACCTGCCTTCTCTCCATACCCCCTGATCCCTTTAGCCACAAGGGCCACATCTAACTCCCTCTTAAATATAGCCAATGATCTGGCCTCAACTACCTTCTGTGGCATAGAATTCCAGAGACTCACCACTCTCTGTGTGATGTAGTCCCGAGCTTATTTGAGTTTGTAGTGTTTAATTGCCTAATGGATGTCAGAAGAAGCTGTTTCTGAACCTGGACGTTACAGTTTTCAGGCCCCTGTACCTTTTTCCCGACGGCAGGCGTGAAATGAGTGAGTGGCCAGGGTGCTGTCGATCTCTGATGATGCTGGCTGCCTTTTTGAGGCAGTGACTCCGGTAAATCCCTTCGATGATGGGGAGGTTAAAGCCGTTGATGGAGTGAGCGGTGGTCACAAACTTTTGCAGTCTTCTTCGCTCCCGGGCATTCAAGTTGCCGAACCAGGTCATGATGCGATCAGTCGATATGTTTTCTGCCGTACACCTGTAGAAGTTCAAGAGAATCCTCTTGCAGCATTGCCCTGGAGAAAGGGAGTAAACAGGAGCAAGTCCCAGAAATGGGTCCTCCCAGTTGAACAGAAGGAATCGGGATAACAATCTGACAGGAGTTTCATTATTTTAAAGAACATGGTTAGTTAAATAATGATGCATTCGCAGCGCACAGCTGGAACAGGGCTTGGAGATGCAGCTGCATTTTTAACCATGTTCCCACAAACAGTGGCTGAAAAATTCCAACATATGATTCCCTAAAGTGCTTTCCAGGAAGCTCATTATTTATTTTTGAATTTTTATTAGCAATTACCGAGCATATTCACCATTACATCACCATCAAGCTCGGCGATAGGTGTTGGGCCTCTCATTAGAATGAGGTATTTGAAGAATGTCATGCATTGTGCTTATTGACAGTGAGAACTTCTGTTACATTTGTTGGAATTATTATTTGGAAAAACGCCAGGTAGGGAAGGCGTCAATCTAAACTCCTTTTGAATTTGCATCATAAAAAATGGTTGCACTCTTTCCACCTTCACCCCTCCCCAGCACTGGGACAGTTTTTAAATAAGTATGCAAATTCAGACAGCGTCCCGTGGCAATTATTCTGCTGTAATACATTTACAAATGGTTTTCTGTCTGGGCAAGAGCTGACCGATCAAAAACCATAAAGCACTGAATGCTGAACGGTGGTTCAACTGCCTGCTGCTGGATAGATGTCAGATCCCCGCGAGTTCCCACCAGCATTCATCAAAATGATGTTATTTAAGTGACATGAGTTATGTATGCCTGCGTAGTGGTGTTGTCATTGCATTAGGCTGTAGATGGGTCTCTGAAATTAACTGTCTGTGGGGCCCGTGTGCACTGACGGACAATGCTTCACAACTTCCAGATATTGTCCGTAAGAATAAAGAAGGGTGTCGACCGAAAACATCACCCATTCCTTCTCTCCAGATATGCTGCCTGTCCCGCAGAGTTACTCCAGCAATCTGTGTCTATCTTCATGACCCTAACTCCTTCACAATTGAATACTGAGTAGGAGCAGTCAAGGAGCTTTAGGCACATGTACTGACACAGGGATCTTGATTAAATAATTGAAATGTAAATCATCTCACAGATTTTTGTCAATGAAAATACTGCATCTTCAAAAAAAATGACGAAAACGATTAAGGTGTAAAAATCCTGCAAAGGTTGATGCAATAGGACAAATGAAAGGATTAGAATTAAAGGATGTTCTTTTAGGAAGGAGATGAGGAGAAATGTATTTAGTCAGAGGGTGGTGAATCTGTGGAATTATTTGCCACACAAATCTGTGGATACCGTCAATGGATATTTTTTAAGGGAGAGATTGATAGATTGTTGATTAGTATGGGTGTCAGAGGTTATGGGGAGAAGGCAGGAGAATGGGGTTAAGGGCCTGTCCCACTATACGAGTTTACCCAAGAGCTCTCCCGAGCTTAAAAAAATCAAACTCGAGGTAAGTATGTAGAATGTACGTAGCGGGTACGTCGGAGATCTTATCGGCTCATAACGCTAACGGCAGGTACTCGGGAAACGCGGTACGCTCGTGACATTTTTTTAAACATGTTAAAAAATGTTCATGAGAGCCCTGAGTACCTACGAGCGGCCATTACTGTAATTCCCCGAGTTCGAATCTGGGGAAACTCGGGAGAGCTCTTGAATTACCTTGTACAGTGGGACAGGCCCTTTAGGAGGGAGAGATAGATCAGCCATGATTGAATGGCAGAGTAGACTTGATGGGCCAAATGGCCTAATTCTAGTCCTATTCCTTATGACCTTAAGAAGGGTAAATCTTATGTGTGCTCAATTAACAAGTTTTCACCATTGATTTTTTGCAGCGTGTACCTTTGATTTACAAAGCTATTTTTCACTGGAGCAAACGCATTTTCTATGCATAGAAATACAACCTGGTACATGATTGCCCATAATACATTTTGCACAGCGTGTTCAATTTATTACATTTTGCTTCGTGAAAAAAGTTTTAAGAAAGCATTTCTTTTATAAATTGAAGAATGGCTGTACCGTAAGTTAGATGCAATTCACTGGCGTAAATTAATATTTATAGGTTTAATTATTCCTGCGAGAGCCAACTGTTGGGAAGGGGACACACAATTCGAAAGCTGCAGATGCTGGAAATCTAAAATAAAAACAGAAAGAGCTGGAGACAGCATGTCAGACTGCATCCTTGGGGAATATAACTCACAGCGTACAAATAAATTGACCGTTAACAGTCACTCCCACAAAAATAGACATTTCAAGAGTCCAATGCACAAGAAAGAACAGGATGTAATTGAAATACATATGTTAGTCATTGGAGATAGACACAAAATGCTGGAGTAACTCAGCGGGTCAGGCAGCATCTATGGAGAAAAGGAATAGCTGACGTTTCGGGTCGAGACCCTTCTTCAGACAATTCATGTAGAATTATGCAAAAAGATATGCAAACTAAATAACGATGATAAAGGAAACAGGCCACTGTTAGCTGTGTGTTAGGTGAAAATGAGTTACAAACAATGAGACGCAACAAGATGACTTTGAAGCTGGTACGACCAAGTTTGTGGGAGGGATGGAGAGAAAGGGGGTTGCAAGGGTTACGTGAAGTTGGTGAAATTTTACTTCGGAGTCACGTGAGTGACTACGTGAAGACCCCGCCAGCACGCATGCGCGACATATCGTCGTACGCATGCGGAAGCGACAGTCGGGAGGAGCGGGGCTCCTCCAGCGTAAGTTTAAAAAACTTACGAAAGGTAAGTCTCACCGGAGTGGTGAGCGTGGCGACTCAGTGTATACTTGTTTTTTCAGGAATTCTACATGGAGTCGCAGAAATTGCAAAGAGCATCGGCAAGAGCTGCTGCCATGGAGAGCAGCCAGGAGCGTGCCGCTTCTCCTGAGCTGCAGGTGTTACCCGCAGCTCCCGACTTTTCGCCTATGAGGGCCGCAGATACGCCGCGGTCGGGCGGTAAATCCACCCGAAAGTCGGTCGGGGCCGCCGACCCAGCTGGGTCCAGTCCCGAGGACACCCCGTTCGCTGATAGCGACGGGGGTCGTCTTGCCCGCATGGAGCGGATGGTGGAGCAATTGCTCCAGCGTGACCTGCTTTTGCAGGGGCAGGGTCACGGTGGGCCTCTTCGCAGGCCCACGGCAGGATCCTTTCATGGACTGCCTAATGTCTCGCCCTCTTCGCAGGGGAGCATTGGGGGTCAGAACTGGGCTGACCCTGAAGAGGGGGAGTTGGCTGAACAACCAACAGTGTCAGGGGTGCAAGAAGAGTTACTGGATATGGTAAACAAGCATGCAGTTCCTTCTCAAAAAGGCCTACCTATCCACCCAAAGCTGGCAGCTAGTATCAATTATATGACTACAAACCAGCTTCAGGAGCAAGCCATCAATGCAACAGCTGATAAGTATCTTGCTCCTGAAAATTGTAACTCACTGACTGTTCCTGCAGTGAATAACCCTATATGGGGGAACATGAGCCCTACGATTAGAGGGCAAGAAGTCAAACTTCAGAGGATCCTGAAACTTTTGACCGCCGGGATTACGGCAGTGGCCAGAACTGCGGTGGGAATAGAGTTACCGGAAGAACTACAGGATGCTCTGGCCTTGCTGTGTAACACACAGTACGAGATAAATAACTACAGGAAGAGCATTATCAAAACGGCACTTAACCCCAAGTTTGCGGGGTTATGCAGACCAGGTAACGCTCAACCACCAAATCTGCTGTTCGGGGATAACCTCCCCAAACAGGCGAAAGACCTGGACGAGGAGGCCAAGGCCATAGGCCTGATTAAGGTACCCAGTACCTCCAAACCTCACTACCAACAGCGGCAGCACCCCTACACACCCACCGGACAGCGATATCACAACAGACCGTCCGGTGGTGAAAGCTCGAAGGCCGGCCCACCTGCACAACGGTCTTTTTTAGGCCATGGCCCAGCCCGGCCTTCTTGGAAAATGCGCCACCCCTACAACGCAGCAACTCAACAGAAGAAACAAGGGCAAAGACCACAACACCGGCAATAACCTTGGAGGTAGGTGGGTCTGGCTCCCCCAGGAACATTGCTTGTCTAAATTCATCTTATGTGGGAGGCCGGTTGCACTTGTTTTATGAGTATGGCGCACTTTTACCTCTGATCCTTACATACTCGGAAGTATTCAGGGCTATAAAATTGAATTAATTTACGAACTCCCTACCCCGGTCCAGCATTCGCCTAGCCGAAAGTTTATACTTTCACAAAAAGAAAGAACGGCGGGCCATGCTGAACTATTAAGACTAATTAGTAAAGGGGTAATTGAGAGAACCACCAGAGAATCACAGGAGTTCGTATCTAATATATTTACCAAAAATAAAAAAGATGGCGGGTGCCGCATAATCATAGATGTGACCGAACTGAATACTTCTGTTCAGTATGTTCATTTCAAAATGGACACTTTTGACACAGCTAGGCAGCTAATAGCTAATGGGTACTACATGGCATGCATTGACCTCAGAGATGCATACTATTCAGTGCCAATACACAAGGATCATAGGAAATACCTTAAATTTATCTGGATGGGACAATTATGGCAATATAAAGCCTTACCCAATGGGTTATCATCAGCACCCAGGCTGTTCACCAAAATATTGAAACCAGCTTTGGCCTATTTAAGGAAACAAAACCATACTGTTATGGCCTACCTTGATGATATCCTCATTGTCGGGGAGAATTTGGAAACGGCTACATTGGCAGTTCTAGCCACAAAACATCTCTTTCAAAAGCTGGGGTTCATCATACATCCAGATAAATCAAAGTTGGAACCCTCTACTACCATGGATTACTTGGGGTTCACCATTGACTCGGTGCAAATGTCTATCACCTTACCACCGAACAAGGTGGTGGACTTGATAGAAGCTTGCAGGAGCCTTACTGGCATCAGGGATCCATCCATACAGCAGGTGGCCAGGGTAATTGGGAAGATAGTGGCTTCTTTTCCCGCAGCACAATTCGGACCACTACATTATCAAAACCTACAAAGAGCTAAAATTATAGCTCTCAAAAGTCATGCAGGCCATTTCGACAGGCCTATGAAGTTACCAGAAAAGGCAAGAATTGAATTAAATTGGTGGATGGAAAATGCTCAATTCTGTTCCAAACCCATCACTATCATAAATCCCTCGGTCATCTTACAAACTGATGCCAGTGCCAAAGGTTGGGGAGCAACTAATACCACCACTAGTTGTGGAGGCAGATGGAGTGCACAAGAGCTAACCCTATTTGAAACATTGGGGATTAATTATTCAGAACTGCTGGGAGCATTTCATGGCCTTAGGGCATACTGCTCAGACATGCACCAAGTACATGTTAGATTACAAATTGACAACACCACAGTGGTGGCTTATATTAATCATATGGGGGGAATAAAGTCGATATCATGTGATGAATTGGCTAATAATATCTGGCACTGGTGTCTGCAAAGGGAAATTTGGATTTCAGCCACTTACCTTCCAGGTAAGCTAAACACAGTGGCAGACACCAGGTCACGCAAATTCAACGACAACATAGAATGGATGTTGGATCGGAAAGTGTTCACAGATATTGTAGAACGATATGGGACACCAGATATCGACCTTTTTGCATCCAGATTAAATCACCAACTGCCAACATATGTTGCTTGGGAACCAGACCCAGGGGCAGTAGCAATGGACGCTTTCACGCTACATTGGGGGGATTTGTTCTGTTGTGCCTTTCCCCCCTTCTGCCTCATCAGTCGGGTCTTGCAAAAAATCAGACAAGACTCCGCATCGGGTATTTTGGTTGTGCCCGACTGGCCTACCCAACCATGGTTCCCAGCGGTACAGAAGATGGCCACAGAACCTTGTATTCGGGTCAACAAACGACCTAGCCTATTAATACATCCCGTCACAGGGGAACACCATCCATGTCATGACTGCATGGACCTGTTGATTTGCAGATTCTGAAACGGCCACTTCTGGGATACGGACTCACCAACAGAACAATAGATACCATCTCAGCGTCATGCAGGGAGTCCACTAGGAAACAGTACCTGACCTACATCAGGAAGTGGGAAGTGTTCTGCTCTACAACAAACACAACCTACGAATTGGCTACCATCACGGAAGTTCTGGAATTCCTGGCTACCCTTCACTACGATGAAGGATTAAGCTACAGTGCCATTAATTGTGCCAGGAGTGCCCTATCAACCTATCTAGGCAAGGGGAGTGATCAACTGGGCATTGGATCACATCCATTAGTGTCTAAGCTAATGAGAGGAATATTTAATTCCAATCCCCCCAGGCCCAGATACAACCACACGTGGGATATCAGCATAGTATTGACTATGTTGCGAGGATGGACACCAAACTCGGGGCTCACCTTGGACAAACTCACCTACAAAATGGTAATGATTATGGCACTTGTCACGGCACAACGGGCCCAGTCCCTGCACAAGTTAAATCTGGATGCCATGACTATCTCCAATGGCAAAATCACTTTTCATATGCAGGGGCTGTTAAAACAAGATCGACCCGGATCGTCTGGACATACATTAGAGTTTCTAGCCTATCCAGCAGATACTCGACTCTGCATCGTCACTTTGATATCACGTTACATTTCAGTCACCAAGACTCTCAGGGGCACGGAGAAAGCTTTGCTTATAAGCCACAAAAAGCCCCACCACAAAGTCACGGTGCAAACCATATCTAGATGGTTAAGGGTAGTACTGGATGCGGCGGGGGTGGACACTAATATTTTTAAATCTCACTCCACCAGGGCAGCATCAACTTCGGTGGCTAGGATGATGGAAGTACCCATGGACCACATCCTGGCCACAGCGGGTTGGAGCAATGAGAAGACGTTTCAACGCTTTTATAACAAACCCGTGGCCTCTCCTGACTCTTTTGCAGGAAGCATTTTGAGTTCTGCTAAATAATTACCCTATATGGGATATATATTTTGTTTTTGGTATGAATAAATACCTATTTTGTTTTTCAGCCAGTGTCATGTCTGAAATACGTTCATCCTCTTATCCCAGCATAGCAGTGTGTGAGCATGGGGTGTTCCAGGGCATGAAATCACAGAGCTTTGAAATCTTCACGTAGTCACTCACGTGACTCCGAAGTAAAATAGTAAGATTAAATGAGAACTTACCAGTTTGAAGTTTGATCTTTATTTTATGAGGAGTTACGATGAGGGATTACGTGCCCTCCGCTCCCAAACCCTCTATTATAAAGATCAACTGGTATGAAAGTTCTCTCTTATCTTACTATATTAGTCTACGTTGCTGTCTGTGATTTCACACCACTGCTTTGAAGAACGTCGCGCATGCGTGCTGGCGGGGTCTTCACGTAATCCCTCATCGTAACTCCTCATAAAATAAAGATCAAACTTCAAACTGGTAAGTTCTCATTTAATCTTACTATTAATCGTCACACCACTGGGCTGCAAGCTGCCCGGGCAAAATATGAGATGCTGTTCCTCCAATTTGCGTTTGGCCTCACTATGACAATGGAGGAGGCCTAGGTCACAAAGGTCAGGGTGGGGATGGGAAGGGAAATGAAAGTGTTTGGTAAATGGGAGATCAGGTAGGTCCAGGCGGACCAAGTGAAGGTGAGAAAATTGGAGGCCGTTTCTTGTGTGTGTGTCAGAAAAAGCAAGGCAAAAAGTGAAGAAAGAAAGTGTGCATTTATATAGAGCCTTTCATGAGCTTAGGATGTCTTAAAATACTAAACAATCTAATTATAGCCAGAAATAAAAAATAAACCAGCATATTCAGCTAGGAGCCAGAGGAATACACAATGAAAGGTGGGAGCTTCCCAGGGCAGGAGGTGTGTGCAATAGAAGCGGACAGGTGGCGATGAAGATCAGTGGTGCAATTCCCAATACGTATGGGAAAGTTTCCAAAGATAGACACAAAATGCTGTAGTAACTCAGTGGGCCAGGAGCATCTGTGGATAAAAATAACAGGTGGCGTTTCGGGTCAAGACCCTTCTTCAAGCTGAGAGTCAGGGGAGGGGGAAACTAGATGTATAAAAAGGTACAAAGAACAAATGAAAACGGTATGAAAAGAACAAATCAAAGCTAGCGACGATGATCAAGGAAATGTGGAGCCCACAATGGTCCAAGGTGATAATGAGGGGATACGAACAGTGAAATTTAGGGGACAGTGAAACTAGGAGGACAACTCGGGCGGGAGTGGGGTGGAGAGAGAGGATGACTTTTGTTCATTTCATCCTCAAATTTCAAGTAACTCATCTCGACCCGAGACGTCACTTATTTGTATTCTTCATGGATGTTGAGTTACTCCAGCAGTTTGTGTCTATCTTCGGTGTAAACCAGCATCTGCAGTTCCTTCCCACACAAACAATCTAATTAAGTTTTTGAATGTAAGTACTGCTACAATGCTGGCAGCTAACATGTGCACTGCAAATTCACATTTGCAGCGAATAAATAATTACAAAATGTTTGTTTTTTATAATGCTGTTGGTTCAGATTTATATATTGGGCAGTGTTTCAGGCAGATGCCACTGGGTCCTTTTTGAAGTCGTGTTTCAGTGTTTAACACGAGAGCAAGCTGATCATAAAATTTATGCCAGTTAGTTTTGTTATTAACCCAGCTGAAATCCAGTTCTCAAAGTAGGGCAAGGTTTAATCCAATTGTGTTCTTGGAAAGAGGGCATAGTTGCTGGTGACAGAATGTGACGGTTGATTTACGCTACGGTTAAGCTTAGCATTTTTTAAATTATCTTCTGCCCGTTCTTGCAGTTGATGCTCCTCTCCAACAGGGAATGCAACTCACATTTCACAGCTTTTACAGCTGCACTTCATCTGGGACTTCACTTTGTGCCTTGAGAGATTGAGGACACCAAAGTTGTCAAGGACATGAAGATATTGCCTGGGAAAGACCACATGGGTAGTTCATTATCCAAATGTACATGCCCAATCTGATGCAAAGACACATTTGGCGAAGCACCAGATTCAGCAGGTAGAGTGTGGGCTCCAGGGCTTATAGACCACCTTGCTTTGCAAGCATCACATGAAACTCACCACTGTGCATGTTGAAGGAGCAGAGAGAGCAGTGTGTCCTGGAGCTACAGACCTACTTGGACCTTAGTAGTCATGCATTGCACAGCTAAGTTGTGACTCAATCAAGAGTCTATTGTCTTATGTCCCAGACAGAACAATTACATTCTTACTTGCAGCAGCACAACTGAATATGTAAACAAAGTACACTGTAAACAATATAATCATGGGAAAAAAAGAGTTCAGTGTGCGGAAAGAATACACATATATATATATGTATTTCTAGGGTAAACATATACCAACCACCCTCTGTGTGAAAACGTTGCTCCTCAGGTTCCTAATATATCTTTCCCCTCTCACCTTAAACCTATGCCCTCTGGTTCTGGATTCCCCTACTTTGTGCATCTATCCTATATATTCCCCTCTAGATCTTATACATCTCTATAAGATCACCCCTCATCCTCCAGCACTACAAGGAATAAAGTCCACGCCTGCCGAACCTCTCCCTATAGCTCAGGCCCTCAAATCCTGGCAACATGCAAATCTTCTCTGCACCCTTTCCAGTTTAAAAGCATCTGCCCGACAGCAGTGTGGCCAAATCCGAACACAATACTCCAAATGTGACCTCACCAACATCTTGTACAATCAACATTGCCTTGTACAACCTTGAGTTTAGGGTGATGAATACAGACTGGAAGCGTGCTGGGGATTTGTGGGTATGGCTTTAAGGTCGAAATGGGCAATGGTTTAGGTAACTATGAACCATCACATACCTGCAAGTTTTTGCAGGTTACCTTGAATGAATGAATGAATGAATGAATGAATGAATGAATGAATACTTTATTGTCACTTGTGACATGTCACCATGAAATACTTTGCTTGCATACCCTAGGAATACAAATAGTCACCACTTAGAGGGTGCTTACAAAAAGTATCCCTGCGCCAGGTTGTCCCCCCATACCCCCCCCCCCCCCACCCCCCACCTTGCCAGGAATGAGTAGGTTATCCTATGATGAGCATTTGAGGGCACTGGGCTTGTACTCACTGGAGTTTAGAAGAATCAGGGGGGACCACATTGAAACGTACTGAATAGGCTTGGAAGGAGAAGAGATTTCTATAGGAAGAGGGTGGTAAATCTGTGGAATTCTTTGCCACAGAAGACTGTGGAGGCAAAGTGAGTCAGTGAATATTTTTAAGGCAGAGACAGATTGATTCTTGATTAGTATGGGTGAGAGAGGTTATGCGGAGAATGGGGTTAGGAGGGAGAGATAGATCTGGCATGATTGAATTCGGAGTAGACTTGATGGGCCGAATGGCCTAATTCTACTCCTATCTTTTATGACCTTATGACCTCATGGCGGTCCTCCCACGCCGGGTCCTCCTTTGTTCCTTGTCTACGTTACCCTGCAATAGGGCAAAAGGGATGTGGCATGGAGAACAAGTCGTCATCACAAACCTAGAGTGGAGGGTCTGATCAATGTCATCCGGGGGATTAATGATTGGACATACCCAGCCAGATTTACGGAGTAATACAAAATGATTTAAAAACAAAATAAAGCAAATTAATTTCCAGGCATATACAAATTATCTGAAGCAAGTGAAATAGATAGACTTGAGATCTTGGGTGGCACAGTGGCGCAGCTGTAGAGTTGCTGACTTACAGCACCAGAGACCCGGGTTCAATACTGTCTACGGGTGCTGTCTGTATGGAGTTTGTACGTTCCCCCTGAGATCGCGTGGGTTTACTCCGAGCGCTCCAGTTTTCTCCCACACTCCAGTGACATACAGGTTTGTAAGTTAATGGGCTTCAGTAAAAATTCTAAATTGTCCCTTGCGTGTAGGGTGGTTCTAGTGTACGGGGTGATCGTGGGTCGGCACGGACTCAGTGGGCCAGTTTCCATGCTGTATCTTTAAAGATTAGGATAAATGTGAAACTGGTGGCGGATACATTTGATTCCAGCTGACAAGGCCAACAGTTATAACATGGTGTTCACAAGGCAGAGCTGGCATATCATCGCATAGCGAGGATGTGAAGCAGATTTAATGATGGAAGGTTACCAGCCCGTTATTCTATCTGTTGCATCCCAGCAAATCTTTGCCTGAATTATCCAGGGTATTTAATGCACTGTATGTGGCACCTTTGCAAGTGACTGGAGTGGAAGAAGCAGTCTAAGTGGTGATGATGGACTGCAACTGTGCTCAGCATGATTAGTACATGTTGAGAGAGTGTCCGAGTCAGTCTCAGTGACTGCTGCTGGAGAGAGGAACAACTTGGGTGCTGAGAAGGACAGGATGTTGTGAGACAGCATCGCGCCTGCCCACACTAACATTGTCACCTCAGCTGTGAACAGCAATCATTTGGAAAATATTTACAGCATGTAGGACACTCCATAGATTGCCATAACCAGAGGTGATGTAGAGGTTTACAGTTGACAGCTAACAATGTACAACTCGCTCACCTGTATCCACCTAGTACTTGGAAGACAGACACAAAAAACTGGAGTAACTCAGGGGGACCGGCAGCATCTCTGAAGAAAAGGAATAGGTGACAATTCAGGTCGAGACCCTTCTTCAGACTGCGAGTTATGGGAGAGGGAGACTAGAGGTATGAAAAGGTACAAAACAAATCGGAGCCGCCACCGATGGCCAAGGAGCCCACAATGGTCCATTGTTGGCTGTGGAGGAGGTGATAATTAAGGAATAGGAACAGTGAAACTAGCAGGACAACTAGGGTTGGGATGGATGGGGAGAGAAGGAATTTTCAGATTAGAAAAAGGGGTATTTCAGATTAGAAAAATTAATATTCATACCGCTGGTTTATAAACTGCCCAAGCAAAATATGAGGTGCTGTTCCTTCAATTTGTATATCCACCTCTTACATACCAGATTTTGACGTCCCTCCTCTCTTCCAGCTTTCTTCCCATCCCCCAACCCCACAATCAGTCTGAAGCAGGTCCTAACCTGAAACATCACCTATCTCTGTTCTCCAGAGAAGCTACCTGACCTGCTGAGTTACTCCAGCACTTTGTCTCTTCTTTTTGTAAAACCAGCACCTGCAGTTCCTTGTTTCTCATGAACAATTAGTATTTAGCGTGGGGTAGCAAGGTGGCTTTGTGGCGGCACAATGGCACATCCGGTAAAACTGCTGCTTCAGAGCCACAGAGATTTGGATTCAATCCTGATCTCTGATGCTTTTTGTGTGAAGTTTGCACGTTCTCCCTGTGACCATGTAGGTTTCCTCTCTGTGCTCCAGTTTGCTCCCACATCTGAACGACATGAAGGTTGTGGGAGCAACCACCGGGTGGCGCTTCAATGGCAGCCTCGCCTACAGTGTCTGCCCTTTTCGTCTTGTTTTTTCTTCTTTTAGTGTGTTTAAAAAGTATGTGTTAATGTTCTCTGGTTTGTTTTATGTGGGAAGTGGGGGAGGGGGTCGGGGGCAACCTTTTTTCAAATTCTTACCTTGCCAGAGATGCGATTGTTTTCCGGGTCGTATCTCTGGTCGCTCTGCGGCCTATCATCTGGAGGCCTTGCTCGGGACTAACTTTGAGCCTCACAGCGGGGTGTGGACTTACCATTGGAGCTGATTCCTTGCCTGGGATCGATGTTCCAACTGCAGCCTGCGGACTTTAACATCAAGGAGCTTGCAGTCTCAGTTTAAGTCGGGAAGCTCCAAAAGCGGCGCGATGTTCGACTAGCCCCAACCCAGGGAAGATCGCCCGGCGCGGGGGAGCTGAGATTCCCCAACGAGGAGGCCCGCCGCCGGCTACAGGAGCCACGATCACCTCGTCAATGGAATGTTCGAGGCCCCCGACCGCTGGAGGACAACGAAGGGAGGAGATTGAACTTTGTTTCGCCTAGCATCACAGTGAGGAATGTGGAGGAGTCACTGTGGTGGATGTTTATGTTAAAATGTATTTTGTGTGTTCTGTTGCTTTTTATTGGTATGACTGTACAGCAAATGAAATTCCTCGTATGTTGCAAAACATACTTGGCTAATAAAGTATGGTCAAGATTATAAATATGTTGATTTGTAGGTTAATTGTAAATTGCCCCTAGTGTGCAGGGAGTGGATGTGAAAGTTGGTAACATAGAACTCGGGTGAACGGGTGATCGATGGTCATCATGGACTTATTGGGCCATAGGGCCTGTTTCCATGCTGTACCTTTCAATTAATTACCATTATACTGGTCTCCAATACACTCTACTGCCCTGCATTGGAAACTAATCTGGGGAGGGGTGTAAAATAAGCAACCCTTCCAAAATAGTGCCTATCTAAAATAATCAGAGATAAAGGCCCTTCTTCAGACTGAGGAAGGTTCTCGACCCGAAACATCGCCCATTCCTTCTCTCCAGAGATGCTGCCTCACCCGTTGAATTACTCCAGTGTCTACCTCCTATTTCCACACTGTATCTCTAGTCTTAAGTCTAAAATATCTATAGTCTAAAGTCTAAAGTACATCCATTTGAAATTTCTTACAAATAGGTTATATTCTAAATAACCATGCAATAACTCAAAAACATTGAATAATTCAATTTGTCACATATATTTTCTCAACGCAAGTGAGAAATGTGATGATAAATCTGTTTCCTCACATACACCTACTTTGTTGGTCACTTTGGCAACTGGAAGAAAATCTGCCAACATGATTTGATTATGGATGGCATTAACATTAGCGATGGGTAGAGGTTTACTTTTGGCTACCAGCAATCAACAACTACTATGTACCGCCCCCTCCACCCCCCCTCCCCTCCCCCCACCCATGTACTCAGGGCCCTGTCACAGGGGTGGGAAAGGAACGCAGTCGTTGGAGCTGCAACCTCACAGTGCCGGACACCCAGCTTTGATCCTGACCTCGGATACTGTCGGTGTGGAGTTTGCAAGTTCTCCCTTTGGCCGGGTGGGTTTTCTCAAGGTGCTCCGGTTTCCTTCCACATTCAGTTCAGTTTTAGTTTGTTGTCACGTGTACCGAGGTATGGTGAAAAGCTTTTTGTTGCGTGCTATCCAGTCAGCAGAAAGACAATACATGATTACAATCGAGCCATTTACAAGCCAGCAAAGTCCCAAAGATGTGCGGGTTTGTAGGTTAATTGGCCTTTGTATAATTGCCCCTAACATGCAGGGTGTGGATGAGAGAGTGGGATAGCATGGAACTAGTGTGAGTTGGAGGACTTGATGAGCCAAAGTGTCCGTTTCAGTGCTGTATCTATGAACTGAACTGAAAACTCCACTTCCCAACATTCAAAGCTAATCTTGTAAAATAGGCAGGCTTGACTAATCTGTAATTTTTTGAAGATGTAACTAGGATAATGGACAAGGGAGAGCCAGTGGATGTAGTGTACCTGGATTTTCAGAAAGCATTTGATAAGGTCCCACATAAGAGATTAGTGGGCAAAATTAGGGCACATGGTATTGGGGGTAGAGTGCTGACATGGATAGAGAAGTGGTTGGCAGACAGGAAACAAAGAGTAGGGATTAACGGGTCCCTTTCAGAATGGCAGGCAGTGACTAGTGGGGTACAGCAAGGCTCGGTGCTGGGACCGCAGCTATTTACAATATACATCAATGATTTGGATGAAGGGATTCAAAGTAACATTACTTTGAGGAGGATGCTATAAGAATGCAGGGTGTCTTGTACAGGTTGGGGGAGTGGGCAGATGCATGGCAGATGAGGTTTAATGCAGATAAATGTGAGGTTATCCACTTTGGTAGCAAAAACAGGAAAGCAGATTACTATCAAAATGACGTCAAGTTGGGAAAAGGGGAAGTACAATGAGATCTAGGGGTCCTTGTACATCAGTCTATGAAAGTAAGCATGCAGGTACAGCAGGCAGTGAAGAAAGCGAATGGCATATTGGCCTTCATTGCGAGAGGAATCGAATATTGGAGCAAAGAGGTCCTTCTACAGTTGTACAGGACCCTAGTAAGACGACACCTGGAGTATTGTGTGCAGTTATGGTCCCCTAATTTGAGGAAGGACATTCTTGCTATTGAGGGAGTGCAGCGTAGGTTTACACGGTTAATTCCCGGGATGGCTGGACTCTCATATGCTGAGAGAATGGGGCAGCTGGGCTTGTACACTCTGGAGTTTAAAACGATGAGATGATATCTCATTGAAACATAAAAGATTGTTAAGGGCTTGGACACACTAGAGGCAGGAAACATGTTCCCGATGTTGGGGAAGTCCAGAACCAGGGGCCACAGTTTAAGAATAAGGAGTAAGCCATTTAGAACGGAGACGAGGAAACACTTTTACTCACAGATAGTGGGGAGTCTGTGGAATTCTCTGCCTCAGAGGGCGGTGGAGGCAGGTTCCCTGGATGTGTAAGTTATTGGGGCAAATCCTCCAAAATTATGGAAGAACTTTTAAAAAGACAGATTTGCTGGCTGCAACGGAAAAACCCGCAATCCACAGAAAGACTCAGTTTCAAGTTTCAAACCGTCTGGTCCGTGGACTTGGACATCACACAACGGTGTGAACAAAGGCAGAGACGGAGATAACGAGATTTTCTTGGATACACAAAAGAAGGAACCAAGCCTCAGCAGACGATGGTAAACAGGCCAGGAACAAGCACAATCACCATCATGGATGACCCATCCATCGAGACAATAGGAGCCCATCCAGGGGATGGGATAACGATCAGGCTGAGGGATCATGACATCAGCAAACCCCTTATCATCGGAAGCCTATTGTTCATGCCAGATCGAAACTGGGAAACATCAAAAGAAGCCCTTTTATCCAGAGGACCACCTGGGGGGTTCAAAGGAATCTCAGGTATAAAACAGGAGTCCAGCCAGAACTCCCCTCTCTGTGCTCTCTGCTCTTTTTGGCTCTTCCTGCTCTTCCTGCTCTACTGGACCGCTCGTGAGCCTGCATCGACTTAGCTGTGAGTATCCCGGTGATTTGGTGAAATTCCCGAAATAGGATAGGAGGTTGAGTAAATAAGGGGAAAGGGGAGTAAAATATTGTTAAAGTAAGCTTTACGACATGCCCGATAGTTTTCCTTCCATAGTCTTAGTTTAAAGCATAAGTTTAACCACGTATTATGTAGTGTTGGTGAGATTCGATTTCTAATTGTTTAATAAAGCCTGTAAATTTAGACTTGCTTTGAGTCCATCTTGGTTTCTGTTTTCTCTCATCAGCACACTCTGGTCAATTCAACCTTTTATCATATCCCACCATAATTCCGAGGTATAGAACCTAGGGGAATCCCTTTTGTGGGAAACGAGAAAACCCCTACAGAATGGCGACCATGGCAGGACCTCGGTGGTTTGGGATATGTGATTTGCCAGAGGGGGTGAGAGAACGTAGCAAGATGGAGGAGAGAATCTCCTCTTATCTGTTTAAAAAGATCAATCTCACCAAACAATGGGTGATAGCATTGCTGACAGCACAGCAGCCTGCAGCAGCTGCGGCTCAATGGACAGAAAGCAAAGCTTATAATAAAGGGCAGGAAAAGGCAGTTTGGCTAGCGTGCCTATCACAGCAGGTAGCCAAACTGGAGAGACAGGTAGATAGACTGGAAGAGCAGTTGAGAGAAGCTAGGGCCAGTGCTGAAGAAAGTGCTAGAGAAGGGGAAGGGCTATCTGAGGAACTCAGTGAAACCAGGCAGTGTATCTTGCAGGCAAGGGAGTCCCACAGAAATGCCCAGGAATTCCTCCAATGCCAGGTGGTAGAGGCAAAGGAGAGGGAACGGAACTCCCAGGAACTCCTGGCTCAGAGTACACAGAAGTGCATGGAGCTGGAGGGAAAGTTCCAAGATATACAAGCAGCATACAGGGTGGCACATAGCGAGCTAGGCGATAGTGATCACGGGCCTTGCCAGGCAAGGATAGCGCAGCTGGAGGAAACTCTGTCCATTACTAGGGGACGGGTTCACCTGGTAGGACCAGGGGGGTCCCCCTGGGGCAGAGGGCTTCTCTCAGCAGATGATTCCCCAGGGGCAAAGGGGAATAGACCGCCTCCTGAGGCACCGGGAATAGTTCCGGGTCGGCAGGTGGGGTTCGGGTTGTCCAGGGAGGGACAAGCCCAAGGAGGGGTGGGAGAACACCCTCGATTAGCGGCGTCTACGCCATGTGTAGCACACCATGAGGTGGTGGGGTTACCGATCATGGTGGGAGAGCCGGGGGTAAAGGGGCAACAGCCCCCAGTAGGGCAGATGTGCCCGGTACGGCAAAGGAAATATGGTCCCCCGGTAGGGCAGGCAGATAGGGGGCCCATAGAGAGTGATATCATCATTCCCCATGGGGCACACATGCTGAGGGGGATGGTGGCTCACGTTCCCAGGTTAACCAGGGCGGGAGACCCGTCATTGCATTTTATGGAGGTGCAGCAGGCAGCCAACATAAACGATTGCGATGAGGTAGAACGGGTAAAGCTGCTACTGATGACCCTAGATTCATACCTATGCAAGGCAGTGACCTCCAGGGAAGGAGGAAGACCTGAAACATGGGTAGCGGCACAGACAGCGGTTCTGGAGGCCATGGGGTTGAATCAGGGTAGTCCTTTCACCAGGGTGGGGGAGACAAAGCAACAGGTAGCTGAGTCCCCGGACATGTTCGCAGACAGACTGTGGGCAGTGTATGAGGGAGCGTGTGGGATGCCTTTAGATAGGCAGAATTTAGATGAGAGAACAGCTCACTGGCTGAAGACTCTGGTGGCGAATTGCCTCCCGCGAGTTAGGGCAAAGGCCGAGCACTGGTTCGACCCAGCTGACCCGAACCTTAACGAGGCGGAGGTGATCAGGAAGCTCACCCTTGCATACCGCAATGGGGAGAGAAGTGAGGAGAAGCCCCCTAAGGGCAAGGTGCATGAAATAGTACCGGCACCCCCCAAAGGGAGGCAGTGGAAACAGGAAGGCAGCCGGACCTCTTCCGAGATGAGGCTGGTGTGCTACGGGTGTGGGAAGCCCGGGCACTACAAGAGGGAGTGCAGAAACCCAAGTAGAGCAGTGGGGGATAGGACCCCGGTAACAGTCAACCCAACCCCGGAGGTAACAATAGATGTAAGAGATCTAATTACCTATTTGCAGTCAAAGGCGGGAGGGTCCGGACAGGTAGCCATGGCAACAGGCCAGGGCGCGCCCGTATCCGTACCCCCGGCCCCTTTATGACTGCCAGCGAAACAGCCCACATTCCTATGCCCATTAGAGTATGGCCCATGTGGGAGACCCTGGGTCACCCAGAAAGGGGTACATGTCAGGGAACAGGATCAGGAACAGACCCGGGTTGATGTGGAAACCGTAGGGGAGCCAGGCGAGTCCACAGGTAGTCAGCCTGAAGTAGCCGGCTGTGTCCCAGAGCGAGGACTGGAAGCAGCTGAGAAGGAGGCTGACTCCAGCCCTCCGCAGGCAGGTACCGTAGACTGCCTACAAGAGGAAGAAGTAGCAGAAACAGAGGAGATGGTGGTATCACCTCTGGTTTGGGAACCCCCGGTCAGACGTAGGAGTGACAGGGTCACTAAACCCCCAATAAGGTGGTCCCCATCCCTAATTAAACCTAGGGCTAGGGCCGGCCACAGGAGGGCCGGGAAGGAGAGTGGCCGAAACAGGGCACTTCGGAGTGCGGCTGGAGGGAGCCCAGTCTCCACAGGGAACGTAGGGGTAACTCAAAACCCCGTAGTACAAAGGGAGGTGAGGGGCAGTCAGGCTCCTCGACAGGAGGAGTTCTGGCCTGCACGGGTGGGCCCACCAGAGGGGTGGCCCCAACGTGACGGGGACCAGTTATGAGTTGGCCACCCGGAGACGGGTGGCAGTGTATATAGCAGTGGTTTGTGTATAAGTAGATGTAGTTAGCATAACTAGAGATAAGGTTTTGTATAGCTACAGGGGAGTACAGGGACAGACAGTACGGGATCGAAGGGATTTGCTGTGGAAAAGTGGACCACAACAGACAAAATCAAAGCCCCAAATGCATTTATTGGGCAGATAGCTTTGTGGAGGCAAGGAGGTGTTTCGCTTTGTTTTCCAGATGGGTAGCCCCGCCGTATGGATGATGGCAACGATGTGCCTCCGGATGTGCGTGGCGCGTCGCGGGGACACGGAGGAGTCCATCGTATATGGGTGCTCAGGGGACAGAGCACCCCTCGTGTCTACTGGGCAAGGAAACCTGGTAGCGGATAGCCAGGCCGGGTACTCCCATGAGGGGAGATGGCCTGGATGGCTGGGGTCGAACTCGACCAGGTTCTCCAGCCACAGGAGCTTCGCCTACGGGGAAGCATCCATACCCTGTGCCGAGATACAGATGGCTACCGACCGGGTTAGGGTGACTGAGGGCAGGCAGGTGTGTTTAACCTGTAAGGGGGACGTTCCTTTGGGGAGATGGTGGTGGCTCAGGAAGCTGAGCTCGGACATGAGGGATCGATCCTCAGACTGGGAAAGACTGGACAATGATACCTACCGGACCATCACGGGGTCACCGGGAGGGATCACTGTATGTTGGGACAAATGGTGGGCCTATGACCAGGGGCTTTATTTATGTCTATGGGGGTCTGCCAAGGTGTGTCCGGTAGGGGCATCAATCACCTTCGTCAAGTAGTGGCAGAACCCCGGGAACGGGATAGATTGGGACTGCAGTGGGCAGGCATGTGTGGCCCCCAGGGCTGGGATGACAGTAAAAGCCACCGAATTGCTGGTTCAGGTGAAGAAGCCCCTACCCACAGCCCAACCGATCGACCCTCACAACTGTCCAACCACCACCAAAGGACCGGAGAATGGATTAGCTCTTGTCCCAACCAAAAGGGTGCTGTACCAGGGAGTGCATTACGCTGTGGCCTCAGTAGTATTAAATTTGACTGAAGTGCGGTTACCTGCATGGTGCCCCCGCGAGACAGAATTATTATATCAGGCCCTGCTAAGAGACATGTTCCAGAAATTCCACAACCTGGATTTTGGGGACATAGACATAGAAGAGATGTACCGCGGGGGAGGGGATTTCAGTTTGGGGTCCGGTAGGCAAAGACGAGGGGTGGTTAACGATGGTTTTACAGCATTTAACACGGGGACGTCCATTATTAATAACATGGACAACGTAGAACTGGCCCTGCAGATCAATCAGTTGAAGGGCCAGTTACGAAAGGTTCTGGGGGAGGAAAATGCGGTGGTAGGATCGGGACTGCACGAAGAGGTGGCAATGACTCTACATCTAAAGGAAATCATCGCACAATTGGAGACACATGCAAAAACTATAAACGCTTTGATTAAAGAGGACCGGAATACGTCCGATCAGGCTGCACAGAATGAGGTGTGTGGGCTGTATGGTGCGTGGTTGTTGGGGGAGGGGAGGAGCAACCTGGAAGACCTGAGGCAAGGTCGGGTCCCCTCCTGGATAAGCAACCAGCACCTAGCAGCGCTACACCCTTATAACAGCACTTTGAGTCCTTGTCAGCTTCGTGTGGCCTCCGAGGCCTACCCGGTACCGGTGGATTGCGGAAAATCCAATCACACCATAATGGGAGTGGTCGTAAGAATCCCGGTGATGGGAACCTCGGTACGACCAGCTCCTCTGTACTGAGTGGAGAACGTGGGGGTTGTTCGTGAGGGGGTGCATATTCGCTATGGGAAGGTCCCGCCCTATGTCATAGTAAGGGAGCAAGCTGTGACAGGCATTGACCTTTTGGGTTGTCGGAGCCGGGGAGCACAGGTAATCCTGTGTCCCCAGCACATGGGCGCTGAGGCTAGGCCTCAGTGTGGGTTCAGGGCTGTTGGGGCACAGCCTGTAAACTGCACCATGGAGGCGATGGCGGCAGACCATGTCCCTCCACAGGTGGCGTATATAGGCAGTGGGACGTACTGTGTCACCACAAGTGCCCAGCGGTATCAGTACGGATCACAGCTGTGGTGCCCGATACCGCACAGCAGCTTCTGCTTTAAACCCAGGGCAGAAGTCCATGTGGCACAGCAGCGAATATTACCCATCCCGGAACCATCTTCGGTTCACCTCTCGGTACGAGAAAATGTAACTGACTTATTTAACTATGTTGCCCATTTTGGGTATGATATTCCCCCAGTGAATGAAAAATTAAAAGAGTTGCTGGTGAAGGTCGAGTTGTCGCACAAACACTTCTTCTCCCTGGAACAAAAGACTCTGGATATCGCCAGGGAGATCGAAGAGATCAAGTCTCCAAGTTGGTGGGACCTGGAATCCTGGATCATAGTTCCAGCATGGGTCCGCATCGTGTCCCATGTTCTGATCATCTGCCAGATGATAATTGTGGTGTATTTGCTATGCATTAATTGCAAATTTAAAAGGCGGAGGAGGAAGGCCAAATTACAACAGCTGGTAAATCGAGCCGCACAACGTCACCGGAACGACACCCCATCACTGTAAAATATCTGTACTCCAGTGCAGTAGTTTTGTACATATGTTGTAATCCCTGCATTTTCAGGGAATGGTCGTGAGGGTACTGTATGGTTTGTAGGATTGATGTAAAGTAAAAGGTGTATAGTGTAAGTTAATGTGCTTCGAGGGCCTAGTTTAGTGATTAAGGGGGCTTTCGGGGTACATAGTTTCACCTTCTCACCAGGAGTGTTTACAGCTCTTGAGGCTGGAGGATTGCCCACTAACTTTGTCAATCGATACGGTCTGTGCAAGCCTGGACGTATCGTAGGGGCATGTAAGTTATTGGGGCAAATACTCCAAAATTATGGAAGAACTTTTAAAAAGACAGATTTGCTGGCTGCAACGGAAAAACCCGCAATCCACAGAAAGACTCAGTTTCAAGTTTCAAACCGTCTGGTCCGTGGACTTGGACATCACACAACGGTGTGAACAAAGGCAGAGACGGAGATAACGAGATTTTCTTGGATACACAAAGGAAGGAACCAAGCCTCAGCAGACGATGGTAAACAGGCCAGGAACAAGCACAATCACCATCATGGATGACCCATCCATCGAGACAATAGGAGCCCATCCAGGGGATGGGATAACGATCAGGCTGAGGGATCATGACATCAGCAAACCCCTTATCATCGGAAGCCTATTGTTCATGCCAGATCGAAACTGGGAAACATCAAAAGAAGCCCTTTTATCCAGAGGACCACCTGGGGGGTTCAAAGGAATCTCAGGTATAAAACAGGAGTCCAGCCAGAACTCCCCTCTCTGTGCTCTCTGCTCTTTTTGGCTCTTCCTGCTCTTCCTGCTCTACTGGACCGCTCGTGAGCCTGCATCGACTTAGCTGTGAGTATCCCGGTGATTTGGTGAAATTCCCAAAATAGGATAGGAGGTTGAGTAAATAAGGGGAAAGGGGAGTAAAATATTGTTAAAGTAAGCTTTACGACATGCTCGATAGTTTTCCTTCCATAGTCTTAGTTTAAAGCATAAGTTTAACCACGTATTATGTAGTGTTGGTGAGATTCGATTTCTAATTGTTTAATAAAGCCTGTAAATTTAGACTTGCTTTGAGTCCATCTTGGTTTCTGTTTTCTCTCATCAGCACACTCTGGTCAATTCAACCTTTTATCATATCCCACCATAATTCCGAGGTATAGAACCTAGGGGAATCCCTTTTGTGGGAAACGAGAAAACCCCTACAGATGCTTTCAAGAGAGAGCTAGATAGGGCTCTGAAAGGGGTGGAAGATTGCAACCTTCACGTGCTCCGCCCTGTTTCGACTAATGCAATCAGCTCGACGTGCACAAACGGAAGATCAAATAGAAAAAGTTGTCCAACAACTTTGGGCTGTGCATGCCACACAAAAGAAGAAGGGCTTTTAAAAACAGCAGAATCAGGGGATATGTGGAGAAGGCAGGAACGGGGTACTGATTGGGGATGATCTGTCATGATCACATTGAATGGCGGTCCTGGCTCGAAGGGCCAAATGGCCTACTCCTGCACCTATTGTCTATTATCTATTCTAAAGCAGTGCCTGTTTAAAATGATCAGACGTGAAGGTTCCACTCACAATCTACCATTGCCCCGATTAACAAGTGAAAGATGCATGGAACTTAAATCAGGCACACGGCAATGGGCAAAATCCTTTAACTTAGTTTAGTTTAGAGATACAGCACGGAAACAGGCCCTTTGGACCATCGAGGCCTCGGCTACCAGCGATCCCCGCACATTAACACTATCCTACGCGCACTAGGGACAACTTACACATACACCAAGCCAAATAGCCTCCAAACCTGTACGTCTTTGGAGTGTGGGAGGAAACCGAAGATCTCAGAGAAAACCCACACAGGTCATGGGGAAAACGTACAAACTCCGTACAGGATGGTAGGATCGAGCCCGGGTCTCTGGCGCTGCAAGCGCTGTAAGGTAGCAACTCTACTGCTACGCCACCGTGCCACCCTGAAGGAAATCGACAACAATCGACCAGTCATTGAGGAGTCGTTCTTGGGCTTAAACTCGGTTTGGCAAGTCTGGAACTGGATGACAGATTTGCTGGGCCCTTCATTACCGAAACCAGCTTCAATTAAGGTTGCTCCGAAATGTCAGCCGACACCATCTTAGCTGGCCTCAGGATGGAAGAGCTGGAACATTCTCTTCATAAAAATATCAAAAATGTACATACCTTCAAAATAATAATATTATTTGTATCTTGCCATTATTTGATGTCAAGAGCAAATCTATTATCGTCTGCATTTGAAAACTAATGTTCAAATGGCTTGTAAAACCTTGCGTTGTGAAGGTCAGCAACTCTATTAACGCTATGCAGCAGTTTTCGTGTGGTACAGCAGTTTGCTTTGTCTATATTAAAAATTGAGCTTCAGGCAGCAATTCTGAGATGAGATTAATTTCAGGGATGCAACAGTGTAGACAGGCAGTGATTAATGAAATAGGCTGTGTGTACTGGGGAAGGCCCAGCAACATAATACAAACAGGACTGTCTGTTTCTTGTCCTTACCTTCTTTCACGTGCCTGGTTTTGTTTAACATGCCACGGTTTGAGACCTGATCTTGTGCAGGACACAAGCTTTATCTCCGAACATGATAGATCATTAGGAAAACAGATTCACACAGCACAAATCAGCCACTATAAAATGAACTCAGGTGCGGCTAATATTTTTCGCTAATTCTATTAAGCTCAATAGCTACTTAAAAATTAAGCAAATGAGGAAAATGTGCATGAAATTTCAAAGAAATGACGCCCATATCACTGTCTCAACGACCCATAGTGTTCACTTCACTGCTCACATCAATTAAATCGCACGTTATTCAGCTCTTCTATCCGCACTGTTTGATTTGAAACCTAGCTGTGCAAACCTGCCAAGTCCGAACCTTGATTCCAGTCTGTGCTGATTTAGATGCAAGAACAAATCCCGGCACAGTGGCGCAGCGGTAGAGTTGCTGCCTCACAGCGTTTTCAGTGCCAGAGACCCCAACCTCAGGCGCTGTCTGTATGGAGTTTGTACGCTCTCCCAGTGACCGCGTGGGTTTTCTCTGAGATCTTCGATTTCCTCCCACACTCTAAAAATGTATAAATGTAAATTGTCCGTATTGTGTGTAGGGCAGTGTTATTATGTGGGGATCGCTGGTCAGTGCAGACTCGGTGGGCCAAAGGGACTATTTCCGTGCTGTATCTCTAAATTAATCTAAACTAAACTAATAAATGATGGCTAATAACTGTTTTTGGGTTGACTATACAGGCCTTACCCAGGTTTACCAATGGATTCTGTTTACAGATGTCCATGTCGATTTTGTTCATGTCAGAAAATACGCAAAATCGCTCGATGTGATAACTAATAGAAACATAGAAACATAGAAAATAAGTGCAGGAGGAGGCCATTCGGCCCTTCGAGCCAGCACCGCCATTCATTGTGATCATGGCTGATCGTCCCCAACCAATAACCTGTGCCTGCCTTCTCCCCATAACAAGCATTAAGATGAATGGTGCTGATGAGGACATTTATTTATAGCCTTCTCGTGACTAGCTACAACAGTACAGATTTAGGATCTCCTACACTCAGTGTTTTAAGTATCAGTCGCTGTCACATCATTTCACAGAGTTTTGTTCAACAAGTATCAATAGTTGCAATTGCTTGTCAATTTCCAAAGCAAATCTCTTAAGTGGCCTCCCACAATGAATCAGGCAGACTGCGTTCTGAAGAGACAAGGCTGTCGGATTACTGCGGGCAGGTTATATGTGTACAGGTTTATTTTCCACTCCTGGTTCTTGTTTGAATTTAATGCTATTTATGCGAGCTCCCTCGTGTACATGTGGTTCAGAACCCAGGGAAGCTTCGTAAACGTAGATAGGAGCAGTGGTCAGTTTTCCTGCTTCAAGATGACCATTCAGTAAACTGCAGATATGAACCCGTTGAGTCATGGGATTTGCAGCAGCATTGTTGCAAGTGTAAAATAGCTTGTGTACTTGGAAGTGGCAGGATGGGATTGGGATAGATTGATGCCTATCATGGCCCAATGCTTTGCTTACCCTCATTCAGCTCACACATGAACCGTGGCCATTCGGGCAAACCGCTGGAGGGTTGCTGGCATTTGTGGAGCTGTGGCAGAGCCTGAGTTATTTCCCTTCAGAAAATTAGGAGACAAAAGGAATTTCAAAAGGAAATATGCAAGACCTGATTTGTGTCACTTAAATGCATGACATCAGTTATTAAATGCAAGCATCAGTTCCCGTACCGGAAATAATTCACATAAATCTGCCTCTTATACCTGGGGAACGGCTGGAGCATTTTGCCCTCAAGCAAAGGTCAGCAGGAGATTGGGTAGAGATGTTCAAGCTCATGACTAGAGGAAATAAAAGCAGAAAATGCAAGAGAGCATGAGGGAATACAGAATCAATGTCTCAAACGTTTTGGCGGCACGGTGGTGCAGCGGTAGAGTTGCTGCCTAGCAGCGCCAGAGACCCGGGTTTGATCTAGACCGTCTGTACGGAGTTTATATGTACAGGTTTGGAGGTTAATCGGGTCGGTATAAACGTAAATTGTCCCTAGTGTGTGTAGGGTAGTGTTAATATGCCGGGATCGCTGGATGGCACAGACTCGGAGGGCCGAAGGGCCTGTTTCTGTGCTATATCTCTAAACTAAACTAAACAAAAATGTCATTGATTTTCATCACAATTGAGGCACGTGTAACAGGATCATGTTTTCTCCCAAATATTCCTTTCTTCAGTGGATCTCATGACAGTTGATCAATCTGAAACATTAACTCAGTTTCTCTCTTCACAGTTGCTGACTGACCTGCTGTGTTTATCCTGCATTTCACATTTCATTTCAATTTTCCAACATTCACAGTTTTATTTGTGGATTGGTTCTTCTTCTTGCATAGGGCGTGCACATGCTAAAGTTGTAGATCAAGGGTAGACATCCTGGCCAGGATAGCATCAGTTTCTGGGTGGATGACTTTGATGCCCCCAGGAGAAAGCCTCAGTGAGCAGTCATTCACGATGTGTGGGAGGGTCTGGTCTGGATATCCAGTCACAAGCAGGGCTGTCTGTCATCCCCCACTCATGCAGGTGATGGGCTCTTCTTGCATGGAGGGTGCGGATTCTGTTCAAGGTTAGCCACAAATCCTGGTGGTTTCACTGTGGGGTCTGTGATGACCTCTCCATTGTCGGTGTTGGCATCTTTCCAAGCTCTGCGCCACTCAGTCTTGGCGTCAAAGCCTTCCAGGGATTTGACTGAAGACCAGAAGGGTTTGCGGGACTTCAGGCGCATGTTGGGCAGATTGTTCAAGTCAGCATGGATGGGAAGGTCAGGGTATGCCCCGATGGTGCACCAATCTTTCAACATCCTCTACCTTCTGTGCATGCTGGGAGGGGGGCATATGAGAGCGGGAGACTTGCTTTACACCCATATTCAAAGATTTAACATTTTCGGCTAAATTATTTTTCATGAAGCAATCACGATTGTGAATTCATTGTCTGTGAAGGAGGAAGTAGCAGCATCAGCCCGTGCCTTCATATAGGAATTGAATTAAATATTCTGGAGAAAATCCTGGCCACACACTCATCTCTCTGCTGCCTTCAGGTGGAAGGTACAGGAGCCTGAAATCTGCAACATCCAGGTTCAGCAATAGCCACTTCCCCACAGTCATCAGACTATTACACTCAACTCAAACAAAATCTGAACTTTGATTAGCCTACTGCACTTTATATGTTTATTTATGTGTGTGTGTATATATATATTCAATGGTATATGGACACACTGATCTGTTATGTATTTATTTATGCCAACTATATTCTGTTGTGCTGAAGCAAAGCAAGAATTTCATTGTCCTATCTGGGACACATGACAATAAACTCTCTTGAATCTTGAATCTTGAATCTTGAAATAATATATGATGAGATTGCTCTACCAGCATAGGCTAGATGGGCGGAAAAACCTCTTTCTGTGATTGTATAATTCTATGATTGTATTATGAGGAGTCAGACCAGCAATTAGCTGGTGAAGTTAATGTAGATAGCTCATATTGACGGAGATGTGTTACAGAATGTACAATTGAACAAGCTTCCCAGTGTAAAATCAAAACTCTATTTTAAGTGCAGAGGGTTATGTTTTCCTGCCCTTCAAATTCCGACCACACTCTCCTCTGTCTGCCTCACCGAAAAAAATGATAACATTTATTGTATAAACCAACCTCCCCTCAGGAGAAAAGCTCCATCATTTCCCTCTGCCCAGCACTCAGCTCGAAGAAGGCGTCAGCCACTGAGAAAAAGTCAATTTCTATGAACAATGGTACTCCAAACGCTCGCAATTACTAATATGGCAATTATTCCTTATCAGTATAATTTTTATTTTACAAAGCAGATTTTAGCATCCAATAAATCAAACGCACAGACTACAGCACGCCATTTGATTCGGTCGTGGCATTGTCCGCAGAAGAACTTAATGGGATTTATTTTTCTGTCATTCATCTGAGTCAAATAAAGATCACGGGAGATTCAGCTCAAGGCCAGTGTGCTGTGGAAATATTTCCATAGCACGCCCAGTTGTCCCGATAACCACATTCACATGTAAATAATCTCACAGATTTCTGTCAATGAAAATACTGCGTCTTAAATAAAAAAAGACAAAAACGATTAAGGTGTAAAAATGCTGCAAAGGTTGATGCAATAGGACAAATGAAAGGATTAGAATTAAAGGACGTTCTTTTAGGAAGTAGATGAGGAGAAATGTAATTAGTCAGAGGGTGGTGAATCTGCGGAATTATTTGCCACACAAAGCTGTGGAGGCCGTCAATGGATATTTTTAAGGCAGAGATAGATAGATTGTTGATTAGTACGGGTGTCAGAGGTTATGGGGAGACGGCAGAAGAATGGGGTAGGAGGAAAAGATAGATCAGCCATGATTGAATGGCGGAGTAGACTTGATGTGCCGAATGGCCTAATTCTACTCCTATCACTTATGAACTTATGACCTTATGAAGTTGTACACAAATGTTTATTTATTTAGTGACCTGCTTGTTGCTGCCCTTTGTCATGCGATGCATTATGACCAGGTTTAAGACAATATGTCCCTGATATATGTCGTATTCGGATATTATTTATTTGTACAATGTTAATTTGTTTTCAACCAGATAATAAAAACTGATATGTATGGGAAGGCACTGCAGGTGCTGGTTTACACCGAAGAGAGACACAAAATGCTTGAGTCAGTCTGCGGGACAGGCAGCATTTTTAGAGAGAAGGAATGGGTGACGTTTCGGGATGAGATCCTTCTTCAGACTGATAGTCCTGTCTAGTGAATAACCTCCTACTCCACAGAGTTTACCGATTAACTAAGTGCACAGGAAAACTTACTGAATGTAATTCCAGAATGCAAAATGACTTCTGTTTCTGAAATCTTCCCTGTAACCACAAAACAGATGTGATGAAATATATGAACTATTTTAAGAAATGTTTCATCATAATTGAAGAATATGCCATCCTTGTGGCATTTTCTAAACTTTTATCCTAATCTTTACATCACACAGTAAAATAAATCACATCCGTGATTATAACAACTGGTTAAGGGCCTGTCCCACTTTGCCGAGTCCTCTGCCGAATTGAAAGGACCTTAAAAAAAAAATCAAGATTTTTGTGATTTACGAAAGTTACAATTTTTCTCATCCCGACTATCTTTTTACTCGTGGACTTTTTTGTCATACCGGAAAAAACGTCCAGACTTACCTGATGCCCCAAGTACATACAACTGGCATAACGAGCCGCTGTGACATATCTACGGACTCCTACGGCCTCTTACGGACTCACTACGGACATTCTCTGAGTTTGAATCAAGGGGAAAACTCGGGAGAATTCGTGAGTAAGTCGGGAAAGTGGGGCAGGCCCTTTATAATATTGCACTGACAAAAATCAGGCTAGTCCTTTAGCTCCTCTCACTCTCCAAATAAAACATGCTTTGATGGAGATAAAATGCTGGAGTAACTCAGATCCAGTCTGAAGAAGGGCCTCAACTCGAAACATCTGCAATTCAGTTTAGATTAGAGATACAGCACGGAAACAGGCCTTTCGGCCCAACATGTTCCTTTTCTCCAGAGATGCTGCCTGTCCCGCTGAGTTACTCCAGCATTTTGTGTCTATCTTCGGTGTAAACCGGCATCTGCAGTTCCTTACGACGTATGCTTTGATGGAGGCAACACTACTCGTAATGTAGCTCACAAATGAACAATAAACCTCATCATCCCAGCATTCAGAAGTTCATGTTTGTTGCAAATGCGTTCCTCACCTAAAGGGAGTGGTTTGAACTGGATTTAATCAAATTGAACGGATGTAAAAAAACCTTTGCTAATTTGTAACTTTTGCCAAGTTCATGATTAGTAATTAGGGCAGTTTTTA
Source organism: Raja brachyura (assembly GCA_963514005.1). Next base: position 33,812,021 of record OY740808.1, read on the forward strand.
TCACCTAGCAACCACTGGAGAACTTTGTTCGAGGGCCAGCCAAACTGTTTATCAAAAAGCAAGGAGGTGTCAACAGGTCAAGGGAAACATAAATCCCAACTGCAAGAGCCACAGGTTCTGCATCAGAAGGGATTCTATGGACTGGTCTGTTCAGATTACCATCACAAACCACGTCCACTTTCATGGTACGGGTTTAAAAGATATCTGCCACAGTCCTGGCTGTTGAAGGAAGAAGAGTCTAAATAGGTTTTTACAGTTTATGTTCAGAAACAAGTCTGAAATACTTTTGTAGATGAAGTATTTGTGATTAAATACCCCAGTTAGAGCGAAAAAAGAAAGTGAATTATTGTGAAATGAAACCTCCATTTATCACTCAAGCTATTGGTTTGACATCAATGTAAGCAAACTACTCCTTTGAGGTAGATATCCCACCTGTGCCAAGTTGGAAACCTGTTGGAAACAAGTCAGAACATTTTTCCTAGGGCAGCTAACAACTCATTGGTTTCTCTAACTTCAAGTAACCCTTGAATTCCTCTCTTTTCATCCCTCCCCCACCCAAGTCGTACCAGCTTCAAAGTCGTCTTGTTGAGTCTCTATGTCCATACTTGTTCTCACCTAGTCCACAGCCAACAATGGCCTGTTATCATCGTTACATTTTTTCATATCTTTCATTCATTTGTTCTATATCTCTCTACATCACTGTCTATATCTTTTGTTTCAATTTCCCCTGACTGAGAGTCTGAAGAAGGGTCTCGACCCGAAATGTCGCCTATTCCTTTTCTCCAGAGATGCTATCTGACCCGCTGAGTTACTCCAGCTTTTTGTGTCTATCTTTGGAAACTTTCCCATACGTATTGGGAATTGCACGACTAATCTTCATCACCACCTGTCCGCTTTTATTTCACACACCTCCTGCCATGGGAAGCTCCCACCTTTCTGGCACCTAGCTGAATATGCTGGTTTATCTTTTATTTCTATATTTGACGGGAATTTAAAGAAGAATGCAAGTGTAGATTCTTCCATCTACTTCAATAACCAGAATTTGGGCACAAAGTCCAGTGTGATTCTCCAGTTTGATACCGAGAGAAGGCTGCACTGTCAGAAATTCTGTCTTACAAGTGAAATATTAATCTTAAGACATATCTTAGGACATATCTTAAGACCGCTCTCTCAAATTAACTATCGCTATGCACTATTTCGAAGAAGTGTAGTTGTCCTCAGTGTCTTTGCCAATATTTATTCATCAACTAATATCACAAAATCACAATTTACTGTTCATGAATCACCAGACTATCTTCCTATATTGACTTCAGAAGTATTTCAATACATGATAAGTTCATTGGGACATAGTGAAAAGAGTGTGTCAGGCATCTAGTGTAAGGTCAAGTTTCCCTCTTTGGTAATAAGATGTAATATTCTGTTAGGTCTGCTGTCATCATACCAAATGCACCAGTAGGCTGACTTACTGCTCATTTTACACACCCACATCTCTTGGTAATCAATCGACACTATGCATTGAGTGCCAATCAGCCCAGAACTGATTTGATACGGAGCTGTATCTCTAAACTAATTAACTAAACTAGACTTAGAGCCTTTCCTATCCTGTGTGGATATGACAGGTAATCGGTGTTCACGTGTATCTTAATGGGAGGCATAGTGTCACACAGTGCCAGAGATTTGCCGTTGATTCTGATCTTGCCTGCTGTGTGGAGTTTGCAAGTTCTCACTGTGACCATATAGATTTCCTTCAACAGCTCTGGATACCATGCGCATCCCAAAAAGACGCGCAACTTTGTTGGCTAATTTGCCCCTGTAAATTAACGTAGTGTATAGGGAGCAGATACGAAAGTGGGATAACGTCATAGTAATGTGAATGGGTGATCGATGGTCAGCGTGGACTCAGTGGGCTGAGGATCCTGTTTCCATGCTGCTTCTATCAATCAATCAATCAATCAATCTCACCAACCCTATGAAGCCGTGTCTGATGGAATATTTCAGCTCTCATTTTAACTCAGGCAGAACTCTTGCTGTGTTTGAGTGCGACAGTGCAAGATGACACTGCTGATATCATGACTCTTATACCCCAGCAAAATTATGTAGAAACATACTTTCTACATAAGAATATTAATAGCCCATTATCTGTTTATTTGCACTTTATCTGTTTATTTTTCCATGTGTGTATATATTTATATAATGGTATATGAACACACTGATCTGTTCTGTATTCATGCCTACTGTATTCTGTTGTGCAGAAGCAAAGCAAGAATTTAATTGTCCTATCTGGGACACATGACAATAAACTCTCTTGAATCTTAAGTCTCCACATAGTTATGTAGAAATGTAGACATAAGTCTACATTTATGTCTTGTGTGCATAAGGGCGGCACGTTGGCGCAGCGATAGAGTTACTGCCTTACAGCGCTTGCAGCGCCGGAGACCCGGGTTTGATCGTGGCTACGGGTGCTGTCTGTACGGAGTTTGCACTCTCTCCCCGTGACTTGTGTGGGTTTTCTCCAAGATCTTTGGTTTCTTCCCACACAAGGTTAATTGGCTTGGTGGATGTGTAAATTGGCCCTAGTGTGTGTAGGATAGTGTTAATGAGCAGGGATCACTGGTCGGTGTGGACTCGGTGGGCCGAAGGGCCTGTGTCTACCCTGTATCCCAAAACTAAACTAAAATAAGTGTAGAGAGTGCAGTGTAGAGCACACTCTAGTGTAGAGAGCTGATTACAAGTGTCATCTATATTTAATATTGATTAACAAACAAAGATTTTTATTTTAAGGCAGTCACCCCAGAATGGTTTTTATCAGGATCTAAAAAGCACTTTGGGTTGCAGAGATGTGGAGTCTGCATGTGAGGAGCTCTTGAACACACTCCTCACAATTAGTTTGAGCTCCTTGTGCCTCATGTCTCTGCATTAAGTTGGAGCTGAAGAGCTCACTGTATACATATAATCTACGCTGGCAATGAGAATGGTGCTGAAGGATCGTAGTTTAGTGAGCTACTGTTAGCAAGAACTTATGAAGTTGATATCATATTCTGGTGAGAGCCTGAGAATACCAGGGCAAATGCAATGTGTAACCATTTTCAACAGATGAAAGACGAGTCTACTGATAATATTAATTGATTATATAGCGTCATTGAGTCATTAAGTCACACAGTATGAAAACTGGCCCTTCGATCCAACCTGCCTGCATTTGGCCCATATCCCTCAAAACTTGTCCTATCCATGTACCTGTCTTCAATGTTTTTCAATGTTGCGATAGTCTCTGCCTCGACTACCTCCTCTGGCAGCTCTTTCCATACGCCCACCACCCTTTGTATGAAAAATGTACCCCTCAGATTCCTATTAAATCTTTTCCCCTTCATCTTAAAATGATGCAACCTACTCTGCTCGGGAGAGTATGGTGGAATGATATAGATGAATTAGTCAAACTAGCAACTTCCTGTGACCATGTGTGTTTCCTCTGTGTGCTGTGGTCCCCCCCCCCCCACTTCCCACCATGCTTTAAAAAAAGCATTTATGCTTTTCTGCAAAAGGACGTGACTTACTTACGTTCCCAAGTTAATGAAAACTAGCTGCGTAAAAAAACTGAAAGGTAAATTAAAACAGACATTACTGGCAACGTTCAACAGATCAGGCAACATGTTTGGAGAAGGCCTTTCATCAATCAGTTTGAAATTAAGCGAATTTTAAGCTTCAAGGAAGGGAGTTAGAGACCAAAAGAACTACGGTGAACAGACAACTGGATCAATTGAAGATACCAGTGATGATATAGTAGCTGAGAGAGGGTGGTCACAGAAATGGGCTCTTCAGCTTAACTCATCCATGCCAACCTTGTAGTCTATCAAAGCTAATCCCATTTGCCTGCATTAGGCCAATGTCCCTCTCCTCCTTTCCTATCCAAGTACCTGTCCACAAGGCTATCTGCCTCCACCACCCCCTCTAGCATCTCATTCCATATACCCACTTACCTCTCAGATCCCCTTAAAAATGTTTTCCTTCTCACCTTCAACATAAACTCTCTAAAACTTAGAGTTCCCTACTTTGGGAAAAAGACTATCTAACATACCTATGCCCTTCAAGATCTTACAGACCTCTATGAAGTCACCCCACAGTGAAAACAAACCCTGTCCAATTTGTCCTTGTAACTAAAGTTCTCCATTCCACGCAACATCCTACCACATATCCTCTGCGCCTTTTCAAATGCTACCACGTCCCTCACTAGTGCGGCGAGCAGAATGATATACAATACTCCATATGCTGCCTAAGCAATGTTTTGTTCAGTTGTAACAAGGCATTCCAACTAAGATAGACACAAAAATGCTAGAGTCGGTCAGCGAGCCAGGCAGCATCTTTGGAGAAAAGGAATAGGTAACGTTTTTGGTCAAGACCCAACTTGAGACTGAGAGTCTGGGCAATGGCATTCCAATTCTTGTACTAAATTCCTCGGCTTCATTGTGAGACGAATAAAAGGCACATTTGGGAGTAGTGTAATAAATAAGAGCAAAATTAAATCTGATATTACCAGAAGGGAAGGGAGAGAAAAATGCCGGAAATATGAATGGCTGATGACTTGAAATGATTGAATTTGCTTCACAATTCTGTAATGTTGGAAGAAAGGTTGCTTGCACTTATATTTAGTTTCATTGGAATCTTGAATGAGAACAAAGACAGAAGTCAGAGAGCGAGTGGGATGGATATTTCAAGAAGCAGGCAACGGAAGCTCAGGATCATCACAACAGACTGAATGAAACTATTCTACAGAGCGATTAGCAAATGTGAACATGGTTTCCCCAATGTAGAGATACTGACAGTGTGAGCATAAATGAGGTGCATTAATCTGAAAAACTAAGGTGGCATCATTGAATTCGGGGTGAGTGATCAGGACAGCATATTTAGGATCTTGGATGGTGCAAAAGCCAGAACTAAAAAGACAGGTGTTCTATTACTGTGGTGGAGGCAGATAGCCTTGTGGACAGGTACTTGGATAGGAAAGGAGGAGAGGGACATTGGCTTAATGCAGGCAAATGGGATTAGCTTTGATAGACTACAAGGTTGGCATGGATGAGTTAAGCTGAAGAGCCCATTTCTGTCACCACCCTCTCTCAGCTACTATATCATCACTGGTTTCATGGCATCTACTTGCGAAGATGCCATGAAAATGTGAACGAGTATTGGAGATGGAAGAGTGAGTCAAAGTCTTAGTTAAAACTTAACCTTAAGAGATACAGTGCTAAAACAGGCCCTCTTCCCCACCAAGTCCGCGCCGACCAGCGATCATCGCGTACATTAACACCATCCTATACACTAGGCATAATTTACAACTGTACTGAAACCAATTAACCTGCCGACCTGTGCATCTTTGGGGTGTGTGAGGAAACCAGAGCACCAGGAGAAAACCCACATGGTCACAGGGAGAATGTAGAACCTTCGTACAGACAGCACCCGCGGTCTGGATTGAACACGGGTCTCTGGCGCTGTAAGGCAACAACTCTACTGCTGCGCATCTGTGCTCTCCTTGCCAGAGTGTCCAAGACTGAACGGCCCCTTTGAATCCTAGAAAACTTACTGCACCTTCACATGGTCACACATTCACAGGATGATTACACTGCATTCCCTGAGAACGGAGCCGAACCCTCCTGTGCTTATTTCACATTTGTATGGCATATTTACATGGATTCTTTCTAAAGCTTATTCAAGTCCCTTGGCTTCAACTGTTGGGAGGTATTGACATGCCAAGGTGAGATCACAGCGTGTGCACATGCCCAAGGATACAATTATAAATTAAAAATATTTCCCTTCTTTATTGTCAATAATAGGAATAAACAATTGTTATTGAATTGGCAGAGTTCGACGTGGGCTCTTGTTCTCACCTGCACTTTTAAACTGTCAAAACTAAATGCGTAGAAACTCATCCAAGTGCAGCCATGCTAATTGCACTTTATAGTCACATCAGTGCACTGTGCTCTGCCTCTGAAATCCATTGCAGACTTCTGTCGAGTAAAGTCCAGAGCCAGCATATTATGCACTGATGCTATTTCTTAGGACGTTTAGCACCAGTGACCAGAAATAAATAATAAGACACGCAGTTACTTTGGCGTCTTCAAACTGCCGCTGAAACCCCCTTCACTCCCTCAGAGCTTTACATGAGGGAAATCAACGTGAATTATCCTGGATATCTTGAAGAAGGGTCTCGACCCGAAACGTCACCCATTCCTTCTCTCCAGGGATGCTGCCTGTCCAGCTGAATTACTCCAGTAATTTGAGTCTACCTTTGAATTATCCTGGAATTGTTTGCTTCATTCACCACTTTGACAATAACTTGGGTGGATGATTTGCGAATTCCACTCCAACTGAGATACTAATCCACATCGAATTTACAGAAAGGGCTGGAGTAACTCAGCCTATCAGGCAACATTTCCGGAGGGAACAGACAGGTCTGGCCTCCATAGTCCTGACCCAAAATGTCACCCGTTTCTCCAACTCATCCATGTGATTTAGACATTGCTTTATAGAGTCATATAGCACGAAAACAGGCCTTTCAGCCCAACACAAACATGTGAATTAGACATTGACTCAGAGAGTCATACAGCATGGAAACAGGCCCTTCAGCCCAACTTGACATGTCGACCATGTTTTACTCAACAGTCCAGCATTTGCAATTTCCCGTGTCTCTAGAATTCAATGAATCTTACTATTTTTCAAGCTTTCGCATTCAATAGCTGCTTCATTGTGCTACCTTTTCCAACCTAAAGATACATTGTGGGTTTTTTCTGAACAGTGAGACTGAGAATCAAATATTGGAAGCGCTCCAAGTAGCATCTGTGCAAGGAGAAAGAGAGTTCATGTCTCAGGTCAAAGACCCTTCAACAGAGTTGTTCAAATATCTGCAGTTGTTTGGTTTTCAATTTCTGGAGCTGAGTATCAGTAACTGCGTTGATGTTTCAGGTCGAAGATCCTCCATCAGGATTGCTCAAGCACTTGGCGACTTATGATCACCCAGTGTCTGAAGTTGTTTGATTTTCAATCTCCAAAGCTGAGCATCACTTCTGCTCATTCACTTTGACACTCCGCCCTAAGCAAACACGTGTCGTGTCAGTCCAGTCGAATCTTACTGGAGATAACCTGGTGGCAAGATATCCTGAGACAGCAGTAACACACGGACACAAGGCAGTGGTTTTCTTTAGCAGATGGTAGAAATTTACCACAAATAGTGATTGGCATTACTGATGTGCTTGACTGACTGCCATGAAAACGTCAACGGCTTGTTCAACATGTCAGAAACAAGAACCCTTTCCGACGAGGGCTCTTCTTAATTATTTTTTGAGAGATTCACCGAGAAACTGCAGGAGCCGTGTTTCAATCACCCCCTTTGAAACCGAGATACTGAAGAGCGCTGCGAGATGTATCAAAAAGATGTCATGTTTTGACGAGTATTCCTGAATCACAATTTCGAGGGCTGGGCTAAATACGATGCACCTTCTCCGAGAGGTTCCTGTGTCAAATATCACTCTGCCTCTTGTGTCGACGGCAAATGAGTCTTCTCAGCAAACCATGAGAGAATTTAATTTTAAATTTATGTCTAGGTAATTCACAAGGATTACTCCTTGTGGATTACAATATCACGTATAACCCAATCTGGAATCAAAGTACCAGCCTTGAATAATCTCTAAATATAGATCGATTCAATCCTGTACAGCTGTAACTTCTCATACCCTTTGCCACTCTGTGCTGCACTATATTTAGCTCCTTTTATGTTTATCCCTCAAACTCTTGTTGTGTGGGTGGTTGCAAAAATGTCAGTGAAATTAATTTAATTAGGATTTGTTTTTTATGCACGTCAAATATAATTCAGACACCTGTCTAGCCAATTGCCATCACATTACTAGGGCATCAGCTGCTGCTAAACTATTGGGATATATTCGTCCCCCTCACCCCCCTCAATCTTTGGTTGCTTTTACAGATGCACGCAGAGGCAAATAGATGAACGAATGGGTCGACTGGGCTTGTATTCACTGGAATTTAGAAGGATGAGAGGGGATCTTATAAAAACATAGAGAATACTTAAGCGATTGGACAGGCTAGATGCAGGAAAAATGTCCCTGATGTTGAAGGAGTCCAGAACCAGGGGTCCCATTTTAAAAATAAGCGGTAGACCATTTAGGACTGAGATGTGGAAAAAACCTTTTCACGCAGAGAGTTGTGAATCTGTGGAATTCTCTGCCATAGAAGGCAGTGGAGGCCAATTCACTGGATGTTTTCAAGAGAGAGTTAGATTTAACTCTTAGGGTTAACGGAATCACGGGATATGGGGAGAAAGTGGGAATGGGGTACTGCTTTTGGATGATCAGTCGTGATCATATTGAATGACGGTGCTGGCTCGAAGGGCCGAATGGCCTAGTCATGCATCTGTTTTCTATCTTTCTAAAGTGCTTCACCCTGTAGAAACATTCACCTGTAATTGTCCAGCTACGTAACCCATCGCCCCTTTACAACTTGGTTATAAATTCATAAAATGTAAGCTTTGAGTATTTCAGTAATGATAACATTTAAATGGGATTAATAGGGCCCTGCACAAGTTGTGGGTTAGATTTCAAAAATATGTCCTTTAATTGGTGACGAGATTTAAAATTACAGAAAAATAAAATTGACCTTTTATCAATAATAATAATTTGCAAAGGCCAGTAGGCAGGGTCGATTCCGACAGCTTAAATATACGTTTCATATTTTAATAACAGTTTATATTGCCTGCAGTTGAGAGGCAGCTGCTGTTATTCATTAGCCATTGACCACCATTCTTCTGCAAGGTCCATGGAGTGAGCAGGGTGGCACTTGTATGAAAGAGCCCGAAAAAGTGTCTCGACCCAAAAAGTCACCTGCTCTTTCTCTTCACAGACGCTGCCTGTCCCACTGAGTTACTCCAGCATTATGACCCAAATCTGTCTTCCACAAACAAGGAATAACTAATAATAATCAGTCCATCACCAACATTATTTGGTAAAAATATAAAATACTGGAGGAGCTTCGAGGGCCAGGCAGCTTCTGTGGAGGGAATGGATAGTGAAGTTTTGGGTCAGAACTTTCTTCAGACTGATGGAGTGGGGGGGGGGGGGGGTGGGGGTAAGAAGCTGGAAAAGACAGCATCACACTTACCATCAGAACTGCCCCCTCCTTTGACTCCTTTAAGTCGAGACTAAAAACTAATCTTTACTCTCAAGCCTTTCTTGACGCCCTCTGAGGGAGGGCTATATGTATGTATTTATGTATGTATTTAATCTATGAACCACTGTTGTATAATGTGAGTACCTCCACCAATGTAAAGCACTTTGGCCAACGAGAGTTGTTTTGTAAATGTGCTATAGAAATAAAAGTGACTTGACTTGACTTGACATGAAGACGAGTGAGAATGGAGCAGACTGCCACAGAGCCTTCGATCCCCTCGTCCACATCATTAATATACAATGTGAATGAGGAAGAGCTTTGAGAGGCAGGTTAAGGTACACATTAACACCTGACTACCAAGCAGCCTTGATCCACTGCAGTTCGCCCACCGCCACAAGTCCATGGTTGGTGCCATTTCCCTGGCCCCACACTCATTCCTGGAACACCTGGATAAGAAACACACTTAAGTCAGACTCTTCAGAGATGCTGCCTGTCCCGCTGATTTACTTCAGCATTTTGTGTCTATTATATATCCAAATCTGTCTTCTACAAACATGGAATCACTAATAATAATCAGTCCATCACCAAACAGACACTATTCACCGACGGTACACAAAATGCTGGAGAAACTCAGCCGGTGCAGCAGCATCTATGGAGCGAAGGAGATAGGTAAGGTTTTGGGCCGAAACCCTTCTTCAACACTATTCACCGACTATAGTTCTGCTTTCAATACCATTATCCAAACCAAGCTCATCTCCAAACGCATGGAACTTGGCGACAACACTCCCCTCTGCAACTGGATCCTCAACCTTCCTGACCACAATCAGTGAGCATAATTGACACATCCTTCGCTACGATAATTCTCAACATTGGTGCCTTGCAAGGATGCATTTGTCAGGCCTTTACTACACTCCTCATACACACATGATTGTGGAACAACTTAACAGCACTCCCTTTTCTCCCCTTTCCCATCGGGCAATAGGGATTGAAGTATGAAAATATGTACCTCCAGATTCAGGGACAGTTTCTTCCCAGCTGATATCAGGCAACTGAACCATCCTAGCACCAACTAGAGAGCAGTCCTGAGATCCCATCTACCTCATTGGAGACCCTCGGACTATCTTAATCTGACTTTATTGGACTTTATCTTGCACTGAACGCTATTTACTTTATCCTGTATCTGTACACTGTGCATTGCTCGAATGTCCAGTCTGACTTTCCGCTGACTGGATGGCCCACAACAAAAAGCTTTTCACTGTACCTCGGTACACGTGACAATGAACTAAACTAACTGACTGACAATCCAACACAATTTACAGGTTGACACAAAATGCTGGAGTAATTCAGCGGGACAGGCAGCGTCTCTGGAGAGAACGAATGGGTGGCTTTTCAGATTGAAGAAGGGTCTCGACCCGAAACGTCACCCATTCCTTCTCTCCAGAGATGCTGCCCATCCCACTGAGTTACTCCAGCATTTTGTGCCTATCTTTGATTTAAACCAACATCTGGCTTTCCTTCCCACTCAATTTACAGATGACACCACTGTAGCGGGACAGATATCAAACTAGGTATGTTACAAAACTTACCTTGAGCAGCGCTGCAGTTCTGCCGCTCCCCGTGTGCGCGACTTTGCCGCCTTTCAGAGGGGGGCGTGTTTAAAGTGCCGTTTTTCTACAGACAGGGCAAATCGATCCATGTCAGGGGATTTCGTTGCTGAAGAAAAATTGCTCCGACATTTGATTCATGAAGCTATTTTTAAATTACGCTAGATTATTTATTAGCTAGAGTATTTTAAAAATCATCTTCTAAAGCCGTGAGCGCCGACAACAGGAAGGATTTTACGAAGGGGAGAAAATAAAGTACACAGTTTATTTTTACATAAAAACGTGCTTGTTGGGAAGCATTTAATCACATTTTCATTTTGCGAAATGGGGACAAAAAATATATACGAACCGGCAGTATTTTCCCTGCCGACTTCACTGCAAACTGCAACGTTCTAATCCACCGCATTCCATTAAAACCCACTCACAAGTTGATTTAAATGGCCATTAATTTATGAGAATTAAACACTAAATTCCATCCATTTGGCCTATAAATTCATGAAAATTAGATTTAAAAATTATAATTATATGCTTTAATTTCAGGTCATCCAAGTAAGATTGTTTCATATTTGTTTCAGAATGCTTCAATCTATATTAACTGAACATTTCATTGAGTTCTCTTAATTTTTAAGAAAGTTATGGGCTTTGGACTGTCCTCGATCACAGCTTTTGAGTTAAGACAATGGAAAGGCAATGGGGAACAAGATGCTAATTTCCGAGTATGAAAATAGCCATAATTTTTTTAATACTAAAGATATGAAAGTATATTAGGTGTCAAATTAAACTTCATTTTATGCTTTATCTGATGGGATAAATTGCAGACTTGATTTTTTAAATCTCAAAATTTTGTAACATTGCTGATTAAATAATCATGAAACAGGGTACAGAACAGGGGCGGGAAATCCTGGGGGAGACAGGGGCGACACGTCCATCCCCATGCTTTGAGAGGTGGGGGGTGATTCCCCCCCACCCATGTTTTGTAATCCGGACTCCATCTGAAGCTTTCTAAGGGCTGAATCGGCCCATTCGCGGGCCTTTCAGCGCCTGGCATGGCTTAAAATCAAACTGCTGTATCGAGGCGATCGAGGCTCCCGATGTTGAAGCCCCCACCGGCCGATGAAAGACCCTGTGAACGGGCCGATTCAAGCCCCACGATTCGGGGTGGACGAAGCTGCTGTTGCTGGAGTTCAAAGTCGGTCACCGACCAGGTCAGGTCCCGATGTTACCGTCCACAGGGCCCACGGCCGAAGCCTCGCGTGTGTGCGCATGCACGCGCGGATGCCAGGAAATTGTGTCCCCCGCGTGTTTCGACAGCAATTTCTGTGCCTGGTACAGAAAGATGATTGAGAACCTTGTAACCTGATGTCAAGACAAGGAGGTTGTGATTGACTTCAGGAAGTGAAACAAGACACACACCCCAATACACAGTGATGGCACCGAGGTAGAGATGGTCAAAAGCTTCATGTTCCAAGGAGTAAATATCACCAGCTATTTGTCCTGGATTGCTATGCTCAAGAAAGCACACCAACACCTCTACTTCTGTCAGAGGGTCCTTGAATGCAGGCTCACTGAGAAGTACTGAAGAAAACCTAAAATCCAAATGCGAATGGAACCGAAAGATATAGACTTGGCACTGACAGTACTCAGAAATGCTATCAAACTGACAGAATTCAGAACAGATTAGTCAGCACCCAATTGATGATCTCAGATATTTATACCAAGTGATAGATTAGGGGAGCAGATTCAATGCAGGCGTACCTCCTAATAGCTCAGGGGAGGAGTGTGGAAAGAGTCTCAAGTGTCTGTGGGCGTGGCAAGTGTGACAACTTCCTTAGAAGGCTTAGGAAGTTTGGCACGTCGCCAGTATCCCTCACCAACAACTACAGCTGTGTCGCGGAAAGCATTTTATTGGGACGTATCCAGCATGGTCTTGGAAAAACTCCGTCCAAGACTCCTAAAATTGTAGAGAGTTGTGGACATTGCCCAAAACATCACGCAAACCAACCTCCCTTCCATTGACTCCTTCTACATTTCACGCTGTCTCGGCAAGGCCCGAACATAATAAAGGGCTAGTCTCATCCGGGTGACTCCTTTTTGTCCCCCCCTCCCATCAGGCAAGAGGTACAGAAGTTTGAAAACGCGCATCTCCTGATAAGGGACAGTTTCTTCCCAGCTATCATCAGGCAACTGAACCGTCCTCTCATCAGATAGTGGGGTCCTGACTTCCCATCTACCTCCTTTGAGACCTTAGCCTATATCGGACTTTATCATGCACTAAATGTTGTCCTCTTTATCCTTAATCTGTGCACTGTGGACAGCTTAATTGTAATCAAGTATAGTCGTTTCTTTGATTGGAAGCTTCGCAACCAAAAGCTTTTCACCGTGCCTTGGTAAGCAACATTAATCAGCTAGAGTAATGTAAACTAAATGATAGGTGGATACAGGTGAGGAGGGTGACCTCCCATCCCCAAGACACAGATCTCCCTTTTACAACCTCCTTCCCTTCCCCCTGTCCCCTTCCACCCATAGCCATTTTTACATTTCACTCTTCCTCGCCTTTCCTTAACTGGCACCCTATTGTCACCTCTGGCCTTTGTCACCTACTCCGCCCATCTGTAAATCACTCCCCCTCACCCGGATGCCAGACTTTGTCCTGCACCAACCTCTCTTTCACAGACAAAATATTGTCTGTCCATTTCCTCCACAGACACCAGCATGTTCATTAAGATTTTACCATCTTGTGTCTCCATTGAACCTCAAATATTTACAATGATTCCGTTCAAATAACATAATCAATGGAAAAATGTCTACATATGGATTGCATCACAGCTTGGTTTACGAACAGCTCCATCCAAGACAGCAAGAAATTGCAGAGAGTTGTGGATGCAGCCCAGACCATCACACAAACCAACCTTCCTTTCATTGACGTGATTTACACTTCTCGCTGCCTCGGCAAGGCCAGCAACATAATAAAAGATGAATCTCACCCCAGTCACCTCCTCTTCTCTTCTCTCCTCTCATCAGGCAAGAGGTGCAAAAGTATGAAAATGCACAGCTCCAGATTCAAGAACAGTTTCTCCCCAGCTGTTATCAGGCAACTAAATCATCCTATCATCAACTAGGGAGCAGTTCTGCGCTGCTCCCTACCTTACTGGAGACCCTTGGACTCCCTTTAATCTGACTTTACTAGACTTTATCTTGCACTGAACATTATTCCTTTTAGCATGTATCTGTGGATGGCTCGATTATAATCATGTATTGTGTTTCCGCTGACTGGTCTAGCACGCAACAAAAGTTTTTCACTGCACCTTGGTACACGTGACAATAAACTAAACTAGACTAAACTAAACTAAACATCTTAATATATTAATCCACCACGGATATTCTGTCGATAGACCATCACCTCAAGAATATCTTTAAAGAAGAAAATCAAATGACTAGGATCAAATGAAGCTTTTTATTACGAAAGCTTCAGTGAGCTTTATCTACAACCACATGGAAAAGTACCAGTTGGCAGTAACGAGGAGCAACAATAAACATGGAAATTTGCCACTTGGCTTCTTTGAATCAGCTTGTTTCAAATGGTTGCTGCAGTGTCATCCATCATTAGAAAAATACAGTATATTATGGTTGTCGTGGTCAAGGTTACCTCCAGGAGTGCATCGACTTGTGCTGCTGACTTTGCTCTCTGACTGTGAATAGTTGGAACACAGGCATGAGAGCCAGCGATCGGTAGCGTGATTACACAATGTCTTCCTCAAACTCACCTCTGCCTAACCAACTCTACAATACATGGTGAAGGTCAGCTGCTTTCTGCACCTTTCTTAAGCAGCGGAGGGACACTGAGATAAACAGGAGTCATTGGAGCTTTGAAGTAGCTGGTACAATTTCAAAGCATTTAAGCAAAATCCATACTAAATTAGGTTTGTGAGTGAGCTGAAAGGTTTGATTTTTGCACATCAGGGGGTGATTTACTGTTTGCTGTTTGTCCCAGTACCATTAATGTGACTGCATTTCATTTTTACATCAAAGGAAGTTTGTTCAGCTTCCAATAAAACAAGCTGAAATGCTGTCAGCCTCATTCATTTGTGAACTGTGTTGTTTTAAATATAATACAGAGAGTAATGTGTGTTTGTGCCTTCTACTGAAACACAAAGAGAGTCTGAATAAGGGTCTCGACCCAAAACGTCACCTATTCCTTTTCTCCAGAGATGCTGTCTGACCCGCTGAGTTGCTCCAGCTTTTTGTGTCTATTTCCTAAAACACAAAGGTTGTTGCAGCCACAGTTGATGTTCTTGATCCTCTTGTTTTCCTTGCTGGTAAGCCCGATGTGCGTCTCAAGCATGCAAGGGGCATCCACATTTGCTATTGACAATCCTGGGGAAAGGAATGTCCGCTGGTTCTCTTTGGAGTCCTGTTTGCGAGTAGGTCAGACATCCTTCAAGATGGCGGTGGATGGAGGAGAGGAACTATGCCGGCCTGCATACTGGGATCTCACCTCCCGCGCAACTGGAGATGCCCTGGGTATTCCAAGGTCAGCTGCAGGACTGAGGGAGATGCACCATTGCATCAGCGGATGGAGCCAGAGTTGAAGCCGCAGCTATGGGAGGAGAGGGTCAACATGTCCAGTTTGATGGAGTGGGCCACAGGAGGCCCTGTTGAATCCTCAGGATCACTTGCATCAGTTGCCACTGGTTACCCCACTCTGCATTTTTAAGAACATTGAACTGTAGGGATACAAGATGACGGCAGAAACAGGTGCAGGTGACAATAAACTACCCTTGTTAGTAGCATTGGGATATTTGCTTGGGAGGCAGGTGCTTTTTTTATTTTCTGAAAGATAAACACCTCACCCTCGCATTTCTCAAGTCATTGCAACTGGCAACAAGCTACATGGCATTTTAACGCCTATTTATATTCAGAAAATCGATAATGAAACAAACACCAAATTTTAAAAAATTATGTCGCCAAAAGTGGCAAAGATTTGAAAGGAATTCTTTTACCAATTGGATAATTTGCCCCATCCCACACCACCACCCACCCACAGGCAGGCCGCCAAACCGCAGTTGAGCAAAGGTTCTAATGTACTGAAAGGCAAATAAATTGCTTCACTAATTTGAAATTAATGAAAGCTGGGCTGTCAGTGTAATAGTACAAATCATCTGTCATAAGGGTTACTAAGAAGAAATAGAGAGGCTAAGCTGTGTCAGAAATTCCTGTAACCTTTCCACAAAGTGCACCCAAAAATGGTTCAAACAATTGAACGCCAAGGTATATTACATGGTGTATATGCGATAGTAATGGTGCAGATCTCTACATGTGTGATGTAGCAATGATAATGGACCCTCTGCATGAGCAACAATGCAGCACCTTGCACATGTAACATGCTAACTTTCTCTACACATGTGAGGTAGCAATGGTGAAGCACCCGACACATGCATGATGCCATAACGATGCAGCACCCTCTGCACATGTGCAATGGAGTAACGTGCTGCACTCTCCATGCGTGTGATGCAGTAATGTTGCAGCACACCCTTCAGATGTTTGCTGCAATAAATTTGCACCACTCTCCACAGGTTCCTAAAAGAATGTCCTTCAATTCTGAGGCTATGACCTTTAGTCCTAGACTCTCCCACCATGCAGCACAGCCCACGTGTGTGACATGGTAAAGGTGCCAGACCGTCACGACATCAGGCCTGAATGAATGGACCAAGCAACTGCCCTACTCTACACTGATGAGATTCAAGGTTTGTGATGTGCATTGTGCAATGCCTGAACATGGAGGTGTCATTGAGAGTGGTCAATTCAAAGTCAAAGCACAGAAAGAGTGATTAAAAAAGAGGGAAATCTAGAATGAATTAAATATCCCCAGCAGCATTAGGACGTGTGTGAGGGTGATTCCACTTTTGTGATCAATTATTTTCCATGCAAGTCAGGCTGACTGGTTTAATTAACAACACATTATTCACATCACCAAAAGCCTTCGTAAAAGTGAAATAACTCAGCTTTGTAATGGGCGTAGTTTGAACCCGTTGTAGGAACAAAGGGAAGTGGGGATAGACACAAAACGTTGGAGTAACTCAGAGGGTCAGACAGCATCTCTGGAGCAAAGGAATAGGTGACGTTTTGGGTCAAGAAAATGTCACCTATTCCTTTTCTCCAGAGATTCGGTCACAGAGGTGCTGAAGGTGCTGACAAATATGAAGGTAGACAAATCTCCCAGGCCTGATCAGATAGATCAGAGGATAATGTGGGAATTGCAGGAAAACTGGCCGAGATTGATGAGTCGTCATTAAATACAGTCGAGGTGCCGGAAGACTAGAGGGAGGCAAATGCTGTGCCTCTATTCAAGAAGAGCTGCAAGGAAAAGGCTGGGAACTATAGGCTAGCGAGCTCAACATCTGTGGTCAGAAAATTACAATAGAGAGTATTCTGAGGGATAGGAGAAATATGTATTTAGATGGTTAAGGGCTGATATTGGATAGTCAACATGGTTTTGTACATGGGAGGTTGTGTCTGACAAATTTGATTGAGTTTTTGAGGATGTAACCTAAAAGGTTGATGAGGGCAGAGCTGGAGATGTTGTATACATGGATTTCAGGAAGGCATTTGATAAGGTTCCGCATTGTAGGCTGCTCTGCAAGTTCAGAGTACACAGCATCCAAGGTGGGATGGTTGAAAGGATAGAAAATTGGTTTTGTGGAAGGAGGGGGTGATGGTGGAAGGTCTTAGACTGGAGGCCTGTGACTAGCGGTGTGCCTCAGGGTTTGGCGCAGGGACCATTGCTGTTTGTCATATATATCAATAATTTGGATGAGAACATATATGGCATGATTAGCAAGTTTGTAGATGATACAAAAGTGCGTAGTATTGAAGAGAGTGAAGATGGTTGACAAAATTTGCAGCAGGATCTTGATCGGTTGGGCAGGTGGTTGAGAAATGGATGATGGAATTTAATCGAGAAATGTGAGGTGTTGCATTTTGGGAGCACTAACATGGGTCAGGACCTACACAGTGAATGGTGGGGCTCTGGGGGTGTGGTAGAGCAGAGGGCCCTAGAGCACAGGTACATCATGGGTAGATAGGGTGGTCTTTTGGCACATTGGGCTTCATCAGTCAGTGCACTGACTATAGAAGTTGAGAGGTCATGTTGCAGTTGTATAAGACATTGGTGAGGCCGCATTTAGAGTATTGTGTTCAGTTTTGGGCACCATGTTATTGGAAAGATGTTGTCAAGATGGAAAGGGTGCAGAGAAGAGTTACAAGGATGTTGCCAGGACTAGAGGCTCTGAGCTATAGTGAGAGGTTGAGTAGGCTGGGACTCTATTCTTTCGCGCGCAGGAGAATGAGGGGTGATCTTATATAGGTGTACAAAATCATGAGAGAAATAGATCAGGTAGGCGCACAGAGACTTGCCCAGGGTATGGGAATCAAAAACCAGAGGACATAGGTTTAAGGTGAGGGGGAAAAGATTGAATCAGAACCTGAGGGGTCATTTTTTCATACAAAGGGTGATGGGTGTATGGAACGAGCTGCCGAAGGAGGTGGTTGAGGCAGGTACTATAGCAACATTTAAGACACACTTAGATAGGACATGGCCAGGATAGGTTTGGAGGGATGTGGGCCAGACGCGGGCAGGTGGAACTAATGTAGCTGGGGCATGCTGGCCAGTGTGGGCAAGTTGGGCTGAAGGGTCTGTTTCCATGCGAGATCATTTTATGACTCTCTATGACTACAGGTCCCTGTTTTAAAAGAAAATAATAAATAGGATGCAAAATATAGTTTGGCAGCTACTGAAGAAGTGCAGATAAAAACTGCAACCAGGTAGATTGGAAGATCGGCAATTCATCCTTCGTGCATATGACAAGTCTGTTCAAGAGTCAGATAACAGCAAGGAAGAAGCTGTTCTTGGATCTGGTGGTATGTGCTTTCGAGTTTTTGTATCTTCTGCCTGCCAGAAGAGGGGAGAAGAGAGAGTGACTGGGATGTCAGTTTTTCATGATTATGTTGGCTGCTTTCCCAGAGCAAAACTCTTGTGGTCCTGGAAATGTCACTACCATAGAAAGCTGTGATGTATCCAGTTAGGGATGTCTGTAGAAATTGGTAAGAGTCGATGGAGTCATGGCGGGTTTCCTTAGACTTCTGAGGGAGTATAAGTGTTGGTGTGCTTTCTTGGCTGAGGCATCAGTATGGGCAGACCAGGACATTGTTGGTGATATTTATGACATAGGAACTTGCAACTCTCAACTATCTCCATTTCAGCATTACTAATGCAGATTGAGGAGATGGGTGTGTGTGCGTGCAATCACCACATAATCTTAAAGACTTGCTCCTCCAAAAGTTTGCCAATATCAATTCAGCATACTTACCTGGACCCATTTCCAAGTTCAAGAACTTTATACCGCTCAAGAATTAGGAACCAGACCTCAAGATGCTGGTGTTTCTGTGAAGCTACAGGTCGATGGTGATCCTCCAATGATGATGTCTTAGTGGAAGCAGCTGTTCCTCACCTGAGGTTGCTGTGCGACCTTCCCTTGTATAACAGTGGCCAGTACCACTCTTACCTTCAAATTTGACAGCAGTCTTTTGAGCCATTTATTAAAAACTATTTATTAAGAGCCAGAAGTATTACAAGCCATTTATTAAGCACCAGAAGCAGATTGCACTGAATCTCTGTGTATATGCAATACAATGAAGCATACAAATGGAAAACAGAAATAGTTAATTCACCATCAAAATGGACAGATTTACTCATTTTTCTGTTCATCTTCATTCCAGTAACATATTTCAATCTAGCATTTATCACTGCTTGGATGGAGACTTGTGACTTCAGCTTCACACATCTTTGACATTTATGTAATATTCACTGGTTGTTGCACATATTCAGTGTGCTGGAGAATTAAGACCACACAAGATGACCTTCAGCAATAATGTTTAATATATGTTCAAATAACGCCTTTAACTGATCTTTAATGGTGCTAAATGGAGATAGAAACCAGCTGAAAAGACTCAATTTCTTTCCACTCCAAACCTTAAAAATCATATCGTTAAAATTGATCAGAGATACATAGTAAAGTAAAACATGAATAGAGAAGAGCTTCTCTCCAATAGGGAAGGTTATACTTGAAGAGCCTTAAGCTGAAACATTTGATTATTTTATTCTGCTTTCAAGGTAAAACATGACAATGATGAAGAATGTAACATTTCTTATTTGTGCTCAGTGAATGCATTGTTATGTCAAGTATCACAAAGGGCAGGTAAAATGATTTAAGAGTTTTTCCACAAATGACCCGACGATGTATCTCATTCCCAGTCCGAGCTGTCTGAACAGAAGCGGGGTTATCTGATAAAAGCTTGCTAAACAGAGCAGAAATGGAAATTTAGTCCGAGAGGGAATTTGATGCAGTAGGGAAAGACTTAAAGGCCTTAAACTCAAGGGCAGCACGAAATAATCATAGTGGAGGAAATATAGAAAAAGATGATGTCACGATCAGCAGAGAGGCAGCATCAAAAACAGACGGGGTTAAACATCTAATTATTAACTGGATTTAGTTACTTTGGTGGTCAGTGTTAGGGTCCTGTTAGTAAGGATTTAATACTGCTAGTATTAGCCAAAGGAAAATGAGCTGTGAATAAATTCTGTCTGCAGATACACATGCTAAAACCGATAGCAAGCTCAGCAATTAATCACATTTGCTAATTTATTTAATATCAAGCTTAATCCAACTCATTAATAAAGCTAGACCTCAGGTGACCAATTAGTTCAAGGAATAAACTACAGATAACCATTCAAACTAATTAATTAATTAATTGACTGACTGACTGCCACCCTGGCGGCCCAGGTGTGTGCCAGGATTACAAACTGGGAGATTCTGGACAATATGTTTTAAAAATTGGGATAGGTCTCATCTGAAAAGGGCTGGGGTCATAATAGCTAGGACTGTGGATAAAACCATAATGTAAGCAGTGATGGAATTATAGAAACCTAACAAGATGATTCAGGAAATGAGATTGAAAGTAAAATTGATAATAGGAACAGGGATATCAAAGGTGTCTTAAGATTCAATTAAGTTGTCACATGGAGGTAAAATGACGATTGAAAAGAAAATACAATAATTAAAGGAATAATTGTTTCAGCATGGTAGCACAGGTGTAGAGTTGCTGCCTAATAGCGCCAGACACCAGAGTCCTGACTATGGGTGCTGTCTGTACTTTCTCCCCGTGACCTACGTGGGTTTTCTCCGGGATCTCCAGTTTTCTCCCACAGTTCACTGACGTACAGGTTTGTAGGCTAATTGGCTTAGTTTAAAAAAAATGTAAATTGCCCCTAGTGTGTGTAGGATAGTGTTAGTGAGCGGGGATCACTGGTCAATGCGGACTTGGTGGGCCGAAGGGCCTGCTTCAACACTGTATCTCTTAACTAAACTAACTTAAAATAAACTAAAAATCCAAGTACTGACTTAAACAATGTTTTATATTTCATGGCGTGTGTGTTATATAAGATGATTTCAGACTGATTGAATCATGAAATTACTATCCATGGATTAGAAGGGTTAAATTAACCATGCTAATGGTCTCAGTGGTTATCTAGCCATTTTATAGCAAGGGGGGTTCGTATGAATGTCCGGTGAGAATGGCATTGATCGTGGCTGTGATTCTACCCATGGTCACATAGCCTGTTGACATCAAGGCTCACCTCTAAATTACATGAGAGGGACCTTCATTTGTGAGTGTCAGAAACATATGTCAAAAAGCAGCCAGCTCCTGTAGGAGGGAGGAAAATTGTCAAGAAAGTCCAAGAATTCATTATGAAATGAAATGTTCCAATTAAAAAAATGCAATGATATAATACTCGATTGGAAAGCAACACATAATGCAAATATGCACAGATAATACTTCCCCCCCCTCCCCCCACTCCACCTCACAATGTATAAAGCCGAGATGGCAAGAAAATTAATCAAAGGAACATTTTTAATGAAAACTGCGTATCAATTCCTAACATTTCCTGTGTACAGAACTCGTGTATGGCCTGACTGTAATATAGCCATGTCAAGGCCACAGGTATAGCTGGGACACAAAGCCTTACTCAGCTCTTCGTAGCATTTCTCTCACTTCAGGTAGCCCCAGCATTCCCTCTCTGTCTATCCCTCCCCCACCCAAGTCGCACCAGCTTCTCATTTTCACCTTACAAACAGCTATCAATGGCCTGTTTCTTTTATCATCGCTACTTTTTTGCATATCTTTCATTCATTGTTCTTCATCTCTCCAGATCGCTGTCTTTTTATCTCGTTTCCCTTATCCCCAACCAGTCTGAAGAAGGGTCACAACCTGAAGCATCACCCATTCCATCTCTCCAGAGATGCTGCCTTACCCACTGAGTTACTCCAGCTTTTTGTGTCTATCTTCGTAACATTGGTGTATCACCTTTACTGTAGGTTTCAGGATAACATGACTGAGCTGAGTGGATACATTTGGAAAATTGATTTTGCACAATACCAAGCCTGCTCTTATTGTCTATTTTACATCTATCTCTCCTGTTCATCATTCCAACAGAGGTGCTCTAAATGTGAATCCATTCTGAAGCTCATTATTAACACTATCAAGTAAACAGCCCATCATTATTTGTGCATGGCTAGTAGGCTGCATAATATATGATAGCTTTGCTGTTGCACAGAAGATCATTCGTCAATCAAAGCTTTTAAAGAGAAAAAGGTTTACATCAGCAATAACTCAGCACGCACATTGATCATTGCTCAGTTCACTTAAAAGGATGATGTTATGAGAACAAAAACACATTTAAAAGAACTACTACTGGGGCAGCAGTAAATTCGGCTGAGTTGATGTATTGGCTGTAAAATAGGAGGCTCTGAAATAGCACTAATAGGGCAAGCTCTGATACCAGTGGAGATTCGCCCTTTGCATGTGGTGACAGGGCTAAGTACATATGTCTGTCCTAGAGTGGGCCTGTGCCAACACCCTGAGTAATTGTCGAACGGCAGTGTGAAGCCACAGGATTCTTTAGCAGCGACTGCTAACTTTGAGTCCCAATCTCCGATGACTTTCAAAACTCATCTTTCGTCACGTGCAAAGTTTGTTGGTTTCTCCTCTGCTGATACGTGTTTGCCACAGTATTTTCCGCACAAAATTGACAGGGGGTTTATTTAAAATAGGATGAAATGACCGATACTTATTATTCTGAAACTAAAAATTTGAACTCTTCAAAGCTAACTGACTAAAGTTCAATGACTGGCCATTTCTCATTGAGTCTAGATACCGGACTTTAATGGTCTGGTTTTAATGGTCCGGAATCAAGGGATATAGGGAGAAAGCAGGAATGGGGTGATGATTTTGGATGATTAGCCATGATCATAATGAATGGTGGTACTGGCTCAAAGGGCCCAACTGGCCTACTCCTGCGCCTAGTTTTGATGTAATACCAGATTGGAAGACACACATTTGGGTCATCTGCTTTAAGGAAGAATTATCTTGATTTATTCCCTAATGGTCCTGTCCCATGTAGGCGACTTTTTAGGTGACTGCAGAAGACTATGCAGTCGCCACATGGTCACCACATGGTCGCCACATGTTCGCGGGTGGTTGCCGTGGAGTCGCCTTCATGGTCGTGAGGAGTTCCCGCATTCTGGGAACTAGTCGCGGCCTCATTATGGTCGCCGTGAGTTTTTAAACATGTCGAAAAATTAGCGACGACTAGAATGAAGCCACCATGGAGAGTAGCGAGAATTCCTGAGCCGTAGGTGGGTCGCCAGGAGGTCCTAGTGGGTTGCCAGGAGGTCGAAGGTTCTCAGAGGTTCTCATTGGGAGAAAAAAAGGTAAGCAGTAGTTTTCAGAACCAAGGATAACCGACCTGTAATGTTAAATGTCCGCCGAGCTTCACAGCCGTGTATCTCTGGCTTCTTAAAAGTTGTCTCCACTCCTTCTCTCTCCTTCTCTGGCCTTCTCCGTCCTCCTCCCCTCTCTCTTCATCCCCCCCCCCCCACCCCCATCTTTTAAAGGACTCACCGTACACTGTGCTTTAGCCATCTTAATTACAGCGCCAACCTTCCTGTTCATCGTGGTGTGCGTCTGTATCACATTGGCTTTGCACCGTGTGAATGTTTGAGACAGCGCTCCCCCCGCTTGCCCTGTTCCCCGCCTGCATAACGGGCTGGTGAAGGAAGCGATGTGTTTGTGTGTGTGTGTGTTGGTGTTCCACTCTTGACAGTCATCAGCAGTCCGCTGAAAAATCGCCTAAGTGGGACAGGCCCGTTAAAGAGAGATTGAAACCCATCCTGGACGTGTCACACACACTGCCACTTGCTGAGGCAGCCAGCAACAATGCAACTCACGTGCTGGTTCCTGGGAAGAGGGTTCATGCTATTGAAGTGATCTAATGGCAGAAGAAGGGGGGGGGGGGGGGGGGATCATGAACAGAATGGAGCAGGAGGGAGAATACCATGAGGAGCAGAGTTTCTGGGGAACCCAGCAAGCATGGAGTGGGCCGATTGCAAACTGTGCTCATAAATGATCCCTTGGCATTCCATTTAGAAACAGCATCAGGTCACAGATCACAGGGTGTGTGAACTGCAATTACCAGCTCACAGAGGCCTCCATCTGTAGTGAGGGCTGCTGGTGTCAGTGCTTAACAGACACGAAAATTAAAGGAGATGATTTTCATTGATAACCCAGGGGGACACTTTAAATCTCACAGGTTTCATTACTTTCAGCATGAGGTACTCCACGCTGAATTGTGCGTTAATAACATAGGTCATAAATTGCAACCTTTTGATCCAATTTCTGACGTTAAGTAAACGTTGTGAATGTTGATCGTGCCATTACTAGCGTAAAGTATGACAGGCAAATGATATCAGTGCCAGAGTGAATCACAACAGGAAGCACCCAGTCCAAGTTCCCCACGAGATGTATGCAAACATCACAAAACATGTCCAAAACAGTGTGTTATTAATACATAAAAGATGGCCACAAAAGGTATTCCTCAAATTCACTTTCTAGACTCCTGCATCTTAGAATGACTAAAACACTCAATGATCAGGCAGACTTGATTGCAGTTAATTCCATCTTTATTGTTGGATAAAACATCAAGCGACAAAGACTGGGAAAGTGGGATTCCAATTTACACGATAGGAACACAAAATAAAGCAGTACCAGTTTTTTAAAGTCACAGAGTTTGTTCCAAATAAAGCTGAATTTAAATAATGCTCTAGAGATGTTGCAATTGATCTGACTGTCACTAGATCTGAAAAGGATAAAGCATTTAGGGTGTGTATGAAGGAACTGCAGATGCTGGTTTAAACCGAAGATAGACACAAAAAGCTGGAGTAACTCAGCGGGACAGGCAGCATCTCTGGAGAGAAGGAATGGGTGACGTTTCGGGTCGAGACCCTTCTTCAGACTCGAGCATTGCAGATTCAAACATTTAGGGTTATTTTCTCTGATGGTTATCCGGTAGCCATGCTGGCAAAACATGTGAGAAACTCAACGGAGGACAGAACGTGATATATTTTATGACAAATAACCTGCAGACCTTATCATGGCCCACAGGTGAACAGAGGCAGCAACCAGTGACCACAATCAGTTGAACTACATTGCCTTAAGAATGTAAATGGGTAGAGGAGGTAAGAGGAAAATTATGGGAGAAGGCTGTACAAGCTGTAGGATGTACAAGCACCTGCAAGAGCTGGAAGCCTGTGGAACAGAACAGCATAAATAACTAGCAATGGATAAAAAATCAATTAGAAGGGAACTAATTGCCAAAGACTAATCAGTCATGATTTTTATAATTGCCAAGCTATTTTAGACATTTCCAGTACTCCCTTACAAAAGAGCAACTCACTGAATAGTAAACACTTCCAACATTTACATGTTTTTTTTTTACTTTCTAGCATTATTTTAGCTACGATAAGTCATTTATTTTTTAAATACATAGGGTTCTCTTACACATAAAACATCTGATCTTACGACAACTACCCTTCTTGAATTCAAAAACCACATCGTGACAAACTATTGAATGAAATGACTTTAATGATTTGTTTGTAGGTGGAGCCACCTGCATATTATTTCTAGATCATATTTGATGATTTAAACATTTGTCACATTTCATATGTGATTATTTCTGTCAAAATAATTATGCAGAGTTGTGTTTTATTTATAACTTTCTACAATTTACTGATGCATGGGTAGATCCTGCCAGAATACTACCCACTAATCATCTTGACTGGAATATTAATAGCCTTGTCCTGTTTGCCACTTTATAATTGGATATTGTTGGAACAGTATGCTGCTCTATATCCATGTCAGCCGACCATATCTCCTCACAGCAAAGTCACTCGATGGCAAATGCAGAGACTGCACTCTGTGCCTGACATCCCATCTGAAGCAACTGTGCCAAGTGAGGTTAGTTGGGAATGCGAGGATTTTTTGTTTTCTCTGTTTGATTTATGGTTGGTTGGGGAGGGAGAAAATAAAATCTTTCTGGAGCCTTCCCCCCAGGGGATCAAACAGATTTGATGCAGCCTATGATAAAACAGATTGTATAGTCTGTGGAACGGACATGTGGTTAGATTTGATGAAATACATGGCCTTACTTCAATCTATCCTTTCTAATATAGATTCTTAAAGTATACATTGTTCTTTCCAGTCTGAAGAAGGGTCTCGACCCAAAACGTCACCCATTCCTTCTTTCCAGAGATGCTGCCTGTCCCGCTGAAATACTCCAGCTTTTGGTGTCTAACTTCAGTTTAAACCAGCGTCTGCAGTTCCTTCTTACACATTGTTGTTTCCAACTGCATGGTAGGCGATCTAGATACCACAGTTTTACAACAAAGATTCCAGTGGACACACTGAAGAATTTGTCACTGGCATGTATTATAAATGCCATTTCATCCACAAGAGGATTGAGAATCAGGTCTGTAACCCAGAGCATATCAAAGAATTTACCCCCCTTCACTGACCCTTCCACTACTGATAAGTAATTGCAAATGTTTATTTAAAACAAAAATAAAGTCAAACACAATGTGCTATTGATGCGATGTAACCTTTCTGTCAAAGACTGGGCCGATTTGCTTTTGGCAAGGCCACCAATAAATGCAGGTCAAATATATCCATTTGCACTGAAATTAATTCTTTGCAAATAAGCAGAATTTTGTCTAGTTTGGTTCAGTTGGAGACCAGCATTCAGCCAGCTCTAGTCCTCGTGGAGCCAATCTTATTAAATATAACTCTCATCATATATTAACTGGCAACAGATCTCATCTCAATACACTTAATACACATGGTTAATTTGGTGCACTGCAGAGTGCTAGAAAGAAACACCACAAAAATCAGCATGAAGCCCAAAGTAACATTTAACAGTAGGGGTTGCATGATATAGTATTAACGAACAATTTATGCCAGTTAATAGAGGAGGCTTTCTGCCTCTTGAATCTGCCGACAGGTTTCTCTCTGAGATTCTCTTATCGGGTGTGAAATGTCGAGCCTTGACTGCAGTGTGCATTACTGAAATAACACTGAAAAAGACAGTGTGTTGATGACAGATGATCACAGTCTCTGCCTTGTAAACTTGGAAGCTTATACATCAATCATAGGCTGCAAAATAAATTTGATCCATCATATTTATGTCTTGTCAAGATTATGTAATGCAGTTTTGATAATCCCAGATGTGTCATCTAATGCAATATTTGCTCATTTGATTATGTGGCTTGCCATTATGTGATTAAAATATTGCAAAGTACCAGATTGTATATTGCAGGTATATTGTGTTTCACAGCATAGCCATCCAACTTGCTGTTTGAATGCAAGATCTATGTCAAATTGTGACAATGTGTTGGCAGCTAAAGCAAGCATTAGATGCGACAAATTTTCAGTGCGTTATAACATCACAGGTACAAAAGTAAAAGCTCATGACAACTGAAACGAGGTGTGCAAGGACAGCACTGTAAAAGTTGAGAGGTCATGTTCCTGTTATATAAGTCGTTGGTGAGGCCACATTTAGAGTATTGTGTTCAGTTCTGGGCACCTTGTTATAGGATACATGTTGTCAAGCTGGACAGGATACAGAGAAGATTTATGAGGATGTCGCCGGGACTAGAGGGTCTGAGCTGCAGCGAGAGGTTGAGTAGGCTGGGACTCTATTCCTTGGTGAGCAAGAGGATAAGGAGAGATCTTATAGACATGTTTACAATGATGAGAGGAATAGATCAGGAAGATGCACAGTCGCTTGCCCAGAGTTGGGGAATCGAGGACCAGAGGACATAGGTTTAAGGTGAAGGCAGGGATCCTCCAGTGCTTCTACTCTGTGGCTGTGGAAAGCATCTGGTCCGGAAACATCACAATCTGGTTTGGGAATTGCTCTGCCCAGGACAAGAATGCTCTGCAGAGAGTAGTACGTTCGGCCGAACGCACTATGGGGACTTCTCTCGCCCCTCTGCAGGAACTATACATCAGAAAGTGCAACTTCAGAGCCAATAAGATAATGGGAGACCCCTTCCACCCCAGCAACAGACTGTTCCAGCTGCTACGGTCAGGCAAACGCCTCCGCTGTCATGCTGTGAAAACGGATAGGATGAAAAGGAGTTTCTTCCCAGAGGCCATTCGGCCCGTAAACTCCTATCTCACCAGGGACTAACTTTACAACAGTTACTGGACCACAATACCGCCCACAATATTTTATTATGGAAAAGAACATGTGATTCTGTTTGTAGTATGTTGGTTGTTTGTTTGTTTGTTTTTGCACAAAGTCCGCAGGCACTGCCACATTTCATTTCACTGCACATCCCGTATGTGCATGTGACAAATAAACTTGACTTGACTTGAAAAGATTTAATAGGATTCTGAGGGGTAACTTTTTTACACAAGTGGTGGGTGGTGGTGTGTGGAACAAGCTGCCAGAAGACATAGTTGAGGCAGGGACTATCCCAATGTTTAAGAAAAAGTTAGACAGGTACATGGATAGGACAGGTTTGGAGGGATATGGATGAAATGCGGGCAGGTGGGACTCGTGTAGCTGGGATATATTGGCTGGTGTGGACAAGTTGGGCGGAAGGGGCTGTTTCTGTGCTGTAAGACTTGATGGCAATGGCAGACAAAGAGGATGCAGCAGACCTTATACTACACCAAGAGACTGTGAATGAATAGTTCAATCACTGTGTAAAGATGAGAAAGAACTAAAAAAAAACATAAACTGAAAGAGAATATAAAGAGCAAATTATTTCCCACAGCAAGAGGACATTGGGGAATTAAAATGAAAGGTCCCATCCTGCAAAAGCAACATTCAAATGATAAGGAGAAGGAAGGAATTTTGTATTTCCTCTTAAAACTGCGAAGTGAGAGAGGATAGGAAATGAAGAACAACATCCACAGAAGATAGACACAAAATGCTGGAGAAAACGCAACGGAACAGGCAGCATCTCTGGAGAGAATGGGTGATGTTTCGGGTCGAGACCCTTTTTCACAACCGCGGCGTTTTGTTCTAGAATGTGATACTGTGTCCTTATGGCAGAATGTGTAGGAAGGAACTGCAGATGTTGGTTTAAACCGAAGATAGACACAAAAAGCTGGAGTAACTCAGTGGGTCAGTCAGCATCTCTGGAGAAAAGGGATAGGTGACTTTTCGGGTCGAGACCCTTCCTCAGCCTGAGAGTCAGTGGAAAAGGAAAAGAGAGATATAGATGGTGATGGAGAGAGATATAGAAAAAATGAATGAAGAACATGCAAAAAAGTAACGATGTTAAAGAAATATAGCCATTGTTAGCCTTGGACTAGGTGAGAACGAGTACAGACAATGAGACTCAACAAGAACCTGGTACGACTTGGATGGAGAGAGGGGAAATGAGAGAGGGAGCCCAAATGGGAACACTTAAAACAAAAGCAAAGAGAAAGGCTTGTCATTTTGCTATTCTGAATCTACCACCTTGTGAATGAATTTGGAAAACAGCACAAATGTGATTCCATCACAGATTCAAGTATATGTTGGAGCTGTGCTTATTGGCTGCAACGTTTCCTGAAGTTTGGGCAATGCAAGTGTACGGAGTTTGTACGTTCTCCCCATGACCACGTGGGCTTTCTCTGGGTGCTCGAGTTTCATCCCACACTACAAAGGCGTACAGGTTTGCAGGCTAATTGGCTTGGTCAAGTTTGTAAAATTGTCCTTAGCGTGCGTAGGATATTGTTAGTGTGCGGGGATCGCTGGTCAGTGCAGGCTGGGTGGCCCAAGGGCCAGTTTCACTGCTGTATCTCCAAACTAAAATAATCATAGAGAATGGAGAGCTGGAAGGAAGTGAACTTCGGACTGGAGAGAACAACCACGTTTTCCTCAACTGGTACTTTAAGGTGCCACAAATCCATATCATACAGGTCCATATTGTAAAGGTGATCTATGTGTAAGGACTATGGGAAAATATAAGGTGTAGCATTTCTGGAGGTTACAATGGAAAGTCCTCCTTGTCCTCACCTTCTATCCTACCAGCCCTCACATACAACAAATAAACCTCCGACATTTTCACCACCTCCAACGTGATCCCACCACTTGCCACATCTTCCCATCTCCTCCCTTGTCTGCTTTCCACAGAGACCGCTCCCACCATAATTCCCTGGTCAATTCGTCCCTTCCCACCCGCACCACCCCCTCTCCGGGCACTTTCCCTTGCAACTGCAGGAAATGCTACACTTGTCGCTTTCCTCCCCCCTTGACTCCATCCAAGGAGCCAAGCACTCTTTCCAGGTGCAGCAGAGGTTCACCTGCACCTCCTCCAACCTCATCTTTTGCATCCGCTGCTCTAGATGTCAGCTGCTCTACATCGGTGAGACCAAGGGTAGGCTTGGCGATCGCTTCGCCAAACACCTCCGCTCGGTTCGCAATAACCAACCTGATCTCCCGGTGGCTCAGCACTTTCTGTCCTGGGCCTCCTCCATGGCTAGAGTGAGGACCACCGTAAATTGGAGGAGCGGCACCTCACATTTTGTTTGGGCACTTTGCACCCCAGCGGTACAAACATTGACTTCTCTAATTTCGGGTAGTCCCTACTTTCTCCTCCTCTTCTCAGCTCTCCCTCAGACCACTGGCTCCACCTCTTCCTTTCATCTTCCCCCCGCCCCCCACCCTCATATCAGTTTGAAGAAGGGTTTCGACCCGAAACGTTGCCTATTTCCTTCGCTCCATAGATGCTGCCTCACCTGCTGAGTTTCTCCAGCATTTTCGTCTACCTTCGATTTTCCAGCATCTGCAGTTCCTTCTTAACCATGGGAAAATATACTGTGATTGTCACAATCTGCAGTGTATCAAAAATTAAGTGGTTGGATGGGTATTGACCATAATAAGTTCATGAACAAGTGCAAGGATCTATACTCCATGTTTTGTGCAGTTGATGCCCATTGTAAGAAAACATTGAAAATTACAGTTTAGGACATACAAATTGGTAATCTTCCCGATAACAGCCAGTTGTAACCTCCAAGCTTTTGCCTACAGGTGATACAATATTTACCTTTCTAATACCAGCCACTCATAGTGATGGTAACACCTGCCTTGGAGCTGTTGTTGTAGTCGGATTCGCAGACAGATTCCTGGAAAAATGTGATTCTCCTCTGAGAAGGGATTGAATAAGGATGAGGGTAGTAGTCAACACCATGTTCCCATGATAGGACTATCAAAAACAAGAGGGCATCGTTTTAAGGTTGTAGGTAGGACAATTTGAGGAGGATTTCATGTTTTTTGGGGTTTATTTTTCCTTTTTAGAAATACAGCGCAGAAACAGGCCCCTTCGGCTCACCAAGTGTGCACCGACCATCGATCCCCACACATAAACACTATCCTACACACGCTAAGGAAAATGTTACATTTACACTTACATCTACACCAAGACAATTAACCTACATTCCGCTACGTCTTTGGCGTGTTGGAGAAAACCGAAGATCTCAGACAAAATCCACGCAGTCAAAGGGAAAAATCCGTACAGACAGCATCCGTAGTTGGGATCGAACCCGGGTCTCCGGCGCTGCAAGGCAGTAATTCTACCACGGCGCCACCATGCCACCTATGTGTACACATTTCATGCGTAACTTTTTATATGCTGCCAGAGGAGGCGGTGGAATCAGATACAACAAATATGTTTAAGTGGCATTTAGACAGATAAATACCAGATGGTATTTAGAGCACATGGTATTGGGGGTAGGGTACTGACATGGATAGAAAATTGGTTGGCAGACAAGAAACAAAGAGTAGGGATTAACGGGTCCCTTTCAGAATGGTAGGCAGTGACTGGTGAGGTACCGCAAGGCTCGGTGCTGGGACCGCAGCTATTTACAATATACATGAATGATTTAGATGAAGGGATTAAAAGTAACATTAGCAACTTTGCTGATGACACAAAGCTGGGTGGCAGTGTGAACTGTGAGAGGATGCTATGAGGATGCAGGGTGACTTGGAAATGTTGGGTGAGTGGGCAGATGCATGGCAGATGCATGGCAGTTTAATGTGGATAAATGTGAGGTTATCCACTTTGGTGGCCACAACTGGAAGGCAGTTTGGGAAAAGGGGAAGTACAATGAGATCAGGGTTGTTCATTAGTCACTGAAAGTAAGCATGCAGGTACAGCAGGCAGCGAAGAAAGTGAATGGCATGTTGGCATTCATAACAAGAGGAGGTGACTATAGGAGCAAAGAGGTCCTTCTGCAATTGAGCAGGGCGCTAGTGAGACCACACCTGGAGTATTGTGTGCAGCTTTGATCTCCAAATTTGAGGAAAGACATTCTTGCTATTGAGGGAGTGCAGCGAGGTTCACGAGGTCAATACCCGGGATGGCGGGACTATCATATATTGATAGAATGGAGCGGCTGGGCTTATATAGAAGGATATAGAATGGATGATATGGGAATCTTGTTGAAACATATAAGATTGTTAAGGGTTTGGACACGCTAGACGCAGGAAACATGCTCCCACTGTTGGGGGAGTCCAGAACTAAGGGCCTTAGTTTAAGACTAAGGGATAAGCCATTTAGAACAGAGATGAGGAAAAACATTTTCACACAGAGGGTTGTGAATCTGTGGAATTCTCTGCCTCAGAAGGCTGTGGAGGCCAATTCTCTGTATGCTTTCAAGAGAGAGTTGGATTGAGCTGTTAAAGATAGTCTGGGGATATGGGGAAAAGGCAGGAACGGGGTACTGAGTGTCGTTGATCAGACATGATCACTATAAATGGAGCTGCCGCCTCGAATGGCCGACTCCTGCACCTATAGTCTATTGATATAAGCAAGGATTCAAAGAATGCAATCCTTATGCGGTCACAGGGACTAGGATAATTGTTCAATAGTTTGGCAAGAAACCTGGTGGGAAGAAGGGCCTGGTTTCTGTGCTGCACAACTTTATAACTTTATGTATTTATGAAGATGGATCTGTATTCACTGGAATTTGGAGGAATTAAATGTGAAACAAATACAAATGAGAGGGAATGACACAACGAATAGCAAGATCACACTTCCTCTGGGCAGAGGCCAGATCCATGGGCTCTAATTACAAAAGGTAGCTTTAACTTTTTCATGCTAATGGTGAGAATATATTGAATCAGAGGATTACAAATCCATAGCACTCTCTTCATCAAAAGGCTACAGATAATCAAATATTGAATATATTCATAAGTAGCATCAATACATTTTGAAGCAAAACAAATCAAGCGAAATTGAGATTAATTCCAAAAAAAACAGGTGGTAGAAAATCATCAATGATCGTATTGAATTGCAGTTCAACGATTCAATGTTATTTTATGGTCACATGTGTCTCGGCACTGTAAAATCATTTGTTTTGCATACAATCCGGTAAAATCATATAGGCAGTACACAAGTACTGAAGAAGGGTCTCGACCCGAAACGTGACCCATTCCTTCTCTCCAGAGATGTTGCCTGTTCCGCTGAGTTACTTCAGCATTTTGTGTCTAACAAGAGTACTAGAGATAGTCCCCACATTCTGGCGTCAACAAAGGTACAAAGATTCACCGAGCAATCTTATCTACTGCCTGGCAGCCCCCCTCCCCATCCTGGTGGATCCCCCTTCGCTCTCAGCCCAACCCCACGTGGTTTCCCCTTTGTTCTCAACAGCCCCCACCACTGGATCTCAAACGACCTACTCTTGTTCTTGTTCTTCATATTCCTGTGTACACCCTGGTTATCAATTTCTGATCAATATATATTTAAAAGAGGGGTGTTTTGGGGTTGAAAGAGCTCCAAGACGAGACATTCGGGATGGTGAATTGGAATCAAACCAATTATTTGGTATAATCAATAATTTGTGATCCAGAGACTATCAAGGGCACTGTTAATTGACAAGTAAATCTGCTCACATCAGAGAAAAGGGCTTCTTCCCTTGCTGATGCTACTCTCGCTGTGAAACTACCAGGAAACGCACCAGAAATGTGAGAATTATACAGGTTTACCTGCTTATGTTCCAGAAGCCCCCTTGCACATACTCGCGTGCCTTTCAGCACCATCTCTTGGGAATGAACTCTGGTGGGAAAGGAATGAGCTCTCTGCTTTGAGAGAGGAAAACGCTCCATATGGATATCACAGCAGATTGACTTGAAGGCTCCTAAGTGTGTGTTGGCAGGCAGCTGACCAAAACTGAAAACAATCTAGTAAATGATAAATTAAAATACAGAGCACCCTTGTATAATTGCTAACACCCAGCGCAAGCACTGTTCAAAGAATACGAGCTTGTGCATCATAGATCAAGGCTGATTTCCCCACCTTGAAGTTTCATTGTTATTTCAAGCACAGGCCTGGGTTTTCCTGAGGAACACACGGAGCTGCTGGAAGGTCACCAAGCACCAAGAACCTGGGAAAGTGCCGACAAACATGCGCACACAAGGAAATCCCAAACTTCCTGAAAAGTGCTAGCTCACAGTTCCCTGATTACATTCCTGGACTCCTCGCAGAAATCAGCCACTGACTGAAACATTCATAAAATTCTCTAACAGCTATGCTGGGCAGACTGCCTGCCAAACCTGCACGGTTTGGCAGGCAACCGTTGGATACCGATGGATACGCATCACGTAATTTAAATGTTTATGAATTTATCAAGTTGACATATACGTACATTAATTAATTACCCTTGATTTTTGGTCATCTTTACATTTTTGAATAGTATGATTACTGCACTGTGAAATAATTTTTGATTATTCATGTCCAAAGGAGCTATACAGCAAAGGAACAGGCCCTCGAGTCCACCATGTCCATGCTAACCATCAGGTACCCATTTACCAGCATTTAACCTGCACTTTTTCATGCCTTTATGATGCAAGTGGTCATCTAGATACTGCTTAGCTATTGGGACAGTACCTGCATCCATTACATATTCAGGCAGTGCATCCAAATTCCAACAACCCTTTTGGTGAAAAATGTTTTTACTTTGATCCCCTTGAAACATTTTACCCCTCGTTAATCCTACATTCTCTGGGTTTTTTTAACATCATACTTGTGGGGAAAGCCTTCCTACTCTCTCCCCCTCTATAGCCCTAATTACCCTGTACACCTCTACTCAGCTTCTTCCCTATATTATTTACCTGTGCTGCCACCTTCAGGAGTGCTTGGGCTTATACACCAGGTTCCTTCCAGTGGAAGAGAGAGACAAGGAACTACAGATGCTGGTTTACAATAAAAGACATTCTGTGCTGGAGTAGCTCAGCGGGTCAGGGACCATCCCTGGAGAACATGGGTCGGTTCAAACACAGAAACCTTCTGCACTAAACACAGTACAGTTCTTCTGTTTCTCAATACGTCCTCTGGCCCTACCATTCATTGGGTATGCCACACACTAATTAGTCGTCCTAAAGTTGAACACCTTGCACTTATCAGGATTAAATTCTATCTGCTATTGTTCATCCCATATTACTAAATAATCAATATCATTCTGCAGCCTGTGACTTTCATCTCAATATCAACAACATCACTAATTTTAGTGTAATCTGCAAATCTCTAATAAACCATCCTACATTCATATCCAAATCTATATTGTACATGGCAAACAAAACAGCTCACATCAACAATCCTTCTGATGCACCAATGGTCAGAAACTTCCAATCTTAAAAAACAAACTTCTACCTCATATTGCTAAGCCAATTTTAGATCCAATTTGCCAACTTGTCTTGGATCCCCTGAGTTCTAACCTTTTGAACCAGTTTCCATGTGGGACCTTGTCAAAGGCCTCACTGAAGTCCACATAGACTACTTTCACAAACATTCCACTGCTTGACAGTTTTGACAGCTAATTAAGCCTGAAGGCATGGCTTAACTTGTTGTCAAAGCACTTCTGCAGTGCAACTTACACAGCCTAGTTGGAAAGCAATTATATGAGGACTATCTCATAATAAACCGGGTCCTCGCTAAAGCTGCTGCAACCATAGGTAGACAAAAATGCTGGAGAAACTCAGTAGGTGACGCAGCATCTATGGAGCAAAGGAAATAGGCGACGGTTTGTGTCGATACCCTTCTTCAGATTGATGTGAGGGTGGGGGGGGAGGAAGAAAGGAAGAGGCGGAGACAGAGAGCTGAGGGGGAGCTGAGAAGGGGAGGAAAATGCAGGGACTATCTGAAATTAGAGAAGTCAATGTTCATACCGCTGGGGTGCGAACTGCCCAAGCAAAATATGAGGTGCTGCTCCTCCAATTTACGGTGGCTCTCACACTGGCCATGGAGGAGGCCCAGGACAGCAGGCCAAACAACTCATGGCATTGTCATTTCATTTCCAATTTGCTTTGCCGTCTCTAGCACAGGGCATGCCAAACAACCCATTGCATTGTCATTAAGGGCTAACAAATCATTTATTGCAAGTACATTGCAGATTCACAGTTCTGTTGGTTCACAGCTTAGAATCACAGTTGCGGCTCTCCCTCAAGATCTTCTAGAGTGACTGACTCATGTCCAGGCATTCAGGGTTTTATTGTCCTGCCCCCCTGCCCCTCCTCCCGCGAGAGGACCAATCAGCTGATCTCAAGATTTGTTAAACACTCATAACTTTTTTATTTTTTATTGATCGGAAAAATCCTCGGGGCTGCCTCAGCGGAGGGGAACTGTGATTAAGTTGGCCTAAAATCATAGCAATATAGGGTAGCGTTTTATCTAAAATTAATCTACAGCGCAGACAGGAAGTGGTCAAGATGAGACTTATAGTTATATAGATAAGCAATTGAAAAAACAGTATTCAATTGCCAACATTAACAAACAAGAATTTTTTTTAAAGGTAAAATAATGCAAATGTTTGAAAGGAATCTATATTAAGGCAATATGACATTATTCCACAAATATTCTGGAATTCTACATTTTCACTGTCAAGAAGAATCTCATTCTTTTTACAAAGGATCTCATGTGTAATGTTGCGAGCTTTGATCCTTGGCAGAGATAGATTGTATGGGAGTGCTGGATAAACTGAAGAGAGGCCTCTAAGACTGTAGGCTATTTCTGATGTCTGACTTTCACAAAGAGAGACCCCATGCCAGGAGTACATCTCCAATGTTAGTTCTACATCCTGAGTCTGTCCTACAAGACTTCAGTAGACTCTAGGACAGGAATCCACTAATGTACATTGGCTGAGTGATCGCAGGGAAAATGTTGTAACTGTTCAAAATGATTTTACACTTATATCTTAAACTCCATCCCGTCATTATTGTTAATATAGATATTCAACATAATAGAATGTGCATTCTTTCATTCGTACATTAATAATTAATTTTTTATCGTAATTTTACTTCTGTCTTAGAATGTAGAATAGCACAACACAGGAACAGGCCATTCAGCCCACAATCACCATGTTGATCATGATGTGTAGGAAGGAACTGTAGATGCTGGTTTAAACTGAAGATAGACATAGAAACTGGACTAACTAAATTGGTCAGCCAGCATCTCTGGAGAAAAGGAATAGGTGAGGGTTTTGGGTCGAGACCCTCTTCAGAAGTGTCTGAAGAAGGGACTCGACCCGAAACATTACCTATTCCTTTCCTCCAGAGATGCTGTCTGACCCACTGAGTTACTCAAGCTTTTTGTGTCGGTCCATGTTGAACTTGATGCCAGGTTAAACCAATCTTCTCTGTCTGCACGTGATCCTTATCCCCCCATTCTTACATATCCATGTGTGTGTCTGAAAGCTTATAAAATGCCATTATCATATCTGATCGTATCTATGCCCCTCATAATTTTATATAGTTCTATCAGGTCTCCCCTCTACCTCCGATGCTCAACGGAAATAATTCAAGTTTGTCCAACCTATCCTTATAGCCAATGAACGCTAATTCAGGCAGACTGACAAAACTTGCCATCCAAAATGACATCCATCCACGTCCTCCACAGATGCTGCCTGACCCACTGAGTAACACAACCTCTTCTGCACCCTATCCAAAGTCTCCACATCCTTCTTAATGGCGTGACCAAAGATGCGTGCAGTACTCCAAATAAGGCCTAAGCAAAGTCCTATAAAAAATGTCTTGACACAAAAGGGTTGATTACCCAAAGAGCTTGACTCGAAAGAGAATTGCAAGTTTTTGATTTCTAATATCAGGAACCACATGTTGTAGCTTTGGCATTCAGTAGTATTGTGGGCACAGCAGTTCGAAAAGCAATATGTGTAATTGAATGCATGTGAATGCATTCACTACATAAGGCGTTTTACAGGTCAAGAGAGCAACTGTAAACTTTCTCAGAAAGCCGATAAAAACTGTTGAAATTTAGTCCTTCGAGCAGTCAAAAGTGAATCAAAGCCATTAGCGGCTACAATGAGTCTCTGAGTAGAGATTGCACACTGCCGGTAATATGTTACATTTGCTCTGCATCGAATCTCTTGAGAAATGGATGCCGATGGGACTGATAGCAAGGAAGCCTACAGGGAGCTATTAGAATGGTGTCTGCCTTAGAACTGTGCAAACTCAGCAGAAAAGCAAAGATAATAAGAAAACTTAGTAACTGGCCTCTGCCATTTAATTGTGTTCAAAGTGAATAGAACGGAGAACCTGGTTTGTTAAATGCCCAAGAACAGTGAAGGAATTGTTGATACTTGTCCATTTAAAAAAACTGTTTTTCAAAATAAAAAGCCTTGCACGACTGTGGCTGGAGTTCAGGAAAAATACTGGAACAATCTGGCAAGGCTGAGCGGCATGGTGGCGCAACGGTAGAGTTGCTGCCTTGTGCCCCTGTCCCACTTAGGTGATTTTGTAGGTGACTACAGGTGACTAGGCTGTCGCCACATGGTCACTGGGTTGTTACCTGAATACGGTCGTGAATAGTCGTGAATAGTCTCCTCAGTCGCCCAAAGAATCGTAGCGTTTTTCAGGTTGCCGCTGGATTTTGAAATGTTCAAAAAATTTCAGCGACATCGGCTTGTTGTAGGTTGTCGCCAGGGTGGCGTAGATTGTCGCCAGGATGATGTAGGTTGACGCCGGTGCTGACTTCGGTGAATTCCATTGGCGACTACCTACGTCAACCTATGTCAACCGGCGACAGGTACCGGCGACTGAATTGTTGTCTTAAGTCATCTTCGGTTGTCGCAGACAGGGTCGTACCTTGTCGTAGCTTGTTGCAGGTGGACGTAGGTTGTCGTAGGTGCAATCGTAGGTAGACGTCTTAACGTGTTGCCAGTTGTCGGTAGCTTGCCGTAGCTGGACTTCGACTAGATGGCAGGTTGTTGTAGACTTTGTTGTAGACATTGTGTAGGGGGGTACAGTCGCCGTTTTTGCGACGACGTGCTACGACTTTGACAGTCACCGAAAAAAATCACCTAGGTAGGACAGGCCCATCACAGCACTTACAGCACCAGAGACCCAGGTTCCATCCCGACTATGGGTGCTGTCTTGTACGATGTCCCCGTGACCACGTGGCTTTTCTCTGAGATCTTTGGTTTAATCCCACACTCCAAAGCCATACAGGTTTGTAGGTTAATTGGCTTGGTATAAGTGTAAATTGTCCCTAGTGTGTGTTGGGTAGTGTTTGTGTGCGAGGATCGCTGGTTGGCGCGGTAAACCAAAGGGCCTGTTTCCGCGCTGTTTCTCTAAACAAAACTAAAACTATACCTCAATGGAGAAAGGAATCTAACTGGAGATCATTCTCCTGGAGGCAACTGCAGTGTGTTGAGAGGCCCAAGGCTGATGATCTTCCCCCATAACATTGGTGACAGGATTGAACAGAAGACAAGGTGGAGGGGGAGTTTGACTCCTTGTCAAGGAGTTTAACAGCTTTTACATAGCTCCAAAATCATTTGATACCATTAAAGCTGTTGCAACAATGTTTTAAAAATAAATATGATTTTAATTTAAAAAATACATCGTCATTTAAATTGTTAAACTAATGTAAAATAATTTTAAAACGTTATAATTCTCTTTCCTCCCTCCCATTCAAAAGAATGGTTGGAAGGAACTTCAGATGCTGGTTTACACTAAAGTTAGACACTCAGCGGGACAGACATCATCTCTGGAGAGAAGGAATGGGTGACATTTCGGGTCGAGACTCTTCTTCAGACTGAGAGTCGGGGGAGAGGGAAACAGAGATATGGAAGGGTAAGATGTGAAAAAGAGACATCAAAGGGGACGGTGATCAAGGAAAATGTAGAATAGATCTTCGCTAGCTAGGGGAAGGTGACAGTGAGGCATTCAAAGATAAAATGTAATCATGAAGACAGTCAGACTGGTCGGAGAACTAGGATGGGGGACGGATGGGGCAAGCGGGAAAGGAAGGATTACTTGAAGTTAGACAAGTCGTCACTCATAACGCTGGGTTGTATGCTGCCCAAGCGAAATATGAGGCGCTGTTCCTCCAATTGCCGTTGGGCCTCAATGGGAAGAATGAACGAATGGTAAAGATGGTAAGGATAAGAATCGAAAGAATGGAAACTTTGATCCTATGCTGTGGACCAGGCCTGG
The DNA here is from genome assembly GCA_963514005.1 of Raja brachyura. Next base: position 33,852,683 of record OY740808.1, read on the forward strand.
TGTGGGGTTGGAAAATTGATAGTCCAACATCATCCGAGGCTGATCCGGGAAAGCCAGGAGATTCCACACATTGCCTCGGGATAGAGCAAAGTGGCAGATAAGCAGAGGCTGCCAATCAGTAAGCTTCAGGCTATGGGTCTGTGCGTGTCTGGGTCTCACTGCAGTGCCATGACTGACATTGACGGTGTCCTTCACATCTTTCCCAACTGTTCCAGTTCAATAACCTTCCATCAGAACTTACAAACCTGATGACATATCATCAGCCAGAAACATGCACTCTATTCTTGCCAAACCTGCATTGCCAGCATTTCCGTTTCTTTATTATTCCGGATTTCAATAAGACTTTCCTAACCATCAGATGTCAACCCTTTTAGCTGCAAGATATGTCCAAGATTTGCTTCGTAAAAAAAGGCATCTGTTACAATCATACACATTTTCAACAGGACTAGCATTAGATAGCCCTCCTGATAGATGTATAGGCGTCACGCCTCTTGACAAAACTTGGATTAAGCAGATCAAAATGTCGATTAGCATCCAGAAACGGCTTGGGTCTCATTTTTCAGCACAGATGTCCTGCTGTCTCCCACTCAAAAACATATTGGGCAGTTTTAGTCTCCCATACAGAGCCTTTCCTAATATCTCATCCTGGACGGAGTACCCTCTTTTACATTCTCCCTGTCATGTTGTACTTCAGAGGAGAGCAATTGGTTTGTTCAGAAGCCGTGAAATCAGAACAAGGTGCTTCAGTGCCTTGCTCACTGTTCCTGTCGGCTTTGACAACGTTGGGGAAAATAAACTCTCGAAAATAACAGACGTATGTCATCGGTAAATGGGAATTAATCAATTTGGAAATGGTTCGTCATCCCTTTAAATAGTGACTCCTTGGGGCACTATTGTGCAGCTGAGTGCAGGGTAAAGTGGTGGAGCTGGGGTTAGGGTGTAGAACCACAGGCTGGGGTCTGGAGAATTTGTGGAGCTGGGGGCTAAAGTGGTGAAGGCGAAGGTGCAGCGATGGATTGGATTTCCCATTGCTGAGAGCTTGTTCAACTGGGAGGAGCTAGGATCTCAATGGGAGACCAAAACTGCCCAATATATTTTTGCACCTGAACTTCAATTGGAAACCGTGCCCAGGTCACCTGCTCTACTGCAAGACCATCCTTGCTGAAACCTCCAAGCTGCTTCAGTCTCAGCTCGAACCAAGGAGCAGAATGAGGACCACCAGGCTGTCCAGGTACCTGATTTTAGAAGGATGAGAGGGGATCTTATTGAAGCATATAAGATTATTAATGGTTTGGACACGGTAGAGGCAGGAAACATGTTCCCGTTGTTGGGGGAGTCCAGAACCAGGGGCCACAGTTTAAGAATAAGGGGTGAGCCATTTAGAACAGAGATGAGGAACATTTTTTCACACAGAGAGTTGTGAGTCTGTGGAATTCTCTGCCTGAGAGGGCGGTGGAGGCCGGTTCTCTGGATGCTTTCAAGAGAGAGCTAGATAGGGCTCTTAAAGATGGCGGAGTCAGGGGATATGGGGAGAAGGCAGGAATGGGGTACTGATTGTGGATGATCAGGCATGATCACATTGAATGGCGGTGCTGGCTTGAAGGGTCGAATGGCCTACTCCTGCACATATTGTCTATTGACCTTGCAGGCTGGAGAAGCCCAAAGTTAACATCAACCAAACGTATAAGACAAACTTTGTCAGTTTGTGCAAAAATTATAATTATTCACCCTTGTGCTTCTTCCAACTTGTTTTTTCCTGCCCAAGACCTCCTACTCAGTGCTGCCCCTAGTGGCTGCAGTATAGTTGCTGGCTCACTGGAAGGAGATGAAGGTTGCTTTGCACGTTGACTTTGACCTACTCTTGATCTAGAAGGCCATAAGCATTAGTAGTCTTGGACAACTGGCACCAACCAGCAATCTCCGCACATTAACACTATCCTACACACACTAGGGGCAATTAACATTTACACCAAGCCAATTAACCTACAAATCTGTACGTCTTTGGAATGTGGGAGGAAACCGAAGATCTCGGAGAAAAGCCACACTGGTCATGGTGGAGAACGTACAAACTCCGTACAGGCAGCACCTGCAGTTGGGATCGAACCCGAGGCTCTGGCTCTGCAAGCGCTGTAAGGCAGCAACCCTGCCGTGCCAGCCAGCAAATGGGTGATGGACAGATGAAGAAGAAAGGGTGGGAAAGAAGAAATAAACTAGATGAGAGGGGCGGGGGAGTGGGGGTTGGGTTGAAATGAAGAGAGTGTGTGAGAGGACATGGATAGATTCTCCATAAAGCTGTTACAAGCTGTGTCCAGCCTCAGGCTTATTAAGGCTATAGGAACAGTGCCCAGGATTAGGCCATACCTTCTTGCAGCAGTGCAGTCCAGGTCACACTAGGAAAGCCACAGCCATCGGGTAGCCATCAGAATAATACAGCCCATTATTCTATTTCCTCCCATCTATCACTTCAGCCTGCCACTGACCATGGCCATAGCGTCATAGAGAGTAAGGCATGGAAACAGGCCCTTCTGCCCACCAACTCTGTGCCAACCATCAAAAGCTCATTGTGTAGGGAGGAACTGCAGATTCTGGTTTACACCAAAAGTACACGCAGGTTGCTGGAGTAATACAGCAGGACAGGCAGCATCTCTGGGTAGAAGTTCATTTATACCAATCCCACATTAACCCCAGTTTTTATTCTCCCCATATATCCATTAATTCCCATACATTCTAACACTCACCGCCACACTAGCAGCAATTAACAGAAGCCAATTAATGTACCAACCTACATGTCTTAGAGAGGTGGGAGGTATGCAGAGCACCCACAGGTAACTCGTGTAGTCACAGAAAGAACGGCAAACTCCAGACAGACGTCAGCTGGGGTAAGGATTGAATTCAGATCTCTGGCGCTGCGATGCAGTGACTCTCATAGCTGCACCACTGTGCCATCCCCATTGACACTATTTCTGTGCATTGCCCAAAGAATCACAGTCCACATTGACACTTGAAACAACCTGCAGGCAGCACCATATCTCTTTAAGCAGGTCAGCCTGGTTTTAAGTAGGGCAGTCTCACTTTAAGCAGTGTCAGCCTTCAAGATGTTGAGACCCAGCTGAGCCATGAAAGCAATGAACAGAATAGCCCTCGTGGATGGTGCGCTGCAATCATATGAAGTAGCAAAGTGGGCGAGCTGCCTATTTCTGACGCAGCAGGTGCGGGTTCATGGGGTTCCACCATCTCTGTGCCCACTTTAAGAGCTGAGGAGTTCCAGCTCCCATATCTCAGTCTGTCACTAAGCCAGTTAAAGTTTAGTATTGAAGCATGGGGCTTTACTGCCCGCCAAACGTTCACGCTTTAAAATCCTGTCGTTTGGCCTGAGTCTGTTACATTGCTATTGAAAATTAGAAAAACAAGATTCATGATGGTTTGAAAATAAAGCAAAGTCATAGTGCCCCATTCTGATATATCGGAGAAAATATCGACAGCAAACCAAAACCTGTTGCACCTCCTTATTTATACCCTCGGCATCAGCCAAAAATAGGAAGCCTTTGAGTGCTCAGTGAGAGAAGGATGTGGTGGAATGGTGGAAGCAGGAAGAATTGAAGTTGGGATTGAATTCTGGAATTCAGAGGACTGCAGTGCACTAAGGGGGGATTGGATTACAGTATGTTGCTTTTGCTGGCAACACAAACCTATTTTGTGCATGTGGCTATTTTTAATTCATGGCACCTGCAGTGTATTCAGTTTCTCTTATACTGTGTTGTGGTGTCACATAACTCATTCAAACCAGAAGGGCAGGGAAGTGTCTGTTTATTGTGATAGTCAGACTTAAACTGAAGCTGCAAGCACTGTGTGACAGTGTTACAACTAATAATTCCATGCCATAGTCCCATAGATGATAACAACAACCTCAGTTGAAAGAAACAGGCATTTCCAGTTAGTGTTACAACCCAATATAGTTCAGTCCTATGATCAACTAAGATTACAGCGAGAGCAGACGAAATGTGTAGGAAGGAACTGCAGATGCTGGTTTAAACCGAAGATAGACACAAAATGCTGGAGTAACTTAGCGGGACAGGCAGCATCTCTGGAGAGAAGGAATGGGTGACGTTTCGGGTCGAGACACTTCTTCGGACTGAAAGTCACGGGAAAGGGAAACGAGAAGTATAGACGATAATGTAGAGAGATATAGCACAAATGAATGAAAGATATGCAAAAAAGTAACAATGATAAAGGAAACAGGTCATTATCAGCTGTAGCGAGGTGAGAATGAAAGGCTGGAGTGACTTGGGTGAGGGGGGGGGGGGATAGAGATAGAGAGGAAATACAGGGGTCATGTCACATTAGAAAAATTAGTTAGAGTAATAACCCTGTCCCACGGTACGAGTTAATTCCAAGAGCTCTCCCGAGTTAAAAAAAAATCAAACTCGTGGTAAGCACGGAGAATGAACGTAGCGGGTACGTCTAAGCTTGGGGACGTCTCGTAACGCTAACGGCAGGTACTCGAGAAGACTCGCTGATGGCAGGTAAGCACGGGAAGACTCGGGAAGATTTTTCAACATGTTCGACGAGTGGCCATTACTGTAAATCTCCGAGTTCGAATCAGGGCAAACTCGGGAGAGCTCTTGGAATGAAATCATACCATGGGACAGGGGTTTAAGTGAGCCGCTGTGGCAAGATTTCTTCCATATTGGATCTCCCAGCAAGGTGGCCTCTTGTGTCAGAATCCAGGCTAACCTGCATACGCCTTAAAATATCAACCATGAAAATCTGGTGGAGGTCCTGGGCCCTGCCTTGCACCTCTATACCTACCCCCAGCAATATTCCTCTCCTAAAGAACATGTCAACAACTGAACTATTGTCTTCTCGTCACGAATAGACATGGAATATGAATGAATTGGTCCTTCTCTTTGATCACACGAAACTCATACTCTATGTTGGTAGCACTGTTGATTAGCATCACTCTATCTTTCTGATCACTTACTAATCTGTTAGCATACGTTGCACAACGTGTCAATTTTGGCAACTCCTTTGTAATCATTGACAACCTTTTTTTGTGCAAAGTTATTGATCCCCTTGCATCAAGTAGAATTTTACAGTACACTTTATGTTTAAATAAATTAGGGATGTATATCGGGAATACAAGTCACTGGGAAGAATTTAAATCATTTGTCAGATTCATCAGACTTTAACCTGCACTTGATCCAAAAATTGAAAACATGCACTTTGACTCATTTAGCACCGAGATATATTTCCCGAACCCAACCAAAATGTAATGGAAGCCAAATGATGTATCACGCATGAGATTTCTTCAGAATTCGCAAGTTTCCTTTCATGGCCTGGACTTTACCTTTGACGATGTTACACAACTTTCAAATAAACGTTTCTTGAGAATAATAATGGTCATCTTATTGGAGTTCTTTATTGCCCAGCATGCCCATGATATGTCAGTAGGAATAACTGAGGTCAGGTGTAATGTTTCAGAATAATCCAGCTCCCCTGGATTCACAATTGATCTCCAGTGTCAGATAATTCAACAAGATTAAATTGAGTATGTTAATAACATTCTGCGATTTGAATTATGCAGAGTCTTACACACACCTGAGTTTCTACTGATCTGCAAGCCATCATTAAGATAACCTTATTATTTATCCAACTAGTAAGCAATTCCTTTTCTCTTGATATGGTGTGTAATTGTCTGTCATTGCAGGGTACATTACAATGGATTATAATAACATAAAACATCTTAGCTCTTCTCATTCATCTCCTATCTACAAGTCACGGACTAGACCAGCTTAATCCAATTTGCTCTAAACTCAAAGAAAACAGCGCTCAGAGCAATGATTTCAAAGTAACTGGTTTGAAATACAAAATCACAGGCAATGTTCACTTATTTGTGACATTATAACACAAATCTTCACTCAAAATCTCTATTGGTCCATTTTTAATAACCAATCAATTGTTCAATTAGTTGTCTTTTCCCGATTAAAAATTATTTCCACAGCCAAAGTTCAGTATTGTCTTCATCTGTGTCACAGTCGAAAGGTTCTGTAAAGTGTTTCCTAATTTCCTAAAGATGGAATTCCTCATGATTTATTTTTCCTAATGATGGAATTGTAGTTCAGCTCAGACTTGTTTATAAAGATGTTCCAGGATATTGCAAATAAGAAAATATTGTTTGCAGACAGATGTGTCTTTGCACAATTTAGGATAGCAGTCAAACAACCTATAATAAATAAAAGCATTCTGAAAATATTAATTTCACCTTGTTTCAGGTAGTATTTCCAAAGTTATCGGAACTGAACATTACAACTAGAATAAAATAGTAAGATTAAACGAGGACTTACCAGTTTGAAGTTTGATCCTTATTTTATGAGGAGTTACGATGAGCTATTACGTGAAGACCCCGCCAGTCCGCATGCGCGTCAATCTTCAAAGCAGCGGTGTGAAATTACAGGTAACGGTAACTGAAGTAACATAGTAAGATTATAAACCAGACCTTCCAGTTGACCTTTATGATATGGTGGGTCGGAAGCGGTGGGCATGTAATCGCTCATCATAACTCCTCATAAAATAAAGATCAAACTTCAAACTGGTAAGTTCTCGTTTAATCTTCTACTTTACTTCGGAGTCACGTGAGTGATTCCATGAAGATTTCAAAGCTCTGTGATTTCATGCCATAGATACGAATCCTGGCGTCTCACACATCAGTTGACTCAGGTGGAGTGAATAATGAGCAATACATTGAAACATGGTACTGATTAACATGTCGATGCTTTAATTCATGAAAAATAAACAAAAGAAAACACAATATCGACTCCTCTCTCCCAGGTGGAAGCTATGAAACAGGACTTAAAATGAAATGGTCGAACACCCCGGGTTCAATAAGTGGTTTATGATGAAACATCTGAAAAGTCAATTCATTTGACCATCCTGCGGCCGCGAGGATATGGTCCTAGAGGGATGTCCATTGCCCTCGCTGTTGACGTTGATGCCGCCCTGGTAGAGTGAGATTTAAAATTGTCAGTATTAACTCCTGCATAACCTAGCACTTGTTTCAGCCATCTTTAAATGGTCTCAATGGACACTTTCATATGTGGCTTTTTGTGGCTAATAAACAATGCTACTTCGGAGCCTCTGAGACTCTTGGTGACCTTGATATAACACCACAACTGCGCCACTACACACAGCCATAAATAGATGGGGTATGCTGACAGTACAAGCTTGAATCCTGACACCCCTGGTCTGCTTTGTTTGATTAGATCATAGTTGTAAAACTTAACGTCATTCCCTGATGACACCATCCTGTCCAGACGCAGTTTGTGCAAAGTCTGAACCCATTGCGCTGATACCAGCGCCATGAGCATAACCAACTTTAGGGTAATCTTTGCCATTGACAAGGATGTGGCTGGACCCCACTGATGAAGCAGCGTCAGTACCACGCTCACATCCCATATTTCAGAGTACCTAGGCCTGGGGGGGATTAGAATTAAAAACACCCTTCATAAATCGGGATATTAACGGATGAGATCCTACAGACTGAAGTTCCGACCCCAGGCATAGGTACGATGGCAGGGCACTACTGGCGCTATTGATGGCACTATAGCTCAACCCTTCATCAAAATATAACATGGACAGACATTTGAGCACATCTGGGATGGAGGCTGTGTGGTAGGTAATGTTCCCATGTAAACAAAACTCCTCCCATTTCCTGACATGAGAGATATACTGCTTTTTCATACTATCCCTCCAGGACGATGTGATGACATCCACAGTATGATTGGATAGTCCCAGACCCAGGTATGGCCTTCTTAGAATCTGCAAATTAATAAATGAACACGATCATACAACGGGTGTTGATCTCCAGTCACAGGGTGCACCAATAGATCATGATGTTTTGGGACCACCATAATAGGCTGTGTAATAATGTCTGAAATGAGAGGGAACCATGGCTGTGTAGGCCAGCCGGGTACCACCAAAACTCCTGAAGCGGAGTCCTGCTTGATCTTGGTCAAGCACCAACTGATGAGGCAAAATGGGGGAAATGCATATAAAAACATTCCGCCCCAGTGTAGCGAGAACGCATCTACCGCTACTGTCCCTGGATCTGGTTCCCATGAAACATACTTCGGTACCTGGTGATTGAGTATGGATGCAAACAAATCGATATCTGGTATCCCATACCGAACAACAATATCATTAAATACATCATGATTCAACATCCATTCTGTGTTGTCATTGAATTTGCATGACCTGGTGTCTGCCACCATATTGAATCTGCCTGGCAAGTAGACAGTTGAAACCCAAATGTTCTTTTTAATGCACCCGTGCCAAATAAGGTTAGCCAATCTGTCACAAGATTCCGACTTGATTCCACCCACGTGATTAACATACGCCACTGCCGTGGTGTTGTCAATCTGAAGCTGAACATGTAAGTGATACAATAAGCCTTGAGCACATAAAATGCTCCCAAAAGCTCTAACCAATTAATTCCATGTTTGGAGAATAAATGCCTCATGCATATTCCATCTGCCTCCACAACTAGAAATGGTATCAGTAGCACCCCAACCTAGGGTACTAACATCAGTCTGCAAAACAACTGAAGGTGCTTCCATCAGAATTTTGCTAGAACAATTTGAAATGTTTCTTATCCACCACTGTACTTCAGCAATGGCTTCAGATGGTAATTGCATGGGCCTGTTGAAATGACCCGCATGTACCCTGAGTGCCTGTACCTTTTCCCTCTGTAAATTTTGGTAATTCAAAAGTCCATACTGCACAGCTGGAAAGGCAGCTACCAATTTGCCAATCAAGCTGGCCACACATCTAATTGAAAGTGATTGCTCCCTCAAGAGCTTGATACAGCCTTCAATTAAATCTAATCTCTTGCCCTTGGGCAGAATCACAGCCATGTGAGCTGAATTAACTGTGAATCCCAACTAGTCAATTACTTTAACCGGTACCAATGTTGATTTAGTTGGATGGATGAGAAACCCCAATCTCTCAACCATGAATTTAACAGCTGAAACCGATAACTCAGCTGCCTCCCGGGTTTTTCCAATTATTAAGATGTAATCCAAATAAGCCATTACAATATGACCCTGAGCCCGGAGTAACCCCAGTACTGGTTTTAGCAGCTTTGTAAATAATCTAGGGGCTGGGGTTAACCCATTAGGCAGTGCTTTAAATTGCCATAATTGCCCCATCCAGCTAAATTTTAAATATCTCCAATACTCTTTATGAACAGGCACTGAGTAATATGCATCCTTAAGATCTATACATGCCATATAACACCCTCTGGAAACCAATTGCTTGGCAGTAGCAAATGTTTCCATTTTAAAATGATTATACTGCACAAATGGATTAAATCTTGTCAGGTCCAAAATAATCCAATTCCCACCATCTAGGAACAATAATAGATACAAATTGGTGAGTTTGATAAACTGTCTTCTCAATTACACCTTTTAAATATAATTTTCCAATTTCAGCTTGAACCTCCAAATTCTCCTTTTTTTGAGAAAAAGAGTGCCCGCTCTGGTATATGCTGTGTGGGTGGACACAATTTGAGAATAAATTCAATTTGAAACCCTTGTATACTTTGCAGTATAAACAAGTTTGATGTTATTTCATACCGTTCTTTCAGAAACCAGTGTAACTTCCCCCCAACTCGAAGGTAATTCTCATTCAATATGTTTCGACAAGAACCAGACCCACCTACCTCCATGGTTACCGGTGGAGTTCTTTGTCCCCTGGCTCTGGAGGGAAAAGGCATGTTTGCCCGTACTCCTGCTGGAGTGCACCAGCTGCGCACATTGAATGGCCAGCTTGGTCCTTGACCGGACCCAGTTTCAGCAAACCGCTTGCAGGGGTACTGCCTCCGAAGGGTTCTGCTGGTCACTGGTGCCCAATGGTTTTTGCCTCGTTGTCCAGCTCCTTCACCCGCTTTGCGAGGTCTTCCCCGAACAGCAGATTCGGTGGTTGGATGTTACTAGGCTTACACAGGGCAGCGAACCTCGGGTTAATGGTAGGGCGGATGGCGCTCTTCCTAAGGCAGTTTATCTCAAAGTGCACATTGCACATGAGAGCCAGGGCATCCTGCTGAACGTCAGTCAGGTGCCCACCATCCACCGACCTACCGAAAGCCGTAATGCCCGATGCGAGCAGCTTCAGCACCCTTTGCAGCTTTATCTCCTGTGCCCTGATGCCTACGCCCATATGGCCACAGATGGCATGGTTTACGGCCGGCACTTTAAGCAGGATACAATTAGCCAGGGTTTCGTACTTCTTGGCCGTTGCATCCATGGCCAGCTCCTGAAGCTGGTGTGAGGCCAAGTAATTTATACTCGCAGCCAACTCTTCACCAGCGGCTCTCCGGAGTCTATTGGGACGGCAAACCTAGCCGCCAGGAATGGGACCTCTGGCTCGTGCCCTTGGTCCCGTGGGGCAGCCTCCAACGCTAAGCCCACAGATTTGGCGTCAGAATCATACTGACCCGTAATGCTCTCCTCCTCCAAGAGGGAGACACTAGGCAGCCCTGTAGGTGCTGCTGGCGCGGGCTCTTGGAGAGGCCGGCGCTCTTGATGGAGCATCCTCTCCAATAGGAGCTCCATCCTGGATATCCGTAACATGGTATCCATTCTCGAGGGAAAACCCTCCCGACTGGACTTGTCCGAGTCTCTCGGCCGTGCAGACTTTCTGGTGGCCTTACGTCCCTCCGGCGCAGCCACGGTGCCCTCAGACACCATGTCTGTAGTCGCTGGTCTTGCTATTAGCGACTCGGTAGATGAACTAGGCGGCCGCCCACTACCCGCACTCCCGCGGACTTTAGTTACTTTCGCAACGGCTCGCCTTGCTCTCAACGATTTCTCCATGCTTGGACTTGTCCTCCTGTAACAAGATTTAACAAGTTTGACACTTACCCGAGGCTTTTTAAAACTTACCACTGAAGAAGCGCTGCTCCACCCAGCCGGTCGCTGCACTATGTGTCAGACGTAATGACGCGCATGCGGACTGGCGGGGTCTTCACGGAATCACTTACGTGACTCCGAAGTAAAATAACCTTGTCCAATAACTTACAGCTTCCAAAATCAATGCATTTGCCAACCCCCCAACATTGACAATTTATTTGATCCCACATTTCATTTTCAACACTGTGCTGGACAAAAGTCCTAATGTTGATTAATTTGGCATTTGTGGAAAGCTAAATATCAGAAATAAAGTTTTAATACATAACAGGTGAGTAGACTGTTCCCTGCTGCATCTTACAGAGAACAGGCAAAATACAAAGCAGACCATAGCAATAACATATGAAAGTAAGAAACATCAAGTTCTTGCTCAGATTAACCTTTCAATTGAAGATGCCATCTCTGCTCAAGTATGCGGGGTTCCATAACTAAATTTATTACTTCCCTATGAACATATTCTTTTAACTTAAACTGAATTTAGATTAACAGACTCATCAATAAATCCACGATTTACCAGCACACAGGGTGATTCAAACTTCCAACGAGCTTGCGTTGGAATCTAATTAATAGACAGCCAGTTCACAACTTTTGATACAGGTGCCACACAGTACGCTGAGAACAAACCTACATTCCTTCTGTCAAAAAACAATGCCTGGAACAACGGCAGTATTTTACTATTCACTGCTGAATCACGGGCTTGACATAATTATAAAGGATTTTCCCCTCACTCCCCAGCGATCAGCAATGATCAATCTCCAATTAATGTGTTTGGTTAGCAGCTTTCTTGTTCTGAGGCTATGTGCTGCAATCATGTGGGACTGTGACTCGTAATACTCACAATATAATGCGCAACACTGCGGTGGCGAACCCGAAGGGATTCCTCTTTTGTGTGGTGGCAAATTGTGGAACACAGAAGGCTGAGGTATTTTTGTTTTCAAAAGAAAGGGACACTGAACAAATAATTCACGAAGGTAAAAGGAGTCATTTTATTTAATCTACAAAAGGGAAAAAAAGACAATAATCCATTGTAACACAGATTCCCAAAGGCTATGAAACTAAGAAATGTAATTGATGAACAGACAACATGTGAATAGTAACCAGAAGATTGGTAAGGCAAGAAGTTAAGCAAGCATAAACTAAATTAGTTCAGCATTTTAAATATTGGTTAACATGGACAGGTAACAAACCTCTGGAGCTCAAAATTCATAAGATCTTTAAAAACCGTGAGTTTATATTTCAAAAGTCATGTTATTTTAAATAAAAGTAACATTCAGGTAGTAAACTAATTTTTTTTTTAAATTGAAAAAATCCTTTTCTTATTATAAGAGTGCAGAATGGATTTATATTTCACTCTATGTGGGGTGCAATCTGTTTGAGAATTCTTGGCCTTGGCCTTTTGGTAGACTTCCTTAATGAAGAATCAAAATGACCCATTGTTAATATCAAACCCTCTTTGGTCAGGCCAGTGTGGGATTTGCTGACCTTCACGGTGGGAATGTGATGCTTGACAGAGGGTGTGCTCCTCAGAGGTTGCAAGTCAGAGATTTGGAACCTCGAGTACTCCTTTCTTCAAAGGACCAAAGACAATGTTCATGCATTGAAAGGCCATGGTGAAATTGTGTCGTTGATATCTGCCTCCTCCGAGAGATGGATCTTAACATGCAGAAGTGATCCATACTTTCCAAAATCTGGCCATGAGCATTTATTGGCCGAAGGCAGCAGGGTACAGCAGGCAGGTTAGTGTAAGACCTTGGTCATGTGGATGTTGAGTATAAGGCCCATCCACTCACATATTTTGGTGAACCATGTCGGAGCAATAAACAAGCTGCTAGAGCAACTGAATGGGTCAGGCAGCATCTGTAGAAGCAAAGGGATGGGCAGTGTTTTGGAGTTAAAACCGTGCACCAGGAGTCTCTGTCCTGAAGCAGGGTCCAAACCCAAAACTTTGGCTACTCCTGTAGGAACCATTCATGCTTAGGCTAGTTACTGTTGGCATATTATATTATTTTGTTGACATATTTCTAGCAATATTATTTTGAACACTTGGGGTGGGCTTTGATATGTAGATGAACGTTACATATATCACAGTTGGAGAGGGAGTGGCCAGATCAGACCAGCCACGGGAGTTGGAGAGAACACAGTTCTTACCAGATAGTAAGAACGGAAAGCTACACTTTGTATAAGAATAAAGAGGATCTGGTATATTCATCTTTTTGTCTGTACAACTACTTCAATAAAGAATCAATTAAGCTATAAATTCAGATTATCCGGATTCAGATTACCTTTATTGTCATTCAGACCTTTCGGTCTGAACGAAATTTCGTGCCTGCAGTCATACATATATTAAAAGTAACAAAAACACACAATAAACACAAATTTAACATCCACCACAGTGAGTTCACCAAACACCTCCTCACTGTGGTGGAAGGCAAAAGTCTTAGAGTCTCTGTCTTCTTCCCTCCTTGTTCTCCCTCTGCGCTGAGGTAGATCCAGGCCTCCGATGTTGCCGTCCACCAGGCCCGCGGCTGAGCCTCCGACGCCGGGCTGCCGCCACCGCCGTCGCCGGAATGCCGGAACACCACCACAGGGCCCGCCGCCGGAATGCCGGAGCACCGGAGCTCCAAAGCCAGGTCGCCGCCGGAATGTCGCTGGAGCACCGCAGCCCCGAAGCCAGGTCGCGGCTGGAGCACTGCAGCCCCGAAAGCCAGGCCGTCGCTGCCCCGAAAGATGGGGACGAGTCAGAGTATAGAAATGAGATCAACCGACTGACCAAATGGTGCCAGCACAATAACCTGGCTCTCAACATCAGTAACACCAAGGAACTGATTGTGGACTTTAGTAGGGGAAGGATAAGGACCCACAATCCTGTTTATATCAAGGGGACGATGATGGAAAGGGTCAATAACTTCAAATTCCTGGGCATGCATATATCAGAAGAGCTTTCCTGAACCCAGCACACTGATGCAATTGCAAAGAAGGCACATCAGCGACTCTACTTCCTGAGAAGATTACAGAGATTCAGCATGTCATGGAGGAATCTCCTAAACCTCTACAGGTGCACAGTAGAGAGCATTCTGCCTGATTACACCATGGCCTGGTTTAGCAACTTAAACGTCCAGGAGCGAAAAAGACTGCAAAAAGTTGTGACCACTGCCCAGTCCATCACTTGCTCCGACCTCCCCACCGTCGAAAGGATCTATCGTAGTCGCTGCCTCAAAAAGACAGCCAAAATCATCAAGGACCCACACTATCCTGGCCACACACTCATCTCACCACTGCCATCAGGGAGAAGGTACAGGAGCCTGAAAACTGTAACGTCTAGGTTCAGGAACAGCTTCTTCCCTACAACCATCAGGCTATTCATTACAACAATGAATAAGCTCTGAGCTCTGAACTGCAAAACACTATATTATTGTTTGTTATTTGCACCATATTTGTTATTTATTGAACGTTTTCTTTTTTTCCCCGTTATCAACAATGTTTACATATTCACATATTCTGTGCTGCAGCAAGTAAGAATTTCATTGTCCCGTCCGGGACATGTGACAATAAAACACTCTTGACTCTTGAAATCAGTGGTTTCAAGAAAGAATGGAATATTTTAATGGTTTTAAACAAGATATAGAGATGTGGTTATCTGAAGTTGGACACCAAACTACACACTCCATAGTTGAAGGTGCCTTACAGCAGAGTGTTGTAGAATCAGAGATTGGACCTGAAGACAGTGTTTCAAATGTCTCAAAGCAAAGATCAAGCCACAAATCTAGTTCTTCACCATGTGCATCTTCAAGGGTTTCTGCTAGTATTAAAGCTCAGGCAGGTAGGGCTGTTCTCTTGGAACAGGCAGCCGTCATGAGTAAAAGGCACAAGCTTGAGGCACAAGACGAGCAATTGAAAAGAAAAAGGGAGCAATTGATAATAGAGATTGAGGCACCAGAGGGACAATTGAAAAGAGAGATTGAGCAGCTGGAATTAGAGACGGAGCTGGCAGAAACCGATGCAATGAACAACATATTTAAGGCCAAGGGATCAAGAAGCAGCGCTAGTATTGGATGGGATGAGCTCTTATGTGAGTAAAGGAACAGCTCAAAGGGAAATATCAGCTAAATTAAATCTACAGGCAGATGAATATTTGCCTGATCATGTGCAACAGGTTGTTAGACCAAAACAAACAGCTCTCAGAGCACCTGTTAGAGCACATATGAACAGGGGTGTGCAGGGTCATGTTAGTACTACCCTCCCTGTACGGAAACCAACATGATATCTGGAACTTAATGGAGAAGCAAAATGAGATTACTGCTCTTCTGGTTCAACAAAATCTCTCTTCTACTTTGCCACCCAGGGACATTCCTGTTTATGATGGTGATCCTTTGCAGTATGATGTTTTCATTACAGCATTTGAGAAAGGAGTGTAAAGCAAATCTAATGATAAGAGTGATTGCTTGCATTTTCTAGAGCAATACACAAGGGGATATCCAAAAGACTAAGTCCACAGTTGCCAACATTTGCCTCCAGCCCAAGGCTACAAAAAAGCAAAAGATTTGCTTAAATAATATGTTGGCAATTAAAATTAGCATGCCAATGCAAACATGGTCAAGGCTTTTGCTTGGTCAGTGATCATGCAAGAGGATGTGAAGGCATTGCATGCGTTCTCGCTATGGAACATCTCACCAATATGGAGGAAATGAATGTTGCATCCAATATGAAGACCATCCTTCTAAAACTGCCATACAAGCTCAGAAACAAATGGAGGGATAGGGTATGTCAGATACAGGAAAAGCATGGACGTCGAGCTAAATCTTCTGACCTGGTAGACTTCATGGAGAGGCAAGACAAGATACTGTCAGATCCACGTCAGATCTTGCAGATCTTTGTCAGCAAGACAAAGATCAGGACCAAAGGGAAGCAATTTTGCAACAACTTTAATACTTGTCAGATTTACTTACAGCAAGGCAAGTAAATCCGACAACAGGTGGAACGAGAAGAAATGTATCTACCACTAATACTCAAGGTTCTTGTTTGATCTGCATTAAAAATGGTCACACATTAGGGCGGTGTCTACTGATCAGGAAGAAGGGGCACAAAGAAAAGATAGACCTCTTAAGGGAGAAGGGAGTCTGCTTAGGATGTTTATAGAAAGGACACACGAGCAGAGACTGCAAGAGCCATATGACTTGTGACGTGTGCAAACGTGGTCATCCAGAAATGAACAAAAGAGCACAAAGAACAAAATGAGAAGCCAACTGTGAGTAATGCTGTTTCTGGATCTCAGATGTGTGTGCACATTGGGGCTGGTGATGAAACCTGCACCTTCTCCATTGTACCAGTACAGGTAAAGAGCCACAAGGGGGACACAGTGTTACAAACATACGCATTTTTTGGATCATGGAAGTTCAACTACCTTTTGCACAGGAAGCTTGCTGCAAAGGCTGAACATTACAGGACAAAATACTAAGATTCTCTTGCTTACCATGAATCAAGAGAAGTCTGTCATCAGTCATCATATCTCAGGTTTGGAAATATCTAGTCTGGGCAAAGACGATTTGATACAATGATCTGATGTGTTCACACATAAGACCATGCCTGTCTCCGATCTATACATACCCAGACAGGAAGACCTGAAACAATGGCCTTACTTGAAGGATATCAAGATTCCTAAAATAGACTCTGACATTGACCTACTCATCAGAATAAATGCTCCAAATGTATTGGAACCTTGGGAGCTGGTCAATGGCCAAGGGGATGGACCATTTGCCGTGAGGACCCTACTGGGATGGGTCATCTATGGTCCCCTGAGAAGAGATAAGGACAACAGGGATGAAGATGGCTGCCCTGCTGCTACTGTCAACCGAATATCCTTTGTAATCCTAGAGGAGTACTGATCAAGCAGTACAATCAAGACTTCAGTGAAAAGAACCAGCAAGGCAGCAGAATAATTCTCATTAGATTCAGACAAGAACCGGTTGCTTTGATGGCTGATATCAAAGCAATGGTTCATCAGGTCCTATCAGAAAAGCATATGGACTATTTGCGGTTCCTGTGGTAGCCTGAGGGTGATGTACAGCAAGATCTTGTTGAATACCGGATGAAGGTACATCTTTTTGGAGCAGTGTCATCACCAAGTTGTGGAGACTTTGCATTAAGAAAGACAGGTGAAGACAACAAAGCTCATTTCCCAGCAGAGATGACAAACACAGCGAAGAACAACTTCTATGTAGATGATTGTTTAAAGTCCATGCCATCGGAATAGGAAGCAATTCGAATGGCAGCACACCTGACTTCCCTCTACCAAATGCGAGGATTCATGCTGTCAAAGTGGATCAGCAACAACCATGCTGTATTGGCATCTATTCCACAAGAAACCAGAGCCAAGGAGATCAGGGAGTTGGATTTGGACAAAGACAATCTGCCTATGGAAAGGCGCTGGGATTGCACTGGTGCATTAAAACAGATGTGTTCAAGTTCAGAATTGTGGCACAAGAATGACCGTACACAAGACGGGGCATTTTGTCATTGTTTGGCTCTATATACGACCCTCTAGGATTACTAGCACCATTTACTCTGCCAGCCAAGCTGGTTATGCAGGAGCTCTGTAAGGAAAACCTCAGATGGGATGAAACGTATCCCAAACATTCTCTCAGAGATGGACAGGAGACTTAGCAGATCTCAACAAGATGTCGGAATTTAAAGTGGATCGGTGCATGAAGCCCGCAAACTTTGGTTAAGTCAGCCATGCACTGCTGCACCACTGGTCAGACACAAGCTAAAGTGGCTATGGTACTGTTTCATATCTAAGACTGGAAGATAACAAAGAGATGCATTCATACCAGGGGTGCTGCACGATGGCTGCTCCACCAGCAGACTTTCATCTTTCTTTAATTTTTAGTGTTTGTTAAAAGTTTGTTTTAATGTTCTCCAGTTTGTCATATGTGGCGGGAGGGGGAGGGGGATCGGGGGGAAACATTTTTTTCAGGTTCTTACCTTGCCAGGGATGCGATTAATTTTCGGATCGCATTCTCTGGGCGCTCTGAAGCCTTCCATCGATGGAGCTGGAGGCCTCCTCGGACTGTTGTGAGCCCCACCGCGGAGAGTGGACTTACATCGGAGCTGATCCCTTGCCTGGGATCGCTCCAACCGCAACCTGCAGACTTACCGTCAACAGCTCGCAGTCTCGGGTGAGGCCTAGTCGGGAAGCTCCAACGCCGCAAAAGGTTCGACCAGTCCCAACGCGAGGTTCGATCACCCGGCGCGGGTGAGCTGACATCCCCCCCAATGCGGGAGCCAATTGCCTCGACGCGGAGGGCCCAAACCCCTCCGGCTACAGGTGTCAAGATGGTCCTGTCAACGGAAGGCGCGAGAACGCCAATGGTGGGAGAACAAAGGGAAGGGACTTCCATCACAGTGAGGAATGTGTAGGAGTCACTGTGGTAGATGTTTATGTTAAAATGCATTTTGGGTGTTCTGTTGCTTTTTATTTGTATAACTGAATTGGCAAATGAAATTCCTTGTAAACCATTCCTTGCAAAACATACTTGGCAAATAAAGGACTGTTCTGATTCTGATAATGGGAAAAACCAGAGTGGCACCATTGAAATAAATGACGATTCCCAGAATGGAGCTTACAGATGCAGTCCTAGCTGTCAGTGGACATATTGCTGCGAAAGGAATGACAGCTACCACTGGATCAATCCGTCTTCTGGCCTGATAGTGCAACCGTGCATAAGTACGTCAATAACGAAACCAAATGCTTCCAAACAATTGTGGCAAACAGGATCTCTGTTGTTAGGGATGCTACTGATGTATCACAATGGAGATATGTTCACACAAAGGAAAATCCTGCAGATGAAGCCTCTAGAGGATTAACAACAGACCGCTTCTTAAGCTGCAAGAGATGATCAAGGGACCAGAGTTTATCTGTAAGCCAGACAGAGAATGGCCAAAGCTTAATTTGGAATCTGCAATCTCTGCTAATGATCCAGAAATCAAGCAAAAGACATCACAGTGAATGTCATTGTCAAGGATCCATTGAACCCAACAAACTCTCTAATCACTTATTTCTCATCATGGAAGAATCTGAAGACTGCAGTAGCTTGGCTTCTTAAAGTAAGGACAATACTCTTGCAGTTGACTCGAAAAAGAAAGGAGATTCACACTACTATGAGTAGCTTTGAAGAAGATCCTGGCAAACTAAAGGAAAAGGTTGATAAAGAGATGCAAGTCTTTAAAGCAACATTCGGTGTACAGTATGACTTCTGACTAAAAGCAACATCTTGGTAAGACGAATAACAAAGATATGTCTGCTCCAAGAAGCCAAAGAAGAAGATTGAAGAATCATCAAAGAAGATTAAAGTTGGACATTGAAAAGGTTAGAAATTGCCATTACAATTACTTTGCCTACACGGATGCTGCCCGATCCCATTTAGAACCTCAAGTGGATCATTGTTTACTCCAGATTCCAGCATCTGTAGTTTCCTCTATCAACAATGTCTTGGAGCTTGGCTCCCAAGCAGGTGCGAACATAGACATGATCTGCATACAACTTTGGCATACAAGTGACAACCTTGGTCCAACTTTGTGCCCCAGTTTACAAACACTTTCATACAAAATCATCAGATCCTCAATTGTGATTGGAATTATTATCAATTGGTGGATGGGCAGGAACACACAGAAACAAACTAGCATTTACGTAGCATATGTAAGAATCTAAGGCCCAAGATTTTAAAACCAATAAAATACTTCTAGAAGTTAGTCACTGTTGTGCTGCCTAAGGAATAAACATAACAACATTGCTCATTTAGCCACCTTCTGTAGTAAACCCAAGATAAATATAAAGGCAAATAGGAGAAAATAACAGTAAAGCCAGAAAATATCAGCATCGTTTGTAAAGAGTTTAAATAAATGATTGGAACTTCTGTGCGTTATGTAAAGGCAGA
The DNA here is from genome assembly GCA_963514005.1 of Raja brachyura. The sequence goes on from OY740808.1 coordinate 33,872,577, forward strand.
TACTACTTCATGAATGAAATGTACGCGTGCAAGCAAATAATAACAGCATAATGGTGCAGCGGTCGAGTTGCTGCCTTACAGCGCCAGAGACCCAGGTTCGATCCTGACTACGGGTGCTGTCTGTACGGAGCTAGCACGTTCTCCCTGTGACCGCGTGGGTTTTCTCTGAGATCTTAGGTTTCCAGCTACACTCCAAAGACGTACAGGTTTGTAGGTTAAATGGCTTTGTATAAATGTGAATTGTCCCTAGTGTGTGTAGGATAATGTTAATGTGTGGGGATAAGTGGGTCGGTGCAGACTCGGTGGGGCACTGTATCTCTGAACTAAATTAAGATAACGAAGACAGACACAAAATGCTGGAGTAACAGGCAGCATTTCTGGTTAGAAGGAATAGGTGACTTTTCTTCTGACTCGACCTGAAACGTCACCCATTCCTTCCATCCAGAGATGCAGCCTGTCCCCCCGAGTTACTCCAGCAATTTGTGTTTATCTTCGGTGTAAACCTGCATCTGCAGTTCCTTCCTAAACTAAACTAACAGTGACGTATGTGTACATACAGAAAGATAGATAGTGTCATTAAACTAGTGCACTTAAAGAGTTTGGGAAATAGCAGGAGTCGGGTCAGGGAATGCTTTCATGCATTGCAGCTTTTTAAAAGAGAAAATATATAAAGTTGGCTGAAGGGTAACCAAAATAATTCAAAATGTATTTAAGTTGTTTTAACATTTAACTTTGCAATTATTATTTATTTCGGGCTGATGCATTTCAAGTTAAAATAACAACTAGTCCATTTATTGGATTAGTTAATGGTTATTGCTAATTGATTTTGCATCAGCCTGTTCATAATTGTTGGTCCTCCAACCTGGATACATTTGAGTAAATCACCATAGATAATAGGAAAGGTGGTTGTTGGTTGGGACCCATGCACTTTACTTCATTGACTCATTCAGTTATGACAATTAGCAAACTGTTTGCATTCGCCATGCACAGGATGCAACCATATTAATTAGTAAGGGATATTAGTTCCAACATTCTGCCAGGATTTGAGCAGAAGACTGGATGAACCCAAGGAACAGCATGACGTGCTACGAGCGAAGGTGCCCTGCAGGTTCTGTGATTTCTGATCATCCCTTGAAGCTTCATTGATCTTAGTTTAGTTTAGAGCTACTGCGTGGAAACAGGCCCTTCGGCTCACCGAGGCTGCGCCAACCAGCTAACTCCGCAAACTAGCACTATTGTACACACACTGGGACAATTTACATTTATACCAAGCCAATTAACCCACAAACCTCTACGTCTTTGTTGTGTAGGAGGAAACTGAAGATCTCGGAGAAAACCCACGCGGTGTCAGGAAGAACGTACAAACTCCACACAAGCAGCACTCATGGTCAGGATTGAACTGGGGTCTTTGGCGCTGTGAGGCAGCAGCTCTACTGCTGTGCCACCATGTTCATCCGATTCTATGAATAAACGAGTCTAGTATCTGGTGGCTCCTTTGGCCTCACTGCACGATCACACAGGTTAGACAGTTAATCATAGAATGAGAAGATAGACAGAAAATGCTGGAGTAACTCAGCGGGACAGGTAGGATCTCTGGAAAGAAGGAATGGGTGACGTTTCGGGTCGGGATCTTTCTTCAGACGTCACCCCATAGATGCTGCCTGTCCCGCAGAGTTACTCCAGCATTTTCTGTCCATCTTCAGTGTAAACCTGCATCTGCAGTTCCTTCCTATACTAATCACAGAACAAACCTGAAGTGTCTGGTACAACAACATATCAAGTTCATATGCTGCAGTGTATTAAAGCTACACACACATTTATATACACCACGTGGCTTCCCTTTAAATAGAAATAAATCAAAGCAAATCTGCCTTCATTATAGTTAAACCATCAGACAACTATGTACATGACACTATACAATTAATTAATTATTTAAAGAGATATATCTGTGTACAGTTCTAAATTTAACCAAACAGAAAGTTACTAATTTTCTTAATCTTCTCAGCAACAAAATTCTTCATCATTTTGCTTTAATTAACATCTGTCGAGTGTCTGCTTCATGCCTTAGTGATTCCACCTCTTCATGTCGGTCTCGTACACACTTGTCCTACTCAGGCAAAAACATGATTACCTCTATAACTTTGAAAATATTGCATTCAGTAGACATTTTACATCAGCCATAACATCAAAAATCTGATTAATAGCTATAGCAAATACAACGCTGCGATATATTTGGCACAATACCAAACTGATGAACCCAATAACAACAGCCTTTATTTTGGTTCACTTTTCGCACTTTCATCATCCACCTTCTGTTTCCATGCTGAAGATAGACACAAAATACTGGAGTAACTCTGCGGGACAGGCAGCATCTCTGGAGAGAAGGAATGCTGACGTTTCGGGTCGAGACCCTTCTTCAGGTTGAAAGTCGAGGGAAAGGGAAACGAAAGATAGAGATGATGATGTAGAGAGATTTAGAACAAATGAATGAAAGATATGCTAAAAAGTTACAATAATAAAGGGAACGGGTCTTTGTTAGCTGTTTGCTGGGTGAGAACAAAAAGCTGGTGCGACTTGGGTGGGGGAGGAATGGAGAGAGACGGAATGCCGGGGTTACCTGAAGTTAGAGAAATCAATACTCCTACCCCTGGGTTGTAAGCTGCCCAAGCAAAATATGAGATGCTGTTCTGCATACTCACTCTCTGCCTACCCTTCTGATTACTGCATCCTACTGCTCCCCTTTACTTTACCTTTCTTAACTTCTGCTGTGAATCCACCCCGTTTCCATTCACTTTCGAGGCCAGGATATTGATTGGGTTGTGCCTCTCTCAGCCCACTCCACATGCACTCATGCAAATCGAAAGACTACAGATGGTGGAAATCTAAAATTAAAAAATAACGAAATTGTGGAAACACTTGATAAGGCGGGCAGCATCTGTGGAAAGAGTTAATGTTTCAAGTCAAAGCACAAAAGCACTTTGTTAAATTTTTATAGGTGTGAAAAAAACGTAGTTAGAAGTTGTAGTGGAAGAATAGGGCAAAGTGACCATCTCAGGTAGGCTGATGTCAAGGTTGCCGTGGTGATGTGCTGTCGGTGAAGCTATCAACCCCATCCCTCACCCAACCCCCCATCCCACCCCCACCCCCACCCCCACCCCCACCCCCACCCCTCACCTGACCCCACCCCCACCCCTCACCTGACCCCATCCCCCACCCCATCCAACTCCCCACCCTACCCCATCCCATCCCATCCCATCCCATCCCACCACATCCCCAACCCCCAACCCCCCACCCCCACCTAACCCACCCCCCACCAAACCCACACCCTATCCCCCACCCCATCCGCAACCCCCACCTACCCTACCCTACCCCACCCTACCCCACCCCCACCCCCTCCCCCTCCCCCTCCCCCTCCCCCTCCCCCTCCCCCTCCCCATCTCCATCCCCATTAGCCTATGCTTGTTATTCTCACAATGCATTTAATAACAACACTGAGTACACCTGTTCTTGATGTGCTAGTCTCCTGCAGCTCTCAGTAATTAATTTGCTGCACTCACCAAGGTTGGTCTTGTTAGTGTGGAGGCAATGGTTATGGGCATCCTTCCTTCAATTTAATTTAACTTAAAAGCTTGATTCCATGAGCCTTGACACACAGAGGGTATATGCCAGTGATGGAGCCATTGCCGTGAATGATCAATCCCCCAGCTTATATTACATGCAAGCGGGGTTGCCAAATGTGAAACTGAGGATCAAGGACTCATCTTCAAACACAGAAAAATGTTAGAAATAGCAGAATAAAGCTATCAACAAAGCAGGGTCAACGAACGATATAGCGAAAAGCAGTCTATTCACAAACCATCTTGATTTATTTTAACACAATGAAATGAAAATGATTAAAGAATAAATTAGATGGTTTTGGGAACTATTTTCTAAGTTGAATGCAGATTACAACTCTGATATAATAGTTATGTAGCACTGGTATTCAAGTATTATTATGAACCATAGTTTCTCTGGACAGAAACCGCTTGGAATTTACTGCAGTAGCAATATAATAGAGTGGCAGATTCTATGACCAATGTTAGAATTACTCCATTTAATAAAACCACAGGGATCAGTGATTAATAGATTAATGGTGCTGCTGTAGTTAAGATTTAACATTGGCTACATCTCACGGTGCCACATAAACAAGCTTCCTGAGGTTCTAACAGGTGAAACAGAGAGTGGGAATAAAGCAGTGTGCACAGACTCTTAGGTGTAGGTTTTTATCTGAATAACATTCTAATTATTGCACACCTTTGTCTATGTCAAGCTTAACTGATAAAATAATTAACAAGTTTTGGCTGAAAAAAAAGACACCTCTCCACAGGACTTTTACTTAGATACCACATCTTGTTTGCCACTGTTTATAGCTGGGAAATTTGGGGGCAATTTATACTGTTGAATCTCAGCTATATGCATGCCCTCAACCTTCTGCTTCAAATGTAATTTGCACAAAAAGGGTGGAGACATTATATACCAGCAACTCCCAATTCTTTTAGATATGAAGGGAATGGATGGATATGGATCATGTACATGCAGATGAGATCAGTTTAACTTGGCATCATGTTCGGCACAAACATTGTGGGCTGAAGTTCCCGTTTCTCTGTTGTACTGTCCTATGTTCTACATATCCTTTCATAAGCTCGGTACTGTCTGATCCAGGACATTGGACTTTGTCTCTGGAACTGATGCACTACAATGCTGAGAACTATACTCTGTACCCTTTGCTCTACCTATTGAACTCGAGTTTGATTTTATTTATATATACTATTATCTTATCTGATTGGATAGCATATTTTTCACTGTACCTATGACCATAATTCCACATGACAATAATAAACCTAAACCAAAGACTTAACACAAAGAGCTAAAGAAGATAAACTGTAAAACATTGCAGATTGATAAATCAGTCTATACAGAGGTGCCAAGAAAGCGGTTGGTGTTTGTAAACATCGGCTAACAACAATACTCGAAGTTTAGTAATTTTCATCCTGCACTTATCTCTGTGCAGCCATTTATTTTACCATCATCATCCAACTACTGAAGGCAGTCATAAGCAATAGATTTCCAACACCTCTTTTGCGAAACTCCGAATAATCCAGGATGACTACATCCCTCTACTTGTACATAGGAAGAAAACATACAAATGTAAAATACCATTAATGATGTACAATGCCACGGCAAACCATAAAAAGAACATTTTCGTGTTTACAGATTAATTCCGTCTGGTTGTTCATCATTGATTGTGAACAATACCACTTGGTTTGCACTGGAACCACCAGATGGTAAAGATTTTTCTAGGTGAATTCTCTTCAGGACGTCATCAAGAGAACATAACACAACAAATTGACCCAGTCCTATGCAATCAAAGATCTCTCAAGAACTCGCTTCAACATGTGGCACCTTGTATCAATACAAGATCACATATTTCAGATGTTGTTCCTTCTGCTTCAGTTGGTCAGAATGCAGAGCACAGCCAAGTCTTCACCTAAATCTGTTATTTTCTAGCCCACGTGCCCATTAGTAAGACAGCAAGTCTGTTAGAGCTACATAAGGCATAGTTCAGGTATGACTGGAGCAGCCCTGCATTCCAGCAGAGATGTAACCTTACCTGGTATTGGCATTTTGCATGGGGATGCACCCTCTGAGAGTAACCTTCTGTCCACTCTTGAACTTCAGAACATAACCAAGTGCAGCCAACGCTGATACTCTTCTCAGGGCTCTGCCTGAGGTTACCTTAGAATTTACCAAAAGAAAGCTGGCCCTTCTGTCAATGAAAAGTATTAATAGAAAGATTAAACGAGAACTTACCGTTTGAAGTTTGATCTTTATTTTAGAAGACGTTGAAGTGAGGGATTACTTGAAGAAGCCCGCCAGCTCGCATACACGTCAATCTTCAAAGTTGCTGTATGAAACCACAGAATAGTTGCTGACCTAAGCTATAGGAAAATTAACGAGATTTGAACTACCAAATGATCTTTGTGAGAAGTAGGGTTGGGAGTGGAGGGCACGTAATCCCTCACTTCAACTTCTCATAAAATACAGATCAAACTTCAAACGGTAAGTTCTCGTTTAATCTTTCTATTTTATTTTGAAGTCACGTGAGTGACTAAGCTCTGTGGTTTCATGCAGTGAGACAAATCTGTGTGAAACACTAAAACAGATAAACCATTAATGGTAGGAAAAAACATGAGTTATTAATATCATGATGCTCACTTGCATACATGGTCATTGCTCTAAACTGGCCTGTAGTCCCAATAGACTGTTGAGTTAGAATTATGCGCATTGTTGCATAAGTTATTGTTTATCTGCAAATATCCAGACATATTCCACCAAATTTATAATTTATTAACCCGCACTATGTAAACCTCATGCTAAATGATGAAAGGGAAATCCATTAGATTGGCTGCTAATGAGCCATCAGCAATATCTTGAGACTATTGAAACACAGGAACTGTCTTCCATTTCAATGACATCCCTGATCTCTGCTCTGGTGGGTATGCTGTCAACCTCAAATGTACGCAATCATGCTCATTTGCTTATGAGATTATTTCTATAACAAGCTACCCTTATGGATGAGGGAATTGAATGCAACACCTCCAAGTTTGCGGATGACATGAAGCTGGGGGGCAGTGTTAGCTGTGAGGAGGATGCTAGGAGGCTGCAAGGTGACTTGGATAGGTTGGGTGAGTGGGCAAATCATTTACAGATGCAGTATAATGTGGATAAATGGGAGGTTATCCACTTTGGTGGCAAAAACAGGAAAGTAGACTAATATCTGAATGGTGGCCGATTAGGAAAAGGGGAGATGCAACAAGACCTGGGTGTCATGGTACACCAGTCATTGAAAGTAGGCATGCAGGTGCAGCAGGCAGTGAAGAAAGCGAATGGTATGTTGGCATTCATAGCAAAAGGATTTGAGTATAAGAGCAGGGAGGTTCCACTGCAGCTATACAGGGGCTTGGTGAGGCCACACCTGGAGTATTGCGTACAGTTTTGGTCTCCAAAACTGAGGAAAGACATTCTTGCCATAGAGGGAGTGCAGAGAAGGTTCACCAGACTGATTCCTGGGATGGCAGGACTTCCATATGAAGAAAGACTGGATAGACTCAGCTTGTACTCGCTGGAATTTAGAAGATTGAGGGAGGATCTTATAAAGACTTACAAAATTCTTAAGGGGTTGGACAGGCTAGATGCAGCAAGTTTGTTCCCGATGTTGGGGAAGTCCAGAACAAGGGGTCACAGTTTAAGGATAAGGGGAAAATCTTTTAGGACCGAGATGAGAAGATCATTTTTCACACAGAGAGTGGTGAGTCTGTGGAATTCTCTATCACAGAGGTAGTGAGGCCAGTTTATTGGCTATATTTAAGAGGGAGTTAGATGTAGCCCTTGTGGCTAAAGGGATCAGGGGGTGTAGAGAGAAGGCAGGTACAGGGTACTGGGTTGGATGATCAGCCATGATCATATTGAATGGCGGTGCAGGCTCGAAGGGCCGAATGGCCTACTCCTGCACCTATTTTCTATGTCAGTATAACGTGGAGACTAAGCCAGAGATTGAATAAAGGCTGTGTTCTTTCTGCTAAGATCAGCTGCTAAAAGCATAATCATCTTAAGATACTGGTCCCATTAGGAAAACTTTGAAGAATATTTGCATAACAATTTACTGATATACATCGCACATTACAATGAGTGTAGGCTATTAGAGTGGTCAAATAGCGGATGAAGAACCAATCATTTATGTCCCACTTCTGGTATTACAGAAATGATAAATCAGCACAAGCAATGTCAATTGTGCTACCCCATAAAGTTTCTCTAGGCTCAAACTGGAAGCCACACAAAACCCCTGTTACTTCCGTATAAAATGGACTCACATATGTTGTTCACAAGCTTCTCATACAATCGTGCAGAGCTAGCTGCCCGAGAAGACAGGCTGTCCCAGCCGTCACTCGTGACTGAGTAAATAAGAGTTGCTTCAGCTTTGTTATTAAATAGCAGAATTTGTGCCTTATGTGTATGGATATGATAGAGTATGCAACTGCAAGATCGATTCTCTGAGGCAGTTAAATTGCAGACACCCAATCATCCATCTTGTACTGGATAAGTAAACGCACAATTTGATTGGCCTAATGCTAACCCGATTCGGCCTGCACCATAATCTTGAGAAATATACCCCAGTAGTCAGACCACACATCCTCAGATGAGTTGTCACTGATTGCACTTGGAACTGCTGTTCATCTGTTGATCCTACGGACGGAATTTATTTGGCTTTCCTACCCACGGAAGATGCATTATCTAGTTATTCATACATATCGCTGATAATATATAATCAGCAGCTAATGACTAGAGCTGAAACCATAGTCTCCCTTAGATATGGGAATACTAGTTCCCTGTCAACTCTTGACTTAAGAGTCACCATGAATACGTAGCGTTTTCCTACGTAGAGTGGAAATTAATATAATGCAAGACTGAATCAGGAATTACCTCACAGTCTTTTGTCTGAAACCACATGTCTAAGTCGCCAGAGTGCATAACACAATCTCTGTGACCCGCCACTCAATTAGGAATACTGCTATTGAGAGCCTATGGATTATTATGAATACAACATGAACTTGCAGGTCAGATAAAGTTATATTATATGCCAGATGAGTTTCCTGCCATCCTCTACCTGTCCCAGAGAGGATGGCAATGATGATTCCAATGAACCAGTAACTCTACTAACCTGAGGAGAAATAAACCATTTATTGAGAACACTTCAACTACTTTATTCTATTCAGCAGTCTGATATCCTCTCCTAAACGATGAAGCAATGCTTCCCTGGCCACTATGACTCGTATGCCACGAAGTTCCATGATGGTCTACCCTGATCCAGGCTAACCAAACTGTTTGTACTTGAAACTTATAGAGGTTACTGTGCAAGGCACCTTGCCAATGTCTCTACATCAACCTGATCTTATCCCAGAGACAGTGAAAAAATGACAAGACATCCCATGCTGGCAGTAAACCCAACCTTGGCCGACAGACTGTTCCATTTCGGAGTTTACGGAGGTTAATAACGAGACCTTACTTACCAGCGTCCCGAACCTCAGGTCGATTTATTTTGTTGGAACTTCAACGAAGTTCCATTTGCAGATGGAAATAGAATCTGCCTATTACCATCTAAAAAATATTGCAAGAATCAAGGGATTTCTGTCCAAAGAAGACACTGAAAAACTTAGATTATTGTAATGGTATCTTTACAGGTCTCAGTAAAAAATCAACTGCAGCTTATCCAGAATGCCGCTGCCAGAGTCTTGACCAACACCAAGAAAATGGAGCACATTACACCTGTCCTTAAATTTATGCACTGGCTCCCTGTGTGTAAAAGGATAGATTTTAAAATTCTGTTACTGGCCTACAAGGCACTGAATGGTCTGGGTCCAAAATACATCTCTGACCTACTTGTTGTAGGTATGTTACAATACCTACCTTTAGCAGCGCTGCTGTTCTGCCGCTCCCCGTGTGCGTGACTTTGGCGCCTTTCAGAGGGGGGCGGGTTTAAAATGCCGTTTTTCCCTAGGCAGTCCACATCGATCCATGTCGGGCGATTTCGTCGCTAAAGAGAAATCGCTCCGACATTTCATTCATGAAACTATTTTTAAACTACGCTAGATTATTTATTAACTAGAGTAGTTTAAAAATCATCTTCTAAAGCTCTGAACGCCGACAGCAGAACGGATCTAACGTAGGCGATAAAAGAAGGTACACCGTTTATTTTTACATAAAAACGTGGTTCTTAGGAAGCATTTAATCAAATTTTCATGTTGCGAAAAGTGGACAAAAAAAATGTATGAACCGCCAGTATTTTTCATACTGACTTCACCGCAAACCACAACGTTCCAATCCACTGCATTCCACTAAAACCCACTCGCAAGCTGATTTAAATGGCCATTAATTTACAGGCATTAAACACTAAATTCCTTCCATTTGGCCTATAAATTCATGAAAATGAGATTTTAAAATCATGTGGATTATTGTGTGAATGTTATTTGGACACTTTGGCAATTTAAAAATGTTTACCATTTTTTAAGAAATGGATAGATGTTTAGATCTAGTAATTGAATTTTGTAATTAGCTACAATTAGATAACTAACTAATTATATGCTTTAATTTCATGTCATCCAAGTAAGATTGTTTCATATTTGTTTCAGAATGCTTCAATCTATAATAACTGAAAATTTCATTGAGTTCTCTTAATTTTTAAGAAAGTTATGGCCTTTTGACTGTCCTTGATCACAGCTTTTGTGTTAAGTCAATGGAAAGGCAATGGGGAACAAGATGCTAATTTCCAAGTATGAAAATGGCCATAACTTGTTTAATACTGAAGATATGAAAGTGAATTAGGTGTCAAATTAAACTTCTTTTTATGCTTTATCTGATGGGATAAATTGCAGACTTGACTTTTTAAATCTCAAAATGTTGGAACATTGCTGCTTGTTGTATATGAGGCACCTAGACTCCTCAGGTCTTCAGGGGCAGGTTTACTCTGTGTTCCCAGGGTCAGAACTAAAAAGGCTGAAGCAGCATTCAGTTTTTATGCTCCACACCTGGGGAACAAGCTCCCTGAACACCTGAGGTGTGTATAGACTGTAAGCTAATTTAAATCAGGCCTAAAATCACTGTTGTTTACTGTAGCTTTTCCATAACCCAACATGCAGGTAATCTTAACCTCCTAATCTTAACCCTTTTATGTGCTTTTAAAATCGTTTTATTGTTTTAGTGACTTTGTTTTACTATTCATGCATTTGTCTTATTGCTTGTTTTGTAAATTTTGATTATTGGCTATTTTGTTGCCCTGTGTTGTATGGTTGTTCTGCTGTCTTTTTACTATGTTATTCTTTTGTTTCTTTTGTAAAGCACTGTGAATTGCTGCTTGTACGAATGGTGCTATATAAATAAATTTGCCTTGCCTTGCCTTGCCTTGCAGACCCTGTCCATCATGCTTGTCATTTCTGTAGATAGCTGATACCACTGGCCAACTTCTCTTGTAGTGATTTGTCCGTCCCCAAGGGAACAGCAATTTTAGAGGCAAGAGCACGCAGCTGTTCCTGATGCGATTGTCGTACATCATGCATAAGCATAGGATCACGGCACATAGTCATGTTTGGAGTCAGTCCGTACTGATCTCTGACACTCTCTTAGAGTGGTAGAAAAATTGCACCCTGAACCAGGCGTTGCCATATCCGTATGCCTTGGACTGTCTGTGCATGCTTCCATCATATGAAGCATAATATATGTGGCTCTATCTCCATCACTTCATACATCCGAGTGGGAGGACTTATGCAACCCTGAACCAGGAGCTGCCTCAGGCATGTGTGCATATACTTTGGCACCATCTCCATCACCACGTTCATCCGAGTGGGAGGAAAATTACAACCCTGAACCAAGAGCTGCTTCAGGCATATGTGCATATACGTTGGCACCATCTCCACCACTTCTTTCATCTGAGTGGGAGGAAAATTGCAACCCTGAACCAGGAGTTGCTGCCTGACATGCCTTCATAACCCGGAGCATTCCTTGTTATAATTTGAATCATCAGATGTTGTAATTGGGACAAATGCCCAATCACATCTGCGATAGATGGCCCAAGACTATGACTTTGCCCCGACTTGGGGTTGTCAAGCTGCTCCCTTTAGCAGCCAAACCGAGACTAGCTGCAGATCAGTGCTCTGTTGTTATCATCATTTATCAAACAGACTGCAATTGCTAGTGACTCCGAGTCCTTGCTCCCTTCCGGAACCAACGGAGTTTTACAGGGAAGGACTGGAGCGCCTCTGGCCCCCATACGCCAGACAGAGTGGGAGGAATGCTGCAACTCTGCCAGGTGCTGTCACAGGCAATGACGTTTATATGATTAAAAGAACCCTATCCTTAAATCAGAGATTCGATTACTTTATTGATATGCATATACTTTGATATGGAGTCTTTTGTAAAGGAATCTTCCACAGTCCCCTCTAATGAGTGGAAATTATCATGACGCCACCAGGTGTAGCTCCCACAGATGACTGATAGGTACAGCTCAAACAAGGCTTCCCAAGCCAGGAGCTCTGGACTGCAACGGCAGGTCCAATTCCGCTACACCATAGGTGTAAGTGATAATAAACATCCTTTGTAATTATCTCTTTTAAAACATAAACTTATTTGTCATGATAAGACATATTTGTGATATTGCCGTAGTATTAACCCTGACTTTGGAATGCTATCGGCTATGATAGTCACAAACATGACCCCGTGGCAACAGTTATAAATGCCAACTATTATAGTCGTCCAAAATAAAGTATACACTATATGCTGCTGCAGTATAGTTCTAGCAGTAACTATGTTAAAATTGTTTGGTGCTACGGCAGGCTGAGCTACCTAAGCGGCTATTTTTAAAACTGACCTGCTGCTGGAAATCACCTGCAGTGAAATAGACCTGGCTGCTAGCTCCCGTATGGAGCTCTGATGCTGGCAGCTGTAATCACTTAACCTGGCCGGCAGTCTCCCATTTGGGCCGTATGCTGCCGTGCAGACTATAACGGCTACAGCCGCAATGAAGCCCTACAATTTCAGCCGCCTGCTCCTGTTGGAGAGCTCAAATTGCGGCGCAAATTATTCCCAAAATAAACATACACCTGTCGGCGCTGCGGCAGCTGAGCTTACCTGCGGCTATTTTTAGCTCACCTCCTGCCGCAATTATGAAACCTAGCTCCTTATGGAGTCCCACACCACCTCCAATTTTAGCTGCCTGCTACCCTTCAGAGCTTGAGTGGCAGCCGCCGCAAACCCAGTGGCTGGGAGCCCCACAGTGGCCGCTTGCTCCCGTGCAGAGCTTGAGCAGCAGTCGGAGTTCGAGCGGCAGTTACCACAAACCCAGCTCCGATGGAGAACTCACGCCGGTGTCCAAACTCGACAACCTGCTTCGTGCGGAGCTCGAACGGCCCCGTAAAATTATACTCTAGTTCCTTATGGAGCTTTCACGGCGGCCCAAACCCTGGCCGCTTCCATAGTTACTTTGGGCTCGCTGGAAATAAAATTGACTTACCTGCTAGAGCAATTCAAACTGCTCACGCACGTCGCACCATGCGTTGGACGTATTGACGCGCATGCAAGCTGGCAGGATTCTTCACGTAGTCACGGACGTGACTTCAAAATAAAATCTCTGGTAGGACAAGTACTTGTGGAACTATGGTACTCTGCCTTACTTGTCTAGTTGTTAGTATCATTTCTTGGCTCGAGCAGCTCATCTCCATTTTCCATGTTATGTTGCAAAACAACACCAATGCTGCTTTGTGATTCAACAACTTGTGCAGAAACCCACATACAGTGTTTGAAGGGAAGACGGAAAGTCCATAGGATGGTTGGCATGTCCTCTACAACTCTCACCAGCTTCTACAGATGCACCATAGAAAGCATTTCATCGGGATGCATCGCAACTTGGTTTGGGAACAAGGATGAACAAGTGCCATCCAAGACCGCAAGAAATTGTGGGCGCAGCCCAGAGACCATCACACAAACCAACCTCCCTTCCATTTACTCCATTTATACCTCACGCTGCCTCGGCAAGGCCAGCAGCATAATCAAGGACGAATCGCACCCTGGCCACTTCCTCTTCTCCCCTCTCTCATCGGGCAAAAGGTATAGAAGTGTGAAAACGCACACCTCCAGATTCAGGGATAGTTTCTTCCCAGCTCTTATCAGGCAACTGAATCATCCTACCACATCCGGAGAGCAGTTCTGAACTACTATCGTCCTCATTAGTGACCCTCAGACTATTTTTGACCTGACTTTGCTGGCTTTACCTTGCACTAAACGTTATTCCCTTATCAGGTATCCATACACTGTAAATGGCTCGACTGTAATCGTGTATGGTCTTCCCACTGACTGGATAGCACACAATAAAAGCTTTTCACTGTACCTCGGTACACGTGACAATAAATAATAGACTAATAATTGAGAAGGCTAATTGTACCATCAGGTTGTTTGGCCAGGATACATCCAAACCTCTCGAACATTGTCCTCTACTGTATAGAGTATTTAACATCAATTCTATCACCAATATTTCTGAAGGAGTAATTATATTTCCACTTCTCGTAATTGTTAAGGTATACTTCCAAGCTTTTACCTTCTGACATTGAGATATAACTTGGACTCCCTGTGGCACTTGGCAGACCTTGAATCTGATGTAGTAGCCTGACTTCACATTCAGCGCCTGGTAATCTAACCTTACATAATCTCATCCCCTGGATACTTTTCTCAGCGTATGTACAACGACTGCGGATGAGTCCTTGTGTCCCACTGTGCCATCTGGTCAATGGTGCAGAACTTCCTGCTCATTCCTCACTGATACAGCAGTGCGGATTTGCATTTGTATTCTTCTTTATTCAATCTATACTGATGCCACATTCTTAACTGAGCATGAATGATCCAGACATTTCACTACCTTCCTCATCTAGTTATATACAAACACACTGAACTCGTTTATTAGTGGGAGAGTCTAGAACCAGAGGTCATAGACTCAGAATTAAAGCACGTTTTTTACGAAGGTGATGAGGAGACATTTCTTTAGTCAGAGGGTGGTAAATCTGTGGAATTCTTTGCCATTGAAGGCTGTGGAGGCCAAGTCAGTGGATATTTTTAAGGCAGAGATCGATAGATTCTTGATTAGTATGGGTGTTCGAGGTTATGGGGAGAAGGCAGGAGAATGGGGTTAGGAGGGAGAGATAGCTCAGCTACGATTGAATGGCGGAGTAGACTTGATGACCGAATGGCCTAATTCTACTCCTAATCCTTATGACCTTATCATATTGTATATGGTGTACTATGTTTACATATTCTATTCTGCTGCTAGTAAGAATGTCATTGTTCTATCTGGGACATACCTGTATCACAACGAAACACTCTTAACTCTTGACAAGTTGCTAAGTGCAATGCCCTTTACTGATTATGACATTAGGCTTCACACTGATGTTTGCTCGAGTATGCTGTAGTTTTGCTTTTCTTTCAAGCAGATTGCTGACAGATGTCCCCTGATACCACAATTATGGCAATCAGTCTCTGTGTCAACATTCATTATGCAGCCACAATTATAACCGCTATTTAGGATTCTCCCATTTCACAAGAAAGCGCAGAGCAACTCCCGGTGAGCAGTGGACCGGGACACTCCCGGTGAGCCAGGCCTGCCTTGCCCGCGTAGTCGGACAATGGCGGAGTAATCACCCCATGGTAGCAACGGCCTGCTGAGAGGCCGGCGCAGAGCGGGTGGAAGAGATGAGGTGGTCAGATTGCAGCCCTGAGGATGAATCAGGGCCCTCACGGATGAGGTCGGGTCAGAGCCTAGACGTCAGGCCAAGGTGGAAGGGCAACGTTGCTGAGAACTAAGGAGACCCTTCCTACAACATTCCATTATCTCATTGCTTTTTGGGTGAAGATGTTCGAGCTGATGTCCCCTTGGACATATGTAGTGACTTCCTTATATTTGGGTGATTCTTCAGTAAGTGTTTATTTTTAAGTTTCTGGAAACTCAAAAATAAAATTTAAATAAAACCCAAAAATAAAACTTAAACTCCCCACAGACAGCAACCTAAAAGTGAGTCTTGTTACTTGATTTTTTTTGTACATTGGGACCCTTCCCCTTTAGACTGAAGAAGGGTCCCAATCCAAACTATCGCCTCTCCATTATTTCCACAGATGTTGCCTGACCTGCTAAGTTCCTCCAGTAATTTGTGTTTTGCTCAAGATTCCAGCATCTGCAGTATCTTGTGTCTCCAGCTTTTACAAAATATTCGGTATGTCACGGTAGGGATTCACTTTTTATTATTAATGTTTAATGTTTTATGTGTCATTCCTAACTGTCACTGTATGTCATGTTGTCACTTGCGGGTGGAGCACCAAGGCAAATTTCTTGTATGTGAATACTTGGCCAATAAACGTATTCATTCATTCATTCACTCATTGTGTTTTGATGTAAGGTCGAACTACAACTTCAGTGCTGTGCAAAGGCATTGTCATATTGCCACGGGCATTTATATTAGCTGATAAGGCACCTTCCAGCTGCCAATATGAACATAATAAAATAAGTCACTTGCCCTGGGGTCATGGTAAATATTCCTCCCCTAACCAATTCTGCCAGAAATTGATCATTTATCTTATTTACCACTTATAGATCCCCTTTATCTCCAGAATGGCTGCCATATGTCAGTGAGGTTAAACGCAAATTGGAGGAATAGCATTTTATATTTTGCTTGGGCAGCTTACAGCTCAGAGGTATGAATTTGATACTAACTTCCCTCTCTCTCCATCCCTCACCTCCCCAAGTCGCACCAGCTTCTCATTCTCACCTAGCAAACAGCTAACAATGCCCTGCATCATCATTAATTTTTTACATATCTTTCATTCATTTGTTCTATATCTCTACATCACTGTCTACACCTCTCTTTTCCCTTTCCCCTGACTCTAGTCTGGAGAAGGGTCTCAACCCGAAAAGTCCCCTTCTCTCCAGAGATGTCTGTCCCGCTGAGTTACTCCAGCATTTTGCGTCCATCTTCAGTTTAAACCAGCATCTGCAGTTCCTTCCTACACAGCTGCCATATTTACCGCTGCAACCTTGATTGGACTTCAATAGCTGTGAAGGGCCTCAGCATAACCTCTTGCAGTACCTCATGAATACATGCTCCTTCATTTTCAGGCTTGTGGTTATCCCAAGGAGACTTAGTATCCCAATATTTCCCACTACTAGAGGTTGGGACTGCAACTCCCCATATCAGGCTAATTTTTATATATTTTGCAAGTGTTCAACCAAATTTTTTTAAAAAAGACCTTCTGTGCTGTTAACTAAAAAGTCAAAAAAAGTTGTGACTTTTAATAGAACTAATCAACTTCTAATATATTATCACCATATAACACCAACATAGCACAAAGAGTTGATATGAAAGAATTTTCATTGAAAATAATACAATGCATAAATGGGGTGGAAAATTGCAACCTTCACATGGTCCGCCCTGTTTTGACTAATGCAATCAACTCGACGTGCACAAACGGAAGATCAATTAGAACAGGTTGTCCTAAAACTTTAGGCTGTGCACGCCACACGAAAGAAGTGAAGAATGCATAAATGTGATCAATGGATAAATCAGGAGCAAGAATGGATTATTGTGACAAGGGTTAATAAAGGCTCCATCACTTTTTATCTTGTGCATATTTTAATCCCAAGGTCGAAGCCTTCAGAGAATCCAAAACTACTCATCCCTTGGGTGGAACCTTTCAGGTCACATAACTCACTCCTTGCTAACAGCTGAATGAGTCACAAACTCTTTACTGCATTCAACATCTGTGGTGGTCATTGTACTATACTGCAGCAGACATATGGTCTCAAAATGAGCCTGGGAGCACTGAATCTTGCAGCTGTCAAATTGGGAGAAAAAACGATTAAACATGCCTTGAACATGGGTTCCCCGGTTGAATTACCAACATCCCACTTCCCCTCGTTCCAAGGTTTAAGGCAAAAATGCTTTAAGGGAAGCCACGTGTTTAATCAGTAGTTGGAATTGCATTGTGACCAAAATACGTCTAAAATATCATGTCTACTTCTCCTAATTAGAAAACATAAATTGGGACCATATTGCAAAATGTAACTGTTAGTCACACATACAGTAGCATAACCGTATGTTTCTGAGATTGGGAAGCTGCGTTACAATTTGACTGCTTAATGACCTGAGTGATGAGTCTCACTACACCTCATGCATTCCCATCTCAGGAAAATTCAGAGGAGAGCAGACAAAGTGATAGAAAGGATGGAGGGTCTGGTCAATGAGGAGTGATCACATATAATGGGGAAAGGTAGGTTGCCCTTTGATGCACATCAGGGTGGCAACGTCACGAGTCACACGTACTAACTAATTGATGGCAGGTAGACATAATGCTGGAGTAACTCAGCGGGACAGGCAGCGAGCATCCCTGGAGAGAAGGAATGGGTCATGTTTTGCGTCGAGATCCTTCTTCAGACTGATTGACTTTAATTGATGGCAGGCCTGCATTGTTTAGGGGAGACCATTATATCCATGGTCTTCAGATTGTGTGGCCTGAGGGGAATTGGCAACATCTAGTGTCAATGGCATGGAACAAGTATGCATTTAACTCGGGAAGAATGCAGTCCTCATATATCTCGGTTTAGAGATATAGCATGGATGCAGTCACTTCGGCCCACCAAGTCCACGCCAACCATTGATCACCCATTCACACTAGTTCTATGCTATCCCACCTTTGCATTTACTACCAACATGCTGGGGCAATTTACAGCTGCCATTTACCTACAAGTGCACATGACTTAGGGATGTGGAAGTAACCAGATCAACTGGAGGAAACGCATGTGGTCACAGGGAAAACGTACAAACTCCACACAGACAGCACCAAGATCTGGATCAAATCTAGGTCTACAGCACTGTGAGGCAGCAGCGCTACCAGCTACACCACCGTGCTGCCCCATTGCACCATTGTGAGTTCCTAATGTCCAGTGGTATTTTCTCAAGAAGAAGGTATAACGGTGCAACAGCTGCTAAACTGTGGTGAGCTGTAAATCCAATGAAGACTCCCAACCCGAAATGTCACCTCTTCATTCCTTCCACAGATGCTGCCCGGCCTGCTGAGTTCCTCCAGCACTTTGAGTCTAGTTCTAGATGCCAGCTTTGGCCGTTCCGTGTGTCTCCACTGTGTTGCCATATCAGTCTCTTCCTGTTGTCAAACTGTAGTGAACTGCAAATCCTCTGAATCAGAGCACAGGAAGCTCCCGGTGATCACGAGCTTTACCTCCGCAGGATAAGTAGTCCCAGCAGAGGTGCATGGCTGGAGCTCTCCCTGTAAGAAGTGACAGAAACTAGCTATCATTGCTCTGGAATCCTATGCATTGTTTGTTGAATAACTCTTTACTTTATATGCATAAGGTGACCAGGCTGTTAATGTGAGAGTGGTTCCAGTCTGCACTGAAAATGCAAATGAAACATTGAAGCCAAATACCAGTTATTAAGAATTCATTGCAATGCCACACACATGGAGTACAACCTTACACCAGCATTGCACACTTGGTAACCCAAGGTCAAATCTCTTCTCCTCCTCCTTCAACCTTCTTCACCATGTTGGCATTGGTCTTGGCTCCTCTCCATGTTCACTGTGGACACACAGGAGGATCAGTATTGAGGCTCCCACCCTGACAGATATACATGTTGTATATTGTATATGCACATTGTACATTGTGTATGTTTCTATAAGATCCCTTCTCATCCTTCTAAATTCCAGTGAATACAAGCCCAGTTGACTCATTCTTTCATCATATGCCTGTCCCACCATCCTGGGAATTAACCTGGTGAAACTACGCTGCACTCCCTCAATAACAAGAATGTCCTCCCTAAAATTAGGAGACTAAAACTGCCCACAATACTCCGGGTGTGCTCTCACCAGGGCCCTGTTCAACTGCAGTAGGACCTCCTTGCTCCTATACTCAAATCCTCTTGCTATGAAGGCCAACATGCCATTTGTTTTCTTCACTGCCTGGTGTACTTGCATGCTTACTTTCAGTGACTGATGTACAAGGTCACCCAGGTCTCGTTGCACCTCCCCTTTTCCTAATCTGACACCATTCAGATAATAATCTGCCTTCATGTTCTTGTCAGCAAAATGAATAACCTCACATTTATCCACATTATACTGCATCTGCCATGCATCTGCCCACTCACCCAACCTATCCAAGTCACCCTGCAGCCTCATAACATCCTCCTCGCAGCTCACAATGCCGCCCAGCTTTGTGTCATCCCCAAACTTGGAGATGTTACATTTAACTGAGCCCTTTGTACAGGTACATGGATAGGAAAGGTTTAGAGAGATATGGAGCGAACACGAGCAGGTGGGACTAGCGTGGATGAGGCATCTTGGCCCACATGGGCAAGTTGGGCCGAAGGGCCTGTTTCTGTGCTCTATGAATCTATGATTCTAACACTGAATCAGTGGCTCCAAAATTCAACAGCACTGAAGTATTCCTCACCTCATGTCTGATTAGCCCATTGCTTTGATTAGTCAATAATGCCATTGCCATTGTTTCATGTAACTGAGGGAATGCTAAAATGAGATGGGTTTTGTTTCGCTCACAAACAATTCCCATGTAACCCACTTTCTGAAACATCGAAACCTACTCCAAAACAATTGGTCTTCAAGCACTCTCATATATATCCTTAAGGTGACCATGCTGGTAATGTGAGAGTGGTTCCATTGTGCACTGAAAATACAAATGAAATATTGAAGCCGAATACTAGACGTGAATAATAGTTCAAGGGTTCATTTCAAAGCTGCACACATGGAGTACAAGCTTATATAATTGGAGAGCAATAAGATGAATGGAGTTTGTGCCATGGTGAGGTTGCAGATGCAGATCTGAAAACCATGCACATTACACCACTTACTAATTAATTTGTAAACCAGTTTCATCAAAATAATGGCATCTCAGTTGACAAGCATTGCAAGAGAAAGAAAGGCAACAGATAAATAGAGGAAGTATTCATGATGGGGTTTCCGATAAATGAAGATTTGATTCGCCTGTGAGAGCACATTGTGCTAAAAGCACTAGAACTGAAGTATGTAGTGGCAATGTTGGACTCGTAAATATTTAATGCTATCACCAGTCAAAGTAGCTGACCTCAGGCAGCTTCGATTATTCCACAGAACAGTCATGCAGAGATGAAAATACATTCAAATTCAAAGAACACTGATTCAATTAAACCAAAAATCACAGCAGTTCAATGCCGCATAGATTGGATACAGCAAATAAAAACATTAAATGGTTTTCTTGTAAACACTTAACAGTTTAGGCAACATTTTGAGACGAAAATCTGACGAAGAGTTTTCAATCTGAAACATTATCTCTGTTTCTCCTCCCATAGATGCTGCACAACAAGTTATGATTTCCAGCATTTTCTATTTTTATTTTAGATTTCCAGCATCTGCAGGTGCTTTGATTGTCAAGATTTAAATAGAAGACGTTGGAAACATGCAACTGAATAATCTATCTCGTCTAATCAGCCTGAAGAAGGGTCTCAACCTGAAAAGCTACCTGTTCCTTTTCCCCAGAGATGCTGTCTGGCCCGCTGTTACTCCAGCGTTTTTTGCCTATCTTAATTTATTACCCTCTACACTCGCATCTTTCCCCCATGTACACCCAAACTTGTGGTGCACGCAAGATTTTTCACACGTGTGCGCACGACAATAAACTTGACCTGACTTGAATTCATCGTTTTCGGATTCGACATGAGCTTCATAGCTTTTAATCTTGTGTAGTTCGATTGAGTGGACACAAACCTGAAATATTTGTGTCACCCATTCCTTCTCTCCAGAGATGCTGCCTGTGCCACTGAGTTACTCCAGCATTTGGTGTCTATGTGGGGTTTGCTCATTTTGAGTTTCCCTGAGTGCTCACATTTTCCTCAATCAACTCACAGAGATAAGGATATATGGGTTGTGTAGAAAGGAACTGGAGATGATGGTTTACACCGAAGATAGACCTAAAATGCTGGAGTAATTCTGCAGGTCAGGCAGCATTTCTGGAGAAAAGGAATAGGTGACATTTTGGATCGAGACCCTTCTTCAGATGCTGCCTATCCCGCTGAGTTACCTTTTGTGTCTATCTAGGATATGTGGGTTGTTCGGCCACTGTAAGCTGTCCCTAGATGGGTCAAATCAGCCAGGTGTTTGGAGAGAATAAAAATGTGATTAATGTGATCCTTGATGCTCAGTATGGATCCTAAAGGCCGAATGGTCTGTTTTGTGCAGTGATTTTGAAACTCTGTGAGATACTACACAAGTTGTTTTGGTTTCAGCTTAAAAATATGATGTACAGGTTTGCATTTCTTGGTCAAAAGTAGTGGAAAGGTAAGTCCGCAGATTCAATTCTGCCAGTGTGTCTGATCTTGAGAAAGAAACATTTACTATTGACAATTTGATTAAAAGAAAGTAATTTTGTGTGAATGAAGACTTGTTTCTCGGCAGATATTTTTTTATTTGAAAAGTTAGTTGGACCAATTCAAACCAGATCCAGTGAATTAGAACATTTAAAACTGAGAAGATTCATTCAACCTCACAGCCACGATGCAGCAACCCA
Organism: Raja brachyura; assembly: GCA_963514005.1. Next base: position 33,894,769 of record OY740808.1, read on the forward strand.
CTCCAAAGTTAACTGCTCCTTGCATTGTCACCAGTGATAGGTTTAGGGCGGCATGGTGTCGCAACGGTAGAGTTGCTGCCTTACATCGTGCTGCCAGGTCAGCGCCGGAGACCTGGGTTCGATCCCGACTAAGGACGCTGTCTGTACAGAGTTTGTACGTTATACGTTATTGTTGTACGTTATCCCCACGTGAGGTTTCTGCAAGATCTTCAGTTTCCTCCCTCACTCTAAAGACGTACAGGATTGTAGGGTAATTGGCTTGGTATAAGTATAAATTGTCACCAGTGTGTGTAAGATAGTGTAAATGTGCAGGGATAGCTGGCCAGTGCATACTTGGTGGGCCGAAGGGCCTCTTTCCACGCTATATCTCTGAAACTGAATAAATGAATGAATGAATACGTTTATTGGCCAAGTTTTCACTTTCAAGGAATTTGCCTTGGTTCTCCGCTCGCAGGTGACAACATGACATACAGTGACAGTTAGGAATGACACATAAAACATTAAACATTAATAATAAAACATTATTGATTAAACATGTGAATTAAATACAATACCAGAGCAAAAGGTTCATTCAAATCTAAAACTAAAACTTCATAAGTTGTAGGAGCAGAATTAGGCCATTCGGCCCATCAAGTCTATTCTGCCATTCAATTATGGCTGATGTACCTTTACTTCTCAACCCCATTCTACTGCCTTCTCTCCATAACTCTTATTAGCCATACATAAGCAATTGGATCTATCGGTTGTGCAGAATCAAAGCAAATAAAATTCTGATTTGCAAAATTTAGTTACACATCCTCAAGCTGTCCTTGCAAATAAGTTAATGAATTAAACATGGATGCAAGTGTAATGTCAGCATTCACAATCAATTGGGAATAATTTGTAGATATAGAGACAAAAGGATATTTATTTTTGTGGAAAACTTGAAAACATATTTTAATCAGTCTTTCGAGGTTTCGGTTTTGCTCCAAGTTAACGTTGGTCCTCAACAAAATGTTAAACTACTTTGTCATCTCTCGAATATTTTTTTTAATCATTTTTTTCTTGTCATGACGAGTCAAAGTCAAATTTATTCGTTACATGTACCCAAGGGTGCAGTGAAATGAATTTGTGCAGTTAAGTAATCCGGTTATACTTGAAATTCTGCTTGTTGAAGTTTAAGTCATAGGTTTGGAGACTCTCATGTGAAAAATATACATCTTCTAGTTGAGCTGGGACGCATCCACAGTGATGTGACCTGGGGTCATCGGGTGTTTCGGGTCTCACAACATCAGACACCCTCGCCCAGGCGACCCAGCCGGGGTTGATCAGGCCCCGACTTGCGTCCCAGCAGCAACCGCCCACGGATCAGCCATCTTAATAACTACTCTGCAGGGGTTGGGAGACTCTAGTGCATGGAGGGACTGGGCTCTGTGGGGTGACTCCCGGCCAGGCTCCTCCTGCATCTCACCAGGTTCAAGGCCTGTGCGCTGCACCTCTTTCTCCTTCTCCGAGCATTTCATTCTCACCTGATGGATGTTTAGGCCACGATGGTTCATTAGGCCTTTCCGTAGCTTTGTTTGGGTGTCTTTCTCACGAAAGACACAGACTGGGGTGCTAACCCAGCCTTTCCCGGGTGCCGTCTTTCCGTGCCGTCAACTGTCTCTCCAGTAGTCACCAAACTATTCTTGGTTGTCACCCAGTCTATTCCTAGGTGCCACTGGCTGAGCCAGACTTCAATGTGAAAAATATACATCTTCTAGATGAGCTCATAAGTCATAAGAAAATAAATGATAGGATTAGAATTAGGCCATTCAGCCTATCAAGTCCACTCCGCCACTCAATCATGTTTTATCTATCTCTTCCTCCTAACCCCATTCTCCTGCCTTCTCTCCATAACCTCTGACACCTGTACTAATCAAGAATCTATCTATCTCTGCCTTAAATATATCCACTGATTTGGCCTCCACAGCCTACTGTGGCAATTCAACACAACTGACTAAATAAATTATTTCTCATCTCCTTCCTAAATGAACCTCCGTTAAATCTAAGGTTATGACCTCTAGCCCCAGACTCTCCCACTAGTGGAAGCATCCTCCCCACATCCACTCTGTCCCAGCCTTTCACTATTCTGTACGTTTCAATGAGATCACCCCTAATTCTTCTAAACTCCAGCGAATACATGCCCAGTGCTGTCAAATTCTCATCTTCTTCAATACGACTGCGATGTTGTGGTCAAGATGGACATTCCTTTAGGAGATGAGGAAGAATTTCTTTAGTCAGAGTGTGGTAAATCTGTGGAATTCGTTACCACAGGAGGCTGTGGAGACTACATCAATGGATATTTTAAAGGCAGAGATAGATATATTCTTGTCGGGGGTTATGGGGAGAAGGCAGGAGAATGGGGTTGAGCAGGACAGATAGATCAGCCATGATTGAATGGCGGGGTAGACTTGATGGGCCAAATGGCCTAATTCTGCTACTATCACATTAACATGAGCATTTACTGTTTTTATTTCAGATTTCGAGAAACTGCAGTTTTTTGCATTTCAACATCACTATAACATGAACTTCAAAATGAAGAGACATAGCAAGGGAATGTTGTTAAGCGTGGGTGAATCTATTGTGATATTACACAAAGAAGCCACCTTCACTTCACAGGCAGAAGGTCCCCAGCTTTCATCTTTCCAATTGTGTTGGAGGAAATTTCCTCGGACAGACAATTAAGTTAACGAGGGTGTGGGGGAATAAGGTCCTCAAAGCTGATTCCAAAGGCATGGAGCTCATGTTGAGATTTTTAGGGGAAGGGAGATTAGATCCTGTTGTGACGATCTTGAAGTTTCAAGTGGCCTGCTGACACTCATTGTCAACAGACAAACACCGTTAATGACCACTTGAATTAAATATTGAAGGATTATTTCCTCTAAAAACTGCCTTTCTTCACTTTAACTAGCCCCCTTTAAAGCACTAAAGAAAAGAGAGCATTATTTGCCACGGGGCTGATCTTTATGGGCCTGCACCCGCATATGAGGTCAAAATTCAAAACAAAAATGAACGAAGTATCAACAGGTTCCTTTAGAGCATGTGAGCTGAACTTGCTCAATTCTCAGACATTCTCTGTACTCAGCGGATCCAGTCTGTTCATGTCCTTAATGTAGATTGGAGGCTGTTTCAAAAGCCCCAGTTAAGTGGCCACATATTGCTCATTCTCCAATGAGCCTATGAAACGATTATTAACCGTTATGTTTGCCCCCCTACATATTTCATCTCCAGCACTTCAGCTGCTGTTTGTTTAATCTGCGGCATTTAAAAGCTCCCACTCACTCAAGTCTCCTGAGGTCACCGTTCACAGACAACTAATAGCCTCATGAGAAAAGGCCAAGATGGCCAAGCCACTCATTTTCTTTACCACCCTCTGTGGTAATTAGGGCAAAGTTCAAGCCGGCTGTAGAATTGAAGATGGAATTCAGTCCTGTGAAGCTGATGTGATCGACATGTGGTGTGGATAGGTTACTTAAATGTCTGAAGAAGGGTCTCGACCTGAAACGTCACCCATTCCTTCTCTCCAGAGATGCTGCCTGTCCCACTCAGTTACTCCAGCTTTTTGTGTCTGTCTTCGGTTTAAACCAGCATCTGCAGTTCCTTCTTACCCACTTAAATTCTAAAAGACACTATTACCGCTGTGAGTCCTGCGATCATTTCACGATAAAATAATGACATTCCAATTGAAGGGTAGTTATGGTCCACACCAATGCTGCACAAATGAAAGGAAGGCTTTCCACTCCTGCACTTGGCTATAGAAGATCCCTCAGGCAATGGCATAGAGTAAATTATGCAGAGAGGATTAGAACAGAGTCACTGTTAACATAACACAATACTGCATTCAGACAATGTAATGGAGCAAAAATAGGGCAAGCTCTGTTACAGGTAGGGTTGCCAACTTTCTCACTCCCAAATAAGGGACAAAAGGTCAAAATACGGGACAAATTACCGATGGCAATTTGTTGACCGACTGACGTGGCTGGGTGAATGATGAGTTGGTCCGGGTGCTGGGCTGCACACAAAGCCCAGCCGGCGGGCCAGCTGAGGAGCTTTGGCCCGGGCGACATTGCACCCAAAGTCTGGTGCCCCATCCAACTCATGAATCGATGATCGGCCGTGAGAAGGAGGGGTGTTGGTGTTGGCGGTAAGCGAAGGTCCGAAGGTCGGACAACTGGCCGGGCTGCCTACCGACAGGTCCACGTGCGAGGTGCTACTGCTGCACTCCATGGGCTGGACTATGTCGGGACGGGTGAGGCGGGGCCGGACACGGCGCTCCGACCCGACAGTCCCCTCGACCCGAGTAGCAGCAGTCAAATACGGGACAAGGGCGGGATACCGCTAATACCGGACAGTTGACAACCCTAGTTACAGGTGTACCACCCTCAATACATTGTTTTCCTGCATACTTTGCGCTCTGGGGATAATGCATTTAGGTAAAAACCTGCTTTGTACTTTGATTTTGCACATTATCTTCATACTAAGAACCCGTGACTTACATATTCAGTCTCTAGTGACAATGTTCATAGTGTGGCTGGTGGTCCTATACTGAGCATGGGATTATTGCACATTATTGGGCAGGTTCAATTCTTTGCCTTGTTCTAGTAGAATTCTAGCTAATATAGTGCTAGACGATATCTTTACCCAGTCCGAGGTTTCTTCTCCTATTCTGGAAAAACACCCTGTACATTCACCCGATGTATTCCACTCATGATCTAATACACCTCTAAAAGATCACCCCTCAGTCTCCTGCACTTCAGGGAATAAAGTCCAAGTCTGCCCAACCTCCCTATATCTCACTCCTGGCAACATCCTCGTAAATCTTCACAGCGCTCTTTCCAGCTTAACAACATTCTTCCTACAGCAGGGTGACCAAATCTGAACACAATACTCCAAATGTGATCTCACCATCACCCTCTTTCAAAAATAGTTGTAAGGACATGCCTGATAACTACAGGCAAGCCAGTTTAACCTCAGTGGAGGGGAAACTCCTGATTAATAATAATGGCTAAAGTAATAACCACCTGAAGTTTGAGTTCATAAAAGACGCCAGAGTAGATTTGCAAAGGAAACTGCGTTTGTAACCTAACTGAATTTTAAATGGGGCAGTGGGGAAGGATAGTGAAATAAATGAAATAAATGCATGGATTTTTGGAACATATTGAACAAGATCCCGCAGCTTATTCAACAATGCTGCACTTTGTCAAAGGTCGACATTGTTTTCTCCTCAGATTTATATATTGAGCTTGGAGCTACAAACATCTGACTCAGAGGCAAATGTGCAATCTAATCAGTCACATTCTCCCTAATTGGCCCATTGAAGTCTTGTCAGAAACTGTTCCAAACTGGAAATTGGAAGACCAAAATGACTGATTTGGCAACACAGGATTTCTTTGGGAAAGTTTTTATAATTCTAATTTTCTCATGCATATGAAACTGAGGGATGGTAGAATGAGTGTGATGCTGGGTACTGAGTGTGAATATGCCCGAGCGCAAGATCAGCTAGAACTCCATTAGAGCAAGGCGAAGAATCAAACCTGCTCAGACTTATCCCAGTAATATGCATTTTATTATATTAGTAGAGTAACACCTACCACACCATGAACATTGGGAGTGATATTTTTCATTAGCACTGGAGACTAAATATATATGTCGTAAGTTCTTAGTGCTGTAATCGGTTGCTTAAACATCCATAAATGGATGAATGTGTAGGAAGGAACTGCAGATGCTGGTATAAACCGAAGGTTGACATAAAAAGCTGGAGTAACTCAGCCGGTCAGACTGCATTTCTGAAGAAATGGAATAAGTGATGTTTCAGGCCGAGATTTGAAGAAAGTCGAGTGCCTGAAGAAGGGTCTTGCCCTGAAACATCACATGTCCCTTTCTCTTCAGAGGTGCTGTCTGATCCACAGAGTTACTCCAGCTTTTGGTGTCTGTCTTGGATGAATGGACGCATGGATGAATCTGAAGAAGATTCTCGACCTGAAACGTCACCCATTCTTTCTCTCCAGAGATGCTGCTTGTCCCGCTGAGTTACTCAAGCATCTTGTGTCCATCTGTCCATCTGCAGCTCCTTCCTACACATCCATAGATGGTGGGCTTTTTAAACGTTTTTCTGAAGAATAACCAAAGAAAATTTGACAAAGCAGCATTAACACATATCACTGTATTAATGCTGTTGTAAAGTGATTGAATAGATACATCAATGTGAAGATGACATTGAACACTTACTGCCCACATTTAAGCTGTTGAGCCTTTGTGGTTTCCGTTGAAAACAAGGGACTGTAACTTGTCTTCAAAAGCAGTGGAAAATGAGCCATAAGAAGTTGCTGGCAAATTAACTTATTTATTTACTTACTTACCTACTGCCTATTATGCCTCCTGGCATATAGGGCAGCAACGACGGTCCTCCTCTCCTGTCTGTTCTGGGCTAGCTTCTGGACACTACCCCAGGTCAGGTTCCTTGTTTTCATTTCCTCCTCTACAGTTCAACGCCAGGCAGTGTTGATTCCTTCGCTTGCTGTTTCCGTAACATATTTGTTTTACGAGACAGGGTTGTTAGCCCTGTGCTCAACCTCCAACCTGGAGGACCAGTGGATCAGTGGATCGCTCTTCGTCTCACCTCTACCCTTCGACCTGTCCAGCGTGGGAGAACATAACAGGAGATGAATCTCCCGCTGGCATAGCTCTGGGGGTCACTGAGACACACAAGCTCCCCGGCCATGACAAGGTTGCAATCCAACAGGGAGTAGCAAATTAAACTCAATAGGAAATACAATCAGACATATTTCTAAATGGAACTGACAACTTGCTAACTCCCAATTTTATACTACGTCCAAACGCTAACTCCCTGCAATTAACACTGCAAAATAGTTACAATATTTTTTAAATATTTTAATAATTCACCAATATTTTCCAATTCCTCTTCAATACAGGAGAGGGTACTCAACTACCATCAAGGGTAGGAAGGAACTGCAGATGCTGGTTTACCCCAAAGATAGATACAAAATGCTAGAGTAACTCAGCAGAACATGCAGCATCTCTGGATAGAAGGAATGGGTGGCGTTACAGGTTGAGACCCTTCTTCAGACACTACCAGTCAAGGGTAGTTCTTTTTATCAGTATTGAAATACAGAAATGGTTAAATAACAAAATATATTCATCACGTATTGAATTACGGTATTAGTCTCAATTTTTGGTCAAACATTCAAATGAAAGATTCTTTTTTTCACCTAGTAGTAATTTTCAATTGCAGTTCAATTTTATTTTACAGCAGCCATAGTAATCCAGACAATTGTCAATTTTTAATTCTGGGAAGTCAAGCCATTGGAGCAGCAACTCAGGATCAAAATAAAATTCACTCTGGTATTGGGGGAAGGGTGTTGACATGGATAGAAAATTGGTTGGCAGGGAGTAGGAGTGAACGGGTCCTTTTCAGAATGGCAGGCAGTGGCGAGTGGAGTGTCGCAAGGCTCGATGTTGGGGCCGCAACTGATTACCATATATATTAATGATTTGGAAGAGGGAATTAGGAGCAACACTAGCAAGTTTGCGGATGACACAAAGCTGGGTGGCAGTGTGAACTGTGAAGACGATGTTAGGAGGTTGCAGGGGGAGTGGGCAGATGCCTGGCAGAAGCAGTATAATATAGATAAATGTGAGGTTATCCACTTTGGCGGCAAAAACAAGGGGGCAGATTATTATCTCAATGGGGCTAGGTTAGGTAAGGAGGAGGTACAGTGAGACCTGGGCATCCTTGTACACCGGTCACTGAAAGTTGGCATGCAGGTACAGCAGGCAGTGAAGAAAGCTAATGGAATGTTGGCCTTCATAACAAGAGGATTTCAGTATAGGAGTAAAGAGGTTCTTCTGCAGTTGTATAGGGCTCTGGTGAGACCACATCTGGAGTATTGTGTACAGTTTTGGTCTCCTAATTTGAGGAAGGATATCCTTGTGATTGAGGCAGTGCAGCCTAGTTTCACAAGATTGATCCCTGGGATGGCGGGACTGTCATATGAGGAAAGATTGGAAAGACTAGGCTTGTATTCACTGGAGTTTAGAAGGATGAGGGTGGATCTTATAGAAACATATAAAATTATAAAAGGACTGGACAAGCTATATGCAGGAAAAATGTTCCCAATGTTGGGTGAGTCCAGAACCAGGGGTAACGGTCTTAGAATAAAGGGGAGGTCATTTAAGACTGAGGTGAGAAGAAACCTTTTTACCCAGAGAGTTGTGAATTTATGGAATTCCCTGCCACAGAGGGCAGTGGAGGCCAAATCACTAGATGGATTTAAGAGAGAGTTGGACAGAGCTCTAGGGGCTAGTGGAATCGAGGGATATGGGGAGAAGGCAGGCACAGGTTATTGGTTGTGGACGATCAGCCATGATCACAATGAATGGCGGTGCTGGCTTGAAGGGCCGAATGGTCTCCTCCTGCACCTGTTTTATATGTTTCTGTTTCTACTCTCTTCCAAGTATTGTGGAATTATATAAATAAATCAGTAGTGAATATCATAAGTAGACATCTTAATGCCTCTGCAACTGACACTCAAGTTTCGTTTTAGTTTTAGAGACACAGCATGAAAACTGGCCCTTTGGCCCACTGAGTCCATGTTGACCATTGATCACCCGTTAAGAGAGTCAGGAGTGTTTTATTGTTATATGTTTCAGGTAGAACATTGAAATTCTTACTTGCAACAGCACAACAGAATATGTAAACATGGTACACAGTAAACAAGATAATAAACGAGAGAGAGAAAAAAATGTTCAGTGTGTGTATATACACACATACTCACAAATACACACACACACACATATATTTATATATTTACACACACACACAACACATAGGTCCACACAAAATACAAACAATAATAATGCAATTACAATAATAGTCCATGTAGTTCAGAGCTTATCACCCATTCAATGTTATCTCACTTTTGACTCCACTCCATACACGTTCAGGGGCAATTTACAGAGGCCAATTAACTTACAAACCCGCACATCTTTGTGGGAAGAAATCAGAGCACCACCTTCAGGCTCCCAGCTATGTATCTATTTGGCATAGATAGGGGAGACAAGCAGAACCTTTTTCCCAGGGTGGAAATGTCTAACACGAGTGGACATACTGTAGCTACAGGGCAAGAGGGGGTAAAGTTTAATGGAGATGTGCAGGGCAAGTTTTTTTACACAGAGGGTAGCAGCAGCCTGGAACGTATTGCCACGGGAGGTGTGGAAGCAAATACAATAGTGGTGTTTAAAAGGCTTTTAGGTAGGCACCTGGAAGTGCAGGGAATAGAGGAATATGTGCAGGCATATTGGGTCAGTCCAGCTAGTCTCTATGATCAGAACCAGCATTGTGGACCTTTCCTGGGCTATACTGTTCTATTTTCAATGTTCTCTGAAACCCAGAGAGAACGTGCAAACTCCACACAGACAGCACCCGAGGTCAGGATTGAACCCCAGTCTTTGCTGCTGAGAGGCAGCTGCTCCACCAGCTGAGCCACAGTTTTTACAACATCACTATAGTCTGAAGAAAGGTCTCCTCCCGAAACGTCACCCATTCCTTCTATCCAGAGGTGCTGCCTGACCCGCTGAGCTACTCCAGCAGTTTGTGTCTATCTTCAATGTAAACCAGCATCTGCAGTTCCTTCCTACTCACTATATATCTAGAATTGACAATAAATGTTACCCTTAAGTGTGAACGACTTTGTCAGCCAATGTGTTGACTGCATATAATTGCTAATTGATTAGAGCATTGACAAGGTAGAGCACAGACTTCACAAAGAATATTAAGGTCTCTCAGGATAAATTGGGTATTTCTTGATTTAGTTCTGCCACTAGTAGATTTTGCAGAGTTTGCTGTTGGGAGCACGAAATGTTCATTTTAATTACCAATTAAATGGTAATGTAACATGTTGAGTGTGAATGCAGCTTTATTACTGGTGCCTTAATGTTAGCAGCTTCACTTTGATTACTTTTAAATGGTTCAGGTTGGAAAACAACTTTAGCACAATTATCAGTCCCTGCCATCTTGACTCAATTTTTTATTTATTATTGTGCTCTCAAAATGAATAATTTAAAGTTTTTTATGTCTTTTAATGTTAGTTCAAAAGGGGTTAGCTTATCGAATGTATCAACTCAAACATGCTCATGGTGGGAATTGATAACCTTCAGCCCACTAATTGATAGCCTTCGGACCAAGTCTATGCCAAGCATCAAGCAAACCATTTTTATACAATGTCCAGGAAGGAATGGCAGATGCTGGTTTTGAATCGGACATAGACACAAAATGCTTGAGTAACTCCACGGGACAGGCAGCATCTCTGGAGAGAAGGAATGGGCGACATTTCGGGTCGATACTCTTCTTCAGACTGAAGAAGGGTCTCAACCCGCAACGTCACCCATTCCTTCTCTTCAGAGATATGGTCTGACCCGCTGAGTTACTCCAGCGTTTTGTGTCTATCTTCATTTTTATATTATTCCTATTTAATCTATTTTGTTCTCCCCACATTCCCAACTACTCATCCCGAGATTTCACAACATATTTATTTAAAAAAAACACATTTTGCTGGAGTAACTCAGCAGGTTAAGCTGGAGAACATGGCTAGGTGGTCAGGACCCCTTCTTCAGATGGATTGTGGAAGGGTGTGGAGAGAAATCTGGATGTTGCCTACATGAACTTTGGTGAGGCATTTAATAACGTCCCTCATGGTAGGCTGTAAGTTCTAGTCAGTGAAGAAAACAGGTACTAGAAAAATGGGAAAGACAATACACATTCTCAATAGTTTTGTCAGGAATATCATCGAAGAAGAGGACAAAAAAGGCTGAGTAGTCTCATATTGGTTACAACGGCAGCTTTGTTGTTTGGTTAGGTGCAGGGACTTTCAGATCAACTGGATCATTCAGATATATGGTTCTTGGAGCAACAAACAATTGGCATAGATGAACAAAACGAATCAACACTGAGTACAAGAAAAGGCACAAAGTGATGGAGCAGACGATGGAGTCAGGCAGCATCTCTGGAGAACATGGATATGTCATGTTTTGGATTGGGCTAGCTCTGTTACAAAGTCTTGTGTTCATGTATGTACTCAGTGACACTGAAGGAGTGTAGACACAGAGAACTGTGGATGCCGGTTTACAAAAAAGCCAGAGTGCTGGAATAGCTCAGCGTGTCAGCCAGCATTTCTGAAGAACATGGATAGATGACGTTTCAGGTTGGGGCCCTTCTTCAGACTGATTGCAGCAGGGGGGAAAGAAAGCTGGAAGAGAAGTGGGATGGGACAAAGTCTGGTAAGTTATAGGTGGACACAGGCGAAGGTAGTTTTTTGATTGGTAAATAGTTAGGAAAAGGCTTGCAATGAAAAGCAAAAAAGATTGAAATAAGGAGATAAGGATTAAACATCAGGTCGGTCGGGGGGGGGGGTTCCCCCCCGCCATGGGTACCATCAATCCTGTGCTACCTGCTCCATGGTCAGATAGTCGCCGACTAAATCGTCTCCCCCACCTGGTTTGCCAGGTGAGGAGGGGGCTGTGGACCCCCAGCAGGACCAAAATCAAGACCTGTCAAATGGCGGATGGGCTTCCAGCGAGCCAACGGCCATCCACACTGCAGTAGAAGTTACGATCGCTGTTGTACATAGCATTGTAAGGAATGATGATGAAGCACATACACCAAAATCCTATACTACCAGCGGCAGAAGTCTGCAGGAACTGGAGGACAGAGATGTGCGGTGCGTCCGTCATCGTTCCTGTTGGAAATCAGCACGGCTGCGTCGCCAATGTTTTCAATGATTATGATGATGATGATGATGATGATGGAAGATGCATGAGTTGTGAGGCCAGAGGCGGGAATGTAGGTTGAAGTGGATGGGGCGTGGGGAGGGGGTTGGGGAAGGGGGATATGAATGAACATCCAGGTGGCACAGGGAAGGGAGGGTGAATAAAGGGAGAGCAGGGAATCATTTGCAGATTATATACCCAAAATTGGACAATTCAAAGATTATACCATTTGGTTGTATACGCAGAGTGGAATATTAGGTGCTGTTTCTCCAGTTTGTGTGTGGCCTCAGAAAGATCAGTATGGGAATAGGAAAGGGGGTAATCGGCAAAATGGTTGCCGAGTCTACATTGATCTCGCCGAAGTAAAGGAAACCAAATTGGGAGCACCGAATACAGTAGATAATGTTCGAGGAGATGCTCGTGAACCTTTGTCTTTTCTGAAAGAATGGCTGAGGTTTGTGGATGGATGTGAGGGAGAGCCTGACCCGAAACATTACCTATCCCTTCTCCAGCGATGCTGCCTGATCTACTGAGTTATTCCAGCGCTTTGTGTTGTTTTTCTTATAAAGCAACATCTGTAGTTCCTTGCATCTATTGAGTCCAAGATAGCCATTCTTCCAAATGAAATGGGTTCCAAAATACATAAGTTTAAACACTATCTGGTGTTTGTCAGCTTTAATCATCAGTCATAATGGCACAGTACAATACATGTTATTTTGACTCTAACACTAGCGCGACTATGTAAGATAGGACGTGAGTGTTAATATGAAGTGTTCAATAGGGTGGAGTTAGTGGTTGTACATTACTCTGATTGGTTCACATGCAATAACCAATCTACAATAAGCAAATATTTAAATGCCATCAAAAAGCAAAAGGCATTTTGTTTAGGAAAATAGGACAAAAACTCAAGGTTCATTTTAATTCTAAGCCATCGGGAAATATATGGAAAGCTGTAGGGTTTTAACCATATCTCAGGTACCTGGTGAGATTGTCAGTGAGGACTCTGTCCTGTTGGAGGACCTGTTTCAGCTCTGTTTCTTCCCAGCTATTATCAGGCAACTGAACCATCTTCCCAATAACTAGAGGGCAGTCCTGAGTTACTATCTACCTCAATGGAGACCCTTGGACTAAACATTATTCATGTTATTCCCCTTAATCATTCATCTGTACTCTGTCGATGGCTAGATCATGTATTGTCTTTCCGCTGTCTGGTTAGCACGCAACAAAAGCTTTTCACTGTACCCCGGTACACATGACAATAAACAAAACTCAATAAACTCAATACTTGTAGTTTAAACAGTTAAGCAAAGTTATTACACGTTTTGACTTGCAGAATTGTAATATCTAAAATGACAGCATTCAGGAGGTTAAAACAATTTAATTAATTGCAAGGTGGAATGATGGCAGTTTGCAGTCACCAGAATGGTGGCTAGGGCTGGAGTTTAAAAGTGGGTTCCACAGCAAGCTGGTGTGACTGAAGTAACGGAAGCCATCCACAACCACTACGTTAATTTAAAACTGGCAAAATATTTTAACAGCCAGAGAAAAGAGCACGTATCCTCAGTTTGCAAGTCTTAAGCCAAGATAAGTGAATCAATGCTACTCTAGTCAAGTGATTTCTCAACAGGAGGCAGGTTTTCATAAGAACCCTCAGTGGAAGTCTAGGAAGGCTGAAGCCAGCATGAATAAAGGGGAATAAGGCCACCTGCACAATTAATAGCAAGGGCGGGGGGTAAAATAACCTCCAGACAAACTATGAGCAACAAGTCAGTGCGTTATTATATCCACTGATTTGGAAATAGATTGTTCAATTATGAGCAAGCATCCACAATTCTAGGTCATTTCAGCCAATTAATACGAAAAAATAACAGTGTGGCTACCAGAAAATCTATTCAGGCAAAGTACTGAAGACTTTAGACCAAATGAAATGTTTAATGAGTCTCAGTGTTCAGCAATAGACCTCCCAGTGATTATAGTTGATGATTATAATAAACTCAGAAAATTGAAGACAGGCGGGAGAGACCTCAATATGGATACTTCACATTCATACTTAGATATGCTAGACTATTGGGAACATATACAAATATGTTTCTGGAAACCTATCCAAATTATACAAGGGAGTCAAGAGTTTAATTGCCTTATGTGCCAACAATGGAATTATTAATATTTCAGCAACATAACAGGCCTGTAAACACAAACCACATTCATAATTTTAGCTTAGTTTAGTTTAGTTTATAGATACAGCATGGAACAGGCCCACCAAGTCCTCACTGATCCGCGATCCCTGCACACTAATGTTATCCGACACATACTAGGGACAATTTAAATGTATGCCAAGCCAATTAACCTACAAACCTGGGGTACACAAAAGGCTGGAGAAACTCAGCGGGTGCAGCAGCATCTAAGGAGCGAAGGAGATAGGCGACGTTTCGGGTCGGAAGCAGGGTCTCGACCCAAAATGGGAAGAAGGGTCTCGACCCGAAACGTTGCCTATCTCCTTCGCTCCTTAGATGCCGTTGCACCCGCTGAGTTTCTCTAACCTTTTGCGTACCCTCGATTCTCCAGCATCTGCAGTTCCTTCTTTAACAACCTACAAACCTGTATGTTTTTGGAGTGTGGGAGGAAACGGAAGATCTCAGTGTAAACCCACGCAGGTCACAAGGAGATCGTACAGACAAGCACCCATAGTCAGGATCGAACCTGGGTCTCTGGCGCTGTAAAACAATATCTCTATCGATGTGCCAACGTGCCGCCCTTATATCTATATAACTAAAAGTCTCATCTTGACCACTTCCTGTCTGCTCTGCATATTGAGTTTAGACAAAACGCTACCCTATATAGCTAGGATTTTTGGTTATCTTACTCACAGTCCTCCTCCGCTGAGGCGGCCCTGAGGATTTATCCGATCGATGAAGAATAATAAAAGTTATGAGTGTTTAAAACATCTTGAGATCGGCTAATTGGTCCTCTCGCCAGTCAATCACCATGATGAAGGTAACGCCCCTTCCGGGGGAGGGGGGCAGGACTATAAAATGCCAGATGCCTGGGTGTGAGTCAGTCACTCTGGAAGATTGTGAGGGAGAGGCCACAACTGTGATTCAAAGCTGTGAATCAACTGAACTGTAAATCTACAATGTACTTGAAATAAATTATGTGTTAGCCCTTAATGAAAATGAAATGTTGTTTGGCCTCCCTGTGCTTGAAACTGCAATGGAAATGGAAATGAAATGAAAATGCAATGAGTTGTTTGGCCTGCCCTGTGCTTGAAACTGCAATGGAAATGAAATGAAAATGCAATGGGTTGTTTGGCCTGCCCTGTGCTTGAAACTGCAATGGAAATGAAAATAAATGAAAATGCAATGAGCTGTTTGGCCTGCCCTGTGCTTGAAACTGTAATGGAAATGGAAGTGAATTGAAAATGAAATGAGTTGTTTGGCCTGCCCTGTGCTTGAAACTGCAATGGAAAAGGAAATGGAAATGAAATTAATAGTTTGGCCTGCCCTGTGCATGAAATGGAAATGGAAATGGAAATGGAAATAGAAATGGAAATGAAATGGAAGTGAAATGATGAGTTATTTGGCCTGCCTGAAAGCATAATTTCAGCCCAGAATGCCTCTATTAGCCAAGAATGCAGTCCCTTTTGCCCAAAATGCCCGTATTAGCCCAAGAGGAGCATTTTAGCCCAAAAGGCCAGTGCCAGGCCAGGAAAAGTCAGAAAAAGTGCCTTTCACTGAGATTTCACTCAGATTCTTTTTTTTAAGAGCCCATTCGGCCCATCAAGCCTGTAGTACCCTAGGAGGAGTCCCTTCAGCCCATCAGTAAGTTTCCCCCCTGCAAGTATTATACCTCACCCCCATATTTTTATCCCTCCCTTCATTGGCTCCCTGTGAGATCCAGGCCAGGATAAACTTTGGTCCTTAATTACTGTGATCTGCAGAAAAAGATAAAACATGTCTAAAATTGATTCTCCACCCTCTCCCCCTTCTCTCTCACAGATTCTCTCACCTGTTTTGGGCAGAATTTCTGGCAGTTTCTGAGCTGCCAGGCCTGAGTGACTGAGCTGCCAGCCCACCAGGCCTGAGTGACTGAGCTGCCAGCCCACCAGGCCTGAGTGACTGAGCTGCCAGCCCACCAGGCCTGAGTGACTGAGCTGCCAGCCCACCAGGCCTGAGTGACCTAGCTGCCAGCCCACCAGGCCTGAGTGACTGAGCTGCCAGCTCAAGAATCCACAATGGCCATGCTAGCCCTCTGGAAACCAGTCCCTTTGGCCCACAACACCCATACCGGTGCTCTAGAAAGCCCACCCCCCCCATTGGATTTGGAGGAGAGGTGGATTATTGCATTGGGGGCCAGCTCTCCCGTGTGAACATGGGAACCAACGGGTCTCACTTAGTCTAGTTATAGTATATAATAAACAAAAAAAGACAATAAATTAATAACCCTAATACCAGTGCAAATAAACGAATGTCCTTAGAGCAACAAAAGACAGCCCATGGTTCATGGTTGAGATTATTATCATGTAGTTTTGAAAAGCCTGATGGTTGTTGGGATGAAGCTGTTTTTGAACCTGGTTGACAACGTTTTCAGACACTACATTGTTCCAGATGGCAGGAGTGAAATGAGAGCAAGGCCAGGACGGTATGGGTTTTATGATGATATTGGCAGCCTTATTGAGGCAATGTCTCCTACAGATCCGAAGATAGACAAAATAATGCTGGAGTAACTTAGCAGGACAGGCAGCATCTCTGGAGAGGAGGAATGGGTAGCATTTCAGATCTGAAGAAGGGTCTTGACCCAAAACATCACCCATTGCTTCTCTCTTGAGATGCTGCCTGTCCCGCTGAGTTACTCCAGCATTCTGTGTCTATCTTCAGTTTAAACCAGCATCTACAGTTCCTTCCTACAGATCTTGCCTCCTACAGATCTTTTTGATGGCGGGGAAGTCAGAATCTGTGATGGATCAGACAGTATCCATCACTCTTTGTGATCTCCTGAACAATGCTACAGTTCAGAACAGCTAATACAAACCGTGTTGAGGTACAAATGAATGGAAGGCTCATAAAATGATTCAGATTAGTTCAGCCAAGAATTTGTGAAGGGAGTGGAAGGGAACAGATGAGGAACATTCTCCTTGTGACCACGTAGGTTTGCTCCAGGTGCACCGGTTTCCTCCCAAATCCTGAAAAGCATGTGGGTTTGTAAGTTAATCGCCTCTGTAAATTGTTCCCAGTGTGTAGCGAGTGGAAGTGAAAGTGGGATAACATAGAACTAATTTGATCAGGAGATCGACGTTCAGCACAGACTAGGTGGACCAAAGGGACTGTAACCATGCTGTATCTCTAAACTAAACGAAGCAAAACTAAATTCTTGATGTCGCTGTGGATAGAAACAATTCAAATAAGGCGATGGTGCTTATGTGTTGACACCTGTAGTAACTGGTGCTTAGAAATATTTCAAATAATCAAAGCATGTGAAACAAAGTGAAATCTAGTGGATATAGGAGATAAAATCAGAAGTGCTCAAATAAATCATTTAATATCAATGGAAGGTACTTTAAATATGAGAGAACTGCAAAGAATGATGTGATTACGAGTGCACTGTACTAGCTGATTCAGTGCAGATGGGGACATAATGACATCAGCTTCTGCTGGATTAAGTCAATTCAAGGAGAGGATACAGTGGCAATGGTATGAGAACATCAAACAGACAGAAATATTGTGAACAGGTTAAATCTGTAAATAATGCTAATGAGCAAATCACTCTTGTCAAAAAAGGAAGAACAGTGAAGTGCATGTGAATGTATGATGCTTCCCCACCCTGTTGTATGGAGACAAGTCATGGACCACCTACAGCAGACACCTGAGAGCTCTGGAACCAAACCATCAAAGATCCTTACGAAAGATTCTGAGGATCAGCTGGGAGGACAAACGCACCAACATCAGTGTTTTGGAGGAAGCCAACATGACCACCATAATAATGCAGCACCAGCTCCGAAGCACTGTCCATGTCATCCGCATGTCCAACACACGTCTCCCTAAACAAATCCTGTACTCTCAATTGAAAGAATGTCGGCGAGCCCCCAGCAGGCCAAAGAAATGCTTCAAGGACGACTTCAAGAACAGTCTGAAGAAATTCCACATCACATCAGGCAACTGGGAGCACATTGCTCTGGACAGGCGCTACCGGAAGAAATCCGTGCAGGAAGGAGCTGCACGTCACGAAATGGAACTACGCCGTGTCGCAGAGACAAAGCGACAACACCTTAAGGAGAGAGAGAAGGGGGCTCGACGACTACCAACCACCGCCAGTCTCCACTGCCCACGTTGCACCAAGGTGTGTGGATCGCGGATCGGCCTCTACAGACACCTGCAGACCCACAGGTAGACGATCCTACGGAGAGGAGAGGACAGTCATACTCGTTTCAAGTGACTGCCGATGATGATGATGAACATGTAGGGCACAAAGGCACATGTGTGGTTAGACTGAAAATAAGGCTGGCACGATGGCACAGTGGAGAGTTGCTGCTATACAGCGCTTGCAGCATCGGAGACCCGGGTTCGATCCCGACTACAGATTCTGTCTGTATGGAGTTTGCACGTTCTCCCCGTGACTGCATCGGTTTCCTCCCACACTCCAATGACGTACAGGTTTGCAGGTTAATTGGCTTGGTATAAATGTAAATTGTCCCTTGTGTGTGGAGGATAGTGCTAGTGTGCGGGGATCGCTGGTGGGTGCAGACTGGGTGGGCCGAAAGGCCTGTTTCCGTGTTGTATCTCTAAACTGAACTAAACATATATATTTCCACAACTCTCCACATCCCTCCGTCATCCTCAATGCTACCCTGACTTTCCAGGGCAATACATCGCAACATTCACTAAAAGCTTTGTCTCCCTCACATTGCTTCCAGCCCCGGGGTGAGATATATTTTCATGCCGTCAGCTTGTTTAAACTTTGAATCAACCAAGCTTCCACAGCCCAGGAGTACACAGTTTGTAAATTGTGTCATTATTTCTCATAATAGGGATGTGTAAATAGATACTTCCGATTCTGAAAACTGTGAATTCTTTATTCATATAATTTATACAAATAGACTTAGTACGTGGACACAAAATGGTGGAGTAACTCAGTGTGATTGGCAGCATCTCTGGAGAGAAGGAATGGTGCCGATCACACTGAGTTACTCCAGCATTTTGTATCTACTTTCGATTGTGTCTACCTTCAATTTAAACCAGCATCTAAGGTTCTTTCCTAGACTCACAATGTGTTTGACCAGAAGATCATAAGACCACAAGACAGAGGAGCAGAATTAGACCATTTGGCCCATCAAGTCTGCTCTGCCATTCTATCATTGATGAACTATTTTTCCTCCCAACCCCATTCTCCTGCCTTCTTCCCGAACCTTTGACGTCCTTACTAATCAACAATTTCCCCTTTAAAAGTGCCCAATGACTTGGCCTCCAAAGCTGTCTGTGGCAATGAGTTCCAGAGATTCACCACCCACTGGCTAAATAAATTCCTCCTCATCTCTATTCTAAAAGACTGTATCTCATAAAAAATAGTCGTTTTATTTATCAATAATAATATGCACCACACATTGTACACTGGTAACCCTCACTAAAGAGTAAGCATTATTTCATGAGCATAAATTCTCATCATTGTTATCATTGTTTCTGAAGGAAACTGCTGGAGTTCAGCCTTTTTCAATAAGGTCGCAAACTTTCTCCATCAGATGTGAAAAAATCCAAGCAAGACCCAGTATTTAGAGTGGCACAGATTGATTAAGCACCACCAGCAAGGATTTGTTCAGTAAAATAGTCCCGAGCTAAACACTGCACAGCTCACCATTTCAACTCCCCCTCCCATTCCAAATCCGACCTTTCTGTCCTGGGCCTCCTCCATGGCCAGAGTGAGCACCACCCGAAACTGGAGGAGCCGCACCACATATTCCGCTTGGGCAGTCTGCACCCTAGCGGCATAAACATTGACCTCCAATTTCCGGTAGCCCTTGCTGTCTCCTCCCCTTCTCAGCTCTCCCTCAGCCCACGGGCTCCTCCTCTTCCTTTCTCCTTTCTTCTCCCCCCCCCCCCTCCCCCCTCCCCCACCCCAGTCTGAAGAAGGATTTCGGCCCGAAACGTTGCCTATTTCCTTCGCTCCACAGATGCTGCCTGACCCGCCGAGCTCCTCCAACACTGTTTTAGATTAGGGGTAGGTTTATATGACCTCATGAATTTTTGGAGAAGGCAGACATTTGTCATGGTATATCAACATATTGATGAGGCATGTGATATAGTCCCGTATAGTGAATGGATCGGGATTTCTATGGGATCCAAGGGGAAGTTGGAAGTTTAGTTTAGCTTTAGTTTGGAGATATAGCGTGGAAACAGGCCGCTCGGCCCATCGAGTCAGCGCCAACCAACAATGACCCACACACTCGTTCTATGTTATCCCAGTTTTGCATTCTACTCACCAGGGACAATTTACAGAAGTCAATTAACCTACAAATCTGCACGTCTTTCGAATGTGTAGGAAGGAACTGCGAATGCTGGTTTACCTCGAAGATAGGCACAAAATCTCTGGATAAGAGGAATGGGTGACGTTTCAGTTCGAGACCCTTCTTCAGACTTCCTAATTTCTGAAGGAGGGTCTCGACCATTTCTTCTATCCAAGGGATGCTGCCTGTCCCGCTGAGTTACTCCAGCATTTTGTGTCTGTCATCTTTGGAATGTGGAAGGAAACTCAATCGCCTGGAAAAAACCGACGCGGTTACAGGAAGAACGGACAAACTCTGTACAGTCAGCACCTGTAGTCAGGATGGAAGCCGAGCCTCTGGCACTGTAAGACAATAGCTCTACCGCTGTGCCATTGTGCTGCCCCAGTAGATTAAAAACGGACTCAGTGACAGAATGTTGGTTGCAGGAAGGCTGTACGGAGTAGGGTCCCACAGGCTCAGTACTGGGCTCCTTGATTTTCATGGCGTCGGCCGCTATTCAGGTGTTTGCCTTTGGTCTTAACATTGACAACGTGATCGAGAGTGAAGTAGAAAACTGCAACTGCAAGAGGATATCAACAGATTAGTCAGCTGGGCAAATATAACTCAACACAGTGTAGTACACAGCTATGTAATTCTGGAACGAAAGCAAGACAGTGTGCAATAAGTGGTACGGCACTCAGAAATGTAGAGGAACACTTACAGTGTATGTCCATAGACCCCAAGCAATAGCAGGAAAAATATTTAAAGTGGTTCAAAGGCAGGCAGGGTACATACATACTTTTATTGGCTGTGGTATAGAATACAACATGGGGCGACTGGGGGAGAAGTTAATCAAGCATTAATTAAGGTCGCAGCCAAAGCATTGCATGCATTTCTGGTCACAATGGTGTAAAAGCGCTACAGGGGATGCAGAGGGGATCTTTGAGGAAGTTACTGAGGCAAGACCATTGTAAATAATGAGGCAATACTGCCTGCGATGGGCTTGTTTCATTTGGGAACAAAAGGGAGGCTTACATAAGAGGTACAGATTTATGAAAGTTCTTGACTGGGCAAACAGAAAGAAGCTCTTCCCCGAGCAGAGAGGTCGGAAATTCCCGCGGATTCGGTGTGAGGTGGAGTTTAGTCGTGAGGTGGGGGGTTTAGTTAAGTTGAGGTGGGGTTGAGGTGTGAGGTGTGATGTGAGGTTTATTTGAGGGGCGAGGTTTAGTGAGGTACGGTTTAATCGAGACGAGGTTTAGATGTGAGGAGAAGTTTGGTAGTGAGGTATCGTCGAGGCGAGGGGTTTAGTGAGGCGAGGGGATTAGGCAAGGTGTAGGTGAAGGGAAGTGAACATAGGTGAGGTGAGGAGAATGGGTGTCTGAGCTCAGGAAGGGAGACCAAGGTGCTACTGAAGGAGGCCAGACCACTGGCTTCTGTGGCAGAGAATTCCACAAACTCACAACTTTGGATGAAAAAGTTTTTTCTCATCTCAGTGCTCGGCAAAGAGACATTTCAGGTAACATTTTTTTTGTAAAGATTTTTATAGCTGTATGAGCCCATTTATGGAAACGATTATCGAAATGGCGATAAAGAGTTGAACTCGAGAAGAGTTGAATAGGTACTTCGGATCTGTCTTCACTAAGGAAGACACAAACAATCTCCCAGATGTACTGGAGGACAGAGGATCTAAGGGGGTAGAGGAACTGAAAGAAATTTTCATTAGGCGAGAAATAGTATTGGGTAGGATGATAAATCCCCTGATGGGCTGCATCCCAGGGTCCTCGGGGAGGTGGTTCTAGAAATAGTGGACGCATTGGTCACCATTTTCCAATGTTCAATAGATTCAGGATCAGTTCATGTTGATTGAGGGATAGCTAATGTTATCCCACTTTTCAAGAAAGGGGGGAGAGAGAAAACGGGGAATTACAGACCAGTTAGCCTGACCGGTGGTGGGAAAGATGCTGGAGTCAATTATTAAAGAGATAATAATGGGGCATTTGGATAGCAGTTAAAGAATTAGTCCAAGTCAACATTGATTTATGAAAGGAAAATCATGCTTGACTAATCTTCTGGAATTTTTTAAGGATAAGGAAGTAAAATGGATGAAGGGGTGCCAGTGGATGTAGTGTATCTAGACTTTCAGAAAGCCTTTGACAAGGTCCCGCAAGGGAGATTGGTGACTAAAATTAGAGCACATGGTATTGGGGGTAGGGTGTTGACATGGATAGAAAATTGGTTGGCAGACCGGAAGCAAAGAGTAGGAGTGAACTTTTCGGAATGGCAGACAGTGGCGAGTGGAGTGCCGCAAGGCTCAGTGTTGGGGTTGGGGCCGCAACTGTTTACCATATATATTAATGATTTGGAAGAGGGAATTAGGAGCAACACTAGCAAGTTTGTGGATGACACAAAGCTGGGTGGCAGTGTGAACTGTGAGGAGGATGTTAGGAGGTTGCAGGGTGACCTGGATAGGTTGAGTAAGTGGGAAAATGCGTGACAGATGCAGTATAATATAGATATATGTGAGGTTATCCAATTTGGGGGCAAAAACAAGGGGCAGATTATTATCTCAATGGGGTTAGGTTAGGTAAGGGGGAGGTACAGCGAGACCTGGGTGTCCTTGTACACCAGTCACTGAAAGTTGGCTTACAGGTACAGCAGGCAGTGAAGAAAGCTAATGGAATGTTGGCCTTCATAACAAGAGGATTTCAGTATAAGAGTAAAGAGATTCTTCTGCAGTTGTATAGGGCTCTGGTGAGACCACATTGAATTGAATTTGAATTGAATTCCTTTATTGTCATTCAGACCTTTCGGTCTGAACGAAATTACGTGCCTGCAGTCATACATATATAAAAATAACAATACCGTACAATAAACACAAAATTAACATCCACCACAGTGAGTTCACCAAACCTCCTCACTGTGGTGGAAGGCAAAAGTCTTAGGGTCACTGTCTTTCTCCCCTCCTTATTCTCCCTCTGCGCTGAGGAGATCCAGGCCTCCGCCACCGCTGACGCCGGAACACCGCCACAGGCCCGCCGCTGGAACACCGCCACAGGGCCCGCCGCTGGAACACCGCCACAGGGCCCGCCGCTGGAACACCGCCCCAGGGCCCGCCGCTGGAACACCGCCACAGGGCCCGCCGCCGGAACGTCGCTGGAGCACCGCAGCTCCCGAGACCCAGGTCGCCGCTGGAGCACCACAGCTCCCGAGACCCAGGTCGCCGCTGGAGCACCGCAGCTCCCGAGACCCAGGCCGCCGCTGGAGCACCGCAGCTCAGAGGGAACCAGGCCGCCGCTGGAGCACCGCAGCTCTCGAATCCCAGGCCGCCGCTGGAGCACCGCAGCTCTCGAATCCCAGGCCGCCGCTGGAGCACCGCAGCTCCCGAATCCCAGGCCGCCGCTGGAGCACCGCAGCTCAGAGGGAACCAGGCCGCCGCTGGAGCACCACAGCTCCCAAATCCCAGGCCGCCGCTGGAGCACCGCAGCTCAGAGGGAACCAGGCCGCCGCTGGAGCACCGCAGCTCCCGAATCCCAGGCCGCCGCTGGAGCACCGCAGCTCAGAGGGACCCAGGTCGCCGCTGGAGCACCGCAGCTCCAGAAGCCCAGGTCGCCGCCGGAAGCAGGTCGCCGCTGAAGCTCTGAAGGCCGCGCCGCCGCCGCTGGAAGCTGGAAGGCCGTCACCAGGGCCTCAGCACAGACGGAGACAGTGTCGGGGGACACGACAGGTAAAGTCGCATCCCCCCGAAGGGAGAGACTAAAACCCCGTTTCTCCCACCCTCCCCCCCCCCCACACACATACACAGCCCAACAAACCAAAAATAAACACCAAAAACAGGGACGAGGACAAAAATAAAATAAAAGACAGACGGACTGCAGGCGAGCCGCAGCTGACAAGCAGCGCCGCCACTTCCGGTGGAAGTGGATTATTGTGTACAGTTTTATTTTTACATCTGGATTATTGTGTACAGTTTTGGTCTCCTAATTTGAGGAAGGACATCCTTGTGATTGAGGCAGTACAGCCTAGGTTCGCGAGATTGATCCCTGGGATGGCGGGACTGTCATATGAGGAAAGATTGGAAAGACTAGGCCTGTAATCACTGGAGTTTAGAAGGATGAGTGTGGATCTTATCGAAACATATACAATTATAAAAGGACAGGACAAGCTAGATGCAGGAAAAATGTTCCCAATGTTGGGCGAGTCCAGAACCTGGGGTCACAGTCTTAGAATAAGGGGGAGGTCATTTAAGACTGAGGTGAGAAAAAACTTTTTCACCCAGAGAGTTGTGAATTTATGGAATTCCCTGCCACAGAGGGCAGTGGAGGCCAAGTCACTGGATGGATTTAAGAGAGAGTTAGATAGAGCTCTAGGGGCTAGTGGAGTCAAGGGATATGGGGAGAAGGCAGGCACGGGTTATTGATAGGGGACGATCAGCCATGATCACAATGAATGGTGGTGCTGGCTCAAAGGGCTGAATGGCCTCCTCCTGCGCCTATTTTCTATGTTTCTATGATTATTAAGGGTTTGGACACGCTAGCGGCTGGAAACATATTTCCAATGTTTTCCAAGGAGAGTCCAGAACCAGGGGCCAAAGTTTAAGAATAAGGGGTAGGCCATTTAGAACGGAGATGAGGAAAAGCATTTTCACACAGAAAGTTGTGAATCTGTAGAATTCTCTGCCTCAGAAGGCAGTGGAGGCCAATTCTCTGGAGGCTTTCGAGAGAGAGATAGATAGAGCTCTTAAAGATAGCAAAGCCAACGGATATAGGTAGAAGGCAGGAATGGGGTACTGATTGTGGATGATCAGTCATGATCACAGTGAATGGCGGCACTGGCTCGAAGGGCTGAATGGCCTACTCCTGCACCTATTGTCTATTGTCTATTTCATGAAATATATATCTTTTGGGGGTTATTTTACTGCTTTTATGTTAGAAAAATTCTAAGCTTCTGTTATGTAAACTACCAGCAGAAAGCTTGAGAATCACTTTCAATTTATTGAAAATACAAGGGCTTCAGGGACCGTTTTCCCCTGGACCCCGCGGGGGGCCCTGCCAGCCTCCTGGACCCCAATATTTCCTACTTTTTTTCTGGAGGTGAATTTCATGCTTAGTCCACATTGCTTAAAATTTTTGGGTCTACTGTATGAGATTTTATTTTTAAATAATAATATTAATAATATAGTGTAATTCAATACAAAATAATAGTTAAAATAAAAACTTGAAGGTCATTAAAGTATCATGGAGGCTAGCCATAAACAAAAAAAGTTTAAATTTTTTCAAATGTTCAAATGTTTCAATCTAAATATAATTTGTATAAAATAATTGTAAATAATTTAAAACACTATAAACATTTATGACATAAATTAAAATTTGTGGTGATCTGTCGTGGAACTACCCCATTGAAAAGATAACAGTGGTTGCCCAGACCTCGTTGCTGGTTGCGAAGGGGCCCCAAAAATGTAGGTCCACCACTGGGTGGAGGGGCAAGTACTATTGAAGAAGCAGACAGTCTGCAGAAGGATTTGGTCAGGCTGATAGTGTGGGCAAAGAAGTGGCAAATGGAATACAGCATAGCAAAGTGTACAGTCATGCACTTTAGTAGAAGGAGTAAAGGCGGAGACTACTTTCTAAATGAGGAGATTATTCAGAAATCGGAGGTGCAAAGGGACTTGGAGTGCTGGCGCAGGATTCCCAAAAGGTAGGAGATGGAGAGTTAATGGGATGAGAGATCTAAGAGTGCAAGTACATGGTTCCTTGAACCTGGTGTTACAGGTAGATAGTGGTCAAGAAGGCTTTCCATACATCATCATCATCAGAATATTGAGTATAGAAGTTGGGATGTTACAGCTGTATAAGACGGAGTGTTGCAGGAAGAAAGTTGTTCGGCTGGAAATAGTGCAGAGAAGATTTACGAGGATGTTGCCGGGACTTGAGGACCTGAGCTACAGGAAGAGGTTGGACAGGCTAAAAATGTATTACTTGGAGTGCAGGTGGGTGAATGATGATCGTTTTGAGGTGTATAAAATCATTAGGGAAATGGATAGGGTGAATATACTGAGTCTTTTATCCAGAGTGCGGGAATCAAGAATCAGATGACAAAGTTTGAAGGTGAGAGGGGAAAGATTTAATAGGAGTCTGAGTGGCAATTTTTTCAACAGAGAATGGTGGGAATATGGAACAAGCTGACAGAGGAGGTAGTTGAGACAGGTACTAACAACATTTAAAATACATTTGGGTAGGCACATGGATAGAAAAGATTTAGATGGATTTAGGCCAAATGCGGGCTGGTGGGACTAGCATAATTGGGGCATCTTGGACGACATAGACAAGTTGGGCCCAATGGCCTGTTTCATGCTATATGACTCTATGACTCTAGATGTAGTGTATAGAAGGTGCACCCCAGAGGCTGGGGGAATGCAGGGTTCACTTAATCTTTTATCAAAAGCAATGCAGCAAAATCAATATTAGAAAAGAATAGTAAGATTGAACGAGAACTTACCAAGTTTGAAGGTTGATCTTTATTTCATGAGGAGTTGCGGTGAGGGATTTCGTGAAGAGCCCGCCGGCACGCATGCGCGACATTCTTCAAAGCAGCGGTGTGGAATCACAGAAACAACAACAGAAATTACTTGGCATAGTAAGATTTAAGGAGACTCTGATTACCAGCTGAAGATGATCGAGGGTTGGGAGCGGAGGGCACGAAATCCCTCACCGCAACTCCTCATGAAATAAAGATCAACCTTCAAACTTGGTAAGTTCTCGTTCAATCTTACTATTTCATTTCGGAGTCACGTGAGTGACTTCGTGAAGACTTCAAAGCTTCTGTGATTACACGCCCTGGACAACGTCCATGCGGACACACCACTAGCAAGGATGGATTGGAGTAAACAAGTTGACGAAACGAGGTTATACTGAAACAAAAAGAAGATTTGTTAATAACACAACAAATAACGCCCTTTTAATCAGGGACATCCCCACGTTCACACCCGGCGTTCAGCACGGCCTCTGCGAACTGAAGGGGAGCAGCAACAGGCTTATTATAGAATCGCTGGAACACAGCTTCATTCGCCCATCCTGCTGTGGCGAGGATATTGTCCATGGGTACCTCCATGACTCTCGCCGCCGACGTAGATGCAGCCCTGGTGGAGTGGGATGTAAACACATTAGTGTCAATACCTGCCTTATTCAGGACGATCCGGAGGCACCTGGATATCGTCTGGACTGTCACTCGATGGTGAGGTCTTTTGTGAGTGACAAGCAGGTACAACTCCATTTCTCTGATGCTCCTCGTCACCTTGATGTAGTAACGGATGTGAGTGGCTAAACATAGCCGAGCATCTGCAGGGTATGCCGGGAACTTCAGCTGCAGCCCTGTGCACCCAGGTCTATGCTGCTTAAGTAGCTCATCGATAAAAAAGACTACTTCTCCAGGGGTCGACGTCATCCTGTCAATACGTAGTTTGTGGAGCGTCTGAACCCGCTGTGCTGAAGTCAGCGCTAGTAACATCACCAATTTCATAGTGAGTTGGTCCAGCTGTAACCCTTCCATGGGTGACCACGACCTGAGCAGGGTAAGTACATCCCTGACATCCCAGGTGATGTTGTAGCGTGGTGTAGGCGGATTCAGATTGAATATTCCCCGCATAAGCCTGGACACTAGCCTGTTCGATCCTACCTTGATGTTGAGGTAGAATGATAGCGCACTCCTGGCGCTGTTGATGGCACTATAACTCAAGTGCTCATCATGGTGCAACCCCGCGAGGAATTCCAGGATGTCGGCTATGGAGACATCATCACAGGTGATGTGAGAGCGACTGCAGTAGGCTTCCCACTTGGTGATGTGGGAGAGATATCTCCGCCTGGTTGACTCTCGACATGATGCTCCAATGGTGTTCATGGTCCGGGTGGTAAGGCCATACTGCATCCATGGCCTGGTCAGAACCTGCAAGCCAGTAATTTTAGATAGGCATGGCAGGGGTGTAACTCCCCTGAGACAGGGTGAGAAACCAAATGTGGGCAACCCTCTAGAGGGACCCAAGGTTGACTAATCATGTCAGAGACCACCGGATACCAAGGCTGTGTAGGCCAGTCGGGTATGACAAGAATGCCTCTGGCAGAATCCATCCTGATTTTTTGTAATACCCGACTGATGAGGCAAACCGGGGGGAATGCATAGAAAACCCACTTCCCCCAGTCTAGCGAGAATGCATCAATCGCCAATGCCCCAGGGTCTGGTTCCCATGAAACATATGTCGGTACCTGATGGTTCAACCGGGACGCAAAAAGGTCGATATCCGGTTGGCCAAATTTGGCTGCAATTTGGGCAAATATTTGAGGATGCAGCATCCACTCAAAACTATCATTGAATTTGCGTGACCTGGTGTCTGCCACAGTATTAAGCCTACCTGGCAAATAGGTAGCTGAAATCCAAATATCTCGATCAATACACCAGCACCAAATAGTATTAGCCAATTTGTCACAAGAGACTGACCTGGTACCGCCCATATGGTTTAAATATGCCACCGCTGTGGTGTTGTCTATTTGGAGACGGACATGAGTACCACTAAGATTAGCACAATATGCCCGCAGTCCGTGAAATGCTGCAAGCAGCTTCAAATAGTTAATCCCTTGTATTAGCAACATGCTAGCTTCAAGGGGATCCCACCTGCCTCCACAACTAGAAGAGCTGTCCGCAGCTCCGCAGCCTAGAGAGCTTGCGTCAGTTTGCAAATATACCACCGGATTGGGCACAACAATGGGTTTGAATGCCTTGCCAATATTGGACACCCATCATTGTAGCTCAACCTTAGCATCGGAAGGCAGCCCCATAGGTCTGTCAAAATGACCAGCGTTCTTTTTTAACGCAGCAATCTTGGCCCTTTGCAGATTTTGATAATGCAAAGGTCCAAACCGGGCTGCCGGAAATAAAGCTACGATTTTCCCAATCATCTTAGCTGTATGCCGAATAGATGGTATACTGGCGGATGCGAGATCCTGACATGCAAGGGAAACATCCTCCACCTTGTGAAATGGAATGGTGGCCCTCATTTGAATAGAGTCCACCGTGAAACCCAAATAATCCATAACCTGGGATGGGTGAAACTTCGATTTTTCTGGATGGACTATAAACCCCAGCTGCTGAAATATAGTAACAGTTGCTGAAACAGCGCTTTCAGCTGCTTCCAGAGTGTTGCCAATAATCAGAATATCATCTAAATAAGCCATTACAATATGATGTTGTATACGTAATTTGGCCATAATAGGTTTGAGTAATTTAGTAAAGCCTAGGGCGGTAGTAAGCCCATTTGGTAAGGCCCGATATTGCCAGAGCTGATCCATCCAGACAAATTTCAAAATTTTCCGGTGATGTTTCCGGATGGACACTGAATAGCATGCATCTTTCAAATCAATACATGCCATAAAGCAACCATGCGAAAGCAGTGATTCGGCTGTCTCAAAAGGTGTCCATTTTGAAATGTGTATATGTTACAAAGGTATTCAACTGGTCAAGTCAATAATCACCCGACAACCTCCATCCTTTAGTAAAAATATTGGAGACGAATTCAATGGGCTCGTGAACAGTTTTCTCTATCACGCCTTTTTGTTCCAAACGAAAATTTTCAGCCGTGCCTGCTGCCTGCTCAACGGCAGACAGCGTAAATTTCCGTTGAGGCATATGCTGGGATGGAGGAATGTTCCCGTGAATAAATTCAATAAAATGACCCCGAATATCCTTCCCTCTTGGAGAAGTCTTCCCCGAAATTTTTTGATTCTGCTGCAGGAGGGGCTCCAATATCCGCTCCATCCTGACCAATACGCCCCTTGAGCTAAAAACTCGGGCGGCCGAAGTCCTCATGTTCTGCTGAACTGCTGGGGCTTCGTCCATCGGCCCGCACCTCATCGAGGTGAACCTGGTGCCGCAAAGTTGTCGCCGGTAGCCGCTGCAGCGAAGCTGAGCGATTCCCGCGCGGGAGGTACACTCAAACGCCTCCTCGGCGGAGCTTGGTCTCGCTGCCTCGGAGGGCAAATGCGATGGGAAGTCGGCACCTGACTTAGCATGGAGATCCGACGCCCGCGCGGGCTTGCCGGCTGTCCATATCATGGACCTAGCCGACGCATAGTCTCGTCCTCCCATCCATGGGGGACTCGGCGACCGTGGCGTATGGGCTCGTTGAAGGGAGGAGCAGTTCGCTGGGCTTAGTGTCTGCTGACGGTTCTCAGCTGCTGCTGACGGCGGTTAACCTCCCTGTGCCTACTGGAGCTGGATGGCTCCTCTCCAGTAGCCGCGTCATGCGGCCATACGTCCTTCACCCTGAACACTGGGGTGGTCGGAGACCTCCGGCTCAGAATGATTGCCGGGGCTCCTTTCATCGGCCCGCACCTCTGAGAAGTGATCTCGGTGCCGGAAGTTGTCGCTATCGGCCGCCGCAGCGAAACCGCGCGATTCCCGCGCGGGAAAGGTGTTCAACCGTCTCCGTTTAACAGGAGCGGAAGCCGTTGCCACAAAGGGCCCTGACGGCTTGGGGTCGACTCCAGCAGAAGCATGGAGCGACGCCCGCGCGGGCTTGCCGGCTGTCCACATCGTGGACCTTGCCGACGCACGGTCTCGTCCCCCCCATCGACAGGGGACTCGGCGACCGAGGCGGGACCGTACCCAAGCCCCCCCGTCCCAGCGGCGGGGTTTGGGAGTTGGATAGCAGATCTCACAGACCCAGGTCCCGCCGTTGCACCAGACCGCACCAAGGCGGCTGGTGGAGCCTTGGCCCGAACCGGGTTTAGGCTTACGGGCTCCTCCCCTGCCCTTCAACGAAGGGCTAGCGGAGGGGGGTCGGGCCGCAGCACGACCCCTTCCCCGTGGTCGCCAATGGCGAACTTGTGGCAGGGTCCCCCCTTTCGAGAGGCACCCCGTTCTCGGCTCCTGGAATCAGCATTGGAGCTGCTGCTCCTCGACTCAGCACAGGAGCTCCTGCTCCTTGAATCAGCACTGGAGCTCCTGCTCCTGGAACCAGCACTGGAGCTCCTGCTCCTTGAATCAGCACTGGAGCTCCTGCTCCTCGAACCAGCACTGGAGCTCCTGCTCCTTAAATCAGCACTGGAGCTCCTGCTCCTTGAATCAGCACTGGAGCTCCTGCTCCTCGAATCAGCACTGGAGCTCCTGCTCCTTAATGCAGCACTGGAGCTCCTGCTCCTTGAACCAGCACTGGAGCTCCTGCTCCTCAAATCAACACTGGAGCTCCTGCTCCTTGAATCAGCACCGGAGCTCCTGCATAGCGGCGGGTCGGGCCCGGTAACAACAGGGCTCCCCGACATCCACGCCTATTTCCCCACGTACCTGCAGGGAGAGAACATAACATACACCCGCCACAACAAGACACCAACTCACACTGGAGCTCCGGTGTATCGGCGGGTCGGGCCCTGTACCAACAGGGCTCCCCGACTACCACGCCTGTTTCCCGGCCCGACTCGCAGGTGAGCCGCTGAGAAAGGCTCCGGGATAAATGGCCGGCGACTCCAAATCCACGTTCCTGTAGGGAGAGAACACACTGCTCCCCCCCCCAACAGGAACACCAACTCTAGGGGGCTTAGCCTTACCTGAGTCGGCCCTCTGAAGGGCTGGTCGGGAGCCGCGCTCCCCACCAGCCGTCGGCAGCAATGCGATGCGACGATATGTCGCGCATGCGTGCCGGCGGGCTCTTCACGAAGTCACTCACGTGACTCCGAAATGAAATAGAAATGCAAGCTGTTATTCTAATTTGATGAAGGTTGCATGAAGAGATGAAAACGTGAGAGATGTCAATGAATATCAAAAATATAGGGAAATACCTGGATTAAAAATAGAAAAAAGATAATCTACCATTGTTGCAGTAAGAATGTTCAAATGCGTAAACTAGATTAAAATGCTGTTCATGTACTATTTGAAAACTCTTTCAACTTGATTTTTCAAATACCATTCACAACAGTGGCTGTGGTTAATAATTCACAACATGTGTAACAATATAAACTAGTTAATACATTTAAAAAAAATCAATATATTGTCTTACAATCAATTAATGATGACAAGAATTCTGTATCTATGGTCAGCTCCCCTTAATTGAAATTGCCTACATTAATTATTCACCAGCTCAAATGTTCTTTTGATACTGCTGCATTATCTACAGATTTCAATTTATTGGATAATTTAAATAGGATGTACTGAATAGTCATTATTGTACAGCATGGAAATCAATCAAAAGATAGGTGTATAATAAGCAGGCAATTCGATATTTCCCATTTTATTCCATTACCCACAGTTGATATGACCCTCATAAGGTTTGAAGTTGTTTCATGAAGTGCTAAATGTTGTCGGAGTCAGATTCAGACTGTAGAGAGTATCCGCTAAACAAGGAAAGACGTTTGGCTTATTTCGTTTATTTCTGAGCGTCCAAAAGTGCTTTGCAGTGAAGATAATCAATGCAATCACTGAGAAAGGCATTGCAGCCATCTCCCACACATCACGTCTCAGAAATTGCATTGAGATAAGTACCCAGCACATCTGGATTAGAGAGTCAGGATCCCAGCTGTTTACTCGACTCAAATTTGTTAGGTTCCCTGGGATTTCCTCAGACCACAAGATTGGCTCAATCAACGCAGACAATAGTTGGGCATTTGCAAAGTACTGCTATGGATTAAGAGGATAATATAAATCCTGGGCATTGGGCTACAATGGGATGTTCATTAAACACGCCGCTATATTTTTCAATCAGGCAATTTCCTTGGTCTATAATCGTAAGGGGGAGGGGGAGGTGAAGTGTTCACTTTCACTTATATTTTAGGATTTGACAAGGATAAATTTACACCCAAGTATTTGAAGTTTAGCGGAAGGGCTTCGTTTCCATCGGCAACTTCAAGTGTCCCTTGCTTACCCACTCTCTCCGTCCCTCCCCATCCTAGTTCTCCGACTAGTTCTATTGCGCTCCTGATTAAATATTACTGAATGTATGCCACAGTGAACAATGAACCATTCTCTATTTCCTATCGTCACCTGCTTTGATCAGTTGTTTTCACGCTTTACCCTTCCACATCTCTAGACTCCCTCACCCCTCACTCTCAGTCTGAAAAAGGTTCTCGACCCAAAATGTCACCCATTCCTTCTCTCCAGAGATGCTGCCTGTCCTGTTGAGTTACTCCACCATTCAGTGTCTATCTTCGGTGAATTTTTTAAGGGGCTATCCCACTTGGGCGACCTAATCCGCGAGTTCTGGCGAGTTTGCCCTCGACTCATACTCGCAGCATGGTTGACACGAGGTCGTAGGAGATCTTTGATGCTCGAGAGTGGTCCCCATGTACTCGAGGCCTCAGGTAGGTCGCGGCATATTTTTCGACATGTTAAAAAATGCCCGCGAGTAAAAAAGGTCGTCATGGAAAAAAATTGATATTTTTTTTACTCGTAGGTTACTCGTATTTTTTTTAGTCGTAGTAAGTCGGCATGTTAGTCGTAGGTAATCGAGG
Organism: Raja brachyura; assembly: GCA_963514005.1. The sequence goes on from OY740808.1 coordinate 33,928,528, forward strand.
GTAGTTGAAGGTAGTCAAAGGTAGTCGAAGGTAATCATAGACAGTCTTCATCATAGTCGAAGGGAGGTTGGAGGAGATCGAAGGAGGTCGTCTTCACTCTCCACTATTCGGTGTCCAATTTTCCTGAACCCAGCACCATATAAATCAGATACAAGGCCAAATGGATGGTAAAGCTAAGCCTTAAGGGCCTGTCCTACAAGCATGCAACTCCTAACGTGGTCGCTTGAGCCGTCCGGCGTCGCGGGGCCGGTCCCACTTCGATCGCCAGAGCCATGCGGAATTGTGCGGAGTTCGTCCCGACATCGCGCGGGGCTCCGAGAAACTGACTATGTTTAAAAATTCCGCGCGGCAACGGCTTGTCGGCTCGCAGTCGCCGCGACGCATTACACACCGCCTCGACGTCGTGCCTCCGTGAACCTATCTGTAGGTGCCTCCGTGACCCTCTATGTGTGTGGCTCCGTGGCCCTCTGTGTGTGCGCCTCTGTGCCCCTCTCTGTGTGCCCCGCTCTGTCCTGGCGAACTTACCTTAAGACTTCGCTCCAAGTTCGCCTCACTTTGCGCCGCGTTGCGCCACTCACCTGACCTCCGCGCGGCCCTCGCTGCAGGTTTGGTCGCGCTTGCCGCATGCAGGCGCAAGCTGGTGGGAATAGCCCTGTACAGGGATCACCCGACCTCCGCGCGGCCCCCGCTTCTAGTTTGATCGCGTTCATCGCATGGAGTTGGATGCTGGTAGGACAGGCCCTTAAGTTTGTGGGATGCAAAGTGTTCTACTGCCATGTGTTGTGCTGCCTAATGGTAGAGAGTCATAGCATGCATATGGCATGATTTAACTCTGTCAATTATCAGCACTTTCAGATCATTGAAAGCTATGGGATTTGTTCCAAAAATTCCGTTGTTACAAATAAAGCTCTTTTATGGGAAACTTTCTGAATCAGTCGATTGTCTTTGGAAATGAACAAGGGGGTTTGAACAGTCTAGACACATGTATGTCTGCAATCATTTGGAGCAGCGTTTTTTATATTTAGTGTTAAGCGTGCACGAGAGCCATAGACTCCAGACACACTTTATCAGGTCTTCCTGGCTACCAGCCTTAATCAATTTGGCAAGCTCACTGAGCAAAACCCTGCCAATTCTAGAGAAAGCACACGGAGAATGGAAAATACCATCACAATAAGGGGAGAAATTATAGCTACACATGGATTTGGCTTATCAGTAGAAGAATAAGGAAGGAACACGGAAGTAATTTGTCTCCAAGGTTATTAAAATATAGAATGACCCCCACCTTAAATATCCATTGAAACAAAAACCACAATTCTGTTTTTATTGGAAGAGTACATAAAATGTACATAGACAATGGGAGAGAAATGGGAAGAATGGCTCATGTTTGTGAGTGGAAACCCACATAAAGCAAATAATTGGAGAGAAAGGTTTACATTTTCAACTGCAACTGAACTGAAACGGCAGTGATGACCCTGGGGATCGTTCTCCTTCAGCCACTGATCATCCACTTGTCCCCTGAAACACGCAAGAAACAACTTCACAACAAATGCGGCACGGTGGCGATGTGGTAGAGTTGCTGCCTTACAGCGCTTACAGCTCCAAAGACCCAGGTTCGATTCCGACTACAGGTGCTGTCAATAGACGATAGACAATAGGTGCAGGTAGGCCATTTGGCCCTTCGAGCCAGCACCGCCATTCAATGTGATCGTGGCTGATCATCCACAATCAGTACCCCGTTCCTGCCTTCTCTCCATATCCCTTAACTCCGCTATCCATAAGAGCTCTATCTAACTCTCTCTTGAAAGCATCCAGAGAACCAGCCTCCATCACCCTCTGACGCAGAGAATTCCACACACACACAACTCTCTATGTGAAAAGGTTTTTCCGCATCTCCGTTCTAAATGGCTTATCACATATTCTTAAACTATGGCCCCTGGTTCTGGACTCCCACAACATTGGGAACATGTTTCCTGCGTCTAGCATGTCCAAACCCTTAATAATCTTATATGTTTCAATCAGATCCCCTCTCATCCTTCTAAACTCCTGAGCGTACAAGCACAGCCGCTCCAAAGTATCAACATATGACAATCCCGCCATCCAATTAATATGAACCTACGCTGCCCTCCCTTATTAGCAAGAATGTCCTTCCTCAAGTTTGGAGACCAAAACTGCACACAATACTCCAGGTGTGGTCTCACTAGGGCCCTGTACAACTGCAGGAGGACCTCTTTGCTCCTATACTCAACTCTTCTTGTTATGAAGGCCAACATGCCATTCACTTTCTTCACTGCTGCTTATACCTGCATGCTTACTTTCAGTGACTGATGAACAAGGACCCCCAGACCCCATTGGACTTCTCCTTTTCCCAAATGTCTGTACAAAGTTTGTACATTCTCTCCGTGACAGCATGTGTTTTCTCTGAGATCTTCTGTTTCCTCTCATGCTCCCACCTAGAAGTTTGTAGGTTAATTGGCTTAGTGTAAATTTAAATTGCCGCTCATTGTTAATGGACGTGAATCGCTGGTCGGTGCGGGCTGCCTTGCCTTCATCGATCACTTTAATCACCTCCTCAAAAAAACACGATGACATTTGTAGGACATGACCTGCAGCAGATAAAGCCATGCTTACTGTCCCCAAGCCCATTCCCATCCAAATGGGAGTAAAACCCATCTCAAAGATACCTGTCCAATAGCTTCGCTGACGTCTATAATTCCCTGGATTATCTCTACACCCTTGTTAAACGAAGAAAAAACATTGTCAACTCTTCAGTCTTCTGGGACCTCACCTGTGGCTAGAGAAGTTGCAAAGATCTTCTCTCAAGGTGTCAGCAATTTCCTCTCTTGCTTTTGATAGAACCCGTCAGGCCCTGGGGATTTATCCACCTTAATACCCTTCAACAGCTCCAACATCTTCTCCTTCAGGATCTCTTACTGCCTTTGCGGGATGCAAGCAGAAGCCTCCACGTGGTGCATCCCGGGCAATGCTGACGACAGGAACTGTACCACAGTGACTGACTGAAGTAGCCAGTTCTGCAACCACCGAACGTCAACCGTCACTGACCGACCGGAAAGATGTGATATAGAAGATGGCCGGACACGAGGAAGAAGAACTGCCTTTGCATATTAGTATTCTCCACACTGATCTCACTGTCTGCCATGTCCTTTATTTTCTGCTCCCATTAAACTCACCAGGTTCACTTGATGTTTACATTATTACATTGCCGTTTAAAATGGAAAAGAGAAATAAAAGTTAATTTGGGTATTTACAGGAATAACATTCAATAATCCGAAATATTGGTGAGTCTACACCGCCCGAGTCACAAGGGTGCCCAATTATTGGAATTTTACTGATCTTCTTTGTTTCTCTGCACATTCCCATTAACACCATCCAGTTCAACCACTTTTCTACACACGTGCAACTACTTAGATGACCGACTGACCTGTGAATGAAAATCGGGGCATCCAAAGGAAATCGATGCGGTCACAAGGCGAACATGCAAATTCCACACAGACAGTGTTAGAATTCAGAATTGAACCTGGTTTGTTGGAGCAATGAGGGAGCATCTTTACTAGCTCTGCCACTGTGCCGACCTTTTATCTGAAGCATTCAACCAAAATGAAAGCTAATTTTTTGCCCAAGTTGGAACTTCGTAATGTAGATGACTTCAGTGCTGAAGCAGCTAAGGTTTTGGGTGATGTTTTTTATCTAACGAGCGGTTGGTGGTTGGCACAGACTCTGCGGGCTGAATGGCCTGTTTCTATTCTGTATCAGTATATGGTTTTGGAATAGTTGCAGGCATCCTGCAGTGTAGACTATTTTTGGATGGTCTCCAAGAACGGATGAATGAAAAGTTCAAAACATACCCAAACTTGCCACTAAATTGTTTTCTCTTTTTTGGGAAGAGAATGGAAGCTGTGAGAGAGGAAGAGAAGTAACACATGCAAAGTGTTATTTGTTCTGCAAAGGTTATTTGTAGGGATGGGGCCAGGGGGAGGTTTGCTGCTTTTTGTTTTATTACAGCACCCCTGAGAATCTCAAATGGAAACCATTTGCTTGTCTTACATTTCTTGGACTGCACTGTTGAAGGTTTTCACAGCCTGGTGATTATTCAGATTAAAGACTCCCAGAATTTGTCAAGGCCTGATGAGCATTTTTCTGGGCAGTCTGTCTGATGAGAAATCAGGACCAGCGAGCTGATGGAGCAAGGATCAGGCCGTGAAACTCCAACGCCATTACTGCGACATAAAACCTCCCGCACACTTGCGTAATATTCCACAGAAGATGGCACCTAGATATCCTTGAAGGGGAAGGAATAGTCTTTGAGTTTAGTGATACTCACACGAAAACTGCATTATATACTAATTACTAGAAGAGGGTAGGAAGGAACTGCAGATGCTGGATTACACCAAAGATAGACACAAAATGCTGGAGTAACTCAGCGGGACAAGCAGCATCTCTAGATAGAGAGAATGGGTGAAGTTTCGGGTCGAGACCCTTCTCAAGAAGAATGTTTTTTATGAATGAGTATTTACCTTTGAAGTGCAAAACAATATATTCCAGTTAAAATACTATGTGGGCAAAAACTGCGGATGCTGGTTTAAATCAAAGGTAGGCACAAAATGCTGGAGTAACTCAGCAGGACAGACAGCATCTCTGGAGAGAAGGAATGGGTGATGTATTGGGTCGAGATCCTTCTTCAGACTAGAGTCTGGGTGAATATATCGCGTTTACCTTTCCCCTGACAATCAGTCTCAAGAAGGATCTTGACCCAAAATATCACCCATTCCTTCTCTCCAGATAAGCTGCCTGACCCATTGAGTTACTCCAGCATTTAGTGTCTATCTCCAATGTAATGATCACTAGCTACCCACAAAGAAGCATGTGAGAGTCCAGGTACCTCGATAGCAGTCAGATATGGGAGCATCACTTGACTGTGGCACAGTCCAAGCAAATATTAATGTCCCAGTTACCGTCCCTGGCTGAGGTCAGCTAACACCGAGGTCAGCCATGTTGGTTGTGAACAATGTTGTTGCCTTGGATCGCTTACTCAGCCTCTTATGCTTCTCTACAAATAAAATCAGCCTTCCATTTTTTGCATCAGTGAACTTTTCCATTTGTGTTTTGCCCTTGGACTACAAGTTGTCCTTCGGGAGGGGTGGGGGGGGGGAGTTGGCTCAATAACAGAAGCAAACCTCACCTTTCCAATGACGGAATATTCAACTTTGCAGCAGAACGCAGAATGCTAACAAGATCATGGCAAAGATCAAATGATCCTACTTGAAAATAACACCAGGATTTTCTCACAATCGCATTGTTACAACATATTTTATTTTATGATAATCCCCTTATTTACTGCTCTGTATTATTATGCTTTTCTGTGTATATTTATGTTGCATTTCATTTCCCCAATCTGGGAGGATTTAATTCTAAGTACCCTGGCTTCATCTTTTCATCTACACAACCACATATGCAATTACAGCCGTTGCATTCATTATATCAGTTTTGCGCTTGTATTATTAATGGACCCTGGCTAGCTAGGAATCTCTTTGTCATTCAGCAACATAAATTACAGTCATTCTTATTTCTTCTTTTCTCAGTGTCACTCATTTGTCACGCGTCGCCGGATAAATCTTCTTCTGATTTCTCTCAACATTATAACCTTTTAGAAAAAAATATTCAAACAGTGTGTCCAATTGAAGGGCTTTAATTGATTACTTTTCTACAAAGCAAATATACTTTGCTGATTTTTCTCAAAATAACTAAAGTATCGTGATAATCATTCCATTATGTGCTGCATAAACACGTGTTAATATATGCCAGGATCAGAGGAACAAGGTTATATTTACCCTTATTAAACTAAACTAATAAGATTTTCGAATGGCTAAATATCACTTTGCATTCAGTTATCTCCAGTCAAATATTTGATCTCTTTTGAAAATTAAACCTTTGCCCTATGTAATCTATTTTGGTACGAAATAAGAGTATATTTATTACATATTTATGAATAATATTAATAATGCATAACATTATCAATAAAATAACACATGGCAATAGCCGTGGTCAATAAATTAACAGTTCAAAAGCGCTTTTTGCATTTTGGCAATAACTCTGCATCTCAGGCGCAGCCAAGAAAGGTTAATGCTTATGTGCCCAAGAATGTTTGAATTAATCTAACCCAAACAATCCATCAGAATTGTCAGCTTATTTAGATCACAACAGGTGCCGTCTCACTTGCCTTGGGGGGCTATTCACAGCTGAGAAATGCGGAGTGCTCCGCGGCAAAGCGCACCCATTACCGGTGGGCAAGGCCGCTGTTAAACTGCGAGGGTACGCCACTGATGCCACATCGTTGGGCAATCAAAGAAAAGAAACAAGGCAATAAAGTCCAGCAGTGAGGGATTAGCAATCACATCCATATTTAATAAGCATAGATCAAGTACACTGCTTGAATGATCATTGCACTACCAGATAAAACTTTGCAGATCAATACAGTGCTTTCAGCCCTGAGCATCTTTGTGATTTATACAATATTTTATGGAAAATAAAATTGCTTCAAGTATTTTACTTCAAATGTTTCCGACGACAAAGGATGAGACGAAGTAAATTAAAAGTTGTACACATTTGAAGGATGGATCTCATTCAATTTTACTTCAGATCAGCAAACTACTATCCTCAAATATACCCTTGTAAATTCCCCTTGATAATTAACACTATAGTCTCTATATATGCTAATAGATCTGTTAATGCCTTACTTAACATTCTGTGAGCATATAATAGCATCACATAGCAAAGGATACAATATTACGGCAATGATGAAGTGTAATATGGTAGTGTTTAGGAATTCAATTTTTATTCAATACAGAAGGGGCTTAAAAGTGTGCGATGAATCTTCTGGAATGCTAATCTCAAAGCAGCATCCAATTTCTTTTCACTCGTGTGGCGACAATAAGAATGCAGTTCAGACAGAGTGCAGTGTGTGTAACTATTATCATGTGTCTGATGCATGTTAAGGGTAGAAAGCCCATCCTTGTGGAAGTGATTTATCATTATGACACCTCACAACGCCAGGCTGGCATGGCCAAAAATGACGTCTTGGATAATTGAATGCAGACCGGAAGGAGACTGAATAAAGGGACCTACATTCACAGTGGTGCAAAACCTTTTTTTTCTTTGCGTCTGCTCTGATTTCTAAATGTATTGTAATTTTTTTTTCAGCCCAGTTAAAAGGCAACCTGTCATTTTGTTCGGTCTCTTTCATTATCTTTCAATCCATTCAAGCGGTTCTGTAAAATACAACACATTGTTTGCTGTTAGCAGGCTTGTGTGTAATGACTTGTAATTGTACTGGAGTGTGCTCCCAAGCTTAACAAATTTAGACAGAGGGTTCAGACAAACAACTTCAGCACCCCCTAATGGTAAATACATCCATTGTAGTCTGCAGATCTTCCATTGTGTGCTTCAGAGTTCTGACAGGCTCCTTCAGACATAAACAATGTTTTTGAATTAAAAGTAAAATTAGTTATTTGAACAATGATTTTTATTTTACATTTTGTTATTCACAGTGCACCTTTGAGAAATGAAATAGGAAGCATGGGTGAAGAATTCAATTCCTGCCCCTGCCTGCAGGCTTACACAGGTATTTTAAGTATTCATATAATGTCTTTTCATAGGCACAACAATGGCTGCAAAGTCCCATAATGTAGAGGACATCTCCACATGAATACCGCAACGTATTTGCAATTTGATTTTGATTCACACATTTTGCCATTGGAACTTCTAAATTAGTTGTAAACAGAATGATTGCGAACATTTACCCAGCGCTCTGCATTTAAAGGGTTAACTACCTTTCCCGGCAGGAGGATAGTTGCTGGCTTCTGTTGGTGGCTGAGATTATAAAGGCTTATTCTGGATTCCTGTAGTTTTGCAAAGTTAATCTTTAGATTCTTTTTATTTTCCTTCTGAAATACCCAAGTCTCCGGATATCAATTTATGATGTGCTTCTTTTATATTTTTACATTTAATATGTTGTTAATTTGAGTAGTTTGATACTGACCGCATCTAATATTGACGTGGATTTGCTTTTCCGTACTCTGTGAACTGATTATACATCACTATTGTGTCTGAATGCACTGTAAATAAAGCACAGATGGGGTTGACATGTTTGGTCATATCTTGTGCAAAACTGCAGAAGCACTTGAGCAAGGTGGATATATTGCTTATCATCTGGTGTCAAATGCTTAAAGGTAATACAGTGCCTATAATACAGTACAATATATTTCCCTGCAGCAATCTAAGGCAGATCATGGTGCTGAGGGCTACACTTCAGGTTAAAGTCAAGCACAGTATTGAGCCATGCTGTTATTATTCTTAAATTCACTTACAACAAAGAATAATGATCATCCATTTAGGAGATCTGGCCAATTTTATACTGTTTATTATAAAATAGCCGAGAGCCATTATTTTCCTTTGATTTATCCACTTTCATGACCAATGAAAGTAGACAAGGTAGGGTGAACTGTGGAATTTGTATTATCTGAAAAATCTTAGCACTTGAGATCATTTGCATATGTATTAGAGCAATATGATGCAGACGTTCAGATGGAAATTATCCATCCATCATGAAAGCAAACGGATTAACCCATTTATTTGAACCCAATTAAATAGAAGATAGGAAAAAAAACGATATGTGAAACTTAAACATCCGCACTCTAAACACATTGAGTTTAGATCCAAGGTCTGAATCATTTGGCAGCAGAGCTGTGGCTAAATAGAGCAGATGGAAGTCACGGCTGGTAAGGTTTGGAAGGTGGATGATGCTTATTTTAAATGGAACATCATAGCATTCTGATACCATCAGTGGAAACACAATTTTGGTCTTCTATTTTTAAGTAATTTTTTCTTCATTATTATAAGATCACCCTTCTCTTAAAATGAGACTTGGCCAAGATTAAATGCTCTGTCATTTTAAGATCAAGCATTAAAGCAGCCAGCGTAGAGCTTATTATTTTTGTCTCCAGCTCATGGCTTACCGACAACTTCCAAACCTAATGTATTTGTGATCTATCACCAATCAACCAATTCATTGAAGATCATTTAAACCACATAGACACATATTCATACACATGGTGACGAATAAATATTCGGTTATTGTTTGTTTGAATATAATGCAGGTAAGGATTTATGCAATAGTGTTAATGCCTGTGTTAAAAATAAGAGCTTAGCAGAAATTAAAACCTCCATTACATGATCAGGTTTCATAATCTTTCTAAAATTCTCAGTGCAATGACAGAGTACATTTCTTGACTGCATTTCTTTTTTTTAAACTTGTATTTCACTAAAATCTGCATACAGACATCTTCATCCCGAATCAATACAACTGCATTGTGAAAGTGACCTAAAATTGGCAAGGCAATAATTGGAAATGGGATACTGCCAGTTTAGTGATGAAGTCATGTGTAGTCCCTGAAAGTCAGAAGCATATACGGTAACAGGTTCTGGAATTAGCTAGCAACTAATTACCATGTAACGGAAATGTATATTTAGATAAGGAGGTATATGACGAGAAAGAAAATCAGATGCTTTATTTCTTACATATTAAATAGTTGCATTATTTTAATATTAGATATGTTAATAAATGCTTCTGTGGGTGTGTGTATTTACTTAGTGGAAGCATAGCTTCAGTAAGATTATTAGACAGTCTATGCTATTTCTCATGATTTAATGAGAGAACAAGAGACAAGAAAAACACATCTAGCCTCAGGCGGAATGGCTTACGTTGAGACTCCTGCCGTTTGCAATGAAAAGGAAACGGCCATCAACATTCATCCGTTTTCTCCTTCTATCCAAAAACCTCTTCTTCTGAGGCAGTCCCCCAGGAACAAGGACGACTTGCTTCAGTTCCGGTTTGTTAGGCTCTGAGGTCAATATGGGAATCACAAGCATTTCCACAGACAGGGCTGGAGGCATCTGATGGGGCAGTTGGGACACATGGTGATTTTTTCAATAATCTCAATAATAAATAATGAATAATAAAAAATCTCAATAATAATATCTTGATAATCAATAATAACGTTTTTAAAGCGATGTTCCTTTAATGCATGGCATACAGATGCATTATAACCAGCTTCAACACATCCACCACATGACTGAGACTGGATGGAATCGCTCTTGGCCCCGCTGTTCATTGTCTTTAATAATATGCCGTTGTCTTTAATAAAAGTTATTAAATGCTTCAAGGGTCTGAACTTTGGCCATTTTATATTAGTCCTCCAGTGGAAATTGAAGTCATCCCTTTGTTTGACTCCAGTATCTGCATTTCTATTCCATCTTCCCATTTATGAGTGACGTTGGCTGATTTGTTTGGCAGTACTGTGGTCTAAAAGGCTTTTGCACATTGGCCTTCATCAGCCAGAGTATTGAATATAGAAGTTGGGAGGTCATGTTGCAGTTGTATAAAACATTGGTGAGATCCCAATTAGAGTATTCTGTTCAGTTCTGGGCACCATGCTATAGGAAAAATGTTGTCAAGCTGGAAAAGGTACAGAGAACGTTTATGAGGATGTTGCCAGACTAGAGGGTCTGAGCTATAGGCAGAGATTGATTCGGCTTGGACTCTTCGGCTTGGAGCACAGGAGGATGAGGGGTGATGTAATAGATGTGTACAAAATCAAGAGAGGAATAGATCTGGTAGACACAGAGTCAAGAGTCAAGAGTGTTTAATTGTCATATGTCCAGATAGAACAATAAAATTCTTACTTGCTGCAGTACAACAGAATATTAAACATATTACACAGTAAACAATATTATAAATGAGAGAAAAAAAAAGTTCAGTGTGTATATATACACATACTCACAAGTACACATACATATACATATATACTAGACTAACCATCACACGGGAGGGCTGGGCCCCCAATGCAATATTCCACCTCTCCACCAATTCCAATATTGGTGGCCAGTGGGAGGGGGGCTTTCTGGAGCACTAGTATGGGTGTTGTGGGCTGAAGGGACAGGTTTCCAGAGGGCTAGTATGGACATTGTGGGCCGAATGGATTCTTGGACTGGCGGCTCAGTCACTCAAGCCTGTTGTGCTGGCAGCCCACTCACTCACGCACGGCTGGTGGGTAGGCAGTTGACCCGCGGCTATTCCTTGAAATTCCATTTCAAGCAGGGTGCAAGGCCACCAAATTCAAGTGCAGTTTCTTACCTATTCAAGTAGGGTCCAAGGCAATTAAAGACAGCGAGTCGTGAACTCTCCTTCCTCCATCTTGCAGAGACATAGCCACGCCCAAAGGAGAGAGAATCTCACATGTTTTAAACAACAATAACTCTTTTATTTTTGATCTATGGGAAAAATCCCCGGCACCTGATGAGCGGAGGGGGACTCTGAGTAAGATGTCCAAAAATCACAGTCATACGTGGTAGCATTTTTTCTAAAATCAATATAAAGCACAAACAGGAAGTGGTCAAGATTAGACTTTCAATTATATAGAAGGCAAGGCAACTTTAATTAAGCAAGGCAACTTTAATTAGGCAACACAGCTTTTCCAAACCAAAGGCAACACAGCTTTAGTATTTCCAAACCAAAGGCAACACAGCTTTAGCATTTCCAAACTATATTTTCAAACCACATTAACAGCACTGGCAGGTCAGTAAAACCACTCACTGTTTAGTAGACATGTGTTCAGTGTCATATTGCCATTAGAAAACAGCTGACCCTCAATCCAGACGCAGCCTTCATTGTTGTGGGTGACTTCAATCACTCCAACCTGAAGACTGTACTCCCCAAATTCCACCAACATGTCTCCTTCGCCACTAGAGAAGACAAGACACTGGACAAAGTCTACACCAACATGGCTGAAGCGTACAAAGCCATCCCCCTCCCCCACCTTGGTCAGTCTGATCACTTATCATTGTTCCTGCTCCCCACTGTAAGTACTCCCCACTCATCAGATGCGTTAAACCCACAGTGAGGACAGTCAAGGTTTGGTCAGATGAAGTGGACTCCACACTTCAGCAGCGTTTTGGTAACACTGACTGGGATGCGTTTGCAGCTCAGGCCACCCTTGACTCCCACACTGACATTGGCGCCTATACTTCCTCTGTTCTGGACTTCATCAAATCCTCCATCAACAGTGTCACCACTCTCAAACAAATCACCACATACCCGAATAAGAAGCCATGGATGAACAGCGAGGTCAGGCTACTGCTGAAAGCACGGGACTCGGCTTTCAGGTCAGGCAATGCCCGTGCCTATAGTTCATCGATGGCCAATCTGAAGAGGGGCATCAAGAACGCCAAACATAGATACAAGCTGCGGATCGAGGAGCACTTCGACAGCAACTCCGACCCCCGACGCATGTGGCATGGCATCCAGGCCATCACTGACTACAGAACCACCAACTCCACCCCCACTTCCAGTGACGCATCCTTCCTCGAGGAACTCAATCACTTTTATGGCCGCTTTGAAAGGGACAACCAAGAGTTGGCCATCAAGACTGGGCTCCCCGATGACCACCAGCCCCTCACACTCAACCACTACGACGTGCACATGGCACTGAGTAGGATCAATGTACGTAAGGCTGCCGGCCCTGACGGCATCCCCGGGCGCGTCCCCAGGACCCGTGCTGCACAGCTGACAGACATCTGGACTGACATCTTCAACCTGTCACTTGCCCAGGCAGTTGTCCCCACGTGCCTTAAAACTACCTCCATCGTGCCGGTGGCAAAACACTCCACTGTGGAGAGCCTCAACGACTTCCGCCCAGTTGCACTCACCCCTACCATCGCCAAGTGCTTTGAAAGGCTGGTCACGGCACACCTCAAATGCTGCCTACCTCCCACTCTGGACCCCTACCAGTTTGCATACCGTAAGAACAGGAGCACGGAGGATGGCATCTTGATGGCACTCCACGCCGCCCTCTCCCACCTCGACAACAGAAACACTTATGTGAGAATGCTGTTCATCAATTACAGCTCAGCATTCAACATCATTATCCCCTCTAAATTTATCGCCAAACTCGATGACCTGGGCATCAACCCCTCCCTCTGCAATTGGTTACTGGACTTTCTAACCAACAGACCACAGTCTGTCAGGTTGGATAACCATTCACCCTGAACACTGGCGTACCCCAGGGCTGAGCCCCCTCCTCTACTCCCTCTTCACCTACAACTGCATACGTGTACATGGTACCAACACCATCATCAAGTATGCAGATGACATGACGGTGATTGGCCTCATCTGCAACAACGATGAGTCGGCATTCAGCTCCCAACAGCATGGTGTGCCGACAATAACCTGGCCCTCAACTCCAAGAAGACCAAGGAGCTCATTGTGGACTTCAGGAGATCGAGAGGCTGCATGTACACCCCTATCCATATCAATGGGACAGAGGTGGAACGTGTCTCCAGCTTCAGGTTCCTGGGGGTCAACATCTCCGATGACCTCTCCTGGACCCACAACATATCCTCGCTGATCAAGAATGCTCACCAGCATCTCTTCTTCCTGAGGAGACTTCAGAAGGTCCACCTGTCTCCCCAGATTCTGGTGAACTTCTACCGCTGCACCATAGAGAGCATCCTTATCAACTGCATCACAGTATGGTATGGTAACTGCTCTGTTGCCGACCAGAAGGCTCTGCAGAGGGTGTTGAAGATCGCCCAATGCATCACAGGCTCCTCACTCCTCTCCATTGAGTCTGTCCATAGTAAACGATGCCTGCGCAGGGCGCACAGCATCACCAGGGACAGCTCACACCCCAACCACAGACTGTTTACCCTACTCCCATCCGGGAGATGCTACAGGTCCCTCCACTGCCGTACCAGCAGGCTCAAGAACAGCTTCTTCCCTGCGGCTGTCACACATCTCAACGCTGCACCTCAATGACTGCCTGTCTCCACAACGCCCCCCCCCCCCACCCCACCCCCACCCCGGACACTGTATATGTATAGACATATATTAACTCATACTACTGCGCAATTACTTGTTCATTCGTAAGTTCGCCCTTCGGAGATACCAACTGCATTTCATTGTTTCTGTATTGAACACTGCAAATTGACAATAAAGATTGAATTGAATTGAATTGAATTCAGACCGAGAGACGTGACCCTCTTGCTCCCCCATCTTGCAGAGACTGACTGAGGCACTCAACACTTCTGGTTTTTAAAATCCCTCCAGAAGGGGCGTGGCCTTCAGGAGAGAGAATCTCAACATTTTTTAAACATTAATTACTCTTTTATTTATCATCGATGGGAAATAACCTCTTATCCTGTGCAGCGGAGGGGGACTCTGAGTAAGATGGCCAAAAACACAGCCGTAAATCAATATACAGAACAACAGGAAGTGGTCAAGATGACACTTTTAGTAATATAGATACTAGACTTAGTGGGACATGTTGGGTCCCATGTTCACACAGGAGGGCTGGCCTCCCAACGCAATATTCCACCTCTCCACCAATTCCAATATTGGTGGCCTGTGGGAGGGGGTGGACATTCTGGAGCGCCAGAATGGGTGTTGTGGGCCAAAGGGACTGGTTACCAGAGGGCTATTATGGACATTATGGGCCGAATGGATTCTTGGTCTGGCAGCTCAGTTACTCAGGCCTAGTATGCTGGCAGCTCAGTCACTCATGCCTGGTGGGCTGGCAGCTCAGTCACTCAGGCCTGGTGGGCTGGCAGCTCAGTCACTCTGGCTGGTTGGGCTGGCAGCTCAGTCACTCAGGCCTGGTGGGCTGGCAGCTCAGTCACTCAGGCCTGGTGAGCTGGCAGCTCAGAAACTTCCACAAATTCTGCCCAAAACAGGTGAGGGACTCTGTGAGAGGAAGGGGGAGATGGTGGCGAATCAAGTTTGGACATTTTTCATCTTTTTCTGCAATGAAAGAGGAAAATCTATTCTGCCCTGGATCTCACAGGGAGCTAATGAAGTGAGGGAGAAAAATACTGGGCTGAGGTTTGATACTTGCAGGGGGAATACTTACTGATGGGCTGAAGGGACTCCTCCTGGGCTGGTACAGGCCTGATGGGCCATAGTGGCTCTTTTAAAAAGTTTCAGTGAAATCTCAATGAAAGGCACTTTTTCTGCTTTTCCTGGCCTGGCAAGGGACTTTTGGGCAAAAATGCCCCTTCTGGATATACACAGGCATTTTGTGCAAAAGGGACTGGTTACTCAGCTAATAGGGGCCTTTGAGCCAAAATTAGTGGTTTCAGGCAGGCCAAATAACTAATTTCATTTCAATTCCATTTCCATTTTGCATTGCAGTCTCAAGCACGGGGCAGGCCAAACAACTCATGGCATTATCATTTCATTGTCATTTTGCATTGCAGTCTCAAGCACAAGGCAGGCCAAACAACTCATGGCATTTTCATTTCATTTCCATTTTGCATTGCAGTCTCAAGCACAGGACAGGCAAAACAACTCAAGGCATTGTCATTTCATTTCAATTTTGCAATGCAGTCTCAAGCACAGCGCAGGCAAAACAACTAACGGCATAGTCATTACACTTCCATTTTGCATTGCAGCCGCAGGCACAGGACAGGCCAAACAACTCATGGCATTCACATTTAATTTCCATTTTGCATTCCAGTCTCAAGGACAGGGCAGGCAAAACAACTCACGGCAGCTGCCAGCACAAGGCAGCCCAAACAGCACATGGAATTGCTGTGAGTTGTTTGGCCTGCCCTGTGCTTGAGACTGCAATGCATAATGGAAATGATATCACAATGCCATGAGTGGTTTGGCCTGCCCTGTGCTTGAGACAGCAATGCAAAATGGAAATTGTGCTGTCTCAAGCACAGGGCAGGCCAAACCACTCATGGCATTGTGATATCATTTCCATTATGCATTGCAGTCTCAAGCACAGGGCAGGCCAAACAACTCACAGCATTATCCTTACATGTCCATGGGTTGTTTGGCCTGCCCTGTGCTTGAGTCTGCAATGGAAAATGGAAATGAAATGAAAATGCGATGAGTTGTCTTGCCTGCCCTGATCTTGAGACTGCAATGCAAAATGCAAATGAAAGGACAATGCCATGAGTGGTTTGGCCTGCCCTGTGCTTGAGACAGCAATGCAAAATGGACATGATATGACAATGCCATGAGTTGTTTGGCTTGCCATGTGCTTGAGACTGCAATGCAAAATGGAAATGAAATGGCAATGCCATGAGTTGTTTGGACTGCCTTGTGCTTGAGACTGCAATGCAAAATGGAAATCAAAGGACAATTCCATGTGTTGTTTGGGCTGCATTGTGCTGGCGGCTGCAATGCAAAATGGAAATGAAATGACAATGCCATGAGTTTTTGGCCTCCACTGTACTAGAGACTGCAATGCAAAATGGACATGTAAGGATAATGCTGTGAGTTGTTTGGCCTGCCCTGTGCTTGAGACTGCAATGCATAATGGAAATGATATCACAATGCCATGAGTGGTTTGGCCTGCCCTGTGCTTGAGACAGCAATGCAAAATGGAAATTAAATGACAATGCCATGGGTTGTTTGGCCTGCCCTGTGCTTGAGTCTGCAATGGAAAATGGAAATGAAATGAAAATGCGATGAGTTGTCTTGCCTCCCCTGTGCTTGAGATTGCAATGGAAAATGGACATGTAAGGACAATGCTGTGAGTTGTTTGGCCTGCCCTGTGCTTGAGCCTGCAATGTAAAATGGACATGATATCACAATGCCATGTGTTGTTTGGCCTGTTGTTTGGCATCGTCATATAATGTTCATTTTGCATTATAGTCTCAAGCACAGGACAGGCTGTACAATTCATGGCATTGTGAGTACATTTGCATTTTGCATTGTAGTCTCAAGCACAGCGCAGTCCAAACAACTCATGGCATTGTAAGTTCATTTCCATTTTGCATTGCAGTCTCAAGCACAGGGCAGGCAAAACAACTCATGTCATTGTCATCTAAAGTTCATTTTGCATTGCAGTCTCAAGCACAGGGCAGGCCAAAAAACTCGTGGCATTGTAAGATCATTTCCATTTTGCATTGCAGTCTCAAGCACAGGGCAGGCCAAACATCTCACGGCATTGTCATTACATGTCCATTTTCGATTGCAGTCTCAAGGACAGGACAGGCCAAACAACTCACGGCATTGTCATTTCATTTCCATTTTGCAGTGCATTCTCAAGCAGAGGGCTGCCAAACAACTCATGGCATTGTCCTATCATGTTCATTTTGCATTGCAGTCTCAAGCACAGGGCAGGCAAAACAACTCACGGCTTTGTCATTTCATTTACATTTTGCATTGCAATCTCAAGCACAGGGCAGGCCAACAACTCATGGCATTGTCATTTCATTTCCCTTTTGCATTGCAGTCTCAAGCACAGGGCAGGCCAAACAACTCATGGCTTTGTCATTTCATATCAATTTTGCATTGCAGTCTCAAGCACAGGGCAGGCCAAACAACTCACGGCATTTTCATTACATGTCCATTTTGGATTGCAGTCTCATGGACAGGACAGGCCAAACAACTCACGGCATGGTCATTTCATTTCCATTTTGCATTGCAGTCTCAAGCAGAGGGCAGGCCAAACAACTCATAGCATTGTCATTTCATTCCCATTTTGTATTGCAGTCTCAAGCACAGGGCAGGCCAAACAACTCATGGCATTGTAAGTTTGTTTCCATTTTGCATTGCAGTCTCAAGCACAGGGCAGGCCAAACAACTCATGGCATTGTCATATCATGTTCATTTTGCATTGTAGTCTCAAGCACAGGGCAGGCAATACAACTCATGGCTTTGTAATTTTGTTTTAATTTTGCATTGCAGTCTCAAGCACAGCGTAGTCCAAACAATTCTTGGCATTGTCATTTCATGTCCATTTTGCATTGCAATCTCAAGCACTCGGCAGGCCAAACAACTCATGCCATTGTCATATCATGCCCATTTTGCATTGCAGTCTCAAGTACAGGGCAGGCCAAACAACTCATGGCATTGTCCTTTCACTTCCATTTTGCATTGCAGTCTCAAGAACAGGGCAGGCAAAATAACTCATGGCATTGTCATTTCATTTCCATTTTTCACTGCAGTCTCAAGCACAGGGCAGGCCAACAACTCATGGCATTGTCATTTCATTTCAATTTTGCAATGCAGTCTCAAGCACGAGGCAGGCAAAACAACTAACAGCATTGTCATTGCACTTCCATTTTGCATTGCAGACACAGGCACAGGGCGGGCAAAACAACTCATGGCATTGTCATTTCATGGCATTGTCATTTAATTCCCATTTTGTATTGCAGTCTCAAGCACAGGGCAGGCCACACCTCATGGCATTGTAAGTTCGTTTCCATTTTGCATTGCAGTCTCAAGCACAGGGCAGGCAATACAACGCATGGCTTTGTTATTTCATTTCCATTTTGCATTGCATTCTCGAGCACAGGACAGGCCAACAACTCATGGCATTGTCATTTCATTTCCATATTACATTGCAGTCTCAAGCACACGGCAGGCCAAACAACTCATGGCATTGTCATTTTGTTTCCATGTTGCATTGAAGTCTCAAGCACAGGGCAGACCAAACAATTCATGGCATTGTCATTTCATTCCCATTTTGCATTGCAGTCTCAATGACAGGGCAGGCCTAACAACTCATGGCATTGTCATTTTATTTCCATTTTGCATTGCAGTCTCAAGCACAGGGTAGGCCAAACAACTCATGGCATTGTCATATGATGTCCATTTTGCATTGTAGTCTCAAGCAGAGGACATGCCAACAATTCATTGCATTGTCATTTCATTTCCATTTTGCATTGTTGTCTCAAGCACAGGGCAGGCCAATCAACTCATGCCATTGTCATTTCATTTCCATTTTGCATTGCAGTCTCAAGCACAGGGCATGCCAATCAATTCTTGCCATTGTCATTTCATTTCCATTTTTCATTGCAGTCTCAATCACAGGGCAGGCCAGACAACCCATGACATTGTCATTTCATTTTGGGGTTGGAGAATGCAACCTTCATGTGGTCTGCCCTGTTTCAACTAATGCAATCAACTCGACTTGCACAAACGGAAGATCAAATATAACAAGTTGTCCTACAACTTTAGGCTGTGCACGCCACACGAAAGACGAAGAAGTCGTTTCATGTCATTTCATTTCCATTTTACATTGCAGTCTCAAGCACAGGGCAGGCCAAATAACTCACGGCATTGTCAATACATGTTCATTTTGCTTTGCAGTCTCAAGCACAGTGCAGGCCAAACAACTCATTGCATTGCCCTTTCATGTCCATTTTGCATTGCAATCTCAAGGACAGGATATGCCAAACAACTTATGGCATTGTTATTTCGTGTCCATTTTGCATTGCAGTCTCAAGCACAGGACAGACCAACAACTCATGGCATTGTCATTTCATTCCCATATTACATTGTAGTCTCAAGCACAGGGCAGGCCAAATAACTAATTGCATTCTCATTTCATTTCCATTTTGCATTGCTGTCTCAAGCACAGGGCAGGGCAATCAACTCATGCCATTGTTATTAATTTTATATTGCAGTCTCAAGCACAGGGCAGGCCAAACAACTCACGGCACTGTCATTACATGTCCATTTTGCATTGCAGTGTCAAGCACAGTGCAGGCCAAACAGCTCATTGCATTGTCATTTCATTTCCATTGTGAATTGCTGTGTCCAGCACAGGGCAGGCCAATCAAGTCATGGCATTGTCATTTCATTTCCATTTTGCATTGCAGTCTCAAGCACAGGGCAGGCCAAACAACTCATGGCATTATCATTACATTTCCATTTTGCATTGCAGTCCCAAGCAGAGGGCAGGCCAAACAACTCATAGCATTGTCATTTCATTCCCATTTTGTATTGCAGTCTCAAGCACAGGGCAGGCCAAACAACTCATGGCATTGTAAGTTTGTTTCCATTTTGCATTGCAGTCTCAAGCACAGGGCAGGCCAAACAACTCATGGCATTGTCATATCATGTTCATTTTGCATTGTAGTCTCAAGCACAGGGCAGGCAATACAACTCATGGCTTTGTAATTTTGTTTTAATTTTGCATTGCAGTCTCAAGCACAGCGTAGTCCAAACAATTCTTGGCATTGTCATTTCATGTCCATTTTGCATTGCAATCTCAAGCACTCGGCAGGCCAAACAACTCATGCCATTGTCATATCATGCCCATTTTGCATTGCAGTCTCAAGTACAGGGCAGACCAAACAACTCATGGCATTGTCATATCATGCCCATTTTGCATTGCAGTCTCAAGCACAGGGCAGGCCAAACAACTCATCGCATTGTAAGTTCATTTCCATTTGGTATTGCAGCGGCAAGCACAGGGCAGGCCAAACAACTCATGGCATTGTCCTTTCACTTCCATTTTGCATTGCAGTCTCAAGAACAGGGCAGGCCAAACAACTCATGCCATTGTCATATCATGCCCATTTTGCATTGCAGTCTCAAGTACAGGGCAGACCAAACAACTCATGGCATTGTCCTTTCACTTCCATTTTGCATTGCAGTCTCAAGAACAGGGCAGGCAAAATAACTCATTGCATTGTCATTTCATTTCCATTTTTCACTGCAGTCTCAAGCACAGGGCAGGCCAACAACTCATGGCATTGTCATTTCATTTCAATTTTGCAATGCAGTCTCAAGCACGAGGCAGGCAAAACAACTCACGGCACTGTCATTACATGTCCATTTTGCATTGCAGTGTCAAGCACAGTGCAGGCCAAACAGCTCATTCCATTGTCATTTCATTTCCATTGTGAATTGCTGTCTCCAGCACAGGGCAGGCCAATCAAGTCATGGCATTGTCATTTCATTTCCATTTTGCATTGCAGTCTCAAGCACAGGGCAGGCCAAACAACTCATGGCATTATCATTACATTTCCATTTTGCATTGCAGTCTCAAGCACAGGGCAGGTCAAACAACTCATGGCATTGTCATTTCATTTCCATTTTGCATTGCAGTCTCAAGCACAGATTAGGCCAAACAACTCATGGCATTGTCATTTCATTTTGCATTTTAGATTGCAGTCTCAAGCACAGGACAGGCCAAACAACTCACGGCATGGTCATTTCATTTCCATTTTGCATTGCAGTCTCAAGCAGAGGGCAGGCCAAACAACTCATGGCATTGTCATTTAATTCCCATTTTGTATTGCAGTCTCAAACACAGGGCAGGCCAAACAACTCATGGCATTGTAAGTTTGTTTCCATTTTGCATTGCAGTCTCAAGCACAGGGCAGGCCAAACAACTCATGGCATTGTCATATCATGTTCATTTTGCATTGTAGTCTCAAGCACAGGGCAGGCAATACAACTCATGGCTTTGTAATTTCATTTTCATTTTGCATTGCAGTCTCAAGCACAGCGTAGTCCAAACAATTCTTGTCATTGCCATTTCATGTCCGTTTTTGCATTGCAATCTCAAGCACTCGGCAGGCCAAACAACTCATGTCATTGTCATATCATGTCCATTTTGCATTGCAGTCTCAAGCACAGGGCAGGCCAAACAACTCATGGCATTGTAATTTCATGTCCATTTTGCATTGCAGTCTCAAAGCACAGGGCAGGCCAAAAAAGTCATGGCATTGTCATTTCATTACCATTTGGTATTGCAGCGGCAAGCACACAGCAGGCCAAACAACTCATGGCATTGTCCTTTCACTTCCATTTTGCATTGCAGTCACAAGAACAGGGCAGGCAAAATAACTCATGGCATTGTCATTTCATTTCCATTTTTCACCGCAGTCTCAAGCACAGGGCAGGCCAACAACTCATGGCATTGTCATTTCATTTCAATTTTGCAATGCAGTCTCAAGCACGGGGCAGGCAAAACAACTAACGGCATTGTCATTTCATTTCAATTTTGCATTGCAGTCTCAAGCTGAGGGCTGCCAAACAACTCATGGCATTCTCATTTCATTCCCATTTTGCATTGTGGTCTCAAACACAGGGCAGGCCAAACAACTCATGGCATTGTCAGTTCATTTCCATTTTGCATTGCAGTCTCAAGCACAGGGCAGGCCAAACAACTCATGGCATTATCCTATCATTTCCATTTTGCATTGCAGTCTCAAGCTGAGGGCTGCCAAACAACTCATGGCATTCTCATTTCATTCCCATTTTGCATTGTGGTCTCAAACACAGGGCAGGCCAAACAACTCATGGCATTGTCAGTTCATTTCCATTTTGCATTGCAGTCTCAAGCACAGGGCAGGCCAAACAACTCATGGCATTATCCTATCATTTCCATTTTGCATTGCAGTCTCAAGCACAGGGCAGGCCAAACAACTCATGGCATTGTCATTTCATTTCCATTTTGCATTGCAGTTTCAAGCACAGGGCAGGCCAAACTACTCACGGCATTGTCATTTCATTTACATTTTGGATTGCAGTCTCAAGCAGAAGGCAGTTCAGACAACGCATGGCATTGTCATTTCATTTCGGGGTGCAAGATTGCAACCTTCATGTGATCTGCCCTGTTACGACTAATGCAATCAACTTGACGTGCACAAACGGAAGATCAAATAGAACAAGTTGTCCTACAACTTTAGGCTGGGCAAGCCACACGAAAGAAGAAGAAGTCATTTTACTTCCATTTTTGCATTGCATTCTCAAGGACGGGACTGGCCAAACAACTCATGGCATTGTCATTTCATGTCCATTTTGCATTGCAGTCTCAAGCACAGGGCAAGCCAACCAACTCATGGCGTTGTTATTTCAGTTCCATTTTACACTGCAGTCTCAGGCACATGACATGCCAACAACTCGTGGCATTGCCATTTCATATCCATATTGCATTGCAGTCTCAAGCACAGGGCAGGCCAAACAACTCATTGCATTTTCATTTCATTTCCATCTTGCATTGCTGTCTCAAGCACAGGGCAGGCCAATCAACTCATACCATTGTCATTTCATTTCCATTTTTGCATTGCAGTCTCAAGCACAGGGCAGGCCAAACAACTCATGGCATTGTTATTTCATTTCCATTTTGCATTGCAGTCTCAAGCACAGGGTAGGCCAAACAACTCATGGCATTGTCATATGATGTCCATTTTGCATTGTAGTCTCAAGCAGAGGACATGCCAACAATTCATTGCATTGTCATTTCATTTCCATTTTGCAATGTTGTCTCAAGCACAGGGCAGGCCAATCAACTCATGCCATTGTCATTTCATTTCCATTTTGCATTGCAGTCTCAAGCACAGGGCATGCCAATCAATTCTTGCCATTGTCATTTCATTTCCATTTTTCATTGCAGTCTCAATCACAGGGCAGGCCAGACAACCCATGACATTGTCATTTCATTTTGGGGTTGGAGAATGCAACCTTCATGTGGTCTGCCCTGTTTCGACTAATGCAATCAACTCAACTTGCACAAACGGAAGATCAAATATAACAAGTTGTCCTACAACTTTAGGCTGTGCACGCCACACGAAAGACGAAGAAGTCGTTTCATGTCATTTCATTTCCATTTTCAGATTCAGATTCAGATCAGATTCAATTTTTATTGTCATTGTCAGTGTACAGTACAGAGACAACGAAATGCATTTAGCATCTCCCTGGAAGAGCGACACAGCAAATGATTTGAATAAATAATAAGTGTCCGGGGGGGGGGGGGGGGGGTGATTGGCAGTCACCGAGGTACGTTGTTGAGTAGCGTGACAGCCGCCGGAAAGAAGCTGTTCCTGGACCTGCTGGTTCGGCAACGGAGAGACCTGTAGCGCCTCCCGGATGGTAGGAGGGTAAACAGTCCATGGTTGGGGTGAGAGAGGTCCTTGGCGATGCTGGGCGCCCTCCGCAGACAACACTTGCTTTGGACAGACTCAATGGAGGGGAGCGAGGAACCGGTGATGCGCTGGGCAATTTTCACCACCCTCTGCAATGCCTTCCGGTCGGAGACAGAGCAGTTGCCATACCAAACTGTGATGCAGTTGGTAAGGATGCTCTCGATGGTGCAGCGGTAGAAGTTCATCAGGATCTGAGGAGACAGATGGACCTTCTTCAGTCTCCTCAGGAAGAAGAGACGCTGGTGAGCCTTCTTGATCAGAGTTGAGGTATTGTGGGTCCAAGAGAGGTCGTCGGAGAGGTTGACTCCCAGGAACCTGAAGCTAGAAACACGTTCCACCTCCGTACCGTTAATGTGGAAGGGGTGTGTGCGTGCCGCCCCTGGACTTCCTGAAGTCTACAATGAGCTCCTTGGTCTTCTTGGAGTTAAGGGCCAGGTTGTTGTCAGCGCACCATGCTGCTAAGTGCTGGACCTCCTCCCTGTAGGCCGACTCATCGTTGTTGCTGATGAGGCCAATCACCGTTGTATCATCTGCATACTTGATGATGGTGTTAGTACCATGTACAGGTGTGCAGTCATAGATGAAGAGGGAGTAGAGGAGGGGGCTCAGCACACAGCCCTGTGGAACGCCGGTGTTCAGGGTGTGGGTTGAAGAGGTGTGCTTGCCTAACCTGACAGACTGGGGTCTGTTGGTTAGAAAGTCCAGTATCCAGTTGCAGAGGGAAGGAGCGATGCACAGGTTACCGAGTTTGGTGATCAATTTTGATGGTATAATGGTGTTGAATGCTGAACTGTAATCGATGAACAGCATTCTTACGTAAGTGTCTCTGTTGTCGAGGTGGGAGAGGGCGGAGTGAAGTGCCGTTGAGAAGGCATCCTCCGTACTCCTGTTCTTGCGGTAGGCAAACTGATAGGGATCCAGTGTGGGGGGTAGGCAGCTTTTGAGGTGTGCCAGGACCAGCCTCCCGAAGCACTTGGTGCAGTCTCAAGCACAGGGCAGGCCAAATAACTCACGGCATTGTCAATACATGTCCATTTTGCTTTGCAGTCTCAAGCACAGTGCAGGCCAAACAACTCATTGCATTGTTCTTTCATGTCCATTTTGCATTGCAATCTCAAGGACAGGATAGGCCGAACAACTCATGGCATTGTTATTTCGTGTCCATTTTGCATTGCAGTCTCAAGCACAGGACAGGCCAACAACTCATGGCATTGTCATTTCATTTCCATATTACATTGTAGTCTCAAGCACAGGGCAGGCCAAATAACTAATTGCATTCTCATTTCATTTCTATTTTGCATTGCTGTCTCAAGCACAGGGCAGGGCAATCAACTCATGCCATTGTTATTAATTTTATATTGCAGTCTCAAGCACAGGGCAGGCCAAACAACTCACGGCACTGTCATTACATGTCCATTTTGCATTGCAGTGTCAAGCACAGTGCAGGCCAAACAGCTCATTGCATTGTCATTTCATTTCCATTTTGAATTGCTGTCTCCAGCACAGGGCAGGCCAATCAAGTCATGGCATTGTCATTTCATTTCCATTTTGCATTGCAGTCTCAAGCACAGGACAGGCCAAACAACTCACGGCATGGTCATTTCATTTCCATTTTGCATTGCAGTCTCAAGCAGAGGGCAGGCAAAACAACTCATGGCATTGTCATTTCATCCCCATTTTGTATTGCAGTGTCAAGCACAGGGCAGGCCAAACAACTCATGGCATTGTAAGTTTGTTTCCATTTTGCATTGTTGTCTCAAGCACAGGGCAGGCCAAACAACTCATGGCATTGTCATATCATGTTCATTTTGCATTGCAGTCTCAAGCACAGGGCATGCCAATCAATTCTTGCCATTGTCATTTCATTTCCATTTTTCATTGCAGTCTCAATCACAGGGCAGGCCAGACAACCCATGACATTGTCATTTCATTTTGGGGTTGGAGAATGCAACCTTCATGTGGTCTGCCCTGTTTCGACTAATGCAATCAACTCAACTTGCACAAACAGAAGATCAAATATAACAAGTTGTCCTACAACTTTAGGCTGTGCACGCCACACGAAAGACGAAGAAGTCGTTTCATGTCATTTCATTTCCATTTTCAGATTCAGATTCAGATCAGATTCAATTTTAATTGTCATTGTCAGTGTACAGTACAGAGACAACGAAATGCATTTAGCATCTCCCTGGAAGAGCGACACAGCAAATGATTTGAATAAATAATAATAAGTGTCCGGGGGGGGTGATTGGCAGTCACCGAGGTACGTTGTTGAGTAGCGTGACAGCCGCCGGAAAGAAGCTGTTCCTGGACCTGCTGGTTCGGCAACGGAGAGACCTGTAGCGCCTCCCGGATGGTAGGAGGGTAAACAGTCCATGGTTGGGGTGAGAGAGGTCCTTGGCGATGCTGAGCGCCCTCCGCAGACAACGCTTGCTTTGGACAGACTCAATGGAGGGGAGCGAGGAACCGGTGATGCGCTGGGCAATTTTCACCACCCTCTGCAATGCCTTCCGGTCGGACACAGAGCAGTTGCCATACCAAACTGTGATGCAGTTGGTAAGGATGCTCTCGATGGTGCAGCGGTAGAAGTTCACCAGGATCTGAGGAGACAGATGGACCTTCTTCAGTCTCCTCAGGAAGAAGAGACGCTGGTGAGCCTTCTTGATCAGAGTTGAGGTATTGTGGGTCCAAGAGAGGTCGTCGGAGAGGTTGACTCCCAGGAACCTGAAGCTAGAAACACGTTCCACCTCTGTACCGCTAATGTGGATGGGGGTGTGCGTGCCGCCCCTGGACTTCCTGAAGTCTACAATGAGCTCCTTGGTCTTCTTGGAGTTAAGGGCCAGGTTGTTGTCAGCGCACCATGCTGCTAAGTGCTGGACCTCCTCCCTGTAGGCCGACTCATCGTTGTTGCTGATGAGGCCAATCACCGTTGTATCATCTGCATACTTGATGATGGTGTTAGTACCATGTACAGGTGTGCAGTCATAGGTGAAGAGGGAGTAGAGGAGGGGGCTCAGCACACAGCCCTGTGGAACGCCAGTGTTCAGGGTGAGGGTTGAAGAGGTGTGCTTGTCTAACCTGACAGACTGGGGTCTGTTGGTTAGAAAGTCCAGTATCCAGTTGCAGAGGGAAGGAGCGATGCACAGGTTACCGAGTTTGGTGATCAATTTTGATGGTATAATGGTGTTGAATGCTGAGCTGTAATCGATGAACAGCATTCTTACGTAAGTGTCTCTGTTGTCGAGGTGGGAGAGGGCGGAGTGAAGTGCCGTTGAAATGGCATCCTCCGTACTCCTGTTCTTGCGGTAGGCAAACTGATAGGGATCCAGTGTGGGGGGTAGGCAGCTTTTGAGGTGTGCCAGGACCAGCCTTTCGAAGCACTTGGTGCAGTCTCAAGCACAGGGCAGGCCAAATAACTCACGGCATTGTCAATACATGTCCATTTTGCTTTGCAGTCTCAAGCACAGTGCAGGCCAAACAACTCATTGCATTGTCCTTTCATGTCCATTTTGCATTGCAATCTCAAGGACAGGATAGGCCAAACAACTCATGGCATTGTTATTTCGTGTCCATTTTGCATTGCAGTGTCAAGCACAGATTAGGCCAAACAACTCATGGCATTGTCATTTCATTTTGCATTTTAGATTGCAGTCTCAAGCACAGGGCAAGCCAACAAATTAATTGCATTGTCATTAAGGGCAAATCATTTATTGCAAGTACATTGCAGACTCACAGACTCACAGTTCAGTTGATTCACAGCTTAGAATCACAGTGGTGGCCTCTCCCTCATGATATTCCAGAGTGACTGACACGTCCAGGCATCTGGGGTTTTATAGTCCTGCCCCCCTTACCATGAAGGACCTTACCTTCATCATGGTGTTTGACAGGCGAGAGGACCAATCAGCTGATATCATGATTTTTTAAACACTCATAACTTTTTTTATTTTTCACATAATAATAATAATAATAATAATAATAATAATAATAATAATAATAATAATAATAATAATAATAATAATAATAATAATAATAGTCTATTGTAGTTCAGAGCTTATTTGAGGTTGTAGTGTTTAATAGCCTGATGGCTGTCGGGAAGAAGCTGTTCCTGAACCTGG
Source organism: Raja brachyura (assembly GCA_963514005.1). The sequence goes on from OY740808.1 coordinate 33,956,388, forward strand.
ACATTACAGTTTTCAGGTTCCTGTACCTACTTCCCGATGGCAGGTGTGAAATGAGTGTATGTCCAGGATGGTGTGGGTCTCTGATGATGCTGGCTGCCTATTTGAGGCAGCGACTTCAATAAATCCCTTCCATGGTGGGGAGGTCAGATTCAGCATCTCTTGCCCAGAATAGGTGAATTGAGGACCAGAGGACAGGTTTAAGGTGAAGGGGAAATATTTAATAGGAATCTGAGGGGTAACATTTTCATACATAGGGTGGTGGATATAAGGAACAAGCTGCCAGAGGAGGTGGTTGAGGCAGGGATGTGGGCAAGTTGGGCTGAAAGGCACTATTTCCACACTGTATGACTCTATTGTAACATTCAACAAGAAAGTGTTAAAAGTCAGAAACAGCCCCTGTAACCCTCCATGTCTCTGTATGATTCTGTTTATACCAGACCCTGTAGCTGCATTATGTCAATCAATCAATCAAGTGAAGTGAATTTGTCAGCAGCGGTACAATGATAAAGAACACACAGAAAAATTGAACACAAACATCCACCACAGCATTCATCACTGTGGTGGAAGGCAAAACAATTTGGCCAATCCTCCTCCATTTTTCCCCGTGGTCGTGACCTCAACCCTCCGCAGCCGCCGCTAAGGGCGTCCAGATGTACAGACAGGTAAAAGTCCAGGTAAGTCCAGAATCGGCTCTTCCCCACCGGAGAAAGCGGCTTCAGGTTGGTGTAGGCCGCAGGCCGGCGGTCGAAGATCTAAAGTCCCCACCGCGCCGCAGCCAGAAGTACCACAGACCACAGGGTCCGCAACGGGGGAATCCCAGGCTGCGGACTCCGCGCCAGCTGGAGCTCTGCAGACTGCGACTTCAGGCTGCTGGCTGCCGCGGGCCAGCAAAATGGAGCGCACCCCTCCGGCGAGGGCTCCCTAGCTCCATGCCGAGAGTCCACGCTGCATCCGCCGCTGAAGCCCCCGGCGCGTCTTCGGGAAAGGCCACTCGATCCTCGTTGTTAGGCCACGGGGGAGGCGACCTGGAAAAAGTCGCCTCTCCGTGAAGGAGGCGACCAAAACAGTTTCCCCCTCACCCCCCCCCACACAAAGGAACATTGAAAACATACTTTAAGACACACTAAAAAAATAAAAAAAGTTGAAATGACTAACACACTGCTGACAGGGCTGCCGGCTTGCAGCGTCCCCACCGACCAACATGGCCATGTCCATGGCCTTCAATGCTTTGGCAATTCACGTAATTATCCAAATGTTTTTTAAAGGTCATACAAGTATAATTGGTATTATTCCCGGTATCCTGTATAAATTTAGATGCACCTTGCAAGGCACATAACCAATCTCTGGTCAGAGGCTTTCAATATCCAAATCACAAATGTGAAACCAGAGACCAAAGCCAAGACAGGGATGTGCATTTGTATAATGTCTTGGCAGTGTTTGTTTCAATATCATCTTGATTTCATTAGCATGAACAATAAAAACAAACCAACTGTACAGTGCACCTCTGAAGGTGTGAATTTAAAAGAGAATTATCATAGACCAGAAAAAACAAGCAAATGGTTTAGCAAACACCTGCAGTGATTGATATTCCACAAGCCGGTTGAATCAGATGACACAAAATGATCTAAACTGTTGCTCCAGTGTCCTCACTCGCATCATTTGCATCTTTATTTCCGCATCCAATTAGAAAATGAGTCATGCAGAAGATTAGAGTTTGCCATGGGAGGACATTTTACAGTGAAAGGGACAACTAAATGGCAGCATCACAATGAGGGTCAAACATTCCAAAGGAGTTTAGTCAATGCTAAGCCATTAGAAACATTGGCTGAGAGGTGGAAGAATTTAGGAATCAACTCAAAACGGGCAAAAAAACAAAATCAAAAGCAATGTGCTGTGAGTGTTACAGACTATACTAAAACCTTTTCTGTCACCTCAAGTAACATTTTGTAGTAGAGCAAGAGAATTCTCCTGGGATTCTGGCCAGCAATTGTCTCCAAACAACATCATTAAATGAGATAATCTCACCATTAGTAATTGAAGTTTGTAGGACCTTACTATGTATAAATTGACTAATGTTATTCCTTACTCTACAAGAATGGCAATGCTTCAAAGTAGTGCTTAATTATCTCTAGCCTATTTATAAACCCTAAACTGCTTTGGGAAATCCTAAGATTATGAAGGCACTGCAAAAATTCAGAGACTTTTTGACCATACACTTTGAAAACAATACATTATCATTGTTATTTACCTGTCAAAACTGGATGGAATTTTGCAAAGGAGCTTTCAATAGTGAGAATATTCATTAATATAACTTGAAGAATGTTTCTTGAATTTCTACCATCTGGAACACCAAACATTTGAATAACCTTATTTTCTCCCGCCCTTTTTCTTATAAGCAAGTAAATTGTCAATATCATGGGGAAATGGGAGAACTCTTCTTGTGATAGTAAAATACGAAATGAGGAATCAGGAAATCTGTGGGTGCACAATCCCATCATGCAATCCACATGAGTATGAAGAACGGTTGCGACTCGAAGAGTCACCCATTCCTTCTCTCCAGAGATGCTGCCTGTCCCGCTGAATTACTCCAGCATTTTGTGTGTATCTTCAGTTTAAACCAGCATCTGCAGTTCCTTCCTACACCTGTTGGATCAACAATGGCTGTATAAAATCTTTAACCCAGTATTTTACCTCTTACGCTACAAATAAAGTGAAGATCGGGTCATTAAAATTTTGATCATTATGCCAAAAACACATAGAAACATAGAAACATAGAAAATAGGTGCAGGAGTAGGCCATTCGGCCCTTCGAGCCTGCACCGCCATTCAATGTGATCATGGCTGATCATCCAACTCAGTATCCCGTACCTGCCTTCTCTCCATACCCCCTGATCCCTTTAGCCACAAGTGCCACATCTAACGCCCTCTTAAATATAGCCAATGAACTGGCCTCAACTACCTTCTGTGGCAGAGAATTCCAGAGACTCACCACTCTCTGTGTAAAGAATGTTTTCCTCATTTCGGTCCTAAAGGAATTCCCCCTTATCCTTAGACTGTGACCCCTTGTTCTGGACTCCCCCAACATCGGGAACAATCTTCCAGCATCTAGCTTGTCCAACCCCTTAAGAATTTTGTAGGTTTCTATAAGATCCCCCCTCAATCTTCTAAATTCCATCGAGTACAAACCGAGTCTATCCAATCTTTCCTCATATGAAAGTCCTGACATCCCAGGAATCAGTCTGGTGAATCTTCTCTGTACCCCCTCTATGGCAAGGATGTCTTTCCTCAGATTTGGAGACCAAAACTGTACGCAGTACTCCAGGTGTGGCCTCACCAAAACCCTGTACAACTGCAGTAGAACCTACCTGCTCCTATACTCAAATCCTTTCGCTATGAATGCTAACATACCATTTGCTTTCTTCACTGCCTGCTGCACCTGCATGCCTACTTTCAATGACTGGTGTACCATGACACCCAGGTCTCGTTGCATCTCCCCCTTACCTAATCTGCCACCATTCAGATAATAGTCTACCCTCATGTTTTTGCCACCAAAGTGGATAACCTCACATTTATCCACATTGTACTGCATCTGCCATGCATCTGCCCATTCACTCAGCCTATCCAAATCACCCTGCAGCCTCCAAGCATCCTCCTCACACCTAACTATACCCCCCAGCTTGGTATCATCTGCAAATTTGGAGATGTTGCATTGAATTCCCTCGTCCAAATCATTAATATATATTGTAAATAGCTGGGGTCCCAGCACTGAGCCTTGCGGCACCCCACTAGTCACTGCCTGCCATTCTGAAAAGGACCCGTTTACTCCTACCCTTTGCCTCCTGTCTGCTAGCCAGTTCTCTATCCACATCAATACTGAACCCCCAATACCGTGTGCTTTAAGTTTGTATGCTAATCTCTTATGCGGGACCTTGTCGAAAGCCTTCTGAAAGTCTAGATATAACACATCCACTGGTTCTCCCTTATCCACTCTACTAGTTACATCCTCGAAAAATTCTATCAGATTTGTCAGACATGATTTACCTTTCGTAAATCCATGCTGACTTTGTCCAATGATTTCACCACTTTCCAAATGCGCTGCTATCCCATCTTTAATAACTGACTCTAGCAGTTTCCCCACTACCGATGTTAGACTAACTGGTCTGTAATTCCCCGCTTTCTCTCTCCCTCCTTTTTTAAAAAGTGGGGTTACATTAGCTACCCTCCAATCCTCAGGAACTACTCCAGAATCTAAGGAATTTTGAAAAATTATCACTAATGCATCCACTATTTCTGTGGCTACCTCCTTGAGTACTCTGGGATGCAGACTATCTGGCCCTGGGGATTTATCGGCCTTCAATCCGTTCAATTTACCCAACACCACCTCCCGGCTAACCTGGATTTCACTCAGTTCCTCCATCTTATTTGACCCCCGTTCCACTGCTATTTCCGGCAGATTATTTATGTCTTCCTTAGTGAAGACAGAAACAAAGTAGTTATTCAATTGGTCTGCCATGTCCTTGTTCCCCATGATCAATTCACCTGTTTCTGACTGCAAGGGACCAACATTTGTTTTAACTAGTCTCTTTCTCTTTACATATCTATAAAAACTTTTGCAGTCAGTTTTTATGTTCCCTGCCAGTTTCCTTTCATAATCTATTTTCCCTTTCCTAATTAAGCCCTTTGTCCTCCTCTGCTGGATTCTGAATTTCTCCCAGTCCTCCGGTAGGCTGCTTTTTCTGGCAAATTTGTATGCCTCATCTTTTGTTTTTATACTATCCCTGATTTCCCTGTGTTGGGCATGTTGGGCATATGAAAAGAATTAAGTCAACACTAAGAATTTCTCACTACTATCATTAAATAATTGTGTTGAGAGGAATCTTTCATAATTGAATCTGCATTATTCATAAATAACTACATTAGCTATTAATTCATGTGACATGGGCACAGAAATGTGGTTTTCTTAAGAGTGATATTTGAACTAACCTATCTATAAATCCATTGATTATATTTAACTACTAATTGTAACAAAAATATTATAATACTATTATAATATTAAACAAATCTATATGAGGATTGTTCATACACCTGGAAGAAAAGTATACATTGCTATGTTCTCAAAAACTTTTCAGGAAGATGACCAAGAAACTTGCTTGGCTGTTTCACATTCACTTATTTTCTACAGGGAGCAGGAGTTCTGAATGTAATAATAGCAAAATAGTTTGTCACTACTCACATGCCGATGTTTTTTTGTTGTTATTGGTGTTTAAATGGAACACAAAAATACCCTTCTGTGCCTAATCTAATGAGCTAAGCAATGAATCAAAATGTCATAGTCTACCAAGTTCAAACGCTCTAATTAATCCTCTTTGTACCGTTCGAAATTTTCTGAACACAGCTACTAAACATGTCAAGGAGTTTTCAAAGGAATCTTTAAAATTATATTACATTACTGAAGATAAATTATTCTTTTTTTTTTCTCTTCTCAGCCATTAGACACTGAGAAAAATAAAGCAACACGTGTGGAGCAAAGAAAAAAGATTGCGCCAGAGAGGAATTCATGAAGCAAGTGATGATCAAGGAAGTCATTCTCTTTTTACATTACAGCTAGACCTGAGACACGACTTCACTGATGATTTGCTTTGTGGCCGCATTTGCAAATCCCTCAGGCTTGCTCACACTGCAACACTGATTCAGCATCTGAACAGAGATGACGCATTCCTTTACACAGAGTGGGTGTTAAACAGTGAACAGCAATTAAAATATTTGTCATTCACAGGTGAGTGAATCAGTGCTTTTCCACAACAGAAAGAACTCGTTCTCAGGCAAAATGAAGTAGTGAAATAAAAGTGAAATTGAGCTGACATCGTGGTGTTGAAATTGCATTGCAGAGTTCATATTTGGCAGCTGAAAATAACTTGGATAATTTGCGCTAATTATAGCAGCATTTCAGTCAAGAAACGCTTTAAACTGTGCATGCTTTCAAGCAATATGATGTAAAACAAAACAGTCTGGGGATATATTTTTTCATTTATTTTGGAGGTTTGGGCATTTTCAGCAATGCCCGCATTTATTGCCCATGGTGGTGAGCTGCTGCCTTGAAATATCCATCTCTCTGGTTTAGTTTAGTTTAGTGAAACAGCGCGGAAACAAGCCCTTCAGCCCACCATGTCCGCACTGACCAACGATCCCCGCACATTAACACTATCCTACACACAAGGAACAAGTTCCCCTTATACCAAGCCAATTAACCTACAAACCTGTACGTCTTTGTAACCCTGTACGGCCCGTGCGGTTTCGGGGAGAAGACACAAACTCCATACAGACAGCACACAGTCAGAATTGAACCTGCAACTCGACTGCTGCACCATCATGGTGAAGCTACTCGCACAAGAATGTTGTGTGGGGAGCCCTGGGATCCAGTCCTGGTGATGCTGAAAGGCTGGTAATATGTTTGCAAGACAGGATGGTGTGCTACATCAAGGAAAAAATGCAGATCGTGGTGTTCCTATGTGCCACCTTCCCCGAGTGGTAGATGTGACTGGTTAGAGAGTTCCTTCAGAGAGCATAAGCAAATAATTCCAGTGCTCGTTTTTGATGGTGCTCTCAGTGGCTGTTATTCATCGGCTACTGACAAATGTTTAGGAAGTAGTTTCGTTTGGTTTAGTTTATTTTAGTTTAGTTTAGTTTAAAGATACAGCATGTAAATAGGCTCTAGGTCTTGCTGCAGCACGGATAGACTCTTCCATTTGCCGAGGACTTGCGATTGGAATTAAGCGTTCACTCCCACTTCTGACACAAGTGACACAGGAAAAGGAACGTTGTTGATGAAAGATCTGAAGATGAAAATCAAAAGGGTTTGCAATTACCGAGTCAGAAAAGCAGAAAATGCTGGAAATTCTCACCCGATCAGGCAGAGTCTGTGGAAAGAGAAACAAGTATATTGTTTCTTATCCAAGACTTCACCAGGACTGCAATTGAAAGCAACAGAGAAGATGGGGGGAATATCTCTGATAGGGTGAGACTAAACAGGTTAATGTGGCTGTTTGAAGCTTCTTTGGAGGTGTTATGTGTTGCTGGAGGGCTTGGCCAGCAGGGCAGGCTGTGCTAATGGGGAGGGAATAACTGAACCAAAATCACAGATGGGTGACTGGCAGAAAGGGCCAGTTGAGCGTGTTGAGCAGGTTGTCGGTGGGTAAGGGCTGCTTGATAATAGCTTCCATCATTTTACTGATGATTGAGCCAAGACTGTTGGGAATTAGCTGAATGGGATCCATCCTTCTATTTTTGAACAGGATATGGATGGGCAATTGTGCACATCACCAGGCAGATGCGAGTAATGGAACGGCACTCAAACAGCTTGGCTGCCGGCGTTTCTGGCTCTGGAGCACAGGGTTGCCGCACCACAGCTGGGAAGGTATCTGGTCTCAGAGCCCTCCCTCGATCCAGTGCTCTCAGACATTTCTTGACATAGAACATAGAACGTGGAACAATTCAGCACAGGAGCTGGTCCTTTGGCCCACAACATCTGTGCCGAACATAATGCCAAGAAAAACTAATCCCATATGACTGCAAATGATCCATTTCCCCTCCACTCCCTGCATATCCATGTGAACATCCAAAAGCATCTTAATCACCACTGTAGACACAAAATGCTGGAGTAACTCAGCGGGTGAGGCAGCGCCTCTGGAGAGAAGGAAGGGGCGACTTTTCTTGTCGAGACCCTTCTTCACCACTATGATATCTGCCTCCACCACCTCCCTCGACAGTATGTTCCAGGCATCCACCACCCGCCGTGTAAAATAAAACCTGCCCCACACATCTCCTTTAAACTTTGCACTTCCTACCTTAATCATATGCCCTCCTGGGAAAAATGTTCTGATGGTCCATCCTATCTATGCCTCTCATGAAGTGAATCAGATTGGCTGGAGTCTGACTTCCGTGGTGGTGAAGATTTCGGGAACAAAAACAAGAAGGGTAGTTTCTGTCAAAGATAGACACAAAATGCTGGAGTAAATCAGCGGGTCAGACAGCATCTCTGGAGAGAAGGGTCTGAAGAGGTCTTGACCCGATACGTTACCTATTCCCTTCTCCAGAGATGCTGCTTGACCCGTTGTGTTACTCCAGCTTTTTGTGTCTATCTTCAGTTTTTTAAACCAGCATCTGCAGTTCCTTTCTGCACTGGGTAGTTTAGTGGCATTTCCAATTGAATATGGCTGTGAATGTTTCAGCCTCTCAGATACCAAGACATCATCTCTGACAATGCGGATATTCTTGGAGCCTCCTCCTACATCCATTAGCCATTTCATTCACGACTACCATTCATACGTTCATGTCATAAGTTCATTTACCACCAGATGTGATAGAACTGCAGAGATTTTCATTCTGATCCCTTAGCTGTAAGATTGCTCAGTTCACACTATTGTACACAGCATTTGCTGTTTAACATGCAAGTAGTCTTATGTTGCACCTTCGTTATGCTGGCACCTCATTAATTTTAAGTAATATTTTGTACTGTTGCTACATTGTCGTTAAGCACTCCTTAGCTTTCCGTTCTACTCTTTTATGTTTTACTTAGTATAATTTAGTTGAGTTTAATTTAGAGATACAGTGCGGAAACAGGCCCTTCAGCCCATCGAGTCCACAGCGACCAGCGATCCCCATGCATTAATGCTATCTTACACACATTGGGGATAATTTACATTTTTTTATATCAAGCCAATTAACCTACATATCTGTACGTCTCTGGAGTGTGGGAGGAAAGCAACGATCTCGGAGAAAACTCACGCAGGTCACTGGGAAGAACGTGCAAACTCCATATGGGCAAGCACCTGTAGTTAGGATCGAAACAGGGTCTCTTATGCTGTAAGGCAGTAGCTCTACAGCTATGCCACCGTGCCACCCTGCAGAGGTAGTTTTACTGTTACCTCCGCTTAATAATAATGGCAGAGTGAGGTACAGATTACGGTGGTGAATATGTCTGACACAGAGAGTGCTAGAGAGGCACAGCAGTTCAGACAGCATCTTGGTGTTAGTTTATTACTGTACGTGTACCTGGATACAGTGAAACATTTGTGTTTGCGTGCTATCCAGTCATATCTCATACACAAGAGCAAAAGATAGAGGCAGGAGAAAAATATAAGAGCAAAGTTGTTCCACATTGTAGTGGAGCATTCCAGAGAAAAGGTTCAATGTCCACAATGAGGAAGGTTGGCAGGTTGGGGCTATACTATGGAGTGAGTATACTGTACTATATTACACTCTCTACAATCAGGGGCAATTCACATCCGCAAGACTTTGGGATGTGGGAGGAAAGTGGAGCACTGGAGGAAACCCATGCGGTCACAGGGAGAACGTGCAAATTCCACACATACAGCACCCGAGGTCAGAATCGAACCTGGATCTCTGGTGCTGAGAGGCTTCTAGTTTGTAGGGAGGGATTGGTATCTATTTGGAAGGTAAGAAACAGCCAACTCATTAAAGCATCAGAACAACTGTCCTGCCGCAAAAACCCAGTCAAGGTGGAAGATGAGAATTCCACCACAGGGTGCCATTGGAGTGGAGTCATTCCAGCTCAGTAAAATGATACTGCTGCAGTGGATGAGGCTGCGTGAGCTGTTGCACCTAAACAATACTCTGGGAAAGAGGTTGGTGCCCATCTGTATAGAATTATTGCATGGGCTTTAGATTGAGGGAGGAAGGTTGGTGATTGGGAAGTTCCAAAGATCACAGGAGTAAGGCTACAGCAGGCCTGAACTCACTCATGTCAACCGCTCAAAATACCGTAGTCGGAGTGCGAAAGCAGAGGCAGGAAATAGTCCGGCTGAAAGCGGAGAGGGAAGATCAGAAGCATTGACTTATGATCCTCAACAGCAGCAGAAAGAAAAGGACCGAGTGTTTCTGAGAAATGAGCGTGCAAGTCAAAATACCAAACAGAGTGAAAGCAGATACACACGTTTTGGGTCGAGACCCTTCTTCAGACTGAGAGTCAGGGGAAAGGGAAACGAGAGATATAGACGGTGATGTAGAGAGGTATAGAACAAATGAATGAAGGATGTGCAAAAAAGTAATGATGATAAAGGGAACAGGCCATTGTTAGCTGTGGACTAGGTGAGAACGAATACAGACAATGAGACTCAACAAGACGATTTTGAAGCTGGTACGACGACGTGGGTGGGGGAGGGATGGAGAGATATGACAATATTTATCATACTACTGAAGAGATTGTGTAATTGGAATTATGTAGTAGTTTATAAGTGTCATTAGCTGAAGTTAAATTTAGTACTATAGTGGATGTTTAGAAAATATTCAGTATGATGTATTAATAGTTAAGCATTGTTCAGGTGACAAGTGTATTACATGATGGGAGATTTGTTATTATGAAATCTATTTCGAGAAAAGAACTATGGAAATTGTCAATGCCTGGAGTGGATTCTGCAATGCTGTTAATTGTCATATATAGCGTAGAATCTGGAGTCAAGAGGACAAACAAACTACAATTTATGATTGCTTCAGTCTATTTATAGGTGTTTGTATATAATTACTTCATATATATCAATAATCAATTATTAAATTTATGTAAATAGTTGATGGTTTGCATGACTTCATTGTGGTCTGGTTACCTAGTATTACTGATTATCATATATTTAGTTGTTGTGTTGTTATATTAAGGTGTCTGTTAAGCTTGGGGATGATCAGCCATGATCACATTGAATGGCGGTGCTGGCTCGAAGGGCCAAATGGCCTACTCCTGCATCTATTGTCTATTGCTTCACCAAGTAAGAATGTCATTGTTCCGTTCCTGGTGCATACGACAATTAAGCACTCTTGTCTCTCTTGATACTTGGCAGCATGGTGGCGCAGCGGTAGAGTTGCTGCCTTACAGTGCTTACAGTGCCGGAGACCCAGGTTCAATCCCGACTACGGGTGATGTCTGTACGGAGTTTGTACGTTCTCCCCGAGACTATGTGCATTTTCTCCGAGATCTTCGGTTTCCTCCCACGCTCCAAATTCGTACAGGTTTGTAGGTTAATTGGCTTGGCATAAATGTATAAATTGTCCCTAGTGTGTGTGGGATAGTGTTCATGTGTGGGGATCGCTGGTAGGTGCGGAATCGGTGGGCTGAAGGGCCTGTTTCCACGCTGTATCTTTAAACTAAATTAAACTAAACTTGACTATTATTCTTCATTAAGGTGAAGGACTATAGTGTGCACGAATGTGATGTCACCTTTAACAACTGTGTGAATCATGACTTTTTGTTATATTGTTGTATCAGCCATTGCTGTTTGTTAAATGATGACAGCCTTCAGAAAAATATGCCTCATTAGTAGCTTTCTGTGTTACTTCTCAGAATAAACAGCAGAACAAAACACCATATGACCACAGGAAGTGGAACAGGAATTAGCCATTCAGCCTCCTGTCTTCTCAATGGTTGATCCAATATTTTCCTCAGCTTCATTTTCCTGCCTTACCCCCCATTACCCTTCATTCCTTACTGATTGGAAATCAATCCCAGCCTTAAATATACATAAGACGTTGCCTCAGCAGTGCTCTGTAGCAATGAGTAGCTACAGCGTTCTGTAAGAAGAAATTCTTCCCCATCTCTTAAATAGGAACCTCCTTAACTTGCCCTCTGGTCCCGGACTCGAATCCTCTCAACATTTACCCTGTGTAAAATTTTAAAAATGTATTTATTTCAACAAGATCACATTTCACTCTTTCATACTCCAAAGAGTCCCAGCCTGTATAATATCTTGTTGTAGAACAATCCCTTCCAAACTGGGATCATCCAAGTGAGCATTCTCTGAATTGCCTCCTGATCACAGTGCTCTAGATGTGCTCTCACTAGTGCCTTCTGCAGCTGTAGTACCTGTACACTCAAAGCCCTTAAAATAAGGGCCAGCGTTTCATTAGCCTTCCCTACAATTGCCGGCGTGCTGTGCTTCATGCACAAGTACCCTGAATCCCTTAGCACTGCGGCTTTTCACAGTTTGTCCCCGTGCAAAGAATGTTTGCTTTCATTACAGAATAAACAACTTCACATTTACCAACATTTCCCCATTTCCCCCCCCCCCCCCCCCATTAATCCATTAATATATTTCTGTTTTGCATTCATCTGGCAACTAATCTTTCCACCCCTTTTAGTGTCATCTGCAAATTCAGCCACCAAGCATTTGCTTCTTTCAGTTGTAGTCCAACCATTGATCAAAAATCAATCAATGTCAAAGTCAAACAAACTTTATTGTAATTTAGAAATACATCGATATATGCAGTTCCAAATGAAATTCCGTTGCATTTGGCTCCCTGTGCAACACGATAATTAACAGAAGGATAAACATGGATAAAATGGATAAAAAGGATAAATAGACAATGGTGGCAGCCCATTACATGGCATTCAGGAGTCTGATGGCTCGTGGGAAGAAGCTGTTGCAGAACCTTGATGTTCTGCTCCTTATGCTACGATATCTTTTGCCCGAGGGCAGCAGAGTGAACAGTCCGTGATGGAGATGTGTGGGGTTTTTTATAATACTGCTGGCCTTAGACACGCAACGTTTGGTCGCAATATCCCCGATTGAGGGGAGAGAGGTCCCGATGAGAGGTCCCAAGGGATCTCCGTGGTCCCTCACTGATTATAGAATGTCAACTTTTAAATGTTATTCAAAATAACACTAAATCTCTATTTGGTAATTCCTACCTATTTGCTAATTGTCTATCCATTCCAATATATGATCTCATATGGGCTCTTTTGTCTTAATGTTTTACAAGGCACTATGTTGAAAAACTTTTGGAAGTCCAGTACGTGCACTGAACCCCTTCTATCTACACTGATCCTCAGAAAAGTCAGATAACTTTGTCAAATGTAATTTCCCCTTCATGAAGCCATGCTGACTCTACATTATGAGATGATGCTTTTCCAAATGTGTTGCTATTATTTCCTAAATAATTGATTTTAGCACTTGTCCAACAACTGTCTTAATGATTTTTGGAAAATTGCAACTAATACATGCACTATCTCGATCATCATTTCCTTTAAGATCTTAGGATTTTGGCCAAACACAGGCAGGTGGGACTAGTGTAGCTGGGACATAGAGTTTAAGAAGGAACTGCAGATGCTGGAAAACCGAAGGTAGACAAAGGTGCTGGAGAAACGCAGCGGGTGCAGCAGCATTTATGGAGCAAAGGAAATAGGCAACGTTTCGGGCCAAAACCCTTCTTCAGACTGATGTGGGGTGGGGGGGGGGGGGGGGGGGGAGAAGAAAGGAGAAAGGAAGAGGAGGAGCCAGAGGGCTGAGGGAGAGCTGAGAAGGGGAGGACACAGCAAGGGCTACCGGAGATTGGAGAAGTCAATGTTTATGCCGCTAGGGTCCAAACTGCCCAAGCAGAATATGAGGTGCTGCTCCTCCAATTTCCAATGGTGCTCACTCTGGCCATGGAGGAGGCCCGGGACAGAAAGGTCAGATTCGGAATGGGAGGGGGAGTTGAAGTGCTGAGCCACCGGGAGATCAGGTTGGTTAATGCGGACCGAGCGGAGGTGTTCGGCGAAATGTTCGCCAATCCTACGCTTGGTCTCACCGATGTAGATCAGCTGACATCCAGAGCAGCGGATGCAATAGATGAGGTTGGAGGAGATGCATGTGAACCTCTGTCGCACCTGGAACGACTGCTGGGTCCTTGATTGGAGTCGAAGGGGGAGGTAAAGCGACAAGTGTAGCATCTCTTGCGGTTGCAAAGGAAAGTGCCCGGGGAGAGGGTGGTGCGGGAAGGAAGGGAAGAATTGACCAGAGAGTTACGGAGGGAGTGGTCTTTGTGGAAAGCAGACAGGGGGGAGATGGGAAGATGTGACGAATGGTGGGGTCACGTTGGAGGTGGCGAAACTCACAGAGGACTATGTGTTGTATGTGACGGCTAGTGGGGTGAAAGATGATGACTAGGGGGACTCTGCCCTTGTTACGAGTGAGGGGATGGGGATGGGGAGAGAGCAGTGTTACGGGGTATGGAAGAGACCCTGGTGAGAGCCTCATCTATAGTGGGGGAGGGGAACCCCCGTTCCCCGAAGAATGAGGACATTTCCAATGCCCTGGTGTGGAACACCTCATCCTGGGGGCAGATGCGGCGTAGACAGAGGAATTGGGAGTAAGGGATGGAGTCCTTACAGGAAGCAGGGTGGGAAGAAGTGTAGTCTAGATAGCCATGGGAGTCAGTGGATTTATAGTGGATGTTGGTCAGAAGTCTATCACCTGCGATGGAGATAGTGAGGTCAAGAAATGGTAGGGAAGTGTCAGAAATGGTCCAGGTGTATTTGAGTGCCAGATGGAAGTTAGTGGTGAAGCGGTGAAGTCAGTCAGTTGTGTGTGGGTGCAAGAGATAGCACCAAAGCAATCGTCGATGTAGCGGAGGTAGAGGTCGGGGATGGGGCCCTGGTACACCTCGAACAAGGATTGTTCGACGTACCCTACAAAGAGGCAGGCATAGCTGGGGCCTATGCGCATGTCCATAGCTACGCCTTCTATTTGGAGGAAATGGGGGTAGTCAAAAGAGAAGTTATTGAGGATAAGGACCAAGAGCTGGGACATGTTGGCCGGTGTGGGCACGTTGGGCCAAAGGACCCGTTTCCACGCTGTATCACTCTATGACTATGATTTCAGCTATCGGAGCCAGCAGATTTATCGGACTTTAGCTTCATCAGTTTGCCAAATATTATTTATCTCATGCTACTGATGGTATTTAATTCCTCCCCGACATTATTCAATATTCTATAGGATAACCCTGGTATCATTAAGATTGATGCAAAATATTTCATTAGCTCCTCTCCCACAATTATTTTCCAATATTCACTTCTTCATCTTCTGCATAAATTTTTATTGCCTCTTTTTATTTATTTTTACTAGCTTGCCTCATCATTTATTTTCTCTCTCTTAATTATCTTTGTGATCATCCTTTGTTGGATTATGAATTTAGCCCAATCTTTGCGACTACCACCAACGTTTACATCCTGGTGTATTTTCCCTCGTAACCTAATACCCTCCTGAACATTCGTGGCTAACCATGATTAGATCATCCCTCCCTTAGAACCATCGAACAATTTACGTCTAACAATCTTTGTTCTCGGCGTACCAGGGCCCCACCCCCGACCTTTACCTCCGTTACATTGATGACTGCTTTGGTGTCACCTCCTGCACCCACACACAACTGACTGACTTCATCCATTTCACCACCAACTTCCATCCGGCACTCAAATACACTTGAACCATTTCCGACATTTCCCTACCATTCACGCAGCCTATCTCCTTCGCTCCTTAGATGCTGCTGCACCCGCTGAGTTTCTCCAGCTTTTTGTGTAACCCTCTCTTCTTATCCCATTGCACTTCTTTGAAGCGCCGTTAAATTTAACCCAAAATATTTACACAGCATCTCTAACACTGGCAGGTGTAGGTGATTTCTCAGAAATTAATTTACACCCATTAACTGTGGAGCTGCTGCCGTACATCACCAGAGACCTTCAATCCTGACTTTGAGTGCTCTCTGTGTGGTGTTTGCATGTTCTCCCTGTGATTGTGTGGGTATCCTCTGGATGCTGCAGTGTCCTCCCACATTCCCAAAAGATGTGCAGGTTTGTAGATTGACAGGCCTGTGTTTATTAGGCTTAGTATGTTGAGACTGGATGGGAAAATGGGAAAACTTAGAACTTTTTACCAGAATGCTGCCTGGATCAGAGGGTTTCAGCTGCAAGAAAAAGTTGGATAGACTTGGATTGTTTTTTCTGGTATGTCGGAGATTGTGGGGAGACATGGCAGAAGTAAATAAAATGATGAGAGGCTTAGATAGGGTAGACAGTCAGAACCTTTTCCCCAAGGTGGAAGATTCCAGATTTGTGGGACAAGCTTTCTACACAGAGAGGGGTGGGGTCTTAGTTGAATGCGTTGCCAGGGAAGGTCGTGGAGGCAGATACAAAAGTGGTCTTTAAAAGGCTTTTAGATAGGCACATAGAGATGCAGGGGATATAGGGATATTGATCATGTACAGGAAGATGAGATCAGTTTAACTCGGCATCATGTTCGTCACAGACATTGTGGGCTTGTGCTGCAATGTTCCATGTTATATGTTCTGTAACTAGTGCGAATGTGTGATGAATGGTTGTCGTGTACTCAGTGGGCGGAAGTGTCTGCTTCCATGCTGTGTATCATTCAATTAATTCTTTCAATGAATACAATGAATTCTTTCTCACTGTCTTTCTAAATTCATTCCTTTATATTCTGCCCCAAAATACAATTTATTGACTTCAAAGGAAGTGAATTCTGCAGGCACAACGCAGCACAATATATTCTTCAATGCACGGCATATTGTACTCATCTTCCTGGGTAAACACTCATGATCAAAGATGACTTGCTTCCACTCCAGTTTTTATGGGTTTGCTGGTTGTTAATTCAGCTGATGGAGGAAATATCAACTCTTCCACAGACAGGACAGGAGGTACCAGATGGTACAAGTGGGTGACTGCTTCATGAATTGGTGCAGTCCTTCCATTCCTTGTGCAGGGCTTCTATGTGCTCCTGATGCATGACTCAAGGTTATCAATATCATCCCAAATGGTCCTTCACTTATAGTGGTCATGGGCTAGAAATTGCCAGGATGCGCCAGTTGCTGGGACTTCCCTTTCTGCCTCTATTTTTGGAGGTGATCCATCTATGAGCTCCTTGGATAGAGTGAGGTGGCAATTGGCCATCTGAAGAAGAATGTGAAAGATTATTTATATTTATTCCTAGGATGTGAGCTCACTGCCTTTTGTTTTTGTTCCACAGCTGCTCTCAACAGCGATAAAAAGCTTATTAAGCTGCAGCATAGGACAACTCTTCAGTGTGCAGATACAGGTCATTCAAAGTAGCAATGTACTTAGAAACATGCTAAGAAGGACAGCGCTGAATTCATTTAGTTTAGTTTAGAGATGCAGTGCGCGAAACAGGCCCTATGGCCCACCGAGTGCGCACCAACCAGCGATCCCCGCACATTTACACTACCCTGCAGGCACTTGGAACAATTTTACATTTATACCAAGCCAATCTACCTACAAACCTGTACATCTTTGGAGTGTGGGTGTGTAAATTAGCTCTTCTAAGCTTCCCCCCAGTCTAGTTCAATCAATAAAACACTGATTCAAGCACTGGAACAACTAAACTTTATTTTTGGATAGCACAACAAATTTCCCTATACAATACCTAACCAACCGCGGGTTCGATCCATGTATCTGCCTAGCCAAGCCCTACTTTTGGGGACAGCCATAAAAGGTTGTGGTATCATTCCCAGGACAAGTGGGAACCAAGGCTGTGTAGACCAGTCGGGTACTACTAAAATGCCAGAGGAGGAGTCTAGCTTGATCTTAGCCAACTGATGAGGCAAAATGGGGGAAATACATACAAAAACATTCCACCCCAGTGTAGCGAGAATGCATCTACCACCACTGCCCCTGGGTCTGGTTCCCATGAAACGTATTTTGGTAACTGATGATTTAGTCTGGCTGCAAACAAATCAATTTCCGGTACGCCATACCGAGCGACAATGTCGTTAAATACTTCATGATTCAACATCCATTCTGTGTTGTCATTGAATTTCCGTGATTTGGTGTCCACCACCATGTTGTATCGACCTGGTAAGTATATAGCTGAAACCCAAATGTTTCTCGTAATACACCAGTGCCAGATAAGGTTAGCCAATTTATCACAAGATACAGACTTGATTCCACCCATGTGATTAACGTATGCCACCACTGTAGTGTTGTCAATCTGAAGTTGAACATGCACATCAAAAGTCAAAAGAGTTTATTGTCATATGTCCCTGACAGGACAATGAAAATCTTTCTTTGCATAGCACAACAGAACATAGAAGGCATTGACTACAATTCTATACATAAATATACCCATGAATTAATAAATTAATAAAGTGCAAATAACAGATGGAGGGATATTAATGTTCAGAGTTCCGAGCCAGGTTTAATAGCCTGATGGCTGTGGGGAAGTAGGTATTCCTAAACCGGGTTGTTGCAGTCTTCAGGCTCCTGTACCTTCTACCCGAAGATAGCAGGGAGATGAGTGTGTGGCCAGGGTGGTGTGGGTCCTTGATGATGCTGCCAGCCTCTTTGAGGCAGCAACTGTGATAAATCCCCTCGATGGAAGGAAGGTCAGAGCCGATGATGGACTGGGCAGTGTTTACTACTTTTTGTAGTCTTTTCCTCTCCAGGGCGCTCAAGTTGCCGAACCAAGCCACGATGCAACCAGTCAGCAAGCTCTCTACTGTGCACCTGTAGAAGTTAGAGAGAGTCCTCCTTGACAGACCAACTCTCCGTAATCTTCTCAGGAAGTAGAGGCGCTGATGAGCTTTCTTAATAATTGCATCTGTGTTCTCGGACCAGGAAAGATCACAGATGTGCAAGCCCAGGAATTTGAAGCTCTTGACCCTTTCAACCATCGACCCGTTGATATAAACAGGACTGTGGGTCCCCATCCTACTCCTTCCAAAGTCCACAATCAGTGGACTTTGATGCATGATCACATGATGCATATTGTCACAATAAGCCTTCAGCCCATAGAGTGCTCCCAACAACTCTAAGTAGTTAATACCATGTGACTGAAGAATTAATGACTCCTGCACATTCCATCTACCACCGCAGCTAGAGATGGTATTTGTAGTTCCCCATCCTAGAGCAATCAGTTTGTAAAATAACTGATGGTGTATCGACCAAAATTTTACTGGAGCAATGCCGAAAATTCGTTATCCACCATTGTAACTCAGCAATGGCTTCAGCTGGTAACCGCATAGGTCTACCGAAGTGACCTGCATGGAATTTGAGTGCCTGCTCCTTTGCTCGTTGTACATTTTGATAGTGCAAAGGCCAGAACTGTGCAGCTGGAATAGCAGCCACTAGTTTGCCAATTATGCTAGCTACATGTCCAAAAGAATGCTGCTTCTTAACAATGAGATTGTTACAGGCTTCTATTAATTCTAATCGCTTGCCTCAAGGCAGAATCACAGACATGTGAATTAAGTTAATGGTAAAACCCAAATAATCAATTACTCTAGATGGTATCAATTTGGACTTAACTGGATGGATGAGAAACCCCAATCTCTGAAACATGAGTTTAGTGGCTGAAACAGATAATTCAGCAAATTTCATAGTTTTCCCTACGATTAGGATGTCATCCAAGAATGCCATCACAATAGGATTCTGAGCCTGGAGTAGCCCCAGGACCGGTTTTAATAATTTGGTGAATAATCTGGAGGCTGAAGTTAACCCATTAGGCAATGCTTTAAACTGCCACAGTTGTCCCATCCAGCTAAACTTCAAATATCTCCGGTGATCCCCATGAATGGGCACCAAACAGTATGCATCTTTAAGGTCGATGCATGCCATATAACATCCCTTGGAAACCAGTGCTTGGCAGTAACAAAGTTTTCCATTTTGAAATGTTTATACTGCACAAAGGAGTTAAGTTCAGTCAAGTCAAGGATAATTTGGCATCTTCCATCCTTCTTTTGCTTTGTAAATATATTAGTAAGATTAAATGAGAACTTCCCAGTTTGAAGTTTGATCTTTATTTTATGAGGAGTTACGAAGAGCGATTACGTGAAGAAGGCCGTCAGCCCGCATACACATCAATCTTCAAAGCAGCAGTATGAAATCACAGATAACAGTTGTTGAACTAACATAGTAAGATTAGCGATGACTAGAACTACCAGATGAACTTTATGATACGAGGGTTGGGAGCGGAGGGCACATAATCGTTCATCGTAACTCCTCATAAAATAAAGATCAAACTTCAAACTGGTAAGTTCTCGTTTAATCTTACTATTTTACTTCGGAGTCACGTGAGTGAATACGTGAAGATTTTGATGCTCTGTGATTTAATGCCGTGGAAAAACGAGTCCACACAAGCACGACTGCATCAGTTGACCACAGATAAGGGAAACATTCATAATGCATACAGACATGACATAGATTTAAAACATGCTGATGCTAATAAATGAACAAATAATAATAACAGTAACCCCTCTCATCCGAGGGGAAACTATAAAATAGAATCTAAAATAGAGTTGGCAAATTCCCCTGGTCTGGCAATGGGTTAAAATAAAATGTTGGAAACCTCGTTCGTTAGACCATCCTGCAGTCGGCAGGATTGGGTCCAGAGGACCACACATGACCCTTGCTGCTGATGTTGTGGCAGCCCTGGTGGAGTGAGATTGGAAATTAGTATCTACTCCTGTATAAGCCAAAACCCCATATAACCACCTGGAGATGGTCTGAGCTGACACCGTCTTATGAGGTTGTTTTTTTTGTAACTAACAAACATAGCTAGTATCAGAGCTGCTAAGGCTCTAGATGACCTTGACGTAATGTTGTAAATGTGTGACCTCATGTAACAGAAGGTGCATGGGGTATGTAAACATGAATTATTATATAGCAGGTGTACCCATCCTGTCCAGTCGTAATTTATGTAATGACTGGACCCATGCGCTGAGGGCAGCGCCAAGGGATTAACTGCCTATGAGAGCCGACCCAAAGATATAGCTGGAGCCCCATGGTGGATAAATGTTAACACAATGTCAATATCCTATACTTCCATGTACTTGGGTCTGGGAGAACTTGTGTTAATGATATCCTTAGTAACTGGACATCAGAGGGTGAGACCTTCCCACTTGCTGCAGCAACTATGATGAGAAGCACGTTGGGCACAGTTAATGGGACTATAACTTAATCTATTGTCAAAGACCCATAGAAAATGAACTCCAAGACGTCAGTGTCCGTGCCGTATTATATGTAACATAACATTTAGCAGAAAATGCTTCCCATCCCCTGAAGAGGCAAAGTACTGCTTTTTTGGTACTATCCCTGCACTCTGCAGTGAGCACATACTTGGATCAGTCCGACAGCCCGAGCCGCAGGTGCGGTCTTCTCAGATTCTGTAAAGCAATGAATTGATTAATCATGTAGAGGCTGGTTCCCCGAATCCCAGGATGAACCAACAAAGTTTTATGTTTAGAACCCCATATAAGGTTCTATTATTATTCCCAACATTTGCGGGAAGCCATAGCTGCATAGGCCAGTCAGACAGTATGAGAACCCTGAAGCGGGATCTTGCAGAATTACTGCAAGACCCAACTGATGAGGCAAAATGGAGAAACCACATAAAAGAACATTTGCCTTGAATGCAACTCTGGCCATACTACTGGGTCTGCATTAAAATTGCTCCGGCTGTAATTCTGAGCCTGCCTCGAAAGACAATTCTGGCCATATTTCCAAGCTATCTCGAAGGCAATCTTGGCAGTAATACTGAGCCTGCCTCGTAAGATAACTCTGGCCCCAATTCCAAGCCATGCTTGGTGCCCTTGTATACTGTGTAATAATCACCTATCACATGTTATCATTTTCATTTGTACAAAACAAGTGTAAATATTACCAACTTGTAAATGGCTCACTTACCCCATGTTTCGGAAGAACTAGACCCACCTACCTCCATGGTTACCAGTGATCGTATGGTAAACCCAAAGGCCCCTGATGTGGGTTCTATTCCCATCCTTGATTGGAGAGTAGGAATGGTAGTGTATGTGAATTCCATATTCCTGAGACCCGCTTGGCACTTGGCCTGAAAGACCTCTGCCCAGCTTTCAAGCGGCAATCAACTTCAGTGAACTGCTTACTGCCAATGAGGCGTGGGGGTGTTGTCGCCGATACGATGAAGCTTGCTTTCTCATCCAGGTATACCTGTTGGATAAGTCTTACCTGAAGAGAAGATTTGGTGGCTGGTTTCATTTGATAGCTGTTCACTGCCGGCACTTGTAGCGTGAGGGGAAATCTGTCCCCTTCCGGGTTTTCTGCCTCTTCCCTTGCGAGTATATCCTCGCACTCCCCTCCACAGAGAAGGAGACTCATAGACGGCCCTGAGACAGGTGCTGCCGCACCCCTGAGGATACCTGCGCTGACATGGCCCTTCAGACCTATATCAGGATATGGCTCTGGGCCAGACTGAAACTGACCCTGGATGCTCCCCTCCTCAGAGAGGGAGACATTGTGCAGCCCTGAGACAGGTGCCGCTGCCAGCGGGTTCTCCATAATACCCGGGCTCAGATAGCTCTCTTCTGGAGCATATCTCTTTGGAGCAACCTCTCCTTCAGGTGCTCCAGGTGGGTTTTAGGCGTTCGCAGACACTACCCATAGAAGGAGGGGGGGAACCTCCTGGCCCGATTCGACCGAGTCCCAAAGCCTGACTGTGGTTTAACCCCTCACCTGGGGGAATCATAGCAGTCTGTGAGTTGGTGACCCCATAGTGAGTGACTGGGTCTCAAGACCAGCTTACTGCCAGTTTTCCCCTTATTTGTGGAGACCTTAGTGGTCTGGGAGCTGCTGACCCCACTGTCAACGACTGGGGTAGCGAGACCGGCTTACTGCCAGTCTAACCCTTTTATCTGGGAAGACCTAAGTGGTCTGGGGGCTGCTGACCCCATTGTCAGCGACTGGGGTAGCGAGACCGGCTTACTGCCGGTCTAGCCCCTTTTTCTTGGGGGACCATTGCAGTCTGGGAGCCCATACTGGGAGAAAACCCCCACATGCACTCCCCTCCTGGGTGTCGCTGACCTCCTTGTCAGCAACTTGGGAGTGAACCTGACGGCCGCCGGCTACCCGCGCTTCCGTGGTCCGAACCGGGATCTTCCCACGGTCCATAACCGGTTTCCCGCGGCCCGTCCAACTTCGCCCCGAATCCAGCAGGCAAACCCTACGAGGAGCTACCTGCAATACAAAAAAACAACCCTAGAAATAAGTTTAAACTTACCTTCCAGCTTTAAACTTACCGCTGGCAGGAGCAGCGTGCCTGCCAGTCAGCCGTTGCGCAATGCGCTAGACATAATGATGCGCATGGGGGCTGACGGCCTTCTTCACGTAGTCACTCACATGACTCTGAAGTAAAATAGACACAAATTGGTGAGACGACATCTCAATTACCCCTTTTTTGTATAATGCTTCAATTTCAGCTTCTGCATCCAAACTTTCCTGTTGTGAAAGAACATATGTGTGGTTCTGTGTATGCTGTGTGGGTGGAAGCGAAGTGAGAAGGAATTCAATTTGGAAGCCTTGTATACTGTGCAGTATAAATGGATCTAATGTTATCCAACGCCATTCATTCAAGAAGAATTGTAATTTCCCCCCAATTTGTAACTGATCCATACACAATATGTTCCGCAAAGAACCAGACTCACCTACCTCAATGGTTACCGGTGGAATGGTGTTTGTTTCCGCCCCTGAGGTTTGGGGGGTAGGACTGATGGAGGGCGCCAACTGCGCATCTTGGATGTGGGCCGGCTTGGGCCTTGGCCTAAAAAAGGCCTCTGTGCCAATTGTTCGGCATTCCCACCAGTTTCGGCGAACCGTCTGGTGTTGATGGGAGCATAGGGGTGTTGCCGCCGGAATGATGAAACCTTGGGAATTGATGGGACTTTCATTAGCCCGACCGTTTTTGCTTCATTGTCCAGCTCCCTGAACTGCTTCGGCAGATCTTCGACGAACAGGAAATTAGGTGGATGAACGTTGCTGGCCTTACACAGTGCTGCGAATTTCGGGTTCAGGGCAGGGTGGATGCCATTTTTCCGTAGACAATTGATTTTGAAATGTGCATTGCAGATTAATGCCATGGCGTGCTGTTGCACATCAGACAGGGGCTCCCCATCCACCGACCTGACAAAGGCCGTGATGCCTGAGGCGAGCAACTTTAATATTTTCTGTAGCTTCACCTCCTGGCCTCTGACGCCCCCTCCAATGTAACCCCAGATGGAGTGATTAACAGCCGGCACATTTAATGAAGCACAGTTGGCTGGTGTGTGATACTTGCTAGTAGTTCCCTCCATAGCCACTTCTTGGAGGTGGTGTGAGGCCAGGTAATTGATACTCATGGCTAAGTCCTCATCCAGTGGTTCCCCTGTCTGTGATGGGATAGCACATTTTGATGCCATTTCTGACACTTCCCCTTTGTGCCTCGTGGTATGCTCCCCGGCTATACCTCTGAACTCAGAGTCAGACAAAAACTGACCCTGTATGATCCCATCCTCAGAGAGGGAGACATTGTGCAGCCCTGAAACAGGTGCCGCTGCCGTGGGCCCCCGAGGAGACCCACGCTGATATAACTCCGTTTGTTGGAGCATATCATTATGGAGCAACCTCTCCATCAGGTGCTCCATGTGGGTTAGACGTCCGAAGACGCTACCCATTGAAGGAGGGAAACCCTCCTGGCCCGACTCATCCGAGTCAACGGACCTCAGAGACTTACCGCTGGAAAGAGCGACGCGCCTGCAAGTCAGTCGTTGTGCAATGCGTTAGAAGTAATGGCGCGCATGCGGGCTGACGGCCTTCTTCACGTAATCCTTCACGTGACTCCGAAGTAAAATTCTTGCTTTGCTTCAGCACAACAGAATATAGTAGGCATGAATAATACAGAACAGATCAGTGTGTCCATATACCATTATATAAATATATACACACATGAATAAATAAACAGATAAAGTGCAAATAAACAGATAATGGGCTATGAATGTTCAGAGTTTTGTATGAGTTGAGTTTAATAGCCTGATGGCTGTGGGGAAGTAGCTATTCCTGAACCTGGACGTTGCAGTCTTCAGGCTCCTGTATCTTCTACCTGAAGGTAGTGGGGAGATGAGTGTGTGGCCAGGATGTGTGGGTCCTTGATGATGCTGCCAGCCTTTTTGAGGCAGCGACTGTGATAGATCCCTTTGATGGTAGGGAGGTCAGAGTCGATGATGGACTGGCCAATGTTTACTACTTTTTGTAGTCTTTTCCGCTCCTGGGCACTCAAGTTGCCGAACCAAGCCATGATGCAACCGCTCAGCAAGCTCTCTACTGTACACCTGTAGAAGTTAGAGTCCTCCTTGACAGACCGACTCTCCATAATCTCCTCAGGAAGTAGAGGTGCTGATGTGCTTTATTTATAATTGCATCAGTGTTCTCGGACCAGGAGAGATCTTCAGAGATGTGAGCAGGAATTTGAAGCTCTTGACCCTTTCCACCATCGACCTGTTGATATAAACGGGACTGTGGGTCCCCATCCTACCCCTTCCAAAGTTCACAATCAGTCCTTGGTTTTGCTGGTGTTAAGGGCCAGGTTATTGTGCTGGCACCATTTGGTCAGTCGGTCGATCTCTCTTCTATACTCTAATTCATCCCCATCAGTGATACGACCCACAACAGTGGTGTCGTCAGCGAAATTGATGATAGTGTTCGCACTATGACCGGCTATGCAGTCATGAGTATAGAGTGAGTACAGCAGGGGGCTGAGCAGGCAGCCTTGAGGTGCTCCCATGCTGATTGTTATCAAGACTGACACTTTTCCACCAATTCGGACATCCTAGCAATACATGAGTCCTTATTATGTTTTGGGTATTATGGCTGCTCTAATTCAGCCAGGATTAACAGGAGCAAACCAAAGATCTTGGAGAAAACCCACGCAGGTTACGGAGAGAATGTACAAACTCTGTACAGACAGCGCCTGTAGTCACGATCGAACCCGGTCCTCTGGCGCTGTAAGGTAGCAACTCTACCGCTGCACCACCATGCTGCCCTGCTGCGATACCGTGCCTCCATGCTGTTTATTTAAGGGCATTGGGGAACGTTAGAAAGGAGATAGTGGAACTGAGAATATGCAACTAGAGACAGAGAGGTGACCAATTAAAAATACATAGATTATTGAGGTGTTTAAATAGGTAGATGCAAAGGGAATACACAACCATAGACATTGGATATAAGATGCCCACTATTTAACCCATTAAGGAATTCAACAGAATATTCTTAATTCAGGAAATAATAAGACTGCAGGCATTTCAGTCTGCAGAGTAAATATTCTGAACATTTAAGGTGAAGCTAGGTAACATTTCACCTCTAATGAAACAGGAAGATTGATAAACTGTGCTGAAGTGAGAAGCCTTATATTTCTTTATCTGAGGGCAGCACGATGGCAGCGGTAGAGTTCCTGCCTTACAGGGCTTGCAGCGCCGGAGACCCGGGTTCGATCCTGACTACGGGTGGTGTCTGTACAGAGTTTGTACGATCTCCCAGTGACCTGCATGGGTTTTCTCTGAGATCTTTGGTTTTCCTCCCATATTCCAAAGACGTACAGGTTTGTAGGTTAATTGGTTTGGGAGTGGAAACTGTCCCTAGTGTGTGTAGGATATTGCTAGTGTAAGGGGATTACTGGTTCATGTAGACTGGATGGGCCGAAGGGCCTGTTTCTGCGCTGTATCTCTAAACTAAACTAAACTAAATGGTGTGTATCTGTCTTGTCAGTCCAAAATAGTTTAGGAATAAATGACATGGGTTTGAGATTGGTAGTGCCAACTGATATTTATAGCTATTTGTTTCAAGTAAAACCTACAACTTCTAACTATATTGAAATTCTGACAGTATCACAGCAAAATTTAAATTCAATTGGTCCAGCAATATAACTGCTCAGCTATCATTGTCCATTACAGGAGTAAGGTGATGTCAACATATTAGGAGGATTTTATATTTGCAAGGAAGATAATATATTTCCATCTGGAATTTCACCTAACTGAACAGGTTCAAAAGCAATCCACCTCAATGGTTTCAGAATCCAGTGTAACAAAGTCCACCATCTGCTGAAAACAGTTACGGAGGCACATTGGCTGATGCCAGCGAAATAAGCTGACAGATCTTGGCAGACGTAAGCCACATAGAATGGGAACCATGCAAACATTTTCACAGTTACAGCTTTCAGGCTCTGGTTTCAAACGCTTCTGCAACTCGTGGCAGATGCTGCAAAGTCCTCTCACTAAACCTGCCTGACTTGGTTGTTCCAGAAATCAGATGGTTAGTGGACGGGGAGAGAGGGGGAGGAACGGGCCTTTGTGCTGATGGGGGGGAAGTATACGGCGGGACTTCTTTTCCTCAATCCTGCAGCACTCCAGCACGAAAGTAAACCCAACGTTTCTGCTGACTTTGGCATTGCCTGGACTGTATGCTTGGTACCTGTGTGGATTTAACAGGTGCCAACACCAGGTGGAAGATTTTATTAAACACACATCACTTTGCACATTTGGTCTATTAACTGCTATACTCTTGTGAACATGCAGTCAGTGTGTGTATATTTTTCAGATTGTGTTTCTCTCACCGTATATCCGCTCCTCTCCCATTGACTCATCATGTTACATTGTCCCCGAGGAGTTGAAATGAATAAAGCAATCGGCCCAATTAGATTTATTACAGACACCAATTTGGGCTGAATGAAAGTAGGCATTGTTTAATGTAATATGGATACAAGTGATCTGGGTTCAACATCTGGCCATAATTGGGCTTGCCGTTCTTGAGGTAGATTTCAGAAAGGATGCTCCAAATTGTCTTAGTGCATCCAGGCTGGAGAGAGGACAAAGGGTCTCTGACCATTGCTGTGTGGCTGAGATTTACAGCATGGAAACAAGCCCTTCGGCCCACCCAGTCCACACTGACCATCAATCACCCGTTCACACTGGTACGCTGTTATCCCACTTTCTCATCCACTCCTTACACATTTGCAGAGGCCAATGATCCTACAAACCGCATGTTCTCCATGTGACTGTTGGGTCTTCCTCTGGCAACTCCGGTTGCCTCCCACATGCCAAACACGTGCAGGTTTGTAGGTTAATTGGCTTCTGTAAATTGTCCTTATTGTGTAGGATAGAACTAGTGTACGGGTTGGTTGGCATGGACTCGGTGAGCCGAAGGGCCTGTTTCAATGCTGCATCTCCAAACTAAACTAAACTGCAGCACTGTGCCGCTGAGGTTATGTTAGGTGACAAGCAAAGAAAGAATCATATTCAAATGCATGAGCCATAAGCTGTTTCCCTTTCTATACTACAATACATTTCCTTGCACAGATATGGAGTGAGAATGTGATCACTAAAATCAATAAACGCAGAAGAAAGAGTTATAAAGATTCACAGAAGTACTAATAGGAGACATTGAAAATGCTGGTGCACTTTCCTTAAATGAATTTAAAGCTGAGGATCCACTGGATTTCTTTAAAAATTGTTAGTTTGCTTTGAAGAAAGATGTTCTCTCATGGAGAAACCTGAGAAATACAAATATAAGATAGAGGAAATCAGGGGAACAGCAGAGCCGGAATCTGGAGCTTGCTAGCACATTGAGCAGTCACGGCACAGCTCTTGGATGTGTTTCAGAATGTTAGAGAAGCACGGTGGGGAGAATAGATTGAAAGGCTTTACAATGGGGTGAGATGAACAGAGGTGGGATACAACTCCACATAAATACACATGGATGAACTGGCCTATTTCAGAGCTCTATATTCACAACAATTCTATGAAGTAGACTGCCAATAGTCCGTGTTCATCAGCGTCCATCTGGCACTTGGATGAGATGCCCTGAGGCGACTAATTCTTAAAGAACCAACAGGAGAGAAGTCAATAAAACTACATTTTTCCTCAGGCCACTACATTTGATGAAAAGGACCAGGTGCAAGCGTCTCCTCCTTCGTTGCTCTCTCTCTCTCTCCCCCCTACTTCCATCCCTCCCTCCAACTCTCTCACATTCTCACTCTCTCCGTCCCTCCCTCCCTCTCCCTCTCTTTCTCTCGCTCTCTCTTTTTCTCTCTCTCTCTCTCTCCCTCTTTCTCTCTCTCTCTCTCTCTTTCTCGACCTCGCTCTCTCTCTTTCTCCCCCTCTCTCTCTCTCTCCATCCCTCTCTCTCTCTCCTTCTCACTCGCATCCTCTCACACACACATGCGTGCGCTCAAACACAGTAGCATTGCACACCAATGCATAAAACACGCGCACATTATAAATAGGCATATAATTGCACACACATACAAATGCACAAAATACACACAAATTGAAAAACAAACATCCTGACACACACACACAACGAATACCACACACTGACATAACACACAAATGCACAACACTAACAGCTACGTTGTAAAGCAAACACTGACACACACTCCCTTTCACACACACTTTTGTAAAACACACTGACAAATGAAACACAAACACAGAAAAACACACATGACACAGCTCACCAAACACAGACCAAGAAGGGAGAACACTGATGTGGCTTCCCGAGCCCCCATTCGCCGTGATGGTATTTCGGTCACAGTCACAGAGACCAAAGTCAGAAGATCCTTCAGAGGGGTGAACCCCCGGAAAGAGCCTGGGCCTGATGGTATACCCGGTCGTGTTCTAAAAACCTGTGCGGACCAACCGGCTGGAGTTTTTATGAACATTTTCAACCATTATCAACGGCCTCAACAACTATCGACCAGTGTCACTAACGCCTGTGGTGATAGTGCTTTGAGAGGTTGATCATGGTGCAAATCAACTCTGGAACCACTGCAGTTTGCTTAACGCCACAACAGAACAATGGTGGATGCGATCTCGCTGGCTCTCCACCCCTCTCTGGACCAGTTTACAACAAAAACTCATATGTTAGGCTGTTATTCATTGACTACAGCTCGGTGTTTAACACCATCATCCCCTCCAAGCTGGTTACCAAGCTCTCAGATCTGGGTCTCCGCGCATCTTTCTGCAATTGGATCCTTGATTTCCTCATTCACAGACCACAGTCTGTCTGTATTGTTGGAAATGCATCATCCTCAATAACAATCAGTAAGGGAGCACCTCAAGACTGCATGCTCAGCCCCCTGCTGTACTCACTCTATACTCATGGCTGTGTAGCCAACATAGTGTGAACTCCATCATCGAGTTTGCCGACGATACCACTGTTGTGGGACTTATCACTGATGGGGACGAGTCAGAGTATAGAGGTGAGATCGACCAATTGACCAAATGGTGCCAGCATAATAACCTGGCTCACAACACCAGCAACCAAGGAACTGATTGTGGACTTTGGAGGGGGTAGGATGGGTCCCACAGTCCCATTCATATCAACGGGACGATGGTGGAGAGGGCCAAGAGCTTCAAATTCCTGGGCGTACATATTTCCAAAGATCTCTCCTGGTCCCAGAACACTGACGCAATCATAAAGAAATCACATCATCGCCTCTACTTCCTGAGAAGATTACGGAGAGTTGGTCTGTCAAGGAGGACTCTCTCGAACTACAGGAGCACAGTAGAGAGCTTGCTGACCGGCTTGGTACAGAACCTGAGCATCCATGAGCAGAAAAGGCTGCAAAGCGTCGTAACCAATGCCCAGTCCATCATCGGCTCTGACCTCCCTACCATCGAGGGGATCTATCGCAGTTGCTGCCTCAAAAAGACTTCCAGCATTATCAAGGACCCACACAATCCTGGCCACTCACTCATCTCTCTGCTGCCATCAGGTAGAAGATACAGGATCCTGATATTGGCAACATCCAGGTTCAGGAATAACTTTCACCACAGCCATCAGACTATTAAACACAACTTCAAACAAACTCTGAACTATAACAGCCTATTGCACTTTATCTGGGAGCATGAGCAGAGGGAAAGAAGGGTGCAAAATGAGGGTAGAAGCAATAGGTAGCAAGGTGAAAAGTAAAAGTGACGCAGAAAAATCCAGGGCAAAAATCAAAAAGGGCCACTTTTCAACATAATTGTAAAAGGGGTAAGAGTGTTGCAAAAACAAGCCTGAAGGCTTTGTGCCACACTGCAAGGAGCATTTGTAATAAGGTGGATGTGTTGAATTTGCAGATAGTTATTAATGAATATGATATAGTTGGGATCATGGAGACATTGCTCCAGGGTGATCAAGGCTGGGAGCTGAACATCCAGAGATATTCAATATTCAGGAGGGATAGACAGAAAGGAAAAGGAGGTGGGGTAGCGTTGCTTGTTAGAAAGGAGATTAATGCAATAGAAAGGAAGGACATTAGCTTGGAGGATGTGGAATCGATATGGGTAGAGCTGCGAAACACTAAGGGGCAGAAAACGCTAGTGGGAGTTGTGTACAGGCCACCTAACAGTAACAGTGGAGTTGGGGATGGCATCAAACAGAAAATTAGAAATGCGTGCAACAAAGGTAAAACAGTTATAATGGGTGACATCAATCTTCATATAGATTGGGTGAATCAAATTGGCAAGGGTGCTGAGGAAGAGGATTTCTTGGAATGAATGCGGGATAGATTTCTAAACCAACATGTGGAGGAACCAACAAGAGAGCAGGCTATTCTAGACTGGGTATTGAGTAATGGGGAACGGTTAGTTAGCAGTCTTGTAGTGCGTGGCCCCTTGGGCAAGAGTGACCATAATATGGTTGAGTTCTTCATTAGGATGGAGAGTGACATTGTTAATTCAGAAACAAGGGTTCTGAACTTAAAGAAAGGTAACTTTGAGGGCATGAGACGTGAATTGGCCAAGTTAGACTGGCAAGTTATTCTTAAAGGGTGACGGTGGATATGCAATGGAAGGCATTTAAAGACTGCATGGATGAACTACAACAATTGTTTATCCCAGTTTGGCAAAAGAATACATCAGGGAAGGTAGTGCATCCGTGGATTAACACGGGAAATCAGGGATAGTATCAAAACAAAAGATGAAGCATACAAATTAGCCAGAAAAAGCAGCCTACCAGAGGACTGAGAGAAATTCAGAGTCCAGCAGAGGAGGACAAAGGGCTTAATTAGGAAAGGGAAAATAGATTATAAAAGAAAACTGGCAGGGAACATAAAAATTGACTGCAAAAGTTTTTATAGATATGTGAAGAGAAAAAGGATAGTTAAAACAAATGTACGTCCCTTGCAGTCAGAAACTGGTGAATTGATCATGGGGAACAAGGACATGGCAGACCAATTGAATAACTACTTTGGTTCTGTCTTCACTAAGGAAGACATAAATAATCTGCCGGAAATAGCAGGGTACCGGGGGTCAAATGAGATGGAGGAACTGAGTGAAATCCAGGTTAGCTGGGAAGTGGTGTTCCAGCACGTTCCATTGTGTGATGTCACAATGCCATCCCTCACAGACGTCCAATCGGAATGGATCTCATTTACATCTGCCTTTGCCCCAGCCCCAGCAGCCTGTGTCGAAGCGCTTGACCACGTGTGTAGGAATAGAGAAAGAGGATTGGGCGTGATAGGGAGTGGGGAATAGATGGACTTCCCCTACCCCTCCCCCTCCCTCACTACCACCCCACTCTTTCCCCTCTCTCCCCCCAACCCTCTCCCCCTCCCTCCACACTCTTCCCCCTCCCTCCCCTACCCATCTCCCTCCTCCCCATCCCTCCCCCCTCCCCCACACCTCTCTCACCCTTTCCCATCCTCCCCCACCCCTCTCTCCTCCCCCTCTCCATCTCCCTCTCCTCACCCCTCTCCCTCTCCTCCTCCACCCACCCCATCCCTCTCTCCCACACCCCCCTTCCCTCTCCCCCACAGCCCTTCCCTGTCTCCCCCTACCCCTCCCCCTCCCCACTCTTCCCCCTCCCTCCACGCTCTTCCCCCTCCCCCTACCACTCTCCCCCTCCCTCCACACTCTTCCCTCTCTCTCCCCTACCCCTCTCCCAACCCCTCTCCACACTCTTCCCCCTCTCTCCCCTTCCCCCTCTCCTCCCTCCTCCCCCCTCCTCCCTCTCTCCCCTTCTCCCACCCCTCTCTCCCACCTCCCCACCCCTCTCTCACCCCCTCCCCGAACCCTCTCACCCCCTCCCCACCCCTCCTCCCCTTCCCCTCTATCTCCCCCCTTCCATCTCCCTCTCTCCTCACCCCTCCCTTCTCCCCTCCCACCCCCTCTCTCCGCCCTCCCCCACCCCTCTTCAACCCCATCTCCCCCCCACCCCTTCCCCTCTCTCTTGCATCACTCCCTGCTACCCCACTCCCGCTCACTCCCCACACTTCCCCTCTCCCTCCCCCTCCCCACCTCTCTCCCTCCCGTTTCTCTCTCTCTCCCCTTCCACTCCCTCTCCTCTCTCTCCCCCTCCACTCTCTCTCCACCTCTCCCTCCCCCTCTTCCTCCCCTTCTTCTCTCCCCACCACCTCTCCCTTTCCTCCCCGCTTCTCCACCACCCCTATCTTTTCCACTCCCCTTCCCCCACCCCTCTCTACCCCCTCACCCCCCTCCTCCTCCCACCCCCTTCCCTCTCTCCCTACCCCCCTTCCTTCTCTCCCCCTGCCCCTTCCCTCTCTCCCCCGCCCCCTTCCCACTACTCCTGTCCCTCTTCCACCATTCCCTCCCACCCCCTTCCCCCCACCCCTCTGTCCTTCAACCACTCCCCTACCCCTCTCCCCCCCCACTCTTCCACTTCTCTCCCCCTCCCATCCCCATCCCTCCCCTCTCTCCTGCGCACCCCTTTTTCTCTACCCCTCTCTCCGTCTTCCACCACTCCCCCACCCCCCTTCCCCCCCCTCTCTCTCCCCACCTCTCTCCCTCTCCTTTCTCTCTCTCTCCCTCCTCACTTCCCCCACCCCTACCACTCTCCCCCTCCCTCCACACTCTTCCCACTCTCTCCCCTACCCCTCTCCCTACCCCTCTCCCCCTCCCTCCACACTCTTCCCCCTCTCCCCTCCTCCCTCTCTCCTCCCCTCCCCCACCCATCTCTCAACCCCTTCCTGAACCCTCTCACACCCTCCCCCACCCCCTCCCTGAACCCTCTCACACCCTCCCCCACCCCCTCTCCTCCTCCCTCTCCCCCTTCTCCCTCTCCCCTCACCGCTCCCACCCCCTCTCTCCCCCACCCCTCTTCATCCCCATCTCCCCCCCACCCCCTTCCCCTCGCTCTTGCACCACTCCCTGCTATCCCTCTTCCCCTCACTCCCCACTCTTCCCCACTCCCTCCCCTCCCCACCTCTCGCCCTCTCCTTTCTCTCTCTCTCTCCCCCTCCTCTCTCAC
This sequence comes from Raja brachyura, assembly GCA_963514005.1. The sequence goes on from OY740808.1 coordinate 33,990,198, forward strand.
CCCCTCTCTCTCCCCACCTCTCTCCCTCTCCTTTCTCTCTCTCTCCCTCCCCCTCCACTCTCTCTCCACCCCTCCCCAACCGCTCTTTCTCCCCCTCTCCTCTCCCCTCCACCTCCCTTTCCTCCCCTCTTCTCCATAACCCCTCTCCTCTCACCTTCTCCTCTCCTCTCCCCTCCCCTTCCCCTTACCCCACCCATCTCTAACCCCCTCACCCACCCTCAGGGACATACTGCCCCCCCCCCCCCCGCAACCGCACGTTGGGGGAACAGACCAAACGGGTCTGCACTTGGTCTAGTAAATATGGTATATGGACACACTGATCTGATCTGTATTGATGCCTACAGTATTATGTTGTGCTGCAGCAAACAAGAATGTAATTGTCCTATCTGGGACACAATAAACTCTCTCGACTTGACTTATCACAAATCATTGACAGAGAGAACAAAATAATTCCGTACTAAAATACATGCAAAACAAAATGCAGTTACTTGAAATACAAGCCAAACGTGCAACAAAATACACATTATACATTTGAACCTCCGCTGACACATGTGTAGTTCTCCAACAACAGCAAAACATACAAGCACACACATCAGGCCCACATCACGTAAAGAGCACTCAACAATAGAGCCATATTGACACTAAGTTCACCCATGCTTACACATCCAAAAAATACACATACTGGGACACACGTGCACATTCGTACACACACACACACACTCGATCAATAACCAGATCACTTAAGGAAAAAGGGAATTTGAAATTATTTAGAAAATAATTACATTTTAATTACAGTATCCAAGCACTGGATCTCATGCACAAATGTAATATTGTTGAGCAAGTAAATAATTAATGACATGAACAGTTAAATCGTTTCCTTTCATCAATTTCTTCTCTGAATTGCTCATAGTAATTGTACAGATTGTCATCAATATTATTCTATTTGAGAATTCAAAGTAGTTTCAAGGACATTAGAGCCAATATATGGAGATTATAAATTTGTTTATATTAAACACTCGTACTTGGAGTCTTGCCAAAAAATGATCAGCAAAAATGTTTGAATTTATATGAAGACATTAAAATAAGGTTTGGACTAAAATATAATGACTAGCAAACAATGTGGTTCTAGATAATCATTTAGCTGTGAAAATGCATGGAAATGTGATTATTTATGCGTGAAAAATCATTTGTTTATAGTCTTGTGTTTTAGTCTTCAAAAAAAAAAAATCATCATTGGGTCGATCCCACTGAGCACTTAACCCAGCATCTGTGAAAATGAATTTTTAATAATATTTAAAAATCTGACTAAAAGCAAAGGAGGTTAATGTGCTCTGATTGTGGCAGAACTATCTTATACTGCAGTGAATCTGTTCTGATTGTTCCTAACCTAATCCAATTTGAACTCAACAAATCTTAATTACTGGATTAACTGCTTTTTATTTCAGTAATTGAGATTTTTTGGAGCTCAGATATAAAGCACGGCTCCCAAGGTAGTTCAGCGAGTAAATATAAGGGCCAGTTCTCTAATCAAAGGGGAAAACTAACCCACACTCTCTCTCTGCAGTGTGTATGTTTTCAAACGTGTGGGGCTGCTATTTACATAATTGGAATATCACAAGTGTGGATAGGGTAATGCTTAATTAATAGACACAAGAGGTGGGGTGATTCCTGACTGCAGCACCCTTTAATGACGGGTGCTTTTGTTAAGTTTTCCTTCTTCGAAGGCTGGCTGTTGCTTGCGGAAATGGATGGAGGAACAACGAGAATTGCTGCGTTCGTTGAAATAAAGCTACAGGCCCAAATCACAACAGGGAGATATTGTAATGATGATAGTCTTTGCAAAATAAACATATATTAAGCACAGGACAATAATAGCAAACAAATTCACTAGAGTTTACAATATTTAATGTCGGGGTAAATGTGACCAAACAAAATTGTGTTAATAGACACTAATTGCTGGAGTAATTCAGCGGGACAGGCAGCTTCTCTGGAGAGATGGAATGGGTGACGTTTCGGATCGAGACCTTTCTTCATCCCTTCTTCAGGCCCTGAAGAAGGGTCTCGACCCGAAACGTCACCCATTCCTTCTCTCCAGAGATGCTGCCTATCCCGCTGAGTTACCCCAGCATTTTGTGTCTATCTTCGGCAAGCACGGAAATTGCTGTCAAAGCGTGCGGGGGACACCATTTCTTGGCGGCCGTGCGCGCGCATGCGCATACACACACACACGCGCGCGAGGCTTGGGTCATGGACGGTGACATCGGGAGCTGACCTGGTTGGTGACCGACTCCGAACTCCAGCAACAACAGCTTCGTCCGCCCCGAATCGTGGGACTTGAATCGGCCCATTCACGGGGGTCTTTCATCGGCCGACAGGGGTTCAACATCGGGAGCCTCGATCGCCTCGATGCAGCAGTCTGATTTTAAGCCACGCCGGGCACTGAAAGGCCCCGCGAATGGGCCGATTCAGCCCTTAGAAAGCGTCTGATAAAGTCCGAATTACAAAACATCGGTGGGGGATTCATACCCCACTTCTCAAACCTGGGGGGGGGGGTGTGGGGGTGGGGCTTGTCCCCCTGTCCCCCACCCCAGGATTTCCGCCCCTGATTCTACGGTTTAAACCAGCATCTGCATTTCCTTCCTACACAAAATTGTGTTAATGGTGATCTGAGTGAAATTGTCCAATGAATGCACATGCACAATTTGAAATAATAATTTATGACCATAAAATGTATTTATGACCATACTTTTCATTAACTTAAAGATGTCTCAAAAGAGAATTAAAATCCGAGAATGGCTTTGAAGCAAAGACATATGTAGAATTACGGGAGCATAGTGCCGAATTGGTAAAAATGGTCAACAGAATGCACAGCAAGCAGTTAGTTTGTGTTGTGATGGCACATTAATGATGCGTCTCGCCCCGACCATACTCTTTATAGCCCCAAAGATAGACACAAAATGATGCAGTAACTCAGCAGGACAGGCATGCATCTCTGGATAGAAGGAATGGGTGACGTTTGGTATCGAGACCCTTCTTTAGACTATGTGTCCATCTATCTTGATCTAATTTATGCATCAAAACATTCTTGCTGGAACAATTCCCTTTTCTATTTATTCATTTTTTCTATTTATAACCCAGATATTTCCCTATATTTTTGGTATTCATTGATGTTTATTTAGCGGACATTCCAATAATGTGATTGGATCATTTTTTGTTCATCTGAGATGGTGGACAGGGTTTGACCCCTCAATGGAAGATGTCACTTGTGACAGTGGATCAACCGTCAATGCTGCACTGGTGATCAGCCAAGGGGTTTTGTTTGAAAGACGTCTGAAGAAGGAGCTTGACCTGAAACGTCACCCATTCCTTCCCTCCAGAGATGCTGCCTGTCCCGCTGAGTTACTCCAGCATCTTCGGTGTAAACCAGCATCTGCAGTTCCTTCCTCCACTCTTTATACCCCCTCACTCTGGCTGCAGCTCCAACCTCAGGCTTCCTTCGCCAAGTTCCTACTGCTTCCAGACCAACTTGCACCAATTCTATTCCTTCAGCTTTGAAAGACTGTGGCAGGATGGAGAAACTTCATATCTGGCCAAATAAAGCCTAAACGTAGCCTCTGAATGGTGGCCCTTAGAGCAGCTCCACCCCTCTGTTCTCACCTTCCAACGTTGACCTGTCATAATTCGGGGGGGTCAGAGGTCGGGGTCAGAGACCGAGGAAGCAAGAGAACTGCAGATGCTGGTTTACATGGAAGATAGACACAAAATGCTCGAGTAACGCAGCGGGACGGGCAACATCTCTGGAGAGAAGGAATGGGCAACATTTTAGCTCAAGATCCTTCTTCAGACTGAAGGGTCTTGACCCAAAACTTCACCTATTCCTCTTCTCCAGACATGTTGCCTGTCCCGCTGCGTAACTCCAGCACTTTGTGTCTATCATTTAATTCTTGAAATATATACTTTAGTTTAGTTTAGTATAGTTTTGTTTAGTTTCATTTCGTTCCATTTCATTTATTGTCGCATGCACTAAGATACAGTGAAAATTTTTTTTCATTGCGTGCTATCTAGTCAGCGGAAAGACTGTACATAAGTACAATCAAGCCATTCACAGTATACAGATACCGGATAAAGGGAATAGCATTTAGTGCATGATAAAGTCCAGTAAAGTTTGACTAAAGATAATCTGAGAGTCTCCAAAGAGGAAGATGGCAGCTCAGGGCCACTCTCTAGATGATGATAGAATGGTTCAGTTGCTTGATAACAGCTGGGAAGAAATTGTTCCTGAATCTGGAGGTGTGTGTTTTCACACTTCTGTGCCTGCTGCCTGATGGGAGAGGGGAGAAGAGCGAGTGTCTGGTGTGTTACTCCAGTCTATACATACAGTTTGGCGAGTCGAGACAGTGAGTGAATGGTTTTATTTTGCAACGGTAAAACAACAAATAAACTCAGGTCGGTAAGACAGCCAAAAACGCGATGCTACTTCCACAAGTGTGGCGCTACACTGATACAACTCGGTAAAATTGAGAGCGAATATCGCCCCCTTCGCCACGTGACCGGTGCAGCCAATCCGAGGGTTTGCCTACGCAAAATCAACACTAGGTGTCACTACAACAGCCTTCATTGCTGCGTAATATTGTGCAAGCGTAAAAACAACACAGTTCCCGAGACCTCAGAATGTAGAACATAGAATATAGAACACACCACAGGTACAGGCCATTTGGCCCACAATGTCTGTTACAAGCACAATGTTGTTAACTGATCTTATTTGCCTGCACTTGATGTTAAGGTCAGGTCTTCTTTCCTCTTGGACTCCCTTTGCTGTTTGACCAATACCCTGCTTTGCCATGTCTAATTAGTGGTTGATGTGCACCAGGTGACCCAACGTCAAAAGAGGTTGCACAGAATGCTGAAGGTGGAATAAGTCTCTTTTACAAGAATGATCCCAGGAATGAGTAGGATAACCTATGATGAGTGTTTGTCAGCACGGGCCCTGTACAAGTTGGAGTTTAGAAGAATGTGTGGGGGCCTCATTGAAACATACAGAATAGTGAAAGGCTTGGATAGAATATATGTGGAGAGGATGTTTCAACGAAAAGGAGAGTCTAGGAATAGAGGTCATAGCCTCAGAATTAAAGGATGTTCTTTTAGGAAGAATATGAGATAAATGTCTTTAGTCAGAGGTTGGTGAATCTGTGGAATTCTTCGTCACAGAAGGATGTAGAGGGAAAGTCAGTGCATATTTTTAAGGCAGAGATAGATAGATTTTTTATTAGTACAGGAGTCAGAGGCCATGGGGAGAAGGCTGGAGAATGGGGCTAGAAGGGAGAGATAGTTCAGGCATGATTGAATGGCACAGTGGACTTGATGGGCCGAATGACCTATACCTACTCCTATCTCTTATGACCTTATGACCTTATGAAAGACTAAGGTGGACAGAGAAAAGAAAAACAGAAATGCTGGTGGAATGCAGATAGTAAATCAGCTATGAAAAGAGAAAGTAGTGAATGGTTCAGATCAGGGATACGCCCTTATATATATGAATGTGAAATGACAGGACATATTTGCCATTAGAGTATCAATATGACCTCTAATCATAGGTGAGTCAAGAGTCAAGAGTGTTTTATTGTCACACTAGACTAAGTGGGGCCCATTCGGTCCCATGTTCACAAGGGAGGGCTGGTCCCCCAATGCAATTTTTCACCTCTCCACCAATTCCAATGTTGGTGGCCAGTCTGTGTGTGTGTGTGTGGGGGGGGGGGGGGGGCTTTTGGGAGCGCTAGTATGGTTGTTGTGGGCCAAAGGGACTGGTTTACAGAGGGCTAGTATGGACATTGTGGGCTGAATGGATTCTTGGGCTGGCAGCTCAGTCACTCAGGCCTGGTGGGCTGGCAGCTCAGAAACTGCCAGAAATTCCGCCCAAAACAGGTGAGAGACTCTGTGAGAGAGAAGGGGGAGAGGGTGGAGAATCAATTTCAGACATTTTTCATCTTTTTCTGCAGTTCACAGCAATGGAGGAAAGTCTATCCTGGCCTGGATCTCACAGGGAGCCAATGAAGGAAGGAAGAAAAATACTGGGGTGTGGTTTAATACTTTCAGGAGGAATACTTACTGATGGGCCGAAGGGACGCGTCCTGGGCTAGCACAGGCCTGATGGGATGAAGGGAATCTTTAAATAAAACTGAGTGAAATCTCAGTGAAAGGCACTTTTTCTAGACTTTTCCTGGCCTGGCAGGACCTTTTGGGCCAAGCTGCTCCTCCTGGACTAATACGGGCATTTTGGGCAAAAGGGACTGGTTTCTCAGCTATTAGGGGCCTTGTGGGCCAAAATGCGTGGTTTCAGGCAGGCCAAACAACTAATTTCATTTTCATTTCCATTTCAAGCACAGGGCAGGCCAAACAATTCACGGCATTGTCATTCCATTTCCATTTTGCATTGCAGTCTCAAGCACAGGGCAGGTCAAACAACTCATGGCATTGTCATTTAATTTCCATTTTGCATTGCAGTCTCAAGCACAGGGCAGGTCAAACTCATGGCATTGTCATTTAATTTCCATTTTGCATTGCAGTCTCAAGTACATGCCAGGCCAAACAACTCATTGCATTGTCATTAAGGGCTAACAAATCATTTATTGCAAGTACATTGCAGACTCACAGTTCAGTTGATTCAGAACTGAGAATCACAGTTGTGGCTTCTCCCTCATGATCGTCCAGAGTGACTGACTCACGTCCAAGCATCCGCGGTTTTATAATCACTCATAACTTTTTTTCATCGATCGGAAATATCCTCAGCGGAGGAGGACTGAGTAAGATGGCGAAAAATCATAGCGATATAGGGTAGCTATTTTCTAAAATCAATATACTGCGCAGACATGGAAGTGGTCAAGAGACTTTTAGTTATATAGATGTGTCAGACGGAACAATGAAATTCTTACTTGCAGCGGCACAACAGAATATATAAACATAGTACATTGTAAACAATATAGTAAACAAGAAAACAAAGTACAATGTGTGTATATATACACATACTCACACACACACACACACACATATATATATACACTAGACTAGACTAAGTGTGACCCATGTTCACACGGGAGGGCTGGTCCCACAATGCAATTCCAAAATTGGTGGCCAATGGTGGGGGGGGGGGCTTTCTGGCGTGCTAGTATAGGTATTGTGGGCAGAAGGGACTGGTTTCCAGAGGGCCAGTATGGACATTGTGGCCAAATGGATTGTTGGGGTGGCAGTTCAGTCACTCAAGCCTGATGTGCTGGCAGCTCACTCACGGTTGGTCCACTAGCGGTTCACTCATGGCTATTCCTTGAAATTCCATTTCAAGCAGGGTGCAAGGCCAACAAATTCAAATGCAGTTTCCTATCATTTCAAGCAGGGTGCAAGGCCACAAAATTTAAGTGCAGTTTCTTACCACTTCCAGCAGGGTGCAAGACCACCAAATTCAATTGCAGTTTCATACCACTTCAAGCAGGGTGCAAGGCCACCAAATTCAGGTGCAGTTTCCTACCACTTCAAGCAGGGTGCAGTGCCACCAAACTCAAGTGCAGTTTCCTATCACTTCAAGCAGGGTGCAGGGCCACCAACCTCAAGTGCAGTTTCCTGCCACTTCAAGCAGGGTGCAAGGCCACCAAATTCAAGAGCAGTTTCATGCCATTTCAAGCAGGGTGCAAGGACACCAAATTCAAGTGCAGTTTCATGCCACTTCAAGCAGTGTGCAAGGCCACCAAATTCAAGTGCAGTTTCATACCATTTCATGCAGGGTGCAAGGCCACCAAATTCAAATGCAATTTCATACCATTTCATGCAGGGTGCAAGGCCACCACATTCAACTGCACTTTCATACAATTTCAAGCAGGGTGAGACCACCATAAATCCACACAAAACACCACATAAACACCACACTCACAGTTCAGTAGACATTCACTGTGTTCAGTTGATTCACAGTTGAGACAGAGTCGTGACCTCTCTCTCCCCCATGTTGCAGAGACTGAGCCACACCCACACTTCTGGGTTTTATAATCTTTCCCCCTCCCACCGCAAGGAGCATGGCCTTCATGGCGTGATTGACAGGAGAGAGATTCTCAACATTTTTTTAAACACTAATAACACTTTTATTTTTCATTGATGGGAAGGATCCTCTGCACCTGATGAGCGGTGGGGGACTGAGTAAGATGGCCAAAAATCACAGCCATAAGTGGTATTGTTTTCTCTAAAATCAATATACAGTACAAACAGGAAATTGTTAAGTTTAGGCCTACAACCATTTGCAGTGCAGCATTTCAAAGCAACCGCCACCAACAACCATTTGCAGTGCAGCATGTCAAAGCAACCACCACCAACAATCATTTGCAGTGCAGCATTTCTAAGCAACCACCACCAACAACCATTTGCAGTGCAGCATTTCAAAGCAACCGCCACCAACAACCATTTGCAGTGCAGCATGTCAAAGCAACCACCACCAACAACCATTTGCAGTGCAGCATTTCTAAGCAACCGCCACCAACAACAATGTGCAGTGCAGCATTTCAAAGCAACCCCATTTTCATTTTATTTTTCAAACCACATTAAGGGCACTCACAGTTGAGTAGACATGTGTTCAGTGTTATTCACAGCTCACAGAGATGTGACCCTCTCGCTTTCTCCATCTTGCAGAGACTGACTGAGGCACAACACCTCCGGGTTTTATAATCCCTCCCCCCTCCCACTAGCAGAGGCAGCAGAGAGAATCTCAACATTTTAAAAACATTAATAAATATTTTATTTTTCATCGATGGAAAAAATCCTCTTTCCTGTGCAGCGGAGGGGGACTCTGAGTAAGATGGCCAAAAATCATAGCCATAAGTGGCAGCGTTCTTTCTAAAATCATGAAACTGAAAAACGGGAAGTGGTCAAGATCAGACTTTTAATAATAGACAATAGGTGCAGGAGTAGGCCATTCGGCCCTTCGTGCCAGCACCGCCATTCAATGTGATCATGGCTGACACATTATAGATACATATATATGTATACACACACACATATATATATATATATATATACATAAAGCAAGCAAACAATAATAGTGGTTTAATACAAATAATAGTTGATGTGGTTCAGAGCTTATTTGAGATTGTAGTGTTTAATAGCCTGGGTAGACAAAAAATGCAGGAGAAACTCAGCGGGTGAGGCAACATCTATGAAAATAATAGCCTAATGGCTGCAGGGAAGAAGCTATTCCTTAACCAGGACATTACAGTTTTCAGGATCCTATATCTTCTTCCCAATGGCAGGGGTGGAATGAGTGTGTGGCCAGGGTGGTGCAGGTCTCTGATGATGCTGGCTGCCTTATTGAGGCAGCAACTCCGGTAAATCCCTTCATTGGTGGGGAGGTCAGAACCCGTGATGGACTGGGCTGTGAGATACTGTACTTTTATAACTTGCAATAGCATTGTGACATGGTGTCACAGGGAGGGCTTGCTCCAATCTGTCTTGTGTGCAGGTGAGCCCTCGGCCAGTGGCTACGTTTGGTTGTCATCTCTGTACTGTCCGCAGATGAACTCCAGATGCTGGAATTACCAACCTTCCCTTGGGAGAATTCTGCTCCCCTACTTCAAACCTGGGGCAGTCGTGGTCTGCACTGAATCACGTGCAAACAGCAAGTCAGAACTTGTTTTTCATGGTGAATGTTAATCTATGCAGATGTACAACGTATGCATGTTCCATGAGAAATATAGCCTTGAAGGTCCGATAACCAGGGAATAATAATGGAAAATATCAGGACCTTTGATGTTGAAAATTATTGATCAGTAAGTCCAAGAAAAACAATATTGTAGCTTTAAAATGTATATTAATCTATCTGGGATGTAACTGTTGTAGGGGTGGATGGTTGAACTTTAATATTTTATCGTGATATTGACATATTATCAATAGGCATCAGGGGAGCTAGTGCTGGTGATGAACACAAGGACTCTGCCTTCCTTTCCTTCTGAAAAAAGCAACATATGCGCTGTTGGAAAAGTACAACCATTCTGTAACCATGTGTTAAATATTCTAATGCAATTATATGTTGCACTCTGGTATTTATTTTACTCCACAAGATATTAAAGCAATATTTTAATATATGCGACGAATATCTTCTTTGCGCGGATGGTACAACTTGCTGCCTCACCATCCCCCCACCGCCCCCCAGAACCTGGCTCCTAAACACTTTGCATCTGTGCAAAAGGTCCAGATCTCTTGATATACTTCATATCTGTGGAGAAATGAACTATATGTTCTAAATTTTTATTTTTATTTATAATAACTAAACTTATATTTATAACTATACTTTATAACTGTACTTATATTTATATATTTTTAAATATTTACCATAAACTAAGGATAGTTCTCCCCTTCAAGTGTGGGTGAAAAAATGTTGTCTGTTTTTCAGATGGATTATTATCATGTGAAGTTTAATACAAACCCATCATTAATATTTTACAGGACTTTACATAATCAAACCTACAATGGTCTGAGAGCTTTTTTTTGTTTTCTGAGATTTCAGGAGGTTGATTTCATTCAGCCATGAACAAATGTCATTGGCTTAAATGCATTTTATTTAGAATTCCTTTTCAACTCGCAAGGAGCATGCATCGAGGGACCATTTTATGAATGCATCTTGAACAATGGAGCCTTTTATTTCTACTGTTCATCTTGTGCAGTGCCTCCACAGTAAGTTATAGTCATGAAAAAAACATTCCTTAGAGTTAGCTTAATGTTGTCAAATGCATTTGAGAATGCGGTTAAGAGTTTGTATGCATCAATAAAACAACCGCAGTAGCTAAAACTTTCAATATTCACCACCGTCAGGTATCAGTTCTAAGGGACCTCCTGTGTCAAACTTGCTGAACAGGCAATAACACTTTGGAAATCATACAGACGTTATAGTTTGCTAGATGAAGGTGGCAATATCCACAAGTTTAGTTTTTTTAGTCTATATATACAGAGCGGAAACAGTGATCCCCGCACATTAACGTCATCCTACATACATTAGGGACAATTTACAATTATACCAAGCCACTTAGTAGGAATGTTACAAAATTTTGAGATTTTATAAATCAAGCCTATAATTTACCCCAGCAGATAAAGCATAAAAATAACTTTCATTTGATACCCAAATCACTTTCATATCTTCAGTATTTAAAAAGACATGGTAATTTTCACACTCGGAAATTAGCATCTTGTTCCCTATTGCTTTTCCATTGACTTAACACAAAACCTGTGATCGAGGACAGTCAAAAACCCATAAATTTCTTAAAAATTAAGAGAACTGAGTGAAATTTTCAGTTATTATAGATTGAAGCATTCTGAAACAAATATGAAACATCTTACTTGGATGACCTGCAAGTAAAGCATATAATTAGTTAGTTACCTAATTGTAGCTAATTACAAAATTGACCGTTGTGACGGAAATTGTAATAAACACGCAGACTGCTGTGAAAATTCAAAAATGTGATATTCTCAAGATCAGAACTTTAATATTATTGTATTATATGCTGTAAGTACGTAACAGACTGGTAAAGAAATTACAATTTCTAGCAAAAGTCTTTATGGAGAAGTTCAGTCGCTAGATGGTACATGTTGGTACTGATTGGCATATCATAATCAGTAGCATCATCATACTCCTCAGATTGCAACCAATAAGCAACTCTGTACACCTTGTTTTTCCTCAACTTTTGAATTTTGGCATTGTAATCTACAAGTGTTGCTCTTCAAACCACGCATGACATGCCTTTCTGCCCACTACTTTCCCATTAAGAATTACCTGGAGATCATCACATTTGGTGTAGTTCAAATTCGGATCATCTCTGCAAATGCTGTCTAAAACACTCTTTCAATTTTTTTCCTAGTTTTTTCCTCTCTTTTGTGTCCCGAGCATGCTCTTTGTCTTGTGTTGCTTAATGATTTCTGCTCTTAATTCCTTCTGTTTTTTCTTCCTCTGCACTCTCCACATGTCACTGCCTTACAGAGCATCTGCCCTATGTTGCTCCTCGAGATTATCAAGGTAGTTGACTGTTCTATTCTTGCAGGCCCACATCCTACATGACAAGCAACACATGGTGGAATTGGGAGATTTCTGTTTCGATGAGCTAAACATCCCCATTATCTCCTCCGCATCAATGTTGCGTGATCTTGCTGATCCAATCTCCTCCTTCAGTTTATCAGTTACATCAAGTTCAAATTATTTACCCTACTGCCTTTCCAACACAGTGATGACAGCATGAAGTTTTGTCATCATGGCATCAAGATACACCTCCTCACCAAAGAAATCTTCCGTTGCCATTATCAAGTTCTCTGGATTTTCTGTAGCTTCCTTTAGAGCAACAATCACCCTTTTAACCACTTTGATGCCATCAACATGGTTAATCTGATTCTGGCTTGAAGTGTAGAAGCGCTTCATCCAAGGCACAGTCAGATATTTGCAAGTAAGCCTAATATCTGAAGTTCTACTTTTGCTTCAGCCTGGGTGAAGTCATGGAGGATGGCGCTTCTCAACCCTCCACAGGATTGAGCAGGGCAACAAAGTCATCACACTGTTCTATGAGCTTGCCACAAATATGGAAAAGTATATGTAATCTGTTGCCACGCTGCTGTGGGAGGACACTTCAGGGGATGTTCCTTTCATCCAAAAATGCAACAAATCCTTTTGGGTCCCCTTTTCCATTCTGGCAGCGAAATTTGTTCATCTGCAGTCTGACATTTCCTGCTAGACAGTCCTTTACAAACAAGAATTTACCTCTGGATTGTTTGTGCATTTTGAGGGCTGAGCGAACTGATGTTGGGATGGAGTGAAGTGGATGCAAGTAGCAGTAGAGCTCATTCAAAGATTTGCCCCACTCTAATCCTAAGCACAATCCTAATAGCAGCATGATTAGTTGCACACCTGTCACTCAGAGTATTTGAAATGTTGCCTATTATCTTTTTCCTGCTGTCTTGGAAATCTGCAAGGTCATTGAAATAAGTGTACGTTTTACACAAATTGTCAACTGTTTCGCAAATATGTTGTGCATAGTCCTCAGCAGTCCTCAACAGTCCCACCGGCCAATTCATCGACAGCTGCAGAAATACATTTATTTGTGGTGGTGAAGTGTACACTGTTATTATGGCTCTCTTCTTGGGTGGTTGCATCAAAACCCACAGACAAATGCGTTGTAGCTAGGATCATCTCTGCTGTCTGCAACATAGCAATAGCTCCCAATTCTTGGGCCATAACTTCAACTGCGCTGCATTGAGGAACACTGTGAAATCGACAGAAGGATGTAGGGTTGGGTGTTTATGCGTGCTATTTTCATATTTCATATTTATTTTAGTTGTTTATCTTTTTTAATATTTTACCTTGATGTATCATTAGCTTTTATGGTTTGAATGGTGCACTGACTGGTTGACATTTTTAAATTTTGTTGTACATGGTTCATGTTACAATGACAATAAAGAAACTACTATTACATGATCCAGATTAAGTCCACTCCACTTGTAGAACTGGCTTATCAGGATTGGAATGTTTGCTGTGGGAATTTTGTTTACAATACAGTCAAACACATGCATCCTTGTTGTTGAGGAGTAAGTCTGCTGGTCCACCTTTGACTTGACAATACTAGCAGCCTCCAGTTTCGATTGTTTCTTTGAGGACAAGATTGTCAAATTCGAGGTGTCTCACATCCTCTTCCCTGTCCTTTAGTATTTCAGAACCTTTTTGTACTGGTGAATTGAAACAGTTTTCCTCTTTTTCTTTCTGCCACGAAACTTGAGCAATTGTCTGTGTGCTTTTTTAAGTCTCAAAAACTCTGCCTTGGTTTCAGCAAGCTCTCGTGCCAAAGTATTCCCACGTAATTTGGTTTTGAGTTCCTGAATCTTTCTATCCTTTAAATCTATTTGGTTTTGCTTTCTCTTTAAGGCTTGATTAACTACACATTTGGGAGTTTTCAACTGTGCCCTAAGTTCACTGATCTTTGTGCGATACTTTAAGACAAGAGCGACGTCGGATGTGGACAGAAAATTTAGTCTTCTCTTCAATTTCTGTTTTCTTGGTGAAAGACTTAGAAATTCTCTGCTACATCTTGTTGAAACACTAGATGTCGATGGCATTGGTTCAGGTGAGGCAGCAGCGGTCATTGGCGTTGCTAGATTCAGTGGAGGATGCAGACTATGCCTGTCATCTCCCATGTCCTCAGTTTCTTGAAATATGGTCACAGCTTTCGGCTGATGTCAAGGATTCAGGATCTTGAGCACCAGGTGGTGGAATGTCATCTAAAGAAATGTGTTGACTGCCTTCTGGAAGTTTAAAATTTTCATAACAAATTTTCATAAATGCTCTAAGTTCCTTGGGATTGCTGAGTTTTTTAAACTTAAGCAAAGTCCAGTTAACAAGAGTCCTTACCCTTTAGTTAACATCAGCAAATGAATAGTCTTCTGCATCCGATCATTACCAGATCAAAACATCTATTGATTTCTGAAGAAAAGGCAAAACATTTTAAATAGCCTAAGTATCCAAATAACAAATAACAAACTGATCCCATTCACACAAGAATTCACAATATAACATGATTTTTAAATCTCACTTTGTCATGAATTTATATGCCAAATGGAAGGAATTTAATGTTTAATTCCCATAAATTAATCCAGAAACATCCATTATCAAGATAATCAAAATCATTATTTTTTCCACAATACATCTGACTAAAACTGTACTGTGGATATTTAGTATGAAAATATTGATCATGGATAGACAATAACACAAAATATAGATGATTTAGATGTTCTTGTGACATGATAGTGCAAAAATATAATGAATTTGATTACCTTGAGAATGGATGTTTCTGGATTGTGATCGATTGGAATGTTGCCGTTACCATAAATTTTAAGCCCTAGTGGCAGCATGCTGTAAGGTTGTAACGTTGTTTGCTCCATTAACTTTTAACTCCTTGCCTACCACTCTTCCAATGTTACTTGTTATTACTTGATTTCAAGACACGGTCTAACCTTTTAAAGTGTTGATTACACTTTTATTCGCTTCAATCGTGTAAAGGGTGGAGACAAGAGCAAAAATAGCTTCTCCAAGGAAGTAGCGTGGGGAAGGCGCAGTCTCTGACACTGGCACCTTAGAAGCAATATCGAAAATGAACACAAGATTCTGCGGTTTGGAAGAAATTATGAAAGGAATTTTGAGCAAATTGAAGGAAGTTCAAGACAAGCTGATTATGTTACAAGATGAATCTCGTGAACAGAAGGAACAAATTGATAACTTGCGAACCTTGGGTCAGGAAAGAGATTTGAAGATTGAAATACTGGAACGGAAAATAAACGAAAATACTCGGGCACTCGAGCAATGTAAGACTAAAAAGATGGATCTGGAAAACATGGATTCTGGACTGAATCTGCGAATTGTTGGTTTGCCTGAAAGTTAAGAAGGGGATAATGTTATAAAATATGTCTCTAAAATGATAAAGGAGACTTTCAACATCGAGCAGTATGAAAATCTTCCAATTTTGGACAACACACACAGAGTTGGGAAGAAAGCTGGTCTCACAGATAAACCGAGATCTGATTGTTCGGTTTTGCTTTCTGCAGATGATGGAGAATATCCTCCGAGCAGCAAAAATGTCGGGCATGGTTGAATATGAAGGATGCAAGTTTTGGTTTGTTCCTGATTACAGCCGTGAGCTTATGGGACTGAGAACGCCTTTCCATAATGTAATGTCTGAGTCGTTTAAGGAACAGCTGCACCCTGCCTTGCTCTATCCAGCTAGACTGTGTATACAACTCCCTAATGATAACAACCGATTTTTTAACAATCCACAAGAAGCTTCCAGCTTTCTGGAGGCTTACGGGGCTGAAGCTGCGACGGAGAGTTATTGATAGCCGACTGAGTTACAATCAGAGATTGCTATTGTTCCTATTTTGACAATATATCGTTCTGTAAATGATTAAGAAGATAATTGGATGAGTTATTTTCTAATTACTTTTTAGAATTTTAGTATGATGGCATCAAACCATAACTTTTATGTTCCGTAAGATACTGTTAATTTAATGTAATGGTATTATACATTAAGTTTTAAGATCTTCTTTGTTAGCTCTTCCACTTTTAAAATGTCCACCGAAGGATTTCCCCCGCTGTCTTTAGACAAATAAAGTGAAGCAGTTCTTGTTTTTCATAGTTTGCATGTATTTTGACCTTGGATAAACAATATGAAGTAGTTCTTCTTTTTCACAGTTAGCATGTACTTTTTAACCATGATATTAATTTACTTTGGCTATTGAGTGGTAAATATACCTTTTTATGTTGGGAGCTGTGATTAGAAGAGATGGGGGTAGAGGAGGGATTAGGTCATGTACTGACTGTCTACTGGTCAGTTTCAGGCTTTGCATGGGTGGGGGCGGGGACTTTTGCTTTTAGTTTTGGGTGTTTTCAGATGACAAGCAACGATTCTTTAAGTTTTGGAGAGGACAGCAGTTACAATCAAATTCACAGGCAAAGGTGAAAGGAGTCTCCATTTTTATTGATCCTCAATTTTGTTTGTTCATTATGAAACAATTTCTGATCCATATAGTAGTTTTTTGATGATCACTGGTGTTCTTCATAACCAAGAGGTTGTTATGGAGAATGTTTATGCACCTAATATTGATCACCCTGAGTTTTTTAAACAGTTAATCACATCCTTTTGCTAATTTAAATGAACAACTTTTGATAATGGGTGGAGATTTTTAAATATTTTTTTAAATAATATTTTTATTAGAAGTCATATACAATAGGGTACATTAAGAATAATATAATACATTTCATATACAACTTCTGTTTTTGAATTTAATAATAAAAAAGTAATATAAGTAAAAAGAGAGAAAAAGAAAGTTAGGTAAGGTGGTGAAAGTGATAGTTCGTGAAAAGTACAAGAAAAAGAGAGAAAGGAGGAGAGATATAAAAAATTAAAAAAAGATAACAAAACGAAAATAAAATGGAAGGGATATACCTACTTCGTATCTTTGCGCACCCCTCATCCGGTTCTGAAACAGTTTATTTTCAGGATTATGTTGCATCATATGCTTGTAATAAATCAATAAAGGGAGACTAAATCTTAAGAATTGGTCTGATTTGCCTGCTAGGATGAATCTCATATCTTTTAGGTGTAACAATTCAGATATGTTTGAAATCCACATTTTAAGCGTTGGTGTTGGTGCATTTTTCCAGAATTTTAATATACTTTTTTTTTGCCATTATTAAGCCATAGTTAAGGAAATTCTCTTGGAATGACGTCAGCTCAGAGCCAGTCTCCATTGTTCCAAAGATAATCAATTCTGCATTGGGGTTCATTTCTGTTTTAAATACTTTTGTAAAAATTGTCGAAAATTTCATTCCAAAAATTCTGAAGTATTTTGCAAAAGACAAAAGAGTGTGCTATAGTTGCATCTTGAGATAAGCATTTATCACAGATGGGTGAGACATTTGGAAATATTTTATTCAATTTCGTTTTTGAGTAATATGATCTATTTAAAATTTTAAATTGAATTAAGGTATGTCTTACATTTATCGAGCATTTAGGTACATATAGCAAATATTTATCCCATCTGTCTTTCGAGATATTTATAGATAATTCTTGTTCCCAGTCTCTTCTGATTGCATCAGATGGTGGTATCTCAATGTTTAAAATGTTTAAAATTAGTAGAATCCGCCTTTCTGTTCATAGCTTCATTTAGTATATCTGAAGTCAAAGTTTTATGTTCTTTTGTAGGTATTTTCAAGTAGTCATAGATTTGAAGATATTGTTGGAATGATAAATGATTTCCCATTTCATACATTTCTCCAAAGGTTTTAATTCCTATTCTTTCCCAGTGTGTAAACGTTTTATCGATAGTAGATGGTTTAAACGACGGATTATTAACAATAGGAGAGAGACACGATAGATTTCTTAATTTGAAAGTTAATTTTATTTGTTTCCACGTTCGGATTGTACTATGAATAATTGGATTTTTCTTGTATATTGTACTATTCAGTTTTATCGGTGAGAGAAGGATCGCTCCTATATTAAACGGAGAGCAGTCCTCTCTCTCCATTGCTATCCAATCTACCTGTTGGGCAGAATTGCCCAACAAGTAAATTATATTTTTAATATTTGTTGCCCAGTGATAGTACAGAAAGTTGAGTAGTGTCAGTCCGCCGAATTCCTTGGGTTTACACAGGTGTCTGTTTTGAATTCTATGGGACTTATAGTCTCATATGAAATTTGTGATATCAGAGTCAAGTTTTTTTTTAATTTTTAGGTAAATATATTGGTATTGATTGAAATAAATATAAGATTTGTGGCAGAAAAAACATTTTTATGGCATTTATTCTGCCTATTAAAGACATCGGTAGTGTTTTCCAAAATGTAATCAAAGCATTTAATTTTGTAAGTAAGGGCATATAGTTTGCATTGAATAAAGATTTATATTTTCTAGTAATTTGAATACCCAAATATTTAAATTTTTCTGTAGCAATTCTAAAGGGGAATTTTAAAAGGTGTGTCGGTTCTTGAGGTTTTATCGTCATAATTTCACTTTTATTCCAATTTATTCTATATCCTGAAAAGGATCCAAATTCCTCTATTAAACTTAATATATTTGGTATGCTGATTTGCGATTTTGTAATATATAATAATATGTCGTCAGCATATAGTGATATTTTATTATTCGAATGTTTTGTATTATAACCATGGATGTTCGGATGCATTCTTGTACTTTCTGCTAAGGGTTCTATCACAAGAGCAAATAGCAGGAGTGATAGTGCATGTCCCTGTCTATTGCCCCTGGATAGTTGAAATTTCGAAGAGAGTATATTATTAGTCAGTATTCTAGCAGTCGCCTTGTCATATAATAATTTTACCCATAAGATAAAATTCTCTACCATTTGAAATGGTTGCAATACTTTGAAGAGATATTCCCATCTCGCCTGGTCAAATGCTTTTTCTGCATCCAATTAAATAATTGATAAGTCTTCCTCTTTAGTATTATGTGAATACATTATATTAAACAGATGTCTCAGATTGTTGAATGAGTATCTCTTAGGTATAAACCCCGTTTGATCCGCATTTATTAATTTACTAACATATTTGCTCAATCTTCTTGCTACAATTTTCGCTAGAATTTTCTGATCTGTGTTTAACAATGCAATGGCTCTATATGAACCGGGATCTTCTAGATCTTTATCTTTTATCGGTATGAGTGTAATAGTTTATTCCGCTAGTGTTTCTGGTAGTATTTGTTCTTTAAATGCGTATGTGTCCATTTTTTTATAGACGTGGTGAAATTGTCTCTTAGAATCTTTTATAAAATTCATTACTAAATCCATCTGGTTTCTGGTGTTTTACCATTCTTCAGTGAGTTTATTGTCTCTTCTATTTCCTTAATTGAGATCTGAGCTCCTAATTCCTCTTGTTCCAGCAGATTAAGTTTTGGGAGGTTACAATTATCCAGGAAATTTATACGATTAATGTTATCTGTTGATGTTTTTGATGTGTATAAATTTTTATAAAATTGAGCAAATCTTTTATTAATGTCTTTAGGTATTGTTAACAATTCGCCTGTATCTGATTTGATTTTTGAAATCATACGGTCCTTTTCGCATTTTTTCAGTTAACGTGCCAAGAGTTTATGTGGTTTATCACCAAATTCAAAGTTTTCCTGTTTTATAATTTGAAATAGTCTTATAACTCTTGTGGATAAGATTCTGTTTAATTTAAATTTCAATATTATTATTTTATTATGTTTGTCTATGGTTGGTTCTTTAGCGTTATCTAAGTCTACTTGTCTAATTTGTTCTTCTAACTGCAATTGTTCTTCCTTATTTTTTTAACTTTGAAATGCTTGATGTGAAATTATGGATCCTCGAATAAATGCCTTAAAAGATTCCCATAATAAAGAAGGTGAAATGCCTGGCGTGTATTTAGTCTAAAAAAAAATCCATCTGTTGTTTTAGATCTATACCACCTTGTGGATCGTTTAAAATTTGGGGATTAAACCTCCAAAACGATATATATAAAAATAAAAAAGATGATATCATAGTATCTAAAAATAAGGATACTATAAAAAAAATAACCACCTAATGATGGTAGCTAAATTCTTAAGAACTTCCGTAGATGTTAATTTACAATAAGCTCTGCTCCATTGACCAAATATTGAAAAAAGGAAGGCCAGGTCAAAACCGAGTTATATATATAAAAGGTAAAAATGGGTGGAGATTTTAACTGCTATTTGAACCCCTTGATGGACAGATCTGCATCTGATCATGCGCTTCCAAATAAATCAGCTAGTTTTATAAATTCTTTTTTAATTGACTCTGGAATGCTAAAAGTCTGGCGATTCCTACACACAAATGACAAACAATTTTCTTTTTTCTCATAGTTTATCATAGTTACTCTAGGATTGACTACTTTATAATAGATTCTTGGCTAGTTTCATTGGTCACTGCGTATGAGTATGATGCAATTGCTATTTCTGATCATGCACCATTGAAACTATCAATCAAACTACCTGATCCCAAATTTAGTGCTGAACAATGACGATTTAATACTACTTGGCTTCAAGATCTAAATGTTGTTAATTTTATTAAAGATCAGATTGCTTTCTTTTTCTTAACAAACTCTACTGAAGAAATATCCAATGGTGTAGTCTGGGATGCTTTTAAGGCGTATATTCGTGACAAATAATTTCATACTCTGCGGGATTATAAAAAAACTAAAAATGAAATACGTATATTGGCTGATGAGATTAAAGAAATTGATCAAAAATATTCAAAAGCTCCTAGTCTAGAGCTCTATAAGAATAGTTGAACTTCAACTAATACATGATTTGTTATGAGTATCTCTGGTTGAGCACTTAAAACCAAAAATCAATTTTATATACATGGCGATAAATCTTGCAAATTACTCGCCAAACGTCAGATTATTAAAGTGAGTAATCGGGATGGTACATTGACAGTAGACCATGATGAAATTAATAAATCCTTCCAGGAATTTTATACCCCCCTATACTAATCAGAATTTCCTACTGATCCCAATATAATGCATGAGTTTTTCAAGAAACTGAACTTGCCAAATTTACCACATAATGAGTCTCTGTTGTTAGATGAACCCATCACAGTGAAATACAGAAAGCAATCCTTTCGATGAATGAACCATATAACCATATAACCATATAACAATTACAGCACGGAAACAGGCCATCTCGGCCCTTCAAGTCCGTGCCGAACAACTTTTTTCCCTTAGTCCCACCTGCCTGCACTCATACCATAACCCTCCATACCCTTCCCATCCATATGCCTATCCAATTTATTTTTAAATGATACCAATGAACCTGCCGCCACCACTTCCACTGGAAGCTCATTGCACACCGCTACCACTCTCTGAGTAAAGAAGTTCCCTCTCATGTTACCCCTATACTTCTGTCCCTTAATTCTAAAGTCATGTCCTCTTGTTTGAATCTTCCCTATTCTCAAAGGGAAAAGCTTGTCCACATCAACTCTGTCTATCCCTCTCATCATTTTAAAGACCTCTATCAAATCCCCCCTTAACCTTCTGCGCTCCAGAGAATAAAGACCTAACTTATTCAACCTATCTCTGTAACTTAGCTGTTGAAACCCAGGCAACTTTCTAGTAAATCTCCTCTGCACCCTCTCTATTTTGTTGACATCATTCCTATAATTGGGCGACCAAAATTGTACACCATACTCCAGATTTGGTCTCACCAATGCCTTGTACAATTTTAACATTACATCCCAGCTTCTATACTCAATGCTCTGATTTATAAAGGCTAGCATACCAAAATCTTTCTTTACCACCCTATCTATATGAGATGCCACCTTCAAGGAACTATGCACGGTTATTCCCAGATCCCTCTGTTCAACTGTATTCTTCAATTCCCTACCAGTTACCATGTACGACCATGAATTCTGGTAAAGCTCCCGATTTAGATGGGTTTACAGTGGAATTCTAAAAGTATTTTTCAAGTTTACTGTCCCCCTGGCTATGCAAGGTTTTTAAAGAAGCCTTTTTAATGAATATATTACCACAATCCTTATATGAAGTATCTATTTATTTAAATCTTAAAAAAGATAAAGACTCTAATGAAGTGACATCATATAGACATATATCACTGTTAAATATAGATTCCAAAATTCCTTCAAAAATATTAGCTATGAGATTGGAAAATATTTTACCGCAAATTATTTCTGAAGATCAGACAGGTTTTATTAAAAATCGTTACTCATACTTTAATGTTAGGTGATTAATGAATATTATACAGCATCAAATAAAACTCCAGAATGTGTCATTTCACTTGATGATGAGAAGGCATTTGATAGAGTAGAATGGGAATACTTATTCAATACACTTGAAAAATTTAAGATTGGTCCAAAATTTATCTCTTCGATCAAGCTGATATATCATATACCTCAAACTTCTGTACTTACCAATAATCAGAGATCCCCTTTTTTCATGCTCTTTCGAGGTACTAGACAGGGCTGTCCTTTAAGTCCTTTATTGTTTGATATCACTTTGGAACCTCTGGCCACCGCTATTAGGGAATCCCCTAATATTTTTGGTGTTGTCCGTGAGAAAAAGACACATAAGCTATCTCTCTATGCAGACGATCTGTTATTATTTATCTCTAACCCTGAAAAATCATCCCTGCAATAGTAGCACTACTTAATCAATTTAGTAGTTTTTCTGGTTAGAAAACTACATCTTAGTAAGAGTGAGCTTTTTCCATTATCCTGCTTTGACTGCACGGATTGGAATGTGCTCAGGGAAGCAACCACAAGCCTCGATGAGTATACGGACACTGTATCATCATATGTCAGCTTTTACGAGGACAGTTACATTCCAACTAAGACCCGGACATGGTTCAACAACAACAAGCCCTGGTTCACTGCAGAGCTCAGACAGCTCCGACGGTCTAAAGAGGAGGCCTACAGGAACGAAGATGCAAACCTCTGCAGGCAGGCCAAGTACAAGCTGAGAAGAGAAATCAGAGCTGCCAAGGAAAGGTACTCTCAGAAGTTGAGGAGCAAGTTCTCAGCTAGTGACTCTTCTTCAGTTTGGAAGGGCTTGCAAGAAATTACCAGCTACAAGAGGAAAGCCCCCCGCTATTTGGACAATCGTCAACTGACCAACGACCTGAATGAGTTTTACTGCAGGTTTGAAAATCAGAAACGTAACCCTGGTACCCCCTCCCCCCTCCCCAACCAACACAGCCAGACCCCAGTCTACAAAGAATGGACCCTGCACTCTCTCCATCCCATTCAGCACTTCACACCTACTTAAGGCAAGAAACCAGTTTGAAAAGACTGGACCATTTCCCATCCAACCAACACTTCACACCCACTCACAGCCTGTCCTCAGTCTGCAAAGACTGTGCCCTTCTACACCCACCCCCCTCCAATCACCACTTCACATCCAATCACCCACACCCTCTGTGCTGCAAAACATCACTTATCCAATATCAACAATAAAAATAGAGGAGGTGCAGAGGCTTTTCAGAGGACAAAAAAGTCGGAAATCTCCAGGACCTGACAATGTTTCCCCCTCTACTCTTAAGCTCTGTGCCAAACAGCTGGCACCGATCCATACAGACATTTTTAACCAGTCCCTGCAACCATGTACTGTCCCTGCCTGGTTCAAAGTCTCCACTATTGTCCCTGTACCCAAAAAGGCTAGGATTGCTTGTCTTAATGACTACAGGCCTGTCGCACTGACCTCTGTTGTCATGAAGACACTCAAAAGGCTTGTGCTGGCCTAACTGAAAAATATCACAAACCCCCTGCTGGACCCTCTGCAGTTTGCATATCGGGCCAATAGATCTGTGGATGATGCAGTCAACCTGGGTCTGCACTTCATCCTACAGCACCTACGCCAGGGGACCTATGCGAGGATCTGGTTTGTTGATTTTAGCTATGCATTCAACGCCATTGTGCCAGAGCTACTACACTCCAAACATTCCGAGTTGACTGTGCCTGAACCCCTCTGTCGGTGGATCACCAGCTTCCTGACAGACAGGAAGCAGCATGTGACACTGGGAAAGCACATCTCGAACATGCAAATGGTCAGCATAGGAGCAGCGCAAGGCTGCATACTCTCCCCTCTCCTCACTCTCTCTACACCAACGACTGCACCTCCACAGACGCCTCTGTAAAACTTCTTAAGTTTGCAGACGACACAACCCTGATTGGACTGATCCAGGATGGGGAGGAATCTGCCTACAGACAGGAAGTGTCACAGCTGGCGTACTGGTGCCATCGTAACAACCTGGAGCTCAATGCTATTAAGACAGTGGAATTGATTGTAGACTTTAGGAGAGTTCCCCCTCCCCTCACCCCACTCACCATCAACAACACCACAGTCACATCTGCGGAGTCTTTTAAGTTCCTGGGAACCATCATCTCCAAGGACCTTAAGTGGGGGACTACCATTGACTCTACAATCAAAAAGGCACAACAGAAGATGTACCTCCTGCGGCAGCTGAGGAAGCACAATCTGCCACAGGCAATGATGGTCCAATTCTACACGGCCATCGTAGAGTCTGTTCTCGCCTTCTCCATCATGGTCTGGTTTGGCTCAGCCACTAAGCACGACACCTGGAGGCTGCAGTGAATCGTCCGATCAGCAGAGAAGGTTATTGGCTGCAACCTTCCCTCCATTGATGAAATGTACACTGCAAGGGCCAGGAAGCGAGTGGGCAAGATCATCTCTGACCCCTCTCACCCTGGCCACAAATTCTTTGAATCACTTCCCTCTGGAAGGCGACTCCGAACTGTCAAAGCTGCCACAACCAGACATAAAAACAGTTTTTATCCACGAGTAGTTGCTCTACTCAACAGCCAAAAATCTGTAGCCTCCCTTTGATCTGGTATTTTGTTGGTTCACATGCTGGATCAATGGTGTTTTATCATTAATGTTTTATTATTATTAATGTTTAGTGTTTTCTGAGTCATTCGTAACTGTCACTGTATGTCATGTTGTTACTTGTGGGTGGAGCGCCAAGGCAAATTCCTTGTATGTGAATACTTGGCCAATAAACCTACTTACTTATAAACTTACTTACCTAAACAATCAAATTTTGAATTATGGACATTTCCATTTAGATTGACTACCGACTGTTTGACTTATTTCGGCATTAAGATTACAAAGAAACACAAGGATCTATTTAGAGCCAATTTTCCTCCCCTAATTGACCACACCAGACAACAGTTTATTAAATAGTCACCAATGTCCTTATCTCTAATCGGCTGAATTAATGCTATTAAAATGTTTATCCCACCTAAATGTTTGTATTTATTTCAGATGATATCAATTTTTATTGCTAAATCTTTCTTTGCTATTATTGACTCAAAAAGTTCTTCATATATATGGCAGAATAAAAATCCCAGACTAAGTAAAAAATACTTACAGAAATAAAAAAAAAACGGTGGTTTGGCACTGCCGATCCTTAGATTTTACTATTGGGTAGTTAATACTATTTATCATTTTGTACAAAAGATTTTGAAGATACCCAATGCCCAGGATGTATAAATCTTGAACATGATTCAATGCAAGGGCTATCAATGGCTTCTATTCTAGGGGCCTCGTTACCCTTTACAATTAAGAGATTGAATAAATATACAATTAACCCAATAATAAGACATACACTCCGAATATGGTTTCAATTTCGTATGTTTTTTGGATTGAATGATTTTATCTTATCGAGTCCTATCATATCTATTTTTTTCTTCCAACCCTCTAGTACTGATCAAAACTTTCTGTTATGGAAGAGGAAGGGATTAGCAGTTTTGCGTGACTTGTTATTGGATGGTTGTTTTATGTCTTTTGAACAACTCGCCAATAAATATAATCTACCTAACCCACATTTCTTTGGATATTTACAAATTAGACATTTTTTGAAGGCTACTCTACCCTCTTTTCCATTACCACATCAAACCGAAATCTTGGAAAAAATTTTACATTTGAACCCTTATCAGAAAGGTTTAATAACGACATAGAGACTGGGAGGTCTATGCCCAATGTGTATTTTGACACTGGACTCATACTTAGGTTATACTTGTTATTAAAGTAATCCTGATCCCTATGTATCAATATCACTGTTATGTTTATCATTATTGGGTTTGTTTGTGATGTTTTGTTTTTGCTTTTGAAAAAATTAATGAAAATATTTTAAAAGAAAGAAAGGATTCAGGATCTTGAGCACCAGGCGGTGGAATGTCATTTAAAGAAATGTGTTGACTGCCTTCTGGAAGTTTAAAAATTTAATCACAAATTTTCATAAATGCACCAAGTTCCTTGGGATTGCTGAGTATTTTAAAGTAAAGCAAAATCCAGTTAACAAGAGTCCTTCCCCTTTAGTTAACAGCAGCAAATAAATAGTCTTCTGCATCCGACAAAGAGAAATGTGAACTCAGCAATTTCTCTGTTTCAGACAGACCTTTTCCAAACGAGGTATACAAGTACAAGATGTATCCATTTTTAAGATCCTTCTTAGACTCAGGCATGACAGAGATATTCACTTCAAGGTGAAAGCTAGCTATGCCTGGCTGGGCGTTTGGATTCACAATTTTGCATTTCATCTTTGGAGACATCTGTTTAAAATGTAAAGGAAAAAAAAACTGAACAGCATTAACAGAAATGTTATTATTTGTGTTTTAGAAAAAAGGTAGAAATTATAAAGTTAAACGCTAAAACAAATAATAAATACCCAACAAAAAAAATCATATTCATCAGTTTCATCAAATCAATTAATTTCATCTAATCAATTAAATTAATCTAAATTCAATTACCAGAACAAAACATCTATCGATTTCTGAAGAAAAGGCTAACATTTCTAAATAGCCTAAGTATCCAAATAACAAATAACAAACTAATCCCATTCACACAAGAATTCACAATATAACATGATTTTTAAATCTCACTTTGTCATGAATTTATATGCCAAATGGAATGAATTTAATGTTTAATTCCCATAAATTAATCCAGAAACATCCACTCTCAAGATAATCAAAATAATTATTTTCTCCACAATACATCTGACTAAAACTGTACTGTGGATATTTAGTATGAAAATATTGATCATGGATAGACAATAACACAAACTGTAGATGATTTAGATGTTCTTGTGACATGATTGTGCAAAAAAAAAGAATTTGATTATCTTGAGAGTGGATGTTTCTGGATTGTGATTGATTGGAATGTTGCCGTTACCATAAAGTTTAAGCCCATATCGGCAGGCAACACACGGCCGATTCGTATGGGGCCTAAATAACATTTTCGCATCATGATTAGAATGAAGCCATACCAAAAAGCAAGATAATATGTTAAATAAACAACATACCTTTTGTTTTGTCCTGATATTGCAATCCGTAATGTTGAAGACGTTAAAGGCATTAGGTCGCTTTTTACTTCAATCCAACGATTAAATCGTCCAACATTTTTTTTTAAAACGGGAACGGAAGCCCGAACAATTTTTCTTCATCAGGTAGCAGCCGAGGAAATCCTTCTCCGACAACCAATACAAACCTGCATTTTAATCCCACCCCCCCCCCTCCCCCCAAAGCCTCCAGAGTTGCACGCACAGGCAATGGCAGATCTGTAGCGCTGCTGATGGTAGGTTTTGTAACAACGCTACACTTAGCCTACAAACGTGTATGTCTTTGGAATATTGGAGGAAACCGAAGAACCCGGAGAAAGCCCATGCAGTTCAGGAGGAGAACGTACAAATTCTGTACAGACAGCACCCGTAGTTAGGATCGAACCAGAGTCTCTGGCGCTGTAAGACAGCAACTCAACCGCTGCGCCACCTTGCTGCCCCTGTTAGATGAAATATAGTTGAAATATAAAATATAACATTTTTAACGTTTAAAATCAGCTATGTTGATGGAATTACAGTATACATACATAAAAATTAGTTTTTGAGATGGGGTTTGCAAGGGAGCAATTATATCTCAGCACAACATTAAAAATTAAATGAAGTACAAGAGTTTCAGGGTTTGCCCTAAAAGCACTCAAAGAATGTCTTGAATCCAGATACCCAGAGCTGTGAGCTGCTGCACCACTGTGCTTCCCTTACTTAGTTTAGAGATACAGCATGGAAACAGACCCTTCGGCCCACCGAGTCCACACTGACCAGCAATCACACATACTACACACTATAGTATGTAGTAAATTGTCCTTAGTCTATGTTCTATCTTACACACTAGGGACAATTTATAGAAGCCAATTAACCTACAAAGCTGTAGATCATTGGAATGCGGGAGGAAACCAGAGCAGCTGGAGAAAACCTACACAGTCACTGGGAGAACGTACAAACTCCATGCAGACAGTACCTGTTGTCAGGTTCAAACCAGCATCTCTGGTGCTTTAAGGCAGCAACTCCATTGCTGCGCCACCGTGCTGCCCACTGTTAGTTTTATGAAAATGATCATTTCAAATTCTGGTAAAACCTTAGTCAATTTATCCTAGTGCTCCGTATATTTCACTCCATTTATATTTCATACTACATCCTGAACAATGAAATATTCATTAAAATCTATTCCCCTTCTCCAAAACCTGCTGTGATCAGACTGGTTTATAAAACCGAACATCCAGGAACAAAGGGAGCTGTCGACCAATGCCCGGTCCATCACAGGTACTGATATCCCCATCGTCTTTGGGATCAACAGGAGGCGCTGCCTCAAAAAGGCAGTCAATATCATAAAAGACCCGCACCATCCTGGCCATGCACCATCTTGTTACTACCACCAGGAAGAAGACACAGGAGCCTGAGAACTGTGACCTCCAAGTTCAAGGTCAACTTTGACCTAGCAATAATCAAGCTCTTAATCACCGCACAACCCTAACCATTATCTCAGCAACTAGGACTTCAATGGACTTTGCACTATGAACATTAGCTTTGCACTATCATGGTATGCTTACCTTGTATTAACTATTATTGATTTAGTATATTATTTATTGTACATCTTTTTGTGCATTTTGCATTAACGGGCCTGTAAAGTTGCAGCAAGTAAGAATTTCATTTCTCCATTGCCGGTACATATGACAATTTAACATTCTTGATTCTTGACTCATGAAATATTTTAACAACCAGTACTTGTCAAAGAGAAAACAAAATATTTTACTCACTCTGTGCATAGTTTTCAGCACTTTCAATTACATGCACTAGTATAATTGCAGGCTTGATCCAAACATGATGATGATCCCAACAATAAATGCTATATCTTTAATGTAGAAATATGCACCAGAGCTCCTCACAAACAATCGACTGAGAAAAAAAAAAGATTCTGATGAAAGGACGTACTAGGGCGGAGAACTAAAGCCTTAGCCATTTCAATCGAGGAAATTATGACTGATTTGTGAGCAAGCAGATTATCAGCAAAAATGTAATGGAGAGGTTGAAAAATCTCTTGGGCCAGAGGGCCTGTTTCCGTGCTGTTTCAATCAATCACAAAGGACCTACCTCTGATCAGATTAACAGTGCCTAATCAATCAGACCAGAATCAATCAATCTGATGTCTTTCTGCTCAGTATTGTTCAGTCTCAGCTTTGACTTTGGGTTCAGGAAACCTTGCAATGTAATAGAGTCTTTTGTAACCCTTATCTTTTATGCAAATTGACCAAGTTATGTGCCTCCTTCTTTATCGCAATGAAAGCTTAAACGCTTTTATTCAACTTTATTTCCAGCTGGGCCAAAGAGTAATGCATATTTCGATAAATGTAAAGCTGAAATTATTAGGAGACAGAATTTGTTTTTTTTCTGGCTCTCTGCTGCCATCTTCCTGGATTCCTCACTGCACAACCAATGGTTCTTGGGACCAATGTGAAAATCAAAACTTATTCCATCCTATCTGCCTTTAATGTAGGCCAGGTATCTCAGCTTACCCTAAGGTATTTTATTATATTAATTACTTCACAGGAAAATGTACTTAAAACTGCAAATCATCAGAAGCAGACAGGGACATTTCAGTGTGGAACAGGCCTACAACCTATATTACTTATAAATATTGATTTTTCTAATTTCATCCTAGTCATCCTATTAGTTTCATTGTCGTCCTGCTTAATTTCACTGTTCCTATCCCCTGGCTATCACCTTTTCCACAGCCAACAATGGACCATTGTTGGCTCCACCTCTCCTTGATCATCGGCGATGGCTTTGACGTGTTCTTTATCCATTTGTTCTTTGTACCTTTTAACAAAATGATCACCCATGCCTTCTCTCTAGAGATACTGCCTGATCCGCTGAGTTACTCCAGCATTTTGTGTCTGTCTTCGGTGTAAACCAGCATCTGCAGTTCCTTCCTACACAGAGAATAATAGTTCCCAGATATCTTCAAAATTATAAAATGGTTCATCGGTTGGATACGGAGATATGGCAGAGCTTCCATTTGCAGGTGATGTCAAAACAGGATCACATGAATCTGAGCACATGCCCCAGAGAATCAATGGCATTGATACAAAAGCTCATTTATAAAGCATTAGAAATTTAACTTTATTTTAGTCGTCGATCAGTGATCCCCACACAATTTAACATTTAAACCAAGCCAAGTAATCTACAAACCTGTACGTCTTTGGAGCGTGGGAGGAAAACAAAGATCTCGGAGAAAACCCACGCGGTCACGGGGAGAACAGACAAACTCCGTACAGACAAGCACCCATAGTTAGGATCGAACTCAGGTCTCTGGTGCTGTAAGGCAGTAGCTCTACCGCTGCACCACTGTGCTGGCCTTCACCTGACAGTAGTTAAAGGAGCGAGAATTTGGGTGACATTTCCGTACGACAAGGCAGCTGAAAAATGGGGCCAGTACCTGATGATATGCAGTTTAAAGTAAATATTCCTGTAAGGTAATGGAAATAATAAAATACTTTAGGTTAAGGTGAGATATCTTGAAGGGGTTGAAGCAGAAATCATTGGCACGTTTAAGAAGGGTAGGTAGGGGAGCCATATGGGAAGCTGCCCAGTCCAGTTAGACAGAAGAGCCAGTTACTATGCTGTGGATATGATGAGGACAGAGAGAGTTTAATGTCTTAAAAATAACAACAAATGTTGTCCTTAATCATTATTAAGGGTATTGTGTTGGAGATTTCTTTAGTTTTTCTATGTGTGGGAGGGGGTAGGGGAAGGGGGGAAACTTTTTCCCAGTCACTTCCTGGCGAGGACGCTACTATTTCTGAGTCGCGTCCTCGCACCCCTCCTCGCGGCCTACCACATGGATTGGAGTGGTCTTTCCTGCCGGGGACCAAGACCAGAGGTTCAGCAGCGGCGGCACAGCGCTGGATACATCGCGGAGCGGGCGATTGCTTACTTGGATCGCCATTGAAGCTCTGGAGTGTTGGGCCTGCTGCTTCGACATTGGAGCTGTGGTTTGCGGAATTCGCAGCGTGGGCGGTGCTGACTTCGCTGAGTCCTGGGGACCTATGCCGAGGGCCGCCAGCGTTGAATCTCCGCCCAGCGGGGCCTGTGTACTTCGGGAGCCACGGACTTCGGTAGGAGGTGGTCGATTTGGATGTCCAAGCCGCTGAGGATGTCCTCCAGTCCCAACGTCGGAGTTCCATCACCCCGGTGAGCGGGGCTGAACATTGGACCACCCGTAGCGGCGACAGCAGGGAGTTTGAGAGACCCCCGACCAAAGGAGGACAACAGTGGAGGATGACTGAATTATTGGAGCCTTCCCTCACAGTGGGAAACACAGACATCCCGCTGTGTGGGGATGTCTGTGTTAAAGACTATCGTGTTCTGTGCTCTTTATTATTTGTATGGCTGTATGGCGACTACGTATTTCACTGGACGTGACAAATAAATGTATCTTGTATCTTATGCTAATGAATGTAAAGTGTGTTTTATTACTGAGTGTAACATCAGGTACACCTTGTTGTACCAAAGACTGCTCGTTAGTTGAGAATTACAATCTCCATTAATACTCTGCCTCTTTTTAACTGATGGTGCTAGCTTTAGTTTAGTTTAGTTTAGTTTAGTTTAGTTTAGTTTAGTTTCGAGAAACAATGCGGAAACAGGCCCTTCGGCCAACCGAGTCCACGCCAACATGCGATCCCCGCACATTAACACTATCCTGCACACACAAGGGACAATTTACACTTATACCAAGCCAATTAACCTACAAACCTGTATGTCTTTGGCGTGTGGAAGTAAATCGAAGATCTCGGAGAAAACCCACACGCTCACAGGGAGAATGGAAACCTCCGTACAGACAGCACCAGTAGTCGGGTTGAAGCCCGGGTCTCCGGCACTGGGACCGCTGTGCCACTATGCTGATCCTGCAAATTCTTCTTTGATTTTGTCTCTGCACAATGGGAGGAGCTTTAAAAGGGAATAAATTAATGTGACTTCCCTCTTGTCTTAATTCTTATAGCAACAAGAATTCTTGTAACAAAATGTAGCAACCTGTAATAGAATATTGTGAACTGTGGACTCCGACGGAATGTCACCTTTGCGCACACATTCATGCATAAATTTCAGCCTGCCGCCTCTTAGATACTAAACTAAAATTCTGACTATCCTGTTGACTAGATGCATGTGATCATCGTGCATTATTTTCAAGATTTCTCCCCCAGATACTTATTTCTCAAGCCTTATCAAAGCAGAAGGCGTCACTTATAGGATGAGGCACGTTGCACTTGGAGACAATCCTGTTACGACAATTCAGCTTTATTTCTCTCCATTCACCTTGTCTACAAAATAAAAAGCTGATATGAGCAGTTTGCATGTGTACTAGGCGGGCACAAAGCAACGATGGAGAGATGAGGGCAGCCCTGCTATAATACTAATTTGGCACCACATTGTAGTATGATTCTGCACCGGAACATCTGCCAACATTAAACTCCCCAAAGGACTCTATCAAAATGAAGATATGAAAGAATAAATTAGTAAACAAGGATTTTATTATAACACTAGGATCAATAAGTATTTGTGCTCACCCAAACATTGAATTTAATTGCAATTAGCTACTGTCTGGAAACCTGCTGGCAGTGAGAACTGATGGAAGGTTCACGTTTCAATATTGGAAGATGTTCAGATTGGGTTTGATTGTGATTCTTCCTCAGTCAAGTCGTCCACCAAATCATAGAGTGCCAACTGGTACTGGGCTGGCCAGCGGTGTCCGGACGGCCACCAATTCCCACCTGCCCATGGTCTCAACCTGAAACGTCACCTATTCCTTTTCTCCAGAGATGCTGCCTGACCCGCTGAGTTACTCCAGCTCTTCCTTCACCCAGAACATGAAAGACATGTCTCAAAACATGTCTCAAAACAGACTGGGCTCCAGGCCGCAAGTGCCCCAGACATTGTAACCCCCCGACCCACCTTGCAAACACCCCCTGATGAACATTGCTGTTGGCATTAGCTTTTTTAATCATTTTTAAGTCTCTGATAGTCAACGAGATTTTGAAACTGTTCATATGTAATGCTGAGGCTCTGTAAGGCACTGGTCAGGCCGTATTTGGAATATTGTGAGCAATTTTGGGCCACCACATCTGAGGAAGGATGTGCGGGCTCTTGAGAGGGTCCAGAGCAGGTTTACAAGAATTATTCCAATCAGAAATCAGTGGGTTAACATTTGATGAGCGTTTGACGGCACTGGGCCTGTACTCATTGGAATTTAGAAGAATGAGGGAGAACCTCATTGAAACGTACAGAATAGTGAAATTGTTCCTAATGTGTAGGGAGTGGATGCAAAAGCAGGACAACATAGAACTGCTCTGTTCGATGGTCAATGGTCAGTATGGGCGCGGTGAGTTGAAGGACCTGTTTCCAAGTTGTATCTTCCAATCAATCAAGATAAAATTAGAAACATTAAATTGTCAAAGCCACCACAGCCAGACATAAAAACAGATTTTTTTCCACGAGCAGTAGCTCTACTCATCAGCCAAAAGTCTGTAGCCTCCTTTTGCTCTGGTATTTTATTTCATTCTTCACATGTTTAAATTATAATGTTTTATTTTTAATTGTCTACTGTATATCTACTGTACATTACTTGCGAGCAAAGCACCATGGCAGATTCCTTGTATGTATACATACTTGGCTCATAACATTTATTCAATTTATTCAATTCAATTCAAGTCAATTGAAATCAATTCAATAAAGATTTTGTTTTAATGCAATCACTTGGCTACAGTCAATGTTTTCCTTAGAGTCAGTCCTCTGGAATTCAAAATTCATCCAGACTCTGATCCACTTCTGGGCTCAATGGTGAGTCTTGTGTTAAAATGGACATGGACCATCAGAAAGGGGAGTGGGTAGGCAAGACCAGTATTTCCAACACTGCTCTAATACATCAGTGAATATGGATTCAGATAGAGTTGCAGCACAGAAGCAGGCCCTTTGGCAACCCAGCAGTATGAACATTGACTTCTCCAATCGCGTAACCCTTGCTTTCCTGCTCTCTCCATCCTTCCCCCCTTCCTAGTGCTCCAACCAGTCCGACTGTTCCGCTGATTAAATTTTATCTCTGTATGCTCTGTTTTCACCTTCTCCTAGCTATCAATGATCCATTCTATATTTTCCTAGACCGACATCCCAGTTGATGTCTCATTTTCACACCTTATACTTCCTTATCTCTGTGTCTCCCTCTCCCCTGACTCTCAGTCTGAAGGAAGGTCCCAACCCAAAACTTTACCCATTCCTTCTATCCAGAGATGCTGCCTGTCACACTAAGTTACTCCAGCATTGTGTGTCTATCTTCGGTGTAAACAAGCATCTGCAGTTCCTTCCTACACCTTTGGCCTACTGACCACCAACCACCCATTTACACAATAACCTTGTGTTTTATTCTCCCTGTATTCTCATCAACAACCCTGTATTCAATCACTCACTTACACACTGCGGGCAATTTAGCATGGTCAATTAACCTATAAACCTGCTTGTCTTTGAGATGCAGAAGGGAACCAGAGCACCTAGAGGAAACCCACACGATCACAGGGAGAACGTACCAACTCCACACAGTCAGCACCCGAGGTCAAGGTCAAACCTGGTTTTATCTCTGGTACTGTGAGCTATTTGCTCTAATTGCTGCACCATTGTGTCTTAAGCCAGGACTATGTCAAAAAAAATTATGGGTTCTAGCAAAAGGTTAATCGATGTGAAATATTGACTGTTCCAACATACACTGCATCTATAGAGTAATTCTACCTCTTTGAACACAAAATACAGGACTAACTCAGCAGGTTTGGCAGCATCACTGCAGGGCATGGATATGCAATGTTTCGGGTCAGGACTCTTCTTTAGACTGAAGGGGTCTTCTGAAGAAGTCTGAAGTAGTCCCAACTCGAATCAGAGCCTATCTGTATCCACCAAAAATGCTGCCTGAGCCACTGAATTACTCTGGGCAGTTTGTGTTCTATGAGAAATTCCGGCATCACCAGTCCTTTGTGTGTGTCTCTCTCTTAATTCTACCACTTTTGACTTTGAACTCAGTTTAAAAGTCAAATGAGGTAATTTTTCAAACATTGCTGCAGCCTGACTATCCTGTTCAGCTTTAAGGGATAATGTTTAAACATTTTCACAGATATATTCTGAAATTGGGGAATAGAAACCATATTCAATTGAATACCAAGGGGCAGTTCCACAATTACAGCTAAACGTGAGTGAAAAAAAACTGTTTTTGAGCAAGGAGTTTGGGAAATGTAATCTTTCCATTCTCGCATTGGTTTAACACTGCAAAGCGGCAGGAACTCAGAGGCAGCTGTGTTTATGTCATAGATGGATTAGCATTGCCTCTGAATGTCTAATTCTCAACAAACATCTGTGTGTGGTGTGGAACTACTGAACCAAGCGTAAATCGCCACCTACCATGTACAACCCACGTTGGAAGAAGATGAACACTTTGGAATGTAAAACACATACTCAAGCTGCCATTTTAATATGAAGTGAGTATGTATATGTTATTAATATAGGCCTATGAAAAATTTTTAATTGCACCTATTATGTCTCCCCATTCCCCACTCGGCTGTCAAGTGCACACTACTACACACTAGAAAGGAAAGCTGTTTCTGTCATTAGGCAGCCGTAGAGAATGCAGTAAAACATAATTAACAGACTAAGGAATCATTTCTTTTCACTGCATCATCTACCAACTAACTCTTGCATGACCTTGCTTAGATATTGAAAGAATGAAGGTCTGGCTATCATGTTTTATTATTAATATCAACATGGACACAAGGTGGATGTCCATTGCAGAATAATTAAACACAGAAGTTACATTTACATTCCACCTTTCACAATGTCACCATTCTCTACAATGCTCAATAGTCAATTAAGTGCATTTGAAACAAAGTAACTCTTGTAATGTCCAGGAAGGAACTACAGATGCTGGTTTAAACTGATGATAGACGCAAAAAGCTGGAGTAACTCAGCATCTCTGGAGAGAACGAATGGGTGATGTCTCGGGTCGAGACCCCAAGTCTGAAGAATCGTCTCGACCCGAAATGTCAC
The DNA here is from genome assembly GCA_963514005.1 of Raja brachyura. The sequence continues at coordinate 34,026,675 of OY740808.1, forward strand.
CCATTCCTTCTCTCCAGATAAGCTGCCTGTCCCGCTGAATTCTTGTGTCTATCTTCTTGTAATTCCTTGTATGTGAATACTTGGCCAATAAACTTACTTACTTACTTACTTACTTGTAATGTCTGCTCTGACTTCTGTTAGGGAGGAGATTACCGGAGAAAATGGGTTCAACGACGTGTTCATAGTTTCCTTGAAAAAATGCTACCTCCCTGGTGACTCCTGGCATCCATACACCCCTGACTGTTCTATGTGGAAGAGGAACATTCATGATGGTCGAGAAGCAGCAGGAACTTGACGAAGTAAGCCTGTGGTTGGAGCTGCAGCTATTGTGACACCTGAGTGAGAGGGTATTAAGAGTGTAGGAAGGAAATACAGATGCTGGTTTACACTGAAGATAGACACAAAATGCTGGAGTTCTACAGACTGAGTTACTCCAGCATGTTGTGTCTATATTCATGATGGTATTCAGCACGTTGAGTCTATGCATTGGGACCACATAGAAACCCTTCTACCTTGTGGCTCCCTCCACAACCTCTTGATTCACTCATGCCTTCTCACCCAAACCACCCCCTCCCCAGGTACTTTCCCCAGCAACTGCTGGAGATGTAACATCTGTTCTTATACCACCTCCCTCACCTCCATCCAAGGACCCCAGACTCTCCAGGTGAGACAGATGTCTACGTGAACCTCATCTACTGCATCGAGTGTTCCCAATGTGGCCTCCTGTACATTGGCGCGCCCAAGCATGAACTTGGTGACCGTTTCACTGAACACTTGCACTCGGTTCACCAAGGCCCACTGGGTCATCTGGTTGCTAACCATTTCAACACCCTTTCCCTTTCCCACACTGACCTTTCCATATTGGACCTCCTCCATTGCCAAAGTGAGGCAACACGCTAACTAGAGTAAGAGTACCTCATATACCACTTGGATATCTTACAACCCAATGGTCTGAACATTGAATTCCCCAATTTCAGGTCACCTCTAACTAATCCCCCCCCCCCCACTCCATAACCCCACCCCACCTCCCCCCACCCCAATCTTCCTCCCTTTCCCTCCCCTGTGCTCCACCTGGAAACCCACCTAATTATCACCTCATCCCGCACCCTCCCCCCCCCACCCCCCCATCACTACTCCATTCCCCCCTCTGGATTCACAATCCACAACTCATCAACGCTGTCTCACACCTTCTGTTCTTATCTCTGGCCTTTGTTCCAACCATCCGCTTATCGAAAAACACCCTCACCTATGTCGGCCTATTACTCTTTGTCCCGCCTCTTCCATTATCGAGCTTTCTTCTCCCCACCCTATAATCAGTCTGAAGAAGGATCTCAACCTGAAGCATTGCTTATCTATGGTCTCCAGACATGCTGCCTGATCTGCTTAGTTGCTCCAGCACTTTGTGTCCTTTTATGAAATCTGGCTGCTTGAAATATCAAACTGTTGGTTGCTGTGGATCCATCACCTGGCAAATGTCAACCTGTCCAGGAGATGGCAGGCAATTGAGAGAGATGTGGGTAGAGAAGCTTGTGAAATAATCAGAGATGGAGCAAATCATGGGCAGCTGTCTGTCAGAACTGTTAACATAAATCATCACTTTGCAGATCAGAATAAGCTTCCAATGGCTGTTTGTGGGTTTGTTTCCATAATCAGAAATGTGTCCTGGTCTCATCAAAACGAGTAAGATGAAATGGATTCTATTAAAGACTGTAATAACAAAGTGATGGGCAGACATTGACAACTGAGCAAGGATTCCAAATGGCAAGAAATTCACACCATTGCCAAACAAAGATAACATTATCATTTGACGTATGTGGAATTAACTCAATTTTTTAAATGCAAATCTTTGTATTGTTCCCAAGTGCAAAAATTATTTACAAATTTTATGTAAGCAGTTCAAAGTAAATCTGCTATCTAGGGTAGCATGGTGGCATAGTGGTAGAGCTACTGCTTTGCAGCGCCAGAGGCATGGGTTCGATCCTGACTACAGGTGCTTGGCTGTACGGAGTTTGTACGTTCTCCCCGTGACCTGCCTGGGTTTTATCCGAGATCTTCGGTTTCCTCCCACATTCCAAAGACATACAGATTTGTCAATTTGGCTGGAGGTAAAATATAAAATTGTCCCTAGTGTTGGTAGGGTAGTGTTAACGTGTGGGGATCACTGGTTTGCGCCGAATCAGTGGGCCAAAGGATCTGCTTCCATGCGGTATCTCTAAACTAAACTAACCTATGGTACAAATGGTAGTTAATAGCAGTGATTATTTAATTGCTGTTTCTCCAGTACACTTTAGTTTCATGGAAGCAATAAGTGTTGTAGATTATTTTTATTTCAGTTTGTTATTGAAACTTCATGACAATATTTAATGAGGCCTTTAAGTGCAGCTTTAAAAACATTTTTTTTCATAATTCACTCAATTTGCTACTTTGGTTGCAAAATTCACATTTCCCCTTGCGGACCAAGAATATGTCCAGGATGCAGTGTCAGTATATTTCTTTTAATCATAAAGAAACATATTTTGGTTTTACACTTAATGCGCATTCTTTCTGTTCATTGTGCACAGTGGATGGGGATGATGGTGTCGATAGGATTGGTGCAGCAATCTGACCTATTTCACAGTATTAGTGGCATCAGATATTGTCCTGGGTTGCCATGCAGCAGATGTCGCATGTGAAATGAATTGTTAAAAATAAAACTGATTATGAGCTGGAGAACATGACATCAATGTATTACAAACTGCCCTCTTCTAAATCAGCTAAAAATAAATAAAGTTGGGTTTTTTATGTTTGTCTTTATTCATCGTCAGGAAGTCAGTGCCAATGGCTGGTTTCTGCTCGGGGAGTGATGGATCATTGCCGTGCATGGCTCCTCGACCTTCCTCAATTACATCGCCAGAGTACTTGCGCAAGGCCGAGGAGCTGTGGAAAGAACGTTTCTACCAATGGGGGAATGCAAAAGCAAATGCTGAATGTAGAAATTACTCTCAAAGAAATCTAGGGGAAGAAGAAATGTCGCTGCTCAACGGATGGGAGACGAGGTCTAAATCACCAAATTGCATGGGGGCACCCAAGGTGATAGCATCATGCAGCATTAAGCAGGCCATTTAGCCCAACTTGTCCATACCAAACAAGTGGCAATCTAAGCTAGTCCCATTTGTCTGTGTTTGACATATCTCGCAAAATCTTACCAATCCATGTACCTGCCCAATTATCTTTTAAATTTTCATATGACCTACCGCAACCAGAGAGCAATGCTGATCTACTCTCTACCTCTTTGATGACCTTCAAACTATCCTTGATCGAACTTTACTGGCTTTACCTTGCACAAAATACTATTCCCCTATTATGTATCTATATATAAATGGATCAATTGTAATCAAGTATTGGCTTTCTGCTGACTGGTTAGCACGCAACAAAAGCTTTTCGCTGTACCTTGGTACACGTGACAATAAAACTAAACTGAAATTATTGTACCTGCCTTCATCATGACGTCAGGCAGCTCGTTCAATACTCACAAAACCCTCTGTGTTAAAACATTGTCCTTCAGGTTTCAATTAAAACTTTCTCCTCTCACCATAAACCTACGCCTTCAAGTTCTTGTACCTGAACCCAGAGAAACAAACTCTGTGCATTTACCCCATCTATGCCTCTCATGATTTTATCTTCCTCTGAAAGATCATCCCCACTCCGTCGAAGACTGCTTTTCATATAACTCAGTGCCCCAAGTTCTGGCAACAACCTTGTAAATCTTTACTGCATTCTTTCCAGCTTAATGGCATCTTAACCATAATACCATAATACCGAATAAGCTCATGTCTAAACTCCTGGGTCTTGGTCTTGGGGGCTCCATCTACGACTGGCTTCTGGACTTCCAGACCGGCAGACTTCAGTCAGTTAGACTTAGTCATAACATTTTCTTCACCCTGAAGCTCCACGTTGATATTCCTGAGAATTGTGTGTTCAATCCACTGCCCCACTTCTTGTACACCCATGACAGTGTGGCTAAGTCCAGCGCCATGGTTATCTTTAAGTTGTGTAGGAAGGAACTGCAGATGATGGTTTAACCCAAACATAGACACAAAAGGCTAGAGTAACTCAGCCGGTCAGACAGCATCTCTGGAGAAAAGGAATAGGTGATGTTTCGGGTTGAGTCCGAAGAAGGGTCTCGACCCTGAACCTCACCTTGTAGCGGCACCTAGTGGTGAGGCTGGGAAGTCAGAACCCTCGTCATTGGTCGGCACTGTCACGTGTCCGTGGGGGTTCGTTCGGGGGCTTTTAGTTAGTAATTAGTGCTCCTCGCATCGACAGGAGCTGTACGCATTAGCTACATTATGATATCATTATTGCCGGTGGGATCAATAACAACGATGAGAAGGAGGACACGAAAGTGATCGGGAATTTTGGGTCATGGTATCAGGACAACAACTTAGTGCTTAATATCAGCAGGATGAAGGAGTTGGTTGTTGACCTAAGGAAGCAGGAGAGTGAAGATAACCGTCCTAAACAAAGCTGCTGTCTAGATTCGCATCTAGACTGCTTTACGGTCAGTGGCATCCATTACCCCAGCACCTTAACTGGTCCCTTTACAATGATGCGATGATAATAGATAATAGACCATAGACAATAGGTGCAGGAGTAGGCCATTTGGCCCTTTGAGCCAGCACCGCCATTCAATGTGATCATGGCTGATCATCCCCAATCTCTACCCCGTTCCTGCCTTCTCCCCATATCCCCTGACTCTGCTATTTTTAAGAGCTCTCTCTTGAAAGCATCCAGAGAACCTGCCTTCAGAGAATTTCACAGACTCACCACTCTCTGTGAGAAAAAGTGTTTCCTCGTCTAAATGGCTTACTCCTTATTCAGATCAAGGAAGCACACCAACATATGTATTTTCTCGGGCATCTGAGGGCATTTGGCCGATCCACAAGCATTCTCTCAAATGTCTACAAAGGCGCTATAGAGAGTATTTTGGCAGGATGATCTCAGCGTGGTATGGCAACCGCTCTGCTCTTGATTACCATAGAGTAGTGAACACTGCCCAGTCCATCACAGGTTTGTCACTTTCCTCCATCTAGTCCAGCTTTGCGATGGGTTGCATCAGGAAGGCTGGAAGTATTCCCTGCCACCCTGCACATTCCCTTTTCTCTCTTTTACCTTCTGGGAGGAGATACAGGAGCTCGCAAGCTTAAACATTCACACAAGTACAGCTACTCCCCCACTGCTAACGGACTCCTGAACAAAGATCATAGATCATGACCTTGGCTCCTGAACTACTGTAATCAGCTCTTTCACACCCCCTTCATGGAGGTAGTGTCATGTCCTCTTACCCTCAGCACTACCTCATTCAGTCATTCCGATATTGTATTTCAGTATTTTTTTGCTCTACTTCAGATTGCAATCTGGTGACTGGCTTTTGCTGGCTTTACCTTGCACTAAATTGTATTCCCTTATCATGTATCTCTATACACTGTAAATGGCTGGACTGTAATCAAGTATTGTCATTCTGCTGACTGGATAGCATGCAACAAAAGATTTTCACTGTACATGTGGCAATAAACTAAACTGAACCGAACTGATCTTGAATCATTCTGCTGCTTTGCACTGGCAGATGTATTTATTCTTGTATTGATCATTACTGAATGTGGCCTGTGGACTATTCACTCTGAGAGCTTCATGTCAACAAGGAATGTCATTGCACTCTGGTGCATAAGACAAGAAACTGATCTGAATTTCAATCAGACATTTTGTGGAGCTTTTTCTCCAAATGAAAATGTGAATATTCCTTTAAAGTTGTTGTTATTCATTTTTCTGCGTCTTTTTCACACTAATGATTTTTGTTTAGAATATTCACTATTTCATGTTGGCTGTGTTCATAAACAGGCCTTAACTGCAATGTAAATTTACATTATGAATTATTCAGAATCATTGAAATGTCTTCAACCACCAGAAGTGCAATAAAATTGTTAAGCTGTTAAAATATTTCTGTGATTCCTATGATTCCTGAATATTCATGTGATTCCTGAATATTCCATTACAGGCACAATCATACCTTTAACTGAAAAAATACACCAGACCATTTAATTTAGAATCTAATGGAAAAATGTATTTGTCCATTCTGGGCCTCTGGGGGTTTATTTTACTCTGTAGCTTTGAACTAATTCGCAAATATATATTGCATTAATGCTGTAATCGTTGTATCAACATTCATGGAGAATTTCTATAGTTATGCTCAATATCTGAAACTTTATTTTGGAAGTGGGCATTTTTAAAGCCTTCTAGTGTAAAGAAGCAATTTTGAGGTTGTTATCAAAGCAGACCGCGCCACTGCCCCCTCCCCGAGCCCCCTTGTCTGCAACTTTTCTGTGCTACGAGCGGCAGGGGGCAGTGGTGGTCTACCCGACTATTGCTGTTGTGTTTTGTTCACCAACGCTACGCATTCCCATAGAATGGCCTGAGAAGGGCTATGCTCCCAAACAATGAACACAGGTGTGAGGTCAATTCTAGGAGATAACGTGTTTTGCAAGATTCTCATGATCTTCTCTGCAGCTGGTCAACAAGAGGCGTCAATATGCCTTTTCATTACCTTATTTAATCCCAACCACAATTAAGTATCTGGAGATTTTACATTTTCTTCTACACAGACACTGAGACGCAACAGGACGAGTTTGAAGCGGATTGACCCGCTGAGTTACTCCAGCACTGTGTGTCTTTTATATAAACCAGCATCAGCAGTTCCTTGTGTCTAGTTTCAACAGTGGCATTTTCATCAATGGAGCCCAGTTTAGACAGTTACATACAATTATCCAAATACATGGCAGCATTGACTGCACCAATGGTTCACCAACTCAGCATTGTGATATTCTGGGAACACGTGATATGCTGATCAAATGGTCTCCTGTGGTTTAATGTGGAAGACAGAATACAAGCACGATTCCTTGGAAACATGGGTATTCCCACTCCAAATTTGAAGTGGGAAGCCCAAAGAAACCCAAAGAGGGCCTTCCTCAAACTTTTGGTTTAACCTGACATGTTGATTAAATAATTGCAGCATATGCCATACAGATAACTCTTGCCACGAAAGGTTGTATAAGCACTGACTGAAGTGGATCTGCCGCAGGTTTGTGGGTGTGACCTGGATGGTCTGGCACTCATGCTTGGATTCCTTGCCCTTTGTTGTCTAGGTATGTTCTTACCAGGCTAGACACAGATGATGGAGTTTGCTGGCCTGCAGCCTTCAGAGGTGTGGTCTGGGAAGCAAGATGACCTTGGGTAGTGCAGCAATAAGGCCCTGTCCTCAGCTCATGGGAGGACTTGGTTGGATGTCCTAGTTACACAGCATGGACACAGTCCTTTTGGCCCAACTAGTTCATGGCAACCAAGATGCCCCATACAAACTAGTCCCATTTCCCTGCATTTGACCCATATCATTCTTTTGCATCCATGTACCTGTCCAAGTGACTTTTAAATCCTTTATACTACTTGTCACAACTACCTCTGATGACAGCTCATTCCATATATCCATCGCTCACTGAGTGAAAACATTGCTCCTCAGGATCTTGATTCCTCTGCCATGGGTAAAATAGTAAGATTAAATGAGAACTTACCAGATTGAAGTTTGATCTTTATTTTATGAGGAGTTACGATGAGCGATTATGTGAAGAAGCCCCGCCAATCCGCATGCGCGTCAATCTTCAAAGCAGCGGTGTGAAATCACAGATAGTAGTTGTTAACTAACATAGTAAGATTAGAGAAGGCATGTAATCGCTTATCGTAACTCCTCATAAAATATAGATCAAACTTCAAACTGGTAAGTTTTCATTTAATCTTACTATTTTACTTCGGAGTCACGTGAGTGATTCCATGAAGATTTCAAAGCTCTGAGATTTCATGCCGTAGATTCAAATCCCGGCGTCTCACTGCATTGATTGACTCAGGATGAGTGAATAATCAACAATGCATTAAGCATGGCATTGATTTAAACATATTAATGGTTTATTTTAATAAAGAAAATCAATAGCAACCCATCTATCTCAGGGGAGGCTAAACTGAATGCAAAACAGAATGGGCAAATAACCCTGGGTCGGCATCGGCCTATGGTAACAATTTTTTGAAAATTCAATTCACTTGACCATCCTGCGGTCACGAGGATATAGTCGATGGGGACGTCCATTGCCTTGGCCGCCGACGTTGATGCCACCCTGGTGGAATGAGGCGTAAAGTTGTCCGTGTTAATACCTGCATAACCCAGAACCTGCTTCAGCCACCTCAAAATAGTCTGAACCGACATTTTCCTGCGTGGTTGTCTGTGGCTAATAAACAATGCTGATCCCACACCTCTTAGGGTACTGGTGGCCTTGATATAATATAGCAAGCGTGCCCTCACACCTAGACGTTAATCCATGGGGTATGCCAAAATATGGTCTTAAACCCTGTCCCCCAGGTCTGCTTGTGTAGATCAGAAATGTAAAACATAATGGCATTTGCAGCCATTTCCATCCTGTCTCGCCGCAGCTTTTGCAATGTCTGCACTCATTGTGCTTAGACATTGCCATGACTAAGGATGTAGCTGGAGCCCCATGGTGAAGTATTGTTAACACAATGTCAATATCCCATACTGCCTGTAATTGTACTGGGAGAACTTGTGTTAAAGATATTGTTTACAAACTCGATATCCGGGGTTGAAACCCGACAGAGTGGGTCCCGTTTGCTGCAGCTAATATGATGGGAAGGCACATTGGGCACAGTTAATGGCCCTATAACTCAATTATTGTCCAAGACCATTTAAGAATGAACTCCAAGACGTCACTAATCTGTACCGTATTAAATGTAACATTAGCATTAAACAAAACGCTTCCCATCTGAAGAGGAAATGTACTGCTTTTTTGGTGCTATCCCAGCACTCTGGAGTGAACACATACCTGGATCGGTGTGATCACCCAAGCCGTAGGGGCAGTCCATTCAGAATCTGTAATATCATAAATTGATGTTATCATGCAAAGGCTCATTTCCCGAGCCACAGGCTGAACCAGCAAAGTTCACATTTAGAACAACCATATAAGGTTGTATTATCATTCCCGACAAAGCGGGAATCAAAGCTGCATAGGCCAGTCAGACAGTAGGAAAAACCTAAAGTGGGATCATGATGACTTTATTTCCCGACTGAAGAGGCAAAATGGAGGAAGACTTAAAAGACCATTCCTTCTGCTTGTAGCGAGACTGTGTCTGTCACCACTGTTATGCCACATATGTTTGCAACCGGTGAGCAAGCATGAAAACAACATATCGATATTCGGTGTTCCATCGAACCGGAATTTTATAAATACTGTGTGAACCAACACCCATTTGGTGTTGTCATTTACTGTACTTGATGATACACCAGCGGCAAATGTATTAGGTAAACTATTACAGGATAGTTTTACTTGATTGCAGCCATGTAACTAACATATGCCACCATCATAGTGTATCAACTTGAAGTTGAGCATGCAGATTATGCATATTCGCTCAATCACTCTTTAACCTATAGAATGTCTATAGATAGTTGATACCAATAACTGAAAAATTGGTAACTCATGGAAATCTCCTCCACCTCCAAACTAGAGATGACATTTGCAAGTTTCCGCGTTAGAGCCCTTAGCATGCGTTTGCAATAACTTAACGTTTACTGACCAAACTATTTGAGCAATGCTGAATACTGTTAGTCCATCATTGTGACTTTAGTAGCTTCAGCTGGTATAGCATAGGTGTGGCTAACAATTACCTACATGGCATTTGAGAGGTTGTCACTTTGCACGATGTCAGTTCTCCCATTTACACAGCTGAAGCACAGCTCCTATATTACCAATTAGTTTTGATGAATAGATGGCTGCTTGATAACAACAAGGTTGTTACAGGTTTCTATTAACTCCAATCTCTTGCCGTGGGCCGAGTCATAGACTAATTAATAGCTAAAGGTCACTCCCAATGACCAACAAGCCTATGTGGTAACAACTTAAATTTAACTGGACAGAGGAGCCCAATTCCTCAAATATAATTTGAAGCTGAATCAGTTGATTTTAGCAAATTACAGCATTAAAATATCATCCAGACAAGACAAGACATAACAAATGTTTTTTGAACTCTGCGTAGTGCAAGCACAGATTTTAGTAATTTATTAAATAACCTGGGTAAATAATTAAGCCCATTTTGCAATGCTTTACTGTTAGCATTACTGTTATCATACTGTTATCATTGCATCATAGCAATTGCCTCCTGATCATTTGAAATGTCTCCGACGATCGCTGTAAATGGTAACCTCCTATGAAAATCACTTGTTAGTCAGTAACAAAGTTTCCTATTCGGAAAGTTTATACTGCACATGCGAGTTAAACGACCTTCTCCATCTTTCATAATGAATAGGCCACGCCATCATTTCATGCCTGCCTCGAGCGCCAATTCAGGCTTGATTTCCGAGCCGTCTTAAAAGACAATGCTGGCCACGATACTGAGCCTACCTCATAATTCTGAGCCTGCCTGTAAAGGCAACTGGTGATAATTCTGAGCCTGCCTTAAAAGAAGACTGTGGCCATAATTCTGAGCCTGCCTCAAAAGATAATGCTGGCCACAATTCTTAATCATGCTTGGAATGTTAATATTGTGCAGTTTTACATGGTTAGCTGACTATGTCTTAACCATTTGTGTATTGTACAACCAAGTGTAAATATTACCAACGTGTAAGTGTACACTTACCCATGTTTCAGAAGTGCCAGACCAACCTATCTGCCTGGTTACCTCATAGAGTAGGGTGCGTGGAACCTCTGCCCAGCTTTCCTGCTGCCACTACCTTCAGTGAACCGCTTACTGCCGATGAAGGCGTAGGGCGCGTTGTCGCCAAAACGACAAAGCTTTGCTCGTCATCGGCCTTCATTGGTCCGACAGCTTTTGCTTCGTCCTCCAGGTTTTGCCTGTTGAATAGGCCTTACCTGAATAGAAGATTCGGCAGCTGGCTCCAATATCCCTCTGATAGCGCTGTTCACTGCCGGCACACATGGCTCCAGTATGTTCCACGGACATCTTCAGAATTTGAAGTCAGTTACATCTGACCAATCGCACTCCCCTCCTCAGAGAGGGTGATTCGTAGGCAGCTCTGAAACTGGTGCTGTTGCAGATCCCTGAGGATGCCTGCGCTGATATTGCCCTTCCAACGAACCTATACCAGGATGGAACATTTTTGCACTGATTCTGCTGGGATGGTAACCTTGCTGGCAGGAATGGTACCTCTGACACGTGCCCTTCATCCCTTGGGGTTGCTCCACGGCTATACCCTCAGTCTCGGCGTCAGAATTACATTAACGCGGCATGCTCTCCTCCTCCAAGAGGGAGACATTAAACAGCCCTGTCACAGGCGTGGCTGGCGCGGGCTCTCCCATAGACCGGCGCTGCTACAGATTCGGCGTCAGAATTACACTGACCCAGCATGGTCCCCTCCTCCAAGCGAGGGACACTAAGCAGCCCTGTCCCATAGGCCAACGCTGACACCACTCTTGCTGTTGGAGCGTATCTATGCATTACTGGAGGGGAACCCCCCCAGCCCGACTCCTCCGAGTCCATTGGGCTGACTGATTTATTAGTAATTCTACCCCATGTCCGAGGGACCACTGTGTCTGTGAGCCGCTGACCACACTGTCAGCGATTCTGGCAGTGACACCGCCTTCCTGCTGGATTTCACAGTGGTCTGGAAGCGACTGACCCTCCTTGTCAGTGACTGGGATTGCCAGTCCGACATCCGGTCGGAATCGGGGTCTCCCCACAGCCCGTAGCCAGTTCACTCGCCGGACTTTGCGACAATATTCAGCAGGAAACCTCTGTAAAAAGAGGTTCCTGCAAGAAAATGAAAACCTGGTAAGAAGTATAAGCTTACCTGTAGGTTTAAACTTACCGCTGGCAGGAGCGACTCGCCTGCCAGTCCGGTGCTTCACCATGCGAACGACATGACGACGCATATGCGGACTGGCGGGGCTTCTTCACGGAATCACTCACGTGACTCCGAAGTAAAATAGAGTATTCACCCTGTTTATTTCCTTCCTCATATATAATAATATATAATATCTATCTATCTATACATCTATCTATACCTAACTAAAACTCTCATCTTGTGCTTTTCCAGTTTTTGTTTTCTTTCTCTTTGCGCATAAACGGTACACCATAGCACTACGGTTTTTCGCCACCTTACTCGCCATTCTGCTGTGCTCAAGTGCACCAGATTTTCTTCCAATCAATGGCATAGTTTCAGTTGTTAAGGTTTGAAAATTTAAAAAACAGCACATGCGCGGTTTGGTCTCTTGTCCTGTCATTCACCGGCAACGTCCACCTCGCCCAGTGTTGTCCAGTGTTGCACGGCCACAGCCACACAGCCAGTTGGCCGGAAGCGGTCGGAGGGGACGGCCACAGCCGCTGCGGGCCGCAGCCAGTGCCACCGCGAGACACAGCCGCAGCTGCCGCTACTCTGGGGGAAAGGAGCGGCAAAACGTGAGAACCTGGGGAGGTGAGGAGGGAGGGTGGAGGAGGAGGGGGAATAGAGGAAGAGGAGGGCAGTGGGGGAGGTGAGGAGGGATAGTGGTGGGGATAGGGGGAGGTGTGGGGGAGGTGGGAGGGATAGACGGATAGGATGGGGGTTGGGAGGGGAGAGGAGTTATGGAGGGAGGGAGGAGAGGGGAAATGAGCTGCGCCTGTGCAGTTGGGGATTATGGGTGAGTGGTGGAATATTGCATTGGGGAATAGGTTGGGTTAGGGGAACGAGTGAGTGGTGGAATATTGCGTTGGGGAATGGGTTGCGTTGGGGGACCAGGCCTGCAGTGTGGCAGGGACCCAACGGGCCCCACTTAATTTAGGATATATATATTTATAAGATCACCCCTCAGCCTCCTGCGCTCTGAGGAATAAAGTCCTAGACTGCCCAACCTTTATAAATATTGTAGCTCAGGCCCTTTTACCCTGACACCTTCATAAATCCTCTCTGCACTCTTCCCATCCTCCCGAGCAGAGTGAGCAAAGCTGAACACAATACTCCAAATGCAGACACATCAATGTCTTGTACAACTGTAACCTAATATCCCCACTTCTAGACTCAGTAGATAGATACAAAAAGCTGGAGTAACTCAGCTGGACAGGCAGCATCCCTGGAGAGAAGGAATGGGTGATGTTTCGGGTCAAGACCCTTCTTCAGACTGAGTTCTAAAATAAAGTGATTGATCTGAACCATTAACTTTGTTTCTCCTTTCACAGATGCCGTCTCATCTGTGGTGGGAAATGGACAGTCAATATTTCTGGTCAAGACCCTTCCTCTGGACTGGATGCAGCAAGGCACATAAGAGCAAGGCGGGTTTATTACTTGCACTATCACCTTGTGAAAATAATGATGACAGCAATTGTTAAGTCAAATCTAACCATTTTCTGATTTAATATAAATAATAAACAGAAAGATATTAAGCAGCCGTACTTCCATGCAAGAGCCACATGAACAATTTATGTCACTAATGTAATTACTATCAGCCATTAATTTGGATTTTTTTCCTATTAAGAAGTTACTGAAACATTAACGTTTATTGAAAATAAAATTTAACTGTTTTCTAATTAGATGGTAGCTTTCCATCCAAAATTTTTCAATGCATCTGTTTTTTTTAATTCCATGTATGTAATAAAATCTATGAACCCCACCTGAATTTCCCACATTAAAAAAACATGTGTCTGAAGAAGGATCTTGACCCGAAACATCACCTATTCCTTTTTTCCAGAGATACTGTCTGACCAGCTGAATTACTCTAGCTTTTTGCGTCTACCTTTCATGTCGAATGTACTCTGAAATATCAGCTATGTATCAATATGTATATTTTAGTAATTGATACAATGGTTCAGTAAAGCACAATTCTTGCATCACTTTCCATATTGGATTTCTAATTAGGCAACTTTTATTATCTAGGTCTCACTGATGAGCTTTCTTATCACATTGAAACTAAACCAGACTATCATTAACTTAAAGTGCCTTTCTAATTGACATTTTATTTAAATTACATTTGCCAGAATTGACCATTTATTTCGATAATTCCAAAGGCTTTCTTTGCTGAATACTAATGATTTGATTTTATTCATTCAGACATTGTATTAATAATACAACTGAAAATGAATAAACTTCATAAAATCACTTCAAAATTGTTAAATATATCTACACTAGCATTTCAGTGTAACTATCAGTAACATAGCCAAGGAAATGCTGATACTTACACTGCTACATGCTTGCTGGTCACAAAGTTACAACGTTTATACGTTGTAGAGGAAGTAGACACAAAATGCTGGAGTAACTCAGCAGGACAGACAACATCACTGGATAGAAGGAATTGGTGACATTTCGAATTGAGACCCTTATTAAGATTGAGTATCGGGGAAAGGGAGACATAGAGATATGGAAGGGTAATATGTGAAAATGGGGATGAAGTTCAAGGAATACGTAGAATAGATTATTGTCAGCTAGGGGAAGGTGACAACATGGCTTATAAAGATAAAATTTAATCAGGAGGACAGTCAGACTGGTCAGAGAACTACGATAGGGGATGGATGGAGAGAGAGGGGAAGCAAGGGTTACTTGAAGTTAGAGAAATCAATTCTCATACTGCTGGTTTGTAAGCTGCCCAAGTGAAATATGAGGTGCTGTTCATCCAATTATCCAAGCAGCTTAGCTAACATCTTATCAAAACTGTGCCCTAAAATAGAGGATGGCTTGATCACAGCGCCAAAGTCAATGGGCACAGAATGTGATTTGATCTTCCATCATAAATATTGATGCATCTCAACTGACATGAACAGTACACAGCTTTGTAGAATAACTAATGTAGAAGTTTGTATGTAGATAAATTGATCACCAACAAATCAATCTGATGGTAAATACAATTTTCAGTGCATCCTTACACAGGGAACACCAATGTAAAGTAAAATATTAGTTGGTATAGTATAGGAATATAGAATAGAATGATTAATGTACATTTTAACTTGGAGTGATTCTGTATGACAGTTGAGAGTGAGATTGCAGTTCCGTTTTACATGTTTTTTCAATTCTATTGCCTTCAGAGGAACTAAAGGCCAGGAGAGATACAACATGAATGTAGCCTTGTTTTTACCCCTTCAAGATCTGTCCCATTGACTAAAGCAAGTAAGTAAGTAAGTTTATTGGCCAAGTATTCACATACAAGGAATTTGCCTTGGTGCTCTGCCCACAAGTAACAACATGACATACAGTGACAGTTACGAATGATGCAGAAAACAAGAAACGTTAATAAGTGTTTGACGCAAGTATTGTCAACACCCAATGAGCATTTATTTGCCCTTTCTCCGGCCATTTGTTATGTGCATTTAAATGAATTATTGTGAAGTTCCTACCAACAACACAATGATGTCAGTTTATTGTCACATTGCAAAGGGCATTGGACCCACCGCATGATTATGTTCTGCTCATTTTGTGCTGACAAATTCTGTTTTAATTTGAATTACTTGGTAAATCCCACTCCTTTCAAGCAGAAGAAATATGAAACTCCAAAGACAGAAGATGCTATGCGCAACCCCTTACAAATGTAAACTCAAATCAGAAGAAAATCAGTTCTAATTTATAAATTCACAGGTCCAAATGGTTAAAGATCCTCTTCATTTGCTACAATTGAGTTGGTCCAGCTACACATGGATGCCTGATCAATATGTTTGTGCCTGCGATTGTGCCAAATAACAGGCTCAGGCAAAGACCAATGTCACTTGGGTCCTCTTTAATGCAATGCCTCTGCTGTCACGGTGATGGATGCCCTAGTTCGAAAATGCTGATCCAATCTCTCCGCTGTGCCATTTTAACATAGCCGGAGCCCTAATAATAGCTTCATCTTCCCTCACCAATTAAAGAAGTTAGTTATGAATTTCAAAGTTCAGTTAAATATCATCTGTTAATTCCGAGAAAATTACATTTGAAATGATAATGTGCTTCATTTTGAGAAACGCAGACATGACAAACAAAAACATGCTGCTGAACAGATTAATCAACAGTATCAAAGAAAGATTCAATTAACCAAGGCCAACCAACCATTTAATCTCTTCTGACAGAAACTTCATAAAGATGCCATGGATTTTAAAATACAAAATATTGTAATAAAATTATAAATGTTCTTGTTAATATCAAGTCTTTGCAATTTATTGTTGAGCTCAGGGTTTAAGTGATCAGTAACACTGAGCCTGATGATAATTATAGAGCTTTCAACTGCAAATCAGAAGGAAGAGGTAATAAATCAGCTATGTGGGCATCTTAGAAGCAATGCAAACATCATGAGCTAAATAAATTTATTTTTAATGCACATTCTGACTGACATTAACTTCATTGAGTTCAATGGAAACATAAATGACAAGGGGTGTACAATGTGCTGCTGCTTCATTTTCCCCACTTTTATCAATTAATAACAGCCTTGGGATTATAGACAAGTCTGTTATTGGTAAATTTATGTGTGCGAATACACTCTCACTTCTTTAAGTACCGTAGGAATTTTGTATTTCCCAATTTATCCCTCTTTATCCAAATGCATTGACCCTTGCCGCGATGTGGCTCCACAAATGTGAATGATGTCTCCGACCCACATCCATTCTCTATGTGTCATTGAGCATTGGCAGGCATTTCCGAGATGAGTGGCATCATCAGTAGACTTGATCCTAGACTCAGCGACTTGAACACCCGTGGACTTTCCAGCAGAGGTCACTGTACAGCATTAAAGTGTGGAACCTGAACGATCGGTCTCTCTCCCTCTGGAAACAGTTGCACCGCGGTTCCTGGCTCAGTGCATAGCAGCTAACTCATCGACAGCGTTCAAACACAGAACCTTTCAAAACAAGTGTGTAGGAAAGAACTGCAGATACTGCTTTATACAAAGATAGACACAAGAGAAGTGACAGACACTTCAGATGAAGGGTCTCGACCTGAAACGTCACCCATTCAATCTCTCCAGAGATGCTGCCTGTCCTGCTGAGCTACTCCAGCATTTTTTGTCTACCTTTTAAAACAAGATCACCCTTACAATGTGGACATTGCTGGCAGGGCTGACATTTATCGTCCATGCCTTTGGAGCATGTGAAGGGCTTTCTTCCTCAAACACAGCCTGTGGCAACATTTGTAATGCTGGTGGGAAACTGGGAGAGTGTCACCTGACTGTCACTAAGATTTCACTCAGATTTATGTTTACCAGCAAGAATTTAATGTCATCATCAGGTCCTGAGTCAGGAAAGCAAAACACATTTCTTACTAGATTGAGGTTAACACGGCAGATTCATCATGAAGATAAAAGCCAAAGAGATCCAAGGAAAAATTACAATTGGATGGAAAACTGTTTGATTGGAAGAAAGCCAAGAAGAATGGCCAACTTGTGTTCGAATGAGTGAAGGACTGTGTGCTATGGGTTCAGGAGCAGTTTCCTCACTGTGTGCAATATATATTAATGCTTTAATCATGGACCATACAATAGATTTGCAGGTGACATTAACAAAAGTGAGTTGTAAGTTCTGGGCTTCAGGAAGATACTGATTGAGGTCATAAAATTATAAGAGATAAAGACAGGATAGATAGTAAGAATCATTTTCCATTTGCGAGGGTACCAAAATCAAGAGGACGAAGGTTTAAGGTGACAGGAAAGAGTTCATGGAAAAGAAGGGGATCAGAGGGAGAATGTATTTTTTTGTGCACGCACACGTTCAACACAGTTGGATTGGTTATGAGGAGAGATCAGATAGGGAGAGGAGGGTGTGTGTGTGTGCATCAGAGTGTGTGTATATGTGTGTGTGACAGAGTGTGTGTGTATGTGTGTGTGACAGAGAGTGTGTGTATGTGTGTGTGTGTGTGTACATATGTGTATGTATATGTATGTGTGCGTGTGCGTATGTGTATGTATATGTGGGTGTGTGTGTGTGTTTGTGTCTGTGTATGTATATGTGTGTGTGTGTGTGTGTGAGTGTGTGAGTGTGTGTGTGTGTGAGTGTGTGAGTGTGTGAGTGTGTGTGTGTGTGTGTGAGTGTGTGTGAGTGTGTGTGTGTGTGTGTGTGTGTGTGTGTGTGTGTGTGTGTGTGTGTGTGTGTGTGTGTGTGTGTGTGTGTGTGTGTGCATGCGTGTGTGCATTTTGCTAGAGCAAAGAAGGCCGATCAGTGACCTTACAAAAGTTTGTACAATTATGAGAGGCATCGATACAGTAAACACTCAAGATTGTTTTTCCCCATGGTAAGTGTATCAATAACAAGAGAGCATACATTTAAGATGAAAGGTATGAGCTTTAAAGATGATCTGAGGGATAATTTTTTCCCCCCCCACACAGCATCAGATATTAAACTATGTTTATGAGAAATTTAGACAGTCACCTGCCATAGAAAGGTATTGGTCTAATGGAGGCAAATGGGATTTGTATAAATGAGCAAAATGGTTGAATAGTGGAGGGCCAAAGAGCCTGATTCCGTGCTGTACAATTATGTGACGCTAGGAAGTGGGTGCAAAAGCAGAAATTGGAATTCAGTCCAAAGTAATGTGAGGTAATGCATCTGGGAAGAGTGAACAAAGCAAACAAATACATGATAGATGGGAAGATACTGAGGCATGTTCAAAATCTTGCAGTGCATTGCTCAAAGTAATGGAGCAGCTAAGTAAAGTGGTTTGGAAGACATATGGCCATGTGACTTTTTTCACTAAGGTATAGGGAGATCATGTTGGAAGTGTATGCTTTACTTGTTAAGGCAGAGCCAGAGTTTTCTAGTTCCTCTATCCTCAGATGCTGCTTAGACCTGCTGAATATTTCCAGCATGCACTGTCATATTTCAGGTCCAGCATCTGTCTTGCTGCAAGAGTCATTTGTACATTGTTAGTTACCACGTTACAGGAAGTAATGGCTAGGGTACAAAAGAGCTTTGCAGGGTTGTTTTCAGAACTGGAAAGGAATATTTATATAGCAGAAAAGTATAAAATGCTGGGGATACTCAGCACATCAGGCATCATCTTCGGAGAGAGAAGCAATTACATTTCAGGTTAGTGGCCATTAAATGCAGGACCATGGACCTGAAATCTTAACACTGCTTTCCACAAGAATCAGTGCTGAACCATCACTATTTACAGGGTTACACAAAAAGCTGGAGAAACTCAGCGGGTGCAGCAGCATCTAAGGAGCGAAGGAGATAGGCAACGTTTCCGGTCGAGACCCTTCTTCAGGAAACGTCGCCTATCTCCTTCGCTCCTTAGATGCTGCTGCACCCGCTGAGTTTCTCCAGCTTTTTGTGTAATCCTCGATTCCCCAGCATCTGCAGTTCCTTCTTTAACACAACATCACTATTTACAATCTATTTGTAATATGAGGTAGTTGAATGGACAGAGGATTTGTTGATAATACAAAGTTGGGTGAGAGATAGTTACAGAGTTTCTGCAAGGGGGTATGAACAGGTCAAGTGAGAGAGTAGACACAAAAAGATGGAGTAACTCAGTGGGACAGGCGGCATCTCTCGGTAGAAGAAATGGGTGACGTTTCGGGTCGAGACCTTTCTTCTTCCTTCCTACTCAAGTGAGAGAGTAATTAGTTGGAATAGGGAATTGAAAGTGCGAAAAAGTGAGATTTTAGCAGACAAAAATAGATTGTTTTAAATAGTTATAGAAAGTGATCAATTAGAAATGAAACAAAATTGACCTTTCCTGGGAACAGAAAGTAATTGTAGGAACACCTCTATCTGAGGTCAATTATCTCATCGCATACCAGAAATCAAATATGCGACCTTCCTGGTCATATGATTCATGAACTCTCTTAAATGGAGTATCGTATAATTATTGATGTGATTGCAATTACAAATGGCATTATTCTAAATCTAACATACTTGCGTGCAGGAAGGAATTGCAGATGCTGGTTTCTTTCTCTCCAGAGATGCTGCCTGAGTTACTCCAGCATTTTGTATCTATGCTTTTGTTAACCTGAGGTATTCATAACTTGTAAAACTGATAGCTATAAAACTGGACATCATTGCTTACAATGACAAGGCCATGTTCATGTCAGGTTGGTGTCCCCGATGTGGCCTCCTTTGCATCTGTGACACCAAACATTGATGTGGCAACCACTTCACTGAAACTTGCGATTGGTCCACCAAGCTCTATTGGATCCCCAGTGAATTCTCTAATTATGGTAACTAACCAACAAACCCTACCCCCATTTCTTCCCCCAACCTTCCTCACCACTCTCCTCCCTGCGTCCCAGCAGACTATGCACACATTTCTCTCCTCCCCCCCCCCCCCTCCTTCAACCTACGTTGCATCCTCTAGCTTCACAATTCACACTTCTAATGTTACAGTTTTGTATTTACATCTATGGCCTTTGTCCAACCACCTGCTTATCAAAATTCACATTTATCCACTGTTAATTCACCAGGCTTTATCCTGTCCCTCCTGCCTTCCAACATTCTCCACCCCTCACCCCCAGCGCAATCAGTCTGAAAAAGGGTCCCACCCTGAAGAGTCACGTATCCATGTTCTCCAGCGATGCTGCGATACCTGCTTAATTACTTCCGCGTCTTTTTATGTAAATGAGCATCTGCAGTTCTTTGTTTCTTCTGCTTATGTTGATATTTAGTTTGGATTTCAGTGCTTATGTAAGAAAGTTAAAGTATTCTCCAGTACTGGTACAGACTTTCGATTTGTGCATTTAATACGTGGTATTTACAAAATGTCAATTACGGGCATTTTTTATAATATATTGAAAAATAAATTGCACTTGATTGCATTCATTTTATAACCTTGTAATTTAATATTGACTGTAACCATAATGTTGTACTCCCCTCCATGAATGGATCAATTTCAGGCTACAGCTAAATCTTGGATAGACACAAAAAGCTGGAGTAACTAGGCGTCTCTGGAGAAAAGAAATAGGAGACGTTTCGGGTCAAGATCCTTCTTCAGACTGGGGTTGTAATGGATGAATTTACTGCCCAGTGGATTTTCCCACCCATCTGGCCCACAAACAGTGGTACAAAGGGACAGGTACATGGTTCCCTGAAAATGGGAACACGGAAAGACTGGGTGGTAAGGAAGGCATATGACACACTTGCCTTCATCGTCCACGACATTGAGTACAAGAATTGGGATTGACAGAAAACATTCACAAGGATGATGCCAGGTTTGGAATACTTGAGTTATCAGGAGAGATGAGATAAACTTGGTCTATAGTGAAACAGCCTTAGAATCTGAAGAAGGGTCAGGATCTGAGAAGTCATCCATTCCTTCCAACCACAGATGCTGCCTTAGTTACTCCAGCAGTTTTTATCTATCTTCGGTGTAAACCAGCATCTGCATTTCCTTCCTACAAAGCAGCCTTAGATGTGATGAGCTTGAACTACATCTGTCTATCTATATAACTAAAAGTCTCATCTTAACCATTTCCTGTCTGCGCGGTATATTGATTTTAGAAAAAACGCTACCATATGTCGCTATGACTTTTGGCCATCTTACTCACAGTCCTCCTCCGCTGAGATAGCCCTGAGGATTTTTCCGATCAATGAAAAATAGAAAAACTTCATGAATGTTTAAAACATCTTGAGATTAGGTGATTGGTCCTCTCGGTTGTCAATCACCATGATGATGGTAACACACATTCCAGGGGGGGCAGGACTATAAAACCCCGGATGCCTGGACGTGAGTTAGTCACTCTGGAAGATCGCGAGGGAGAGGCCACAACTGTGATCTGCTGTGAGTTTACTGAACCGTGAGTCCACTGAACTGTGAATCTACCCTGTATGTGCTTTATGTGGTCATGTGCTTTACGTGCTTTATGTGGTTATGTGCTTTATGTGGTTAGGTGCTTTATGTGGTTAGGTGCTTTATGTGGTTAACCCTTTATGTGCTTGCAATAAATGATTTGTTAGCCAGCAAAGTGCTTGCAATGAATGATGATTTGTTAACCCTTAATGTGCTTGCAATAAATGATTTGTTAGCTAGTAATGTGCTTGAAATGAATGATCATTTGTTAACCCTTAATGTGCTTGCAATAAATGATTTGTTAGCCCTTAATGAAATGAAATGGGTTGTTTGGCCTGCCCTATGCTTGAAATTGAAATTGAAATGGAAATGAAATGAAATTAGTTATTTGGCCTGCCCTGTGCTTTTGCTTTTGCTTTGCCTTTGCTTTGCTTGAACTCACCTGAAATTAAAGCAAATGGATTGTATTGTTGGCTGGCCCCACCTGCCCTGTGCTATTGCTTTTGCTTTGCCTTTGCTTTGCTTGAGGTCACCTGAAATGAAAGCAAATGGATTGTATTGCTGGCTGGCCCCGCCTGCCCTGTGCTTCACTTGACTTGAAATGGATTGACTTGACATGAAATGGATTGGAATGCATTGTTGACCCTGCACTCACTGTGGTTGACTTGACTTGACCCACAACACCCATGCTAGTGCTTCAGAATCCCCTCCCCATCACTGGCCTCGAATATTGGAATTGGTGAAGACGTGGAATATTGCGTTGGGGGACCAGCCTTCCCGTGTGAACCTGTTGGGTCCCACTTAGTCTAGTAAAGTAATATAGGGTACAGGGTAGATTGGGTAGAGAGCCAGTCTGCTTTCCATGATTGGGGTATCCAAACCTGGACAGCATAGATGCAAGACTCTTGCCTCTTTTTAGCAGCGAGGATTCCCGTGGTCTGTAAAGCCACGTCAGTATGCAGTGAAAAAGAGAAACACTTAAAGTGAAAGTAGGCACCTTCCTTTACAACTGACTCAGACCCTGCAGTTAAAACTAGAAGAGAGTAGGATAAAAAGAAGGGTCTCGACCCGAAATGTCGCCTATTCCTTCGCTCCATAGATGCTGCCTCACCCGGTGAGTTTCTCCAGCGTTTTTGTCTACCTGGGATAAAAAGTAAGCTGTGTCCCTGTTTCAATTTCATGAGTTTATCTTTTTAAACACCTTAGCTAACCATGTAGGAGTTAAAATTACTGTAATACAGTAATCAAGCCATTTCACCTTTATCATCTGAGCTGGTTCTTCAAAAGAGACAATCATTCCTTCCAGTTGCTTCCCCTTAGTCCTACAAAATGTTTTCTTTCCACACGCTTTTGAATACAGGTTATATTTAGAAAATAGAGGCAGCAGGGTACCTCTTCGATTAACTACTGGATGAAATAATTCACTCCAATAATAAAATGAGGTAGAATTAAACATGTTGAGAGATACCGAGACTAAAACTCAGAATTATTGTGAAGCTCCAGGTCTCAAATTATAACGTAATGAAGCCGAAACATTTTGCCTTAAAAATAACCCCCTGACGGCAAAAAGGTACATATTTGCTAAAGATAGACAGAAAATGCTGGAGAAACCCAGTGGGACAGGCAACATCTCTGGAGAGAAGGAATGGATGATGGAAATATCACCCAGTCCATCTCTCCAGCGATGCTGCCTGTTTCGCTGAGTTACTCCAACATTTCATGTCTATCTTTGGTGTGAACCAGCATCTGCAGTTCCTTCCTATACATATTTGCTAACATTCATTGTTTAAAGTGTTGTAAAATTATAAAGAACTAAAAGTGATTCTCTGCCCATGTCTTGGGCATTAATTTGCCCCTTTCTTCATCAGACTGAATGGGAAGAAATGGCTGGTGATTAGATGTAGAGTGGCTGAACATATCTCAACATTTAGCAGTGAGCCATTAACGGTAGCAAAGTGGATTGATTTGCAACTTTAACCTTCTGGCATCCATCACAAAACCTGCCCATATTTCATTTTGCTCTTATCTCTCCACAGTTCCTCTTGATCTTACTGCAGTCCTTGTTTTGTCAAAATGACACCTAATCCTGATGAACTATCATTTCCTCCACATGAATATACATGGCATCCTCACTGACAATACTATCAAAGATCATCTTCTTTTGTTCTCCTTATTCATTGTTTTTTATTGTGTTTGGTGCATTTCGCTTGGATTAAGCCACATTGTGGTGCCTAGGGGATTTTTTAAATATTAAACATATTGTGCAGTGACACGTTGTTGTTCCAAACAAACAACAGATCGAACGCAAAAAAGGAACAACTGAGCTCTCTGAGTATCACCACATACAATATGGAAACGGGCCCTTCATCCCACCGAGTCCACGATGACAATCGATCACATGTTCACACCAGTTCTACATGATCCCACTTCCTCTTCCATTCTGAACACACAGGGCATTGTACAGAAGCCAATCACCCTTCAAACCCGCACATCTTTGGGATGTGGGAGGAAACAGGACCATCTGGAGGAAACCTACGCCATCAGAGGGAGAACATACAAAATCCACACAGACAGCACCCAAGGTCAGGATCGAACCCAGTTCTCTGGCGCTGTGAGTCAGCAGCGGCACCACTGTAATTGCAATAGTTATAAGTGGAATTAGTTCTGCCTTTCATCAAAAAGCTATTCATGATTCAATAGGTGTTTAAATAGCTTTAGAGCTTTAAAATGACTGGAAAGGGAAACAATTCTGAAGTACTCAGTGATTCAGCCAGCGTATGTGGAGAGAGAAACAGGGCACGGTTTTAGGTTAAAAACAATCTGCTCGAGGAACTCATTGTATCAGGCAGCATCAGTGGAGGGAAATGGACAGTCGATGTTTCAAGTTGAGACTCTTCTGCTGGACTGGCACTGAGACCCCACCCAAAACATCAACTGTCCATTTCCCTCTAGAGATGCTGCCTGACCCACTGAGTTCCTCCAGCAGCTGATGCTTTGCTTACGATTCTGATCTTATAGAGGTGTATAACATCATGAGAGGAATAGATCTGATAGATGCATGGAGTCTCCTGCCCAGAGGAGGTGAATCGAGGACCAGAGGACATAGGTTTAAGGTGAAAGCTTTGATAGGAATCTGAGGGGTAACTTTTTCACACAAAGGCTGGTGGGTGTATGGAACAAGCTGCCAGAGTTTTCAAGAGAGAGTTAGATTTAAATCTTAGGGCTGAGGAAATCAAGGAATATGGGAAAAAAGCAGGAGCGTGGTACTGATTTGGGATGATCAGCCATGATCATATTGAATGGCGGTACTGGCTCGACGGGCCGAATGGCCTACTCCTGCACCTATTTTCTATGTTTGTATGTAGGAGGTAGCTGAGGCAGGGACTAACCCAATGTTTAAGAAACAGTTAGACAGGTACATTGATAGGACAGGTTTGGAGGGATATGGGCCAAACGCAGGCAGGTGGGACTAGTGCAGCTGGTACATGGTGGCCAGTGTGGGCAAGTTGGGCCAAAGGGCCTGTTTCCACGCTATATCACTCTATGACTCTATTCCAGCATCTGAAGTCTCTTGTGTCTACTGTTTTGATGGCCCACTATGTCTTTGGCTAAGCTTTGTCGTCAAATCTGCTGAAACATGACTTTCAAGAACATTCATAAGCTTTTAAAACCATAAAAAATCAATTCATATCAAAAATAATTTTAAATGGTTCATGGGTAAGAAAGGCTATAGGTCAAGTCAGGCATGACCTGACTGAATGATAACACAGAGAGGTTTAAAACATAAGCTGATGGAGGAACTTATCTTACTTCTTATGTTCCTAACAAAAGTATAAACCAACACATAAAATAATTAACAATACTTCTAAATAATGAGAAACATTAAACTAAACTCACAATTTATTCAGAGGCATATATTACCTTGAGCCCACACAACTGTTTCTCGTCATTCAAAAAAACCGAGTGCTTCACCATTGGGCTGCACGAGGGTTCAATATTACAGCGCAATAGGTCAATGCCACGAAAAAGTGTAAGAATACCAAGACTATGTGACATTTGCACAGAGAACGCAGCAGTTCAGTGCAGAACTACTGATATTCCCCAACAGATACAGTATGACCCAATTTTCAATAATACATTTTGAAAGGAATTTTGTAGTAGAGAGTACCCTGCAGAGTTCAGATTTTGCGTTCTATTTGTATTAGGACCATAGAATCCCATAGAGATGACACGAGGTGGAGGCCTTCCTGAGTTGCTGCAGCTGCGACCATGGTGACTTCCCGAAGGCTTGCAGGTCAGCGGGTCCAGGACCAGGACCCGCTCAAAGCCTTGTTGGAACCGCCCTTGTTGGGAACCGTCCAAAGACCCGTGGTCAGTGGGACCTTGCCCAAAGGCTCGGCAGTCCGCAGGATGGGGAATCCACCCGAAGGCTTGGCAGACGGCATAACTAGGAGGGAGCTGGAGACGTCGGACATGGTAGGAAGGTGAACCGGGATAATGCTTCCAAAACCTTCAGGTAGGCTGCAGGAGGCATCACCGGTACACAAAGATGGCCGGGCGAGGAGAGGAGAGGGCTGTCGGCTCACTGGAACTGCTCCAGTACATCGTTTGCGCAGACCGACCAAACTTTATATAATGGCGCAAAGAACAGTGGCGTCCACATGTTTAATATATGCAAGGGTTACACAAAAAGCTGGAGAAACTCAGCGGGTGCAGCAGCATCTAAGGAGCGAAGGAGATAGGCGACGTTTCGGGTCGAGACCCTTCTTCAGACTCTCCGTCGGCTCCGCACATTCCGTTGTCCAGGCCCCCATCCTCTCATCTTCACCATGGACGTCCAGTCACTATACACCTGCATCCCCTACCAGGATGGTCTCAAAGCCCTCCGGTACTTCCTCGACCAGAGGAGCAACCCATACCCATCCACTGACACCCTCCTCCGCCTAGCGGAGTTGGTCCTTATAAATACTCCTACTTACCCCTGGACCATGACCCCACTGACGAGCACCAGGCCACCATCTCGAGCACCATAACCGGCTTCATCAACTCCGGCTCCCTACCCCCGCGAGCCTCCAACCTCATCGTTCCCCAGCCCCGCACGGCCCGATTTTACCTTCTCCCCAAAATCCACAAACCCGACTGCCCCGGCAGACCCATTGTCTCTGCCTGTTCGTGCCCCACCGAACACATTTCCACATACCTTGACTCCATCCTATCCCCCTTTGTTAAATCCCTCCCCACCTATGTTCAAGACACCTCAGACACTCTCCGTCAGCTCCGCACATTCCGTTGTCCAGGCCCCCATCCTCTCATCTTCACCATGGACGTCCAGTCACTATACACCTGCATCCCCCACCAGGATGGTCTCAAAGCCCTCCGGTACTTCCTCGACCAGAGGAGCAACCCATACCCATCCACTGACACCCTCCTCCGCCTAGCGGAGTTGGTCCTTATAAATACACTCCACTTTAATATATGCAAAATGAATTTCACTGTGCAGTTGCATATGTGACAAATAAAGCACCATAGACTATTGAGTCCTGTGGATAGGAAGTTGGTCTGACCAACATCTCAATCAATCTTCATTAGTTAAGTTTAGAGATACAGCGCAGGAACAGGCCATTCGGCCCACCGAGTCTGCACATTAATGTTACCCCACACACACTAGGGGCAATTTGTACACGTACACCAAGCCAATTAACCTCCAACCATGTACATCTTTTGACTTGGCATCAGTCTTGACTCCCTGGATGCTCATCTATGAAAGAATCCATTAGAAGTGTGTATATTTCATTCCTTTGCCAAAGACTTGAACACA
Organism: Raja brachyura; assembly: GCA_963514005.1. The sequence continues at coordinate 34,054,244 of OY740808.1, forward strand.
TAATTCACTTCTTGAGAATATTGCACTTCTGGAGTCCCACTTGAATTCTGGTAAATTGAAACATCTATATAACTAAAAGTCTCATCTTGACCACTTCCTATCTGTGCTGTATATTAATTTTAGAATAAATGCTACCCTATATTGCTATAATTTTGGCCATCTTACTCACAGTCCTACTCCACTGAAGCAGCCCTGAGCATTTTTCCGTTCAATGAAAAATAAAAAAGTTATTTACAAAATCTTGAGATCAGCTGATTCGTCCTCTCGCCTGTCAATCACCATGATGAAGGTACGCCTCTTCCGGGGGGGGGGGGGGGGGGCTGGACTATAAAACCCCGGATGCCTTGACATGAGTCAGTCTCTCTGGAAGATCGCGAGGGGGAGGCCACAACTGTGATTCTAAGCTGTGAATCAACTGAACTGTGAGCCTGCAATGTACTTGCAATAAATGATTTGTTAGCCCTCAATGACAATGCCGTGAGTTGTTTGGCCTGCCCTGTGCTTGAGACTGCAATGTAAAATGGAAATTAAATGACAATGCCATGAGTTGTTTGGCCTGCCCTGTGCTTGTGCCTGCAATCCAATTTGGAATTGGAAATGAAATGACAATGCCACGAGTTGTTTAGCCTGCCCTGTGCTTGAGACTGCAATGCAAAATGGAAATGGAAATGAAATTAGTTATTTGGCCTGCCCTGTGCTTGAAATGGAAATGGAAATGAAATGAAATGAGTTGTTTGGCCTGCCTGAAACCACTAATCTTCACCCACAAGGCTTCTATTAGCTGAGAAACCAGTCCCTTTTTCCCAAAATGCCTGTATTAGTCCAGGAGGAGCATTTTGGCCCAAAAGGCCCATGCCAGGCCAGGAAAAGTCCAGAAAAACTGACTTTCACTGAGATTTCACTCAGATTTTTTTATAAACAGTCCCTTCGGCCCATCAGGCCAGCACTAGCCCAGGAGGAGTCCCTTTGGCCCATCTGTAAGTATTCCCTGTGCAAGTATTAAACCTCACCCCAGTATTTTTCTCCCCCTCTTCATTGGCTCCCTGTGAGATCCAGGTCAGGATAGACTTTCCTCCTTCATTGCTATAATCTGTGGAAAAAGATGAAAAATGTCTAAAATTGATTCTCCACCCTCTCCCGCTTCTCTCTCACAGAGTCTCTCACCTAATTGGGCAGAATTTCTGGCAGTTTCTGAGCTGCCAGCCCACCAGGCCTGAGTAACTGATCTGGCTGCCCACCAGGCCTGAGTGACTGAGCTGCCAGCCCACCAGGCCTGAGTGACTGAGTTGCCAGCCCACCCAGGCCTGAGTGACTGAGCTGCCAGCCCAATAATCCATTTGGCCCACAATGTCCATACTAGCCCTCTGGAAAACAGTCCCTTTGCCCCACAGCACCCATACTAGCACTCCAGAAAGCTCCCCCGGCAGTAAATAAAAACTGCAATAAATAAAAAGTAAATAAAAACCGGCAATATTAAACCCAGCAGTATTGAGTGCCTCAGTCAGTCTCAGTCAGCAAGATGGGGGAGTGAAAGGGTCATGTCTCTCAGTCTGAGCTGTGAATAACACTGAACACATGTCTACTAAACTGTGAGTGCGGTTTTACTGACCTTGAGCGCCCTTAATGTGGTTTGAAAATGAAAATGTGGTTGGTTTGTAAAAGCGAAGCAAATGGTTGGTGGTGGTTGGTTTACAAGATGGGGGAGGGAGAGGTTACGACTGTCTGAGCTGTGAATCAACTGAACATACGGAATGTCTACTGAACTGTGAGTGTGGTGTTTATGTGGTGTTTTACTTCGGAGTCACGTGAGTGACTACGTGAAGAAGGCCGTCAGCCCACATGCGCGTCATTACGTTGACTTGCATTGTGCAACGAGCCGACTGGCGGTAGCGTTGCTCTGTCCAGCGGTAAGTTAAACCTGAAGGTAAGTTTTCACCTTATTCTCATGTTTTGTTTTTTTCTTTTTCTGCAGGAATCTCTGTACAAGCGATATACCTGCTGAACTAATTGGGGCGAAGTCCAGACAGGCTGTGAACCCGGTCATGGACCGCAGGGAATCCCGGTCTCGGACCACGGATACCGGGACCAGGGGGAACTGGCTACAGAGATCGTGGAAGTGCGGGTAGCCGGCGGCCGTCGGGTTCGCCACCCAAAGTTACTGACAACACAGTCAGTGGCTTCCAGACCGGCTGTGGTTCCCAGAAAGGGGGTAAAACAAACCACAAGCCGGCAAGGTCTGTGAAGCCAGGCCAGGAGGGTGTTCCCCCCCCCCCCGATATACAGGGGTCATCTGCTTCCAGACCAGCTGTGGTTCCCAGGAAAGGGGTAAAACGAACCACAAGCCGGCAAGGTCTGTGAAGTCAGGCCAGGAGTGTTTGTGTGTGTGTCTCCCCCCCCCCCCCCCCCCCCCGCCCCCGACATACAGGGGTTAGCTGTTTCCAGACCGCTGTGGTTCCCCAGGAAGGGGGTAAAACCAACAGCAAGACGGTTGGCCTGTGGAAGTCAGGCCAGGAGGGACCCTCCAACATATAGCGGTCAGCTGCTTCCAGACCGCTGTGGGTCCCCAGTAAGGGGGTAAAAGCAAAGGTAAGATAGTCAGGCCTGTGGACTAGGGGAGTCTGGCCAGGAGGGTCCCCCTCCTTCAATGGGTAGCGTCTGCGGATGTCTTAACCCACATGGAGCACCTGATGGAGAGGTTGCTCCACAGTGATACTCCAAAGGAGGGAGTTATCAGCGCGGGTCTCCTCGGGGCCCGCGGCAGCGCCACCTGTTTCAGGGCTGCACAATGTCTCCCTCTCTGAGGAGGGGCGCATTCAGGGACAGTTCCTGTCTGACTCAGAGCAAAAAACTGATATAGGTCCGTAGGAGGGGCCATGTCAGCGCAGGTATCCTCAGGGGCCTGTGGCAGCACCTGTTTTCAGGGCTGCCTATGAATCTCCCTCGCTGTGGAGGGGAGTGCGAGTGGTCAGTGTGTAACTGACTTTAAAATTGAAAGTATGTCCGTGGAACATACTGGAGCACATGCGTATGGCTTCAAGAGATACTCGCAAACGAAGGTGTTGCTGCCGGAAGAGTTGGTCTCTAGCCGTTGGCAGAATACCCGGAAGGGGCAAGAGTTCCCTCACGGGACAAGTGCCGGCAGTGAACAGCGCTATCAGGGTGACATCGGAGGACATCCAGGAAATGAAACCAGCCGCCGAATCCTCTTTTCGGGTAAGACTTTTCCCACAGGTAAGACCAGGATGAGGAAGCAAAAAGCTGTCGGACTAATCAAGGTACCGACGACGAGCAAAGCTTCATCGGTAGGCGACGACACACCGCACGCCTCCATCGGGGGTAAGCGGTTCACTGAAGCTGGTGGCAGCTTGAAAGCTGGGAACGGAAAATATGGAATCCACGCACCTACCGGTCCTACTCCCCAATCAAGGAGGGGAAAAAGAACCCGCATCAGCAGCCTTTGGGCTTACCATAAGACCACCGGTAGCCACGGAGGTAGGTGGGACTGGTTCTTCCGAAACATGGGGTTGTGGACCATTTACATGTTGGTAATATTTACATTTGTGTTTTTGTATGTGACAATGATAACATGAGATTCAAATCAGTTTTAAACAACTGATGATAACATGTGATTACTTTATACTGCACAACATACATAGGTTCCAAGTGGCTTGGAATTGGGGCCGGATTTGTCTTTCAAGGCAGGCCCAGTATTATGGGCAGGATTGCCTTTCAGGACAGGGTGTAAGATGGAGGATGTCACTTCATCCAGATTTAACTCGTATGTGCAGTATAGACTTTCAGAATAGGAAACTTCGTTATTGTCTAACAATTGATTTCTATAGGAGCTATGTGGCAAGCATCGATCTCAAAGATGCACTCTATTTAGTTCCCATTCACAGGCATCACCGGACATATTTGAAATTTATCTGGATGGGTCAATGATAACAGTTAAAGCGTTGCAAAATTGGCTAACTTCAGCTTCCAGGTGTTTTTACCAAATTACTAAAACCGGTGCTTGGGCTGCCCAGAGCTCAAGAACATTTGTTATCGCCTATCTGGATGATGTTTTAAACGCTGTTTTTTACTAAAATTAACTGTTGCAGCCCCAAACTATATTTAAGAATTTGGGGTTCCTCATCCATCTAGTTAAATTTAAGTTGATGCCAATCAGAACTATTGATTATTGGGATTTACCTTTAACTATCAACTTAACAGGGACTCTGCCCTGGGGCAAGAGATGGAATTAACAGAAGCCTGTAACAACCTCGTTGTTATGAAACATAGAAACATAGAAAATAGGTGCAGGAGTAGGCCATTCAGCCCTTCGAGCCTGCACCGCCATTCAATATGATCATGACTGATCATCCAACTCAGTATCCTGTACCTGCCTTCTCTCCATACCCCCTGATCCCTTTAGCCACAAGGGCCACATCTAACTCCCTCTTAAATATAGCCAATGAACTGGCCTCAACTATTTTCTGTGGCAGAGAATTCCACAGATTCACCACTCTCTGTGAGAAAAATGATTTGCTCACCTCGGTCATAAAAGACTTCCCCCTTATCAATACATAGAGGTATCGACCAGAGAAGGGGCAGTGCTGGACCTCCTGGTAGGAAATGAGGCAGGTCAGGTGACGGAGGTATGTGTTGGTGAGCACTTTGGGACCAGTGATCACAATACCATTAGTTTCAATATAATTATGGAGAGAGTCAGAACTGGACCTAGGGTTGAGATTTTTGATTGGAGAAAGGCCAACTTTGAGGGAATGCGTAAGGATTTAAAAGGAGTGAATTGGGACATTTTGTTTTATGGGAAGGATGTAGATGAGAAATGGAGGACATTTAAAGGGGAAATTGTAAGAGTACAGAATCTTTATATCCCTGTTCGGTTGAAAGGAAATAGTAAAAATTGGAAAGAGCCATGGTTTTCAAGGGAAATTGGACACTTTTTTCGAAAAAAGAGAGATATCTACAATATTTTTATAGGAGGCATGGAGTAAATGAGGTGCTAGAGGAGTATAAAGAATGTAAAAAGAATCTTAAGAAAGAAATTAAAAAGGCTAAAAGAATATATTAGGTTGCTTTGGCAAGAAAGGTGAAAGTAATTTCAAAGGGTTTCTACAGCTATATTAATAGCAAAAGGATAACGAGGGATAAAATTGGACCATTAGAGAGCCAGAATGGACAGCTATCTGCAGAGCCAAAAGAGATGGGGGAGATATTGAACAATTTTGTTTCTTCAGTATTCACCAAGGAGAAGGATATTGAACTCTGTGAGGTAAGGGAAAAAAGTAGAGTAGCTATGGAAACTATGAGATTCAAAGAGGAGGAAGTGTAAAGAGGTTTACACGTACACAGTGTCTCTTTACCAAGTCTTTTATTAATCACATACATCGATGCCCTAGTTGCACATGGTCTGCACGTTTTACTAGAGGAGGTACTAGGGATGGAGAGACAGTAATATACTTGGTGAAAGGGGAGTGGCTACACAACCTACAATTAAAGGGACATGCACTAAACATCTACATCCTTCCTCTTACAAAAGAAAGGAACGTGACAGCCGACCATGTCTCATACACTAGAGCAACTGGAAAAGGATAAACAGTAAAATAGCAGCAATCAAACATAATCGCCATAACGGTCAGGCGCCCTCACAATCCGCCCCGAGCGGGTACGAACCCCGCTCACACCCTCTCCCCCCAAAGAAACGGGCACCGGGGGAGACCCCACGACAGAAGGACTACAATGTGGGGACTTGCGTGGTGACAAAGGGATTGGAGGCGAGCGACCTGGCGATGGGGAAGAGACGGCCGGAGGCACGGGAATAGGCACAGGGAGAAAAACCGGGACAGGGCGAGCAGGCACAGGCTTAGTGACCGCTACAGGCGGGAGAGCGGACAGAGGGGGAGCATGGGGGTCAGCAGGAGGAGGAGGAGAAGGCTCGTTCACCAGGCGGAGGTGTCGCCTGGACCGACGGTAAACAGTACCATCGAGGTTCACCAGATAGGAGCGAGGTGAACCAGCCGTCCCAACAACAACCGCAAGGCCAGGGTGACCGGAGGTGGAATGCATGCGGACAACCTGACCAGGAGACAGAGGAGGCAGGGCACGGCAAGACCTGTCGTGGGAACGCTTCTGAACGAACTGCTTGGTAGCAATACGCTCACGGACCACGGCAGGTTTTACAACAGCTGGGGTAAGAGTCTGCTGGGCCACCGGAATGGGAGGTCGAGTAACCCGGGACATGAGGCGCTGCGCCGGGGACCCCAGAACACCGTCACGGGAAATGTTTCGCAGGTTGAGGAGGGCGAGGTAAATGTCAGACTTCGATGCGCGGCAGCGATTCAACAAGTCCTTTGCGCTGCGAACAGCACGCTCGGCCAGGCCATTGCTCTGAGGGTACTCAGGGCTACTAGTGTAATGCCGAAAGTTCCAGCGGTCAGCAAAGTCCTTGAACTCCGCACTGGTAAACTGGCTGCCGTTGTCTGACTGCAGGCTCGCCGGTGATCCAAAGGTCGCGAAGTGGCGGCGCAGCTTCGCGATGACAGCAGAAGAGGAGAGAGAAAACAGCTGGTCGACCTCATACCAGTTGGAGTAAGAGTCGACAAGCACCAAGAAGTGCTTGCCGTGCCACTCAAAAATGTCCGTAGCCAGTGCCGACCATGGCAGGTCTGGTGCGGGCTGCTGCAGAAGGGGCAAACGCTGCTGCTGCGGGGCGAGACTGTTGCAGGTAGGGCAGGATGACACCCGGTCCCGAAAATACATAGCCATATCAGGCCAATAAAACTGGCTTTGGGTGATAGAGAGAGTGGCCTCGGCGCCAGGATGACCCCGATGTGCGGTGTCGAAATACTGTTGGCGAAGAGCCTCAGGTACCACAACCTTGTGACCCTTAACGATAACTCCATCTCGTAGCACCAGCTCGTCACGGACCAGGAAGTAGGGCACTGCCGCGGCGGGCAGGGAAGAACGTCGCTCGGGCCAACCCCTTTGAATGACCGCAGCTAGCTGTTGGAGCGAGGCGTCAGCAGCAGTGTGTTTAACTAAGCACTGTAGTTGTTTTGAAGGAACAAAGTTGACGTTCAGGACAATCATACCTGATGCCTCGTAAGGGTGACGGGTGGTCGAAGCCAGAGGAGCCCGAGACAGCGTGTCAGCAATAAACATGTCCTTGCCTCTACGGTACACTACGGAGAAGGTAAAACGCTGCAGCTGCAGCATCATCCGCTGCAGCCTGGAGGAGGCAGCGTGAATCGGCTTGCCGAGGATGGTGACCAGAGGCTGGTGGTCGGTCTCAATAGAGAATTCAGTTCCCAGGATATAGTCCTTAAATTTTGAACATGCAAACACAACAGCCAGCAGTTCCTTTTCGATCTGGGCATAGCGCTGTTCAGCTGGAGTCATCGTGCGGGACGCGAAGGACACGGGTAACTGGACCCCATCATGAACTTGCAAGCAAGCAGCACCCAGCCCGAACTTTGAAGCATCGCACGTGAGGACAATAGGACGGTTCAAATCGAAATATTGCAGCGTCGGAGTGCAGACAAGCTTTGAACGCAGCATATCGAAAGCAGCCTGGTGTTGCGGGAACCAGGACCATGCAGTGTCTTTCTTCACCAAGTCCCTTAAAGGGGCACTCAACTCGCTCAGATCGGGGATGAATTTTCCCAAGTAGTTAGCCATGCCAAGGAAACGCTGGAGGCTCGGCACATCCACAGGAGCAGGCATCCCCGAGATAGCAGCGGTCTTCTGTGGGTCGGGCTTCAGCCCGGACGCTGTGAAGACGTGTCCCACATAGGTGACCTCCGGGACACGGAACCGGCATTTACTGGGGTTGAGCTTCAGATTTACCTCCCGAGCTCGGTCCAAAACTAGTCGGAGGTTGTGGTCGTGCTGTTCCACATCTCTACCATACACCAAGATGTCATCTACAATGATAGCGCACGGGAGCCCCGCAAACAGCTGTTCCATCGTCCTCTGGAAAACTTCACTGGCGGAGCTGATCCCGAACGGCATGCGCAGGAATCGGAACCTCCCAAAGGGAGTGGCAAAGGTCGTCAGGTAGGACGATTGTTCATCTAGCGGTATCTGCCAGAACGAGCTCTTAGCATCCAGCACCGAAAACACAGTGGCAGGGCCAACCTGTGCAGCAACATCTTCGACAGTACGCATGGGATAGTGCGGGCGCTTGATAGCCAGGTTCAAATCTTTGGGGTTGATGCAGATCCGTAGCTCACTCTTGTCCTTCTTGGCAGCAACCACCATGGTGGAGACCCACTGAGTGGGCTTGCTCACCTCTTTCAGAATGCCTGTAGCCACCATGTCCCGAAGGGTGGACTCGACCCTATCCTTCATCGCAAAGGAGACCCGGTGTGGAGGGCGTACAACTGGATCCACGTCAGGTTTTAGAGAGATCTCATAACTGCAGGGGAGCATCCCCAGCGCATTGTCAAACCGATCAGGGTACTCGGCTAACGGGTCCAAAGGTTGCTGAACTAAACGGATCTCCCGGTGAAAATTGACCAATCCGAGGTCTTGGCATGCCCGAACACCGAGCAGTGTAACACATTTTTCGTTAACCAGGAAGAAGGAGAGGGGCCGAACGGTCTCTAGCACTTCACAGTTCAGGGTAGCCTTCCCCACAGGGACAAGCAACCCTCCCCCATAAGCACGAAGGACAGAGCGCTCAACAGTGACTCGCTCATTATTCCTTATCTTCTTGAAAAGGCTGGTAGACATAACGTTCGTGGGCACGTCGCACATCTCGCTGAACTTCCCCAGCAGACAGTCAAGGTCCTCGGGGTCCTCACCCGGCCCGTACTCAAACGATTCAGAGCGCTCCAGAGCCTCGGAGCCGGCTAGATTCAATAGCAGCGACGCTTTAATGGCAGAGGAAACCCCCGGGTGCACGATAGCCACATAATGCCGAAAATCCCGGCGGAACGTATTCCACCGGTGAGCGATGTCGTCGTCAAAGACAAGGGGCTCAGGCTTGCGGCAGGAGGAAGCCATACCCAGGCAGGGAAGGGTAACTGGGGCAAAAAAAAACTAAACCCGATAAACAGAAGGCGCGCAATTCGAAACGACTGACACCATGTAAAGAGGTTTACACGTACACAGTGTCTCTTTACCAAGTCTTTTATTAATCACATACATCGATGCCCTAGTTGCACATGGTCTGCACGTTTTACTAGAGGAGGTACTAGGGATGGAGAGACAGTAATATACTTGGTGAAAGGGGAGTGGCTACACAACCTACAATTAAAGGGACATGCACTAAACATCTACAGGAAGTACTGACACTTTTGAAAAATATAAAAGTGGATAAGTCTCCAGGTCCTGACAGTTTATACACTAGGACATTGAGGGAAGTTAGTGTAGAAATAGCAGGAGCTATGACAGAACTATTTCAAATGTCATTAGAAACGGGAATAGTGCTGGAGGATTGGCGTACTGCACATGTTGTTCCATTGTTTAAAAAGAGTTCAAAGAATAAACCTAGCAATTATAGACCTGTTAGTTTGACGTCAGTGGTGGGCAAATTAATGGAAAGGATACTTAGAGATAATATATATAAGCATCTGGATAAACAGGGTCTGATCAGGAACAGTCAACATGGATTTGTGCCTGGAAGGTCATGTTTGGCAAACCTTCTTGAATTTTTTGAAGAGGTTACTAGGGAAATTGATGAGGGTAAAGCAGTGGATGTTGTCTATATGGATTTCAGTAAGGCCTTTGACAAGGTTCCCCATGGAAGGTTGGTTAAGAAGGTACAATCTTTGGGTGTTAATGTCGGAGTAGCAAGATGGATTCAACAGTGGCTGAATGGGAGATGTCAGAGAGTAATGGTGGATAGCTGTTTGTCAGGTTGGAAGCCGGTGACCAGTGGGGTGCCTCAGGGATCTGTGTTGGGTCCACTGTTGTTTGTCATGTACATCAATGATCTAGATGATGGGTGGAAAATTGGATAAGTAAGTATGCAGATGATTCTAAGGTTGTGTTGTGGATAATGAAGTAGATTTTCAAAGTCTGCAGAGAGATTTGGGCCATTTGGAAAAGTGGGCTGAAAGATGGCAGATGGAGTTTAATGCTGATAAGTGTGAAGTGCTACATCTTGGCAGGACAAATCAAAATAGGGCGTACATGGTAAATGGTAGTGAATTGAGGAATGCTGTGGAACAGAGGGATCTAGGAATAACTGTGCGTAGTTCCCTGAAGGTGGAATCACATGTAGATAGGGTGGTAAAGAAAGCCTTTGGTGTGCTTGCCTTTATAAATCAGAGCATTGAATATAGGAGTAGGGAAGTAATGTTAAAATTGTACAAGGCATTGGTAAGACCAATTCTGGAGTATGGTGTACAATTTTGGTCACCTAATTATAGGAAGGATGTCAACAAAATAGGGAGAGTACAGGAGAGATTTACTAGAATGTTGCCTGGGTTCCAGCAACTAAGTTACAGAGAAAGGTTGAACAAGTTAAGTCTTTATTCCTTGGAGCGCAGAAGGTTAAGGGGGGACTTGATTGAGGTCTTTAAAATGATGAAAGGGATAGACAGAGTTGACGTGGATAAGCTTTTCCCATTGAGGGTAGGGAAGATTCAAACAAGAGGGCATGACATGAGAATTAAGGGACAGAAGTTTAGGGGTAACATGAGGGGGAACTTCTTTACTCAGAGAGTGGTGGCTGTGTGGAATGAGCTTCCAGCAGAAGTGGTGGAGGCAGGATTGATTTTAACATTTAAAAGTAAAGTGGATAGGTATATGGACGGGAAGGGAATGGAGGGGCATGGTCTGAGTGCAGGTAGATGGGATAGGGGAAAATAAATGGTCGGCACGGACTGGAAGGGCCGAGAGGGCCTGTTTCCGTGCTGTAATTGTTATATGGTTATATGGTTATCCTTAAACTGTGACCCCTTGTTCTGGACTTCCCCAACATCGGGAACAATCTTCCTGCATCTAGCCTGTCCAACCCCTTAAGAATTTTGTAAGTTTCTATAAGATCGCCCCTCAATCTTCTAAATTGCAGCGAGTACAAGCCGAGTCTATCCAGTTTTTCTTCATATGGAAGTCCTGCCATCCCAGGAATCAGTCTGGTGAACCTTCTCTGTACTCCCTCTATGGCAAGAATGTCTTTCCACAGATTAGGAGACCAAAACTGTACGCAATACATAGAAACATAGAAAAATAGGTGCAGGAGTAGGCCATTCGGCCCCTCGAGCCTGCACCGCCATTCAATGTGATCATGGCTGATCATCCAACTCAGTATCCCGTACCTGCCTTCTCTCCATACCCCCTGATCCCTTTAGCCACAAGTGCCACATCTAACGCCCTCTTAAATATAGCCAATGAACTGGCCTCAACTACCTTCTGTGGCAGAGAATTCCAGAGACTCACCACTCTCTGTGTAAAGAATGTTTTTCTCATCTCGGTCCTAAAGGAATTCCCCCTTATCCTTTGACTGTGACCCCTTGTTCTGGACTCCCCCAACATCGGGAACAATCTTCCAGCATCTAGCTTGTCCAACCCCTTAAGAATTTTATAAGTTTCTATAAGATCCCCCCTCAATGTTCTAAATTCCACCGAGTACAAGCCGAGTCTATCCAATCTTTCCTCATATGAAAGTCCTGACATCCCAGGAATCAGTCTGGTGAATCTTCTCTGTACCCCCTCTATGGCAAGGATGTCTTTCCTCAGATTTGGAGACCAAAACTGTACGCAATACTCCAGGTGTGGCCTCACCAAGACCCTGTACAACTGCAGTAGAACCTCCCTGCTCCTATACTCAAATCCTTTCGCTATGAATGCCAACATACCGTTCGCTTTCTTCACTGCCTGCTGCTCCTGCATGCCTACTTTCAATGACTGGTGTACCATGACACCCAGGTCTCATTGCATCTCCCCTTTTCCTAATCGGCCACCATTCAGATAATAGTCTACTTTCCTGTTTTTGCCACCAAAGTGGATAACTTCACATTTATCCACATTATACTGCATTTGCCCACTCACCCAACCTATCCAAGTCACCTTGCAGCCTCCTAGCATCCTCCTCACAGCTAACATTGCCCCCCAGCTTTGTGTCATCCGCAAACTTGGAGATGTTGCATTCAATTCCCTCATCCAGATCTTTAATATATATTGTAAATAGCTGGGGTCGCAGCACTGAGCCTTGCGGTACCCCACTAGTCACTGCCTGCCATTCTGAAAATTACCCGTTTACTCCTACTCTTTGCTTCCTGTCTGCCAGCCAGTTCTCTAATGGGCCTGTCTCACGGTGCGAGTTGGCCCACGTGGTACCCCGAGTGAAAGACTCGTGGTTGTGTACGAGACTCCAAGTTTATGAACAACAGTTTAACCGAGATCCCACGGGTATAACTAAGTTTGCCGTTTACTTCTAATTTCTGCGATGTTCCAAGTTCCTCTCCCGAGTTACCAAGTTCCTCTCCCGAGTTACTCTTGAGCCAACCGTGAATGAAAGCCTGTTTTAAGTATCAAATAGAGGAGCTGGACAACATCTCATACAGTAAGTATATTCTGATTCAGTATTGAAAGTTATTCAATTTCAGAACTTTAAAAAACTAGCCAGGATCTCGGCCCCGCACTCGCTGCCATTGTGCAGCAAGGAGGCGGTGGTGGCAAAGCAACAGTGTAAAAAGAAGACTACTCCATCCTGCGGCTTTGAGTTAAAGATAGAATTCAGCACGGCCGCGTATATTGATGTGACCTACAAAGGTAAAATGCGCACCGTCCAGTGCCAGAGCTAGGCTGGCATCATTCTCTGCTCTCAACTCTCTCTTTCTGTGTGTGCATTAGCAGGGGGAAGAGCTGTCTACCTCGCTGGGGCACAAGACCTCTGCCGCCTGCCCCTTGCAGCCATCAACTTGTTTGTCCCTTTGATGCGCCTCATCTGCCCTGCTCCCATCCCAGCTCTGCCCCAGCTCTCTGCCCCATTCTCTTGGAAATGTCGCTTCCGCCACTGTAACGAGGAGGGGTCCGGCTGGCTGGCTTGGTGGGTGGGTGGGTGATTGAGCAGGGAGGGGGAGTGGGTACAAAGCACCGAATCCATTCTCAAAAGTCGGGCAGTGCCGTGTAGAACTCACGGTTCTCTCTGCTTCATATACGTGGGAATTCCCTCAGTATGGTCACTCAGCGGGCAGGCAGCATCTCTGGAGAGAAGGAATGGGTGACGGGATGACGTTTAAAAGTTAAATCATGGGTAAACCATCTTGCCCCAGGCTGCTTTACATTATTTATTGTGTTGAGTTGTTTGTGAGACTGGGACTTCTCTGAGGGTCGCCACCTTGTAGTGGAGACATATGCGTGTGCCTTAGATCCTGTAAGCTGGCCTCATGGCAGGAAGGTCGAGGGGGAGGTCCCTGACAAAGCGCGGCTCAAGAAGATGACCTCATTGGAACTGGCCGAGGATGGTGTTTGGCCGGCGGCTGAGAGGGTGGAAGAAGGCTGCAGCAGGGAGAGACTCCCAACCGTGGTGGAGCCCATATCATTGGACCCGGGACTGTCAGTGAATGTTGTTCGAAAAGTGTTACCAATCTCTTTGGTTGGAGATGGTCATTGCCTGATAATAGAATTACAGAGTCAAACAGCACAGAACCATCCCTTCACATCCTTTTTACCCATCCGCACTAATCGCATTTGCTCAAATTAGGTCATTATCCTTTCCCTGCCTTGTCTATTTAAATACTTTAGAGAATACAGCACGGAAACAGGCCCTTTAGCCCACCGGGTCTGTGCCGACCAACGATCCCTGCACATTAACACCATCCTACCAACACTAGGGACAACTTTTACAAGCCAATTAACCTGCAAACCCGAACATCTTTGGAGTGTGGGAGGAAGCCGAAGATCTCGGAGAAAACCCATGCAGGTCACGGGGAGACATACACACAAAGCCATTCACATCAAGGTCCTTTTTGTTTTGATGCTCGTTTATTGAGCTGCAACGTTACAGTTCAATCACAATCACTGGAAGCACAGAACACATTGTGAGCTTTCCAAACCTTGCTGCAACAACAATGTGAAATCAAGAGGGTAATACAGAGAGTGACAGTAATAAATCCAATCAGCACAATCTAAATCAAGACAGGATCAGCCACCACACAGGGACTTTCCCACAGTCCGTGTCTGCCCATCACCACCACCCCCGTGCCCCTGATGCTTTCTTGTCTACATGTGTGTGTCAGGTGAGATGGCACCAAATGCCCTGGACACCGCTCTGTACTGCAGCACCTTTCAACTGGGATGCCCAACTGTTCCCGATGGGATTTGAGGAAGGGCTCCAGCAGAATGAACGAGGAGGGGAGTCAGATTAAAGAGAGTGGACTTGTCTGTTCTGAGCAGTCCCTGGGCTTCAGTCAAGGGTCAGTATGTGGGGCAGTGCCCTGGAGTTACATCCTTTAGACATCCACCATGGTTCCCCGCTCCCCGTCCCTCTCTCAATATGTGACAGAGAATGGCCGAGAATATCACTGATTTCGCATCCAATCTTGTAAAATGTGAAGAGTTAAGATTGTCATATGTCAGTTTAAAGTTGCAGCTTTACCATCTGAGATGGAGCACAAAGACGCAGCAGAAATTTGGAAATGTGATCCCGTCACCCATTCCTTCTCTCCAGCGATGCTGCCTGCCCGCTGAGTTAAAGAGTGCCCACGGTGGACTCACAAATCACTAAGGTAAACGCACGGGCCACCACGTTATTACAACGAGTTTAAATGTTTCAATTTTTAACTTGAACAGTAAATTTGACTCGTGGAAAACCTCAAACATGTTTGAATTTTTTCACGAGTTAACAAGTTTCACGGGTACCTGCCGTTAGCGCCACGAGTCGCTAAGTTGCGCGTGCGAGTTCCGACGTACCCGCTACATTAATTGTACGTGATTAACGCGAGTGAAAACTCGGGGTCACTCGTCGGTCAACTTGCACCATGAGACAGGCCTTTAACTGAACCCACAATACCGTGTGCTTTAAGTTTGTATACTAATCTCTTATGTGGGACCTTGTCGAAAGCCTTCTGAAAGTCCAGATATAACACATCCACTGGTTCTCCCTTATCCACTCTACTAGTTACATTCTCGTAAATTCTATAAGTTTCGTCAGACATGATTTACCTTTCATAAATCCATGGTGACTTTGTCCAATGATTTCACCACTTTCCAAATGTGCTGCTATCCCTGACTGTTAATAACTGACTCTAGCATTTTTGCCACTACCGATGTTAGACTAACTGGTCTGTAATTCCCCATTTTCTCTCTCCCTCCCTTTTTAAAAAGTGGGGTTACATTAGCTACCCTCCAATCCTCAGGAACTACTACAGAATCTAAAGAGTTTTGAAAAATTATCACTAATGCATCCACTATTTCTGGGGCTACTTCCTTAAGTACTCTGGGATGCAGCCTATCTGGCCCTGGGGATTTATCGGCCTTTAATCCATTCAATTTACATAACATCACTTCCCAGCTAACCTGGATTTCACTCAGTTCCTCCATCTCATTTGACCCCTGGTCCCCAGCTATTTCCAGCAGATTATTTATGTCTTCCTTAGTGAAGACAGAACCAAAGTAGTTATTCAATTGGTCTGCCATGTCCTTGTTCACCATGATCAATTCACCAGTTTCTGACTGCAAGGGACCTACAATTGTTTTAACTAACCTTTTTCTCTTCACATATCTATAAAAACTTTTGCAGTCAGTTTTTATGTTCCCTGCCAGTTTTCTTTCATAATCTATTTTCCCTTTCCTAATTAAGCCCTTTGTCCTCCTCTGCTGGACTCTGAATTTCTCCCAGTCCTCTGTTAGGCTACTTTATCTGGCTAATTTGTATGCTTCATCTTTTGTTTTGATACTATCCCTGATTCCCCTTGTTATCCATGGATGCACTACCTTCCCTGATTTTTTTTTTTTGTCAAACTGGGATGAACAATTGTTGTAGTTCATTCATGCAGTCTTTAAATGCCTTCCATTGCATATCCACCGTCAACCCTTTAAGAATCACTTGCCAGTCTATCTTGGCCAATTCACGTCTCATACCCTCAAAGTTACCTTTCTTTAAGTTCAGAACCCTTGTTTCTGAATTAACAATGTCACTCTCCATCCTAATGAAGAACTCAACCATATTATGGTCACTCTTGCCCACGGGGCCACGCACAACAAGACTGCTAACTAACCCTTCCTCATTACTCAATACCCAGTTTAGAATAGCCTGCTCTCTTGTTGGTTCCTCTACATGTTGGTTTAGAAAACTATCCCGCATACATTCCAAAAAATCCTCTTCCTCAGCACCCCTGCCAATTTGATTCACCAATCTATATGTAGATTGAAGTCACTCATTATAACTGTTTTACCTTTGTTGCATGCATTTATAATTTCATGTTTGATGCCATCCCCAATTCCACTACTACTGTTAGGTGGCCTGTACACAAATCGCACTAGCGTTTTCTGTTCCTTAGTGTTTCGCAGCTCTACCCATATCGATTCCACATCCTCCAAGCTAATGTCATTCCTTTCTATTGCGTTAATCTCCTCTCTAACCAGCAACACTACTCCACCTCCTTTTCCTTTCTGTCTATCCCTCCTGAATATTGAATATCCCTGGATGTTCAGCTCCCAGCCTTGGTCACCCTGGAGCCATGTCTCTGTGGTCCCCACTATATCATATTCATTAATAACTATCTGCACATTCAACTCATCCACCTTATTATGAAAGTCATAATGGTGGCAGTATTCAGCATTGCTCCAATAATTTTGGTCAGTAATCTTCAGTAATTACAAACTGATGCTAGTGCTCAAAGATGAGAAATTATGAATGCCATCTCCAGTTACAGAGGCGGATGCGTTTTGCATGAGTTACCAATTTTTCAGATTGGTATCAACCACCTATAAACACTATGTGCATTCTATAGGTTAAAGGTTATTGTAATAATATGCATAATCTGCATGTGCAACTCCAAGTTGATACACTATGGTGGTGGCATATGTTAGTCACATGGGTGCAATCAATTTAAAGTATCATGTGATATTTACCTAACTTCACTTGACGCTATTGTATCATCACGTGAAATCAATGACAACACAGAGTGGATGTTGGATCACAAAGTATTTAATGTCATTGAGGCTCGATGGAACACCGAATATTAATATGTCTACATCCAGGCTCATTCACCAGTTGCTAAATATGTGGCAAACAGTGGCGAGAGATACATTATCGCCACATTGGGGAGGATTGGTCTTACATGTCTTTCTGCCTCATCAGTCGGGTCTTGCAATAATTCCAGCAAGATACCACTTCAGCTTTATCGAACTGCCTGACTGGCATACGCGGCCATGGTTCCTGCTAATGTTGGGATTAATATAGATCCTTATATGGTTATTCAAAACATAAAGCTCTTTGCTGGTTCAGCCTGTGATTCGGGAAACCAGCCTCTGCATGATAAATCAATTTGTTGACATGCAGACTCTGAGACGACTATTCCTGCGGCTCGGGTTATCAGGCCGATCCATGTAGTGCTCACTGCAGAGTGCAGGAATAGCACCAAAAGGTAGTACATTTCCTCATCAGGAGATGGGGAGTGTTTTTGTTTGAAGACACATGTTACATTCTATACAGCACGGATAACTGACGTCTTAGAGATCATTTTCAAATGGGTCTTTCACAATAATTAAGTTACAGTACCATTAACTGTGCCAACATGCCTTCTCATCATATTTGCTGCAGCAAGTGGGACCCGCACTGTCGGGTCTCACCCTCTGATATCCAGAATTATATAGGATATCTTAACACAAGTTCTCCCAGGC
The DNA here is from genome assembly GCA_963514005.1 of Raja brachyura. Next base: position 34,072,049 of record OY740808.1, read on the forward strand.
CTAGTTACACGGAAGTATGGGACATTGACGTTATGTTAACTCTACTTTACCAGGGGGCTCCAGCTACATCCTTATCTTTAGCCGGCTCCCATAAGGTAGTTATCCTCATGGCACTGGTCTCAGTGCAACGGGTCCAGTCACTACATAAATTGCGACTGGACAGGATGGTTACATCTGCTATAGCATCATATTTTAAGTCTTTGATTTAATTAACCAGAACAAACCAGGGGCGTTAGGTCTCAAACTAGTTTTCATGGCATACCCCATGGACCTTCGGTAATGTGTGGTCACACATTTACAACAATACGTCCTGGTCACCTAGAGCCTTAAAGGCTCCAAACTAGCAATGTTTGTTAGTTACAAAAAACTTCATAAGAAGGTATTAGTTCTACCCTCTCCAGGTGGTTAAAACGGGGGTTTGGCTAATGTATGAGTCGATACCAATATTTCAACTCTCACTCCACCAGGGCTGATACTACATCAGCTCCAAGGGTTATGTACGTTCCACTGGACCACATCCTAGCAGCTGCAGGATGGTCAAACGAACATACTTTCCCAACATTTTATAATAACCCATTGCCAAACCAGGGGTATTTAGAAACTCCATTTTAGATTCTGTTTTATAGTTTCCCCCTGGTTGAGAGGGGTCACTATTATTTTCCTTTGATGATTAAAGCATCAGCATTTTAACAAACTAAGTCCTGTCTGAATGCATTAATCGTTTTCACTCATCCATGGTCACTTCATGCAGTGTGTTACGCATGGACTAGTTTCTGGCATGAAATCACAGAACTTTGAAATCTTCACGTAGTCACTCACGTGACTCCGAAGTAAAATAATAAGATTAAAGGAGAACTTACCAGTTTGAAGTTTGATCTTTATTTTATGAGGAGTTACGATGAGCGATTACGTGCCCACCGCTCCCAACCCTCGTATCATAAAGGTCACCTGGTAGTTCTACTCTTCTCTAATCTTACTATGTTCAGTTCAACCATTATTATCTGTGATTTCACACTGCTGCTTGGAAGATTGACGCGCATGTGGGCTGACGGCCTTCTTCACGTAATTGCTCGTCATAACTCCTCATAAAATAAAGATCAAACTTCAAACTGGTAAGTTCTCCTTTAATCTTACTATTTTGTGGTGATTTGTTTGGTTTTATGGTGGTTTCAGCCTGCTTGAAATGGTATGAAACTGCATTTGAATGTGGTGGCCTTGCACCCTGCATGAAATGGTATGAAACTGCATTTGAATTTGGTGGCCTTGCACCTTGCATGAAATGGTATGAAACTGCATTTGAATTTGGTGGCCTTGCACCCTGCATGAAATGGTATGAAACTGCATTTGAATTTGGTGGCCTTGCACCTTGCATGAAATGGTATGAAACTGCATTTGAATTTGGTGGCCTTGCACCCTGCATGAAATGGTATGAAACTGCACGAGCTTAGTGGCCTTGCACCCTGCTTGAAGTGGTATGAAACTGCATTTGAATTCAGTGGTCTAGCACCCTGCTTGAAGTGGTTGAAAACTGCACTTGAATTCGGTGGCCTTGCACCCTGCTTGAAGTGGTAGGAAACTGCACTTGAATTTGGTGGCCTTGCACCCTGCTTGAAGTAGTAGGAAGCTGCACTTGAATTTGGTGGCCTTGCACCCTGCTTGAAATGGAATTTCAAGGAATAGCCATGAGTCAACTACCAGCACACCAGCTGTGAGTGAGCTGCCAGCACATCAGGCTTGAGTGACTGAGCTGCCACCCCAAGAATCCATTTGGCCCACAATATCCATAGTAGCCCTCTGGGAACTAGTCCCTTCAGCCCACAATACCCATACTAGCACTCCAGAAAGCCCACCCCCCCCCTCCCCCCACTGGCCACCAATATTGGAATTGGTGGAGAGGTAGAATATTGCGTTGGGGGACCAGCCCTCCTGTGTGAACATGGGACCCAATGGGTCCCACTTAATCTAGTTACTCAATAACATTTTCCAATGTAACACAGATTTCTGGCCTCACTTAAGTGGACCCTAAATGAGGAAAATGGAAAGATCACATTGCTGCATTTAAAGGTAGGGCTCATCAGGTCATAAATGATAGGTGCCGAATTAGGCCATTCGGCCCATCAAGTCTGCTCCGTCATTCAATCATGGACGATCTTAACCCCATTCTTCTGCCTTCTCCCCATAACCCCTGACACCCTTACTCATCAAGAATCAAATTACAATGTTAAGATGAAATTTAATAATTTTTTAATATTGTGGTGTTTGTGACGAAAGCAGATGCCAAAGATATTTTATTCCCTATCGCTTACATCATTCTCGATCGTGCCCCTCCGAACTTATTTTCACATACCTCGACTCCATCCTATCCCCCCTCGTTAAATACCTCCCTACCTATGTTCAAGACACCTCGCACGCACTTCGTCTCTTCCATGACTTCTGTTTCTAGGCCCCCATTCCCTCTTCTTCACCATGGATGTCCAGTCACTCTACACCTCCAGGAGGGTCTTAAAGCCCTCCTTTTCTTCCTCGACCGCAGAACCAGCCAATCCCCCTCTACTGATACTCTCCTCCGCCTAGTGGAGCTGGTCCTTACCCTTAATAATTTTTTGTTTGACTCCTCCCATTTCCTCCAAATAGAAGGCTATGGGCACGCGCATGGGCCCCACCTATGCCTGCCTCTTTGTAGGGTACGTCGAGCAATCCTTGTTCGAGGCGTACCATGGCCCCATCCCCGAACTCTACCTCCTCTACATCGACAACTGCTTGGTGCTACCTCCTGTACCCATACAGAACTCAGTGACTACAACCATTTCACACCTAACTTCTATCCGGCACTCGAATACAGCTGGACCAATTCCGACATCTCCCTACCGCTTCTAGACCTCACTATCTCCATCACAGATGACAGACTACAGACCGACATCTACTATAAACCCACTGACTCCCATGGCTATCTGGACTACACTTCTTCCCATCCTGCTTCTTGTAAGTACTCTGTCCCCTACTCACAATTCCTCTGTCTATGCTGCATCTGCACCCAGGATGAGGTGTTCCACACCAGGGCATTGGAGATGTCCTCATTCTTTAGGGAACGGGGGTTCCCCTCTTCTACTATAGATGAGGCTCTCACCAGGGTCTCTTCTATACCCCGTAACTCTGCTCTCACTCCCCATCCCCCCACTCGTAACAATGGCCCCCTTGTCCTCACCTTCCAATCTACCAGCCGTCACATACAACAAATAATCCTCCGACATTTTTGCCACCTCCAACGGGATCCCACACTGGCCATATCTTCCCATCTCCTCCCCTTTTGGCTTTCATCAGAGACCACTCCCTCCGTAACTCCCTGATCAATTTGTCCCTTCCCACCCAAACCACTCCCTCTCCTGGCACTTTTCCTTGCAACCGCAGGAAATGCTACACTTGTCACTTTACCTCCCCCCTTGACTCCATCCAAGAACCCAAGCAGTCTTTCCAGCTGTGGCAGAGGTTCACCTGCACCTCCTCCAATCTCATCTATTGCATCCATTGCTCTACGTGTCAGCTACTCTACATCGGTGAGACCAAGCCTAGGCTTGGCGATCGCTTCGCCCAACACCTCCGCTCGGTTCGCAATAACCAACCTGATCTCCCGGTGGCTCAGCACTTCAACTCCCCCTCCCATTCTGAATCCGACCTTTCTGCCCTGGGCCTCCTCCATGGCCAGAGTGAGGCCTACCATAAATTGGAGCAGCAGCATCTCATATTTTGCTTCGGTAGTTTACACCCCAGCGGTATGAACATTGACTTCTCCAATTTCAGGTAGTCCCTGCTTTCTCCTTCTTTCCCCTCCCCTTCCCAGCTCTCCCACAGCCCGTCTCCGCCTCTTCCTTTCTTCTTCCCGCCCCCACCCTCACATGATTCCGAAGAAGGTTCTCGACCCGAAACGTCGCCTATTTCCTTCGCTTCATAGATGCTGCCTCACCCGCTGAGTTTCTCCAGCATTTTAATCTACTTACATCATCCCTGTGGATTTGCATTAAAATAAACAGAATATTCTCAAATAGATATTGATTTGAATACTGTTTGCTAATGTTTGAGTTTAGCCATTGGAGCTTGTGTTTATTTTAGGCAATCAGCATGTATGCAGAAAGCTAACTTTAAGACTCAAATGACCTCAGCCAGACAAGCTGGTCTGGGCCTGGTGCTCCCAGCTCATCAAAATTATTAATTAGTGTGTCAGCTGCAGTCCCTACACGCCTCGATAAACATATCTCTACATTAGTCAACGCTGTTTGGCTAGAAGCTGAAAGAAAGACAATTTGCACCTTTCCCTTAAATTCCTTCTTACAGGCAGCAAATCGCAATGAGCAGATTGTTTGCCTGATGCAAAAACAAATCTGTCAAATTAATGGGGATTAAAATTTGTCCCAAGTGCACACTTCGTTATGTAGATTCTGCGCCTCTCCTGGTAGTTCCATATCCAATTTGTTTTGACAAACTAGTATGATAGATACCTACATATATTCAGATCGTTCTGCAAGCCTGATCTCTGACCATTTCTTTATCCTATTAACAAAAAAGAAACCTTTTAGGATATGTATCGTCTCCCAAACTATCATTGCATTCTTTTTAAAAGCAAAAAGCTGCTGGTTTTATAGCATTTTTGCCCATATACCCAGTAAATACTATTGAAAAAGATTACATATAACTAAAGAATGCATGTTGAATGATAATTTGTCACATGTAGTCTTTAATAGCATTGATTCAAATCAAATTAATTTGTTATGAGGCTAATTAATCTTTTCTGTCAAAAACTAGATGATCAATTTTTGAAGATTAGGCAAAAAAGCACTGATGTTTTGAATGTCTTCAATACCTAGATAAAAGACCCAAGAAACATAAACACACTAAAAAAAACACAATGCTATTAACTTTTTCGCTGAATTCAGGTTGCTCGAATCATTGGAAATCACAGTCACGGAGAGGTCACTGTGAAAGATTGATGAGAATTGGGACTGGAATTATAGAAGGTAAATATCTGCACACAATCATAGAGTCAGTGTGATACAGTATGGAAACAGGCTTTTCAAACCACTGGCCACCAACAGCCTATTTATCCTAATCCTAAAATAGACACAAAGTGCCGGAGTAACTCAGGCAGTATCTTGTGGAGAGAAGGAATGGGTGACGTTTCGGGTCGAGACCCTTCTTCAGACTGAGAGTCAGGGAAGAGGGAATCTAGAGATATGGAAGGGTACAAAGAGAATGTAAGATGTGAAAAGGACAGATCAAAGCAGACGTTGATCAAGGAAATGTAGAATGGTTTATTCAGACCACATTCTAACTAACTCCTTTCAGATTCTACTGCTCACCGATGTACAAGGAGTACATCACAATGGATAATTAACCTACTGACTCGCGTGTTTTGAGGATGTGACAGGAAAGTGGAACATCCAGAAATGATCCACACAGTCACAGGTAGAATATGTAACTTCAATACAGACAACAATACAGAGAGCACCCGAGGTCAGGTCGAACCCAGTTGTCTGGTGTAGCAAGACTGCGGCTCCACTAGCTGCACACCCTGCTCTCATGTTAACCACATCATCTTCATCAAAGGCAATGCAGTTAGAGTCACAGTGCAAATGGGAGAATACAAATATTAAATAGGGTAAAATAGATAACATGGAACTGTTTTATGGATTGGCTTCACTCAAAGTTATTAAGTCTTTTTGTCCAAAAGAAGTCTTTGTATTAAAGGTAGCTGAAGGAAGCCAGAATGTAAATAGCAGAAACTGAAACCACAGTCTTTCCATTGATTCTTATACATTAGTTGTACCAGAGGACTGACCTACATTTGTTTTAACTAATCTTTTTCTCTTCACATATCTGTAAAAACTTTTGCAGTCAGTTTTTATGTTCCCTGCCAGTTTTCTTTCATAATCTATTTTCCCTTTCCTAATTAAGCCCTTTGTCCTCCTCTGCTGGACTCTGAATTTCTCCCAGTCCTCTGTTAGGCTACTTTTTCTGGCTAATTTGTACGCCTCATCTTTTGTTTTGAATGTATCCCTGATTTCCCTCGTTATCCATGGATGCACTACCTTCCCTAATTTATTCTTTTTGCCAAACTGGGATGAACAATTGTTGTAGTTCATCCATGTAGGTAAATCATGTCTGACAAATCTGATAGAATTTTTCGAGGATGTAACTAGTAGAGTGGATAAGGGAGAACCAGTGGATGTGTTATATCTAGACTTTCAGAAGGCTTTCGACAAGGTCCCGCATAAGAGATTAGCATACAAACTTAAAGCACACGGTATTGGGGGTTCAGTATTGATGTGGATAGAGAACTGGCTAGCAGACAGGAGGCAAAGGGTAGGAGTAAACGGGTCCTTTTCAGAATGGCAGGCAGTGACTAGTGGGGTGCCGCAAGGCTCAGTGCTGGGACCCCAGCTATTTACAATATATATTAATGATTTGGACGAGGGAATTCAATGCAACATCTCCAAATTTGCAGATGATACCAAGCTGGGGGGTATAGTTAGGTGTGAGGAGGATGCTTGGAGGCTGCAGGGTGATTTGGATAGGCTGAGTGAATGGGCAGATGCATGGCAGATGCAGTACAATGTGGATAAATGTGAGGTTATCCACTTTGGTGGCAAAAACATGAGGGTAGACTATTATCTGAATGGTGGCAGATTAGGTAAGGGGGAGATGCAACGAGACCTGGGTGTCATGGTACACCAGTCATTGAAAGTAGGCATGCAGGTGCAGCAGGCAGTGAAGAAAGCAAATGGTATGTTAGCATTCATAGCGAAAGGATTTGAGTATAGGAGCAGGGAGGTTCTACTGCAGTTGTACAGGGTTTTGGTGAGGCCACACCTGGAGTACTGCGTACAGTTTTGGTCTCCAAATCTGAGGAAAGACATCCTTGCCATAGAGGGGGTACAGAGAAGATTCACCAGACTGATTCCTGGGATGTCAGGACTTTCATATGAGGAAAGATTGGATAGACTCGGTTTGTACTCGATGGAATTTAGAAGATTGAGGGGGGATCTTATAGAAACCTACAAAATTCTTAAGGGGTTGGACAAGCTAGATGCTGGAAGATTGTTCCCGATGTTGGGGGAGTCCAGAACAAGGGGTCACAGTCTAAGGATAAGGGGGAATTCCTTTAGGACCGAAATGAGGAAAACATTCTTTACACAGAGAGTGGTGAGTCTCTGGAATTCTCTGCCACAGAAGGTAGTTGAGGCCAGTTCATTGGCTATTTTTAAGAGGGCGTTAGATGTGGCACTTGTGGCTAAAGGGATCAGGGGGTATGGAGAGAAGGCAGGTACGGGATACTGAGTTGGATGATCAGCCATGATCACATTGAATGGCGGTGCAGGCTCGAAGGGCCGAATGGCCTACTCCTGCACCTATTTTCTATGTTTCTATGTTTCTATCCATGCAGTCTTTAAATGCCTTCCATTGCATATCTACCATCAACCCTTTAAGAATCAATTGCCAGTCTATCTTGGCCAATTCACGTCTCATACCCTCAAAGTTACCTTTCTTTAAGTTCAGGACCTGTGTTTCTTATGTCTCCATAGATGCTGCTTGACACAGAGTTCTTCCAACACTCTGTTTGTTGTAGATTCCAGCATCTGCAATCTATTTTGTCTTCATCGGAGATTGTAGTTATAGAGATTAAATCAACTGGATTTATTCTCTCGTTTCCCTTATCCCTAACCAGTCTGAAGAAGTGTCTCAACCCAAAACTTCACCCTTTCCTTCCCACCAGAGATGCTGCCTGTCCCGCTGAGTTACTCCAGCGTTTTGTGTCTAACTGAGATGTTATCTTTGCATTAGCAATGTAATTTTATTTGCTGCATGTGATCAATGTTAAATATTAAATTTGGTTCATGACCGAACTTAAAGTAATAGATTATGGAAATAATTAGGAGTTTCAAAAATACAGGTTTATTAATATTATATAGAGATTACTCCCTCTGGCTTTATTAAATATGATAGTCATATTTCATTCACAAGCAATTTATGCCATTTCAAACTGTGTTAGTAAGATACTAAAAATATATGCACTCCCTGACAAATGCCATGTTATTCAAGATCATTAATATTACTCGTGTTAATGGGATGGAACACCGAGTGACAAAGTGAATTATACAATTGTTCTTTTAAGATTAACTATGATAGTTAATTTATCCATCATGCACTTGGCAAGACAGAGGTTAAATTTTAACCAGAGGTCATCTGGCACAATCAGGAGAATGGCAACCCAAATGTCATTTACCTACAAATTAACAGCAATATTCCAGCCACTGTCTTCTCCACAGTGGCCATTATTGGGCAGTCAAATAGTAAGATTAAACAAGAACTTACCAGTTTGAAGTTTGATCTTTATTTTATGAGGAGTCGAGTTGAGGGACTACGTGAAGAACCCCGCACAGCCGTTGGTGCATCAATCTTCAAAGCAGCGGAGTGAACTCACAGATAACAACAACTGAAGTATAAATGTAAGATAACGAAGACTAGAACTACCAGATGAAATCTATGAGGGCTGGGAGCGGAGGGCACGTAGTCCCTCAACTCGACTCCTCATAAAATAAAGATCAAACTTCAAACTGGTAAGTTCTTGTTTAATCTTACTATTTTACTTCGGAGTCACGTGAGTGACTACGTGAAGACTTCAAAGCTCTGTGATTTCACGCCGCAGACCCAAATCCGGCGTTCACACTGCATTGATTGACTGAAAGTCGTTAACAATCAATAATACATCAATAATGACACTTCTTAAATGAATAACAGTTTATTTACAAACAAAACCACAACAAACCCCACTAACTCAGGGGGAAACTATAACAGAACTCAAAACAGAATCAGCAAACACCCCCAGCCTTGAAATCGGCTTGTGGTAAAACTTTTCAAAAGTCAGCTCACTGGACCATCCTGCGGCCGCGAGAATATGGTCTATAGGCACGTCCATCGCCCTTGCCGCGGAAGTTGATGCCGCCCTGGTGGAATGAGATTTGAATTTATCAGTATCAATTCCAGCACTTCCCAGAACCTGCTTCAACCACCTTGAAATTGTTTGCACCGACACCTTACTGTGTGGTTTTTTGTGGCTAATAAATAATGCAGACTCTGTTCCTCGTAGGGCTTTAGTAACCTCAATGTAACGAGATAAATGTGAGACTACACACAAGCGATCATCTGTGGGGTATGCTGAAAACACAACCTTACATCCTGTCATGCCGATTCTACTATGTTTAAGCAAATCATAGACATAAAATATAATGGCATCTGCCGACACATGCATTCTGTCTATCCGTAGCTTTTGCAAAGTTTGTACACGTTGGGCTGAAACCAACGCCATAAGCATGACCAGCTTCAAACTTAATTTGGCTAAAGATAAGCTTGCAACAGGAGCCCACTGGCGAAGAAGCATAAAAACTTCACTCACATTCCAAATACCGGCATACCTGGGTTTAGGAGGATTAGAATTAAAAACTCCCTTCATAAATCGTGAAACTAACGGATGTGTCCCTACTGAACGCAATTCTGAATTCATGGCCAAATAAGAAGACAGAGCACTTCTGGCTGTATTGATCGCACTGTAACTTAATTTTTGATCAAAATAAAGACTGGACAAAAACTCCAATACATCTGTAATGCCTGCCGTTTGATATCAAATGTTCTGGTGTAGACAGAATTGCTCCCACTTCCTTATCGAGGTGACATACTGCTTCTGTGTACTATCCCTGCAGGCCGACGTGAGAACATCCACAGTACGATCAGACAGTCCTCTCCCCAGGTATGGCCTCCTCAAAATCTGCAAATCAACAGATCAATACGATCATGTAAAGGATGTTGATCCCCAGTTACTGGATTTACCAGTAGATTTTCATTCTTGGGAATAATCATGTGAGGCTCCCTAGCCATTTGTAATACCAGAGGAAACCATGCTTGTGTAGGCCAATCTGGCACTACCAATATCCCTGAAGCAGAATCCTGCGTGACCTTTTGCAAGCATCTACTGATGAGACAGAATGGAGGAAATACATACACAAACATTCCTCCCCAATGCAGCGAGAAAGCGTCTACCGCTGCTGCACCAGGATCTGGTTCCCATGAAACATATCTGGGCAACTGATGATTTAACCTAGATGCAAACAAATCAATGTCTGGCATTCCATACCAAACAACCACTTGATTAAATACATCCTGATTTAACATCCATTCTATGTTGTCATTAAACTGACGTGATCTAGTGTCAGCTACCGTGTTAAATCTACCTGGCAAATAAATTGCCGAAATCCAGATATTTCTGTCAATGCACCAGCTCCAAACCTGGTTAGCCAGTCTATCACAAGCCTGTGACTTGACTCCACCCATGTGGTTTACATATGCCACTGCTGTGGTGTTGTCAATCTGAACCTGCACATGCAAGTCCCTACAGGTAGAACAATAAGCCTTAAGGCCATACCAGGTTCCCAATAACTCTAAATAATTGATCCCTCTCAATTGAAGCAAGGATGTCTCTTCCGCATTCCATCTACCTCCACAGCTGGAAGACAAATCTGTTGCACCCCAACCTAGTGCACTAACATCAGTCTGTAATACCATTGAAGGCGGTTCCACCGAAACCTTCCGAAAACTTTTTGGAGCATTTACTATCCACCATTGTATGTCGGAAATTGCCCCAGCTGACAACTGCATAGACCTGTCAAAATGTCCCATTTGTATTCTCAGTGCCTGTTCCTTCAATCGTTGTAATTGCTGATAATGCAGAGGACCATACTGCACAGCTGGAAAAGCAGCTACCAGCTTACCAATCAGCTGAGCTACTTGTCTAATTGAAGGTCGTTGTTCTCCAAGGAGATTAACACAATCCTCAATCAACTGTTGCAATTTGTCCCTGGGCAAAAATACCAACATGTGATTTGAATTAATGGTAAATCCCAAATAATCAATGATTTGAACTGGTGATAATTTGGATTTATCTGGATGAACAATGAACCCTAATTGTTGAAAAGTGGACTTAACAACTGAAACTGACAACAGAGCTTCAGCATGAGTCTTACCAACAATCAGAATATCATCTAAATAGGCCATTACCACATGCCCCTGAGCTCTGAGTAATGCTAACACAGGTTTTACCAATTTAGTAAATAATCTAGGGGCTGAAGTTAATCCATTAGGCAGTGCCTTAAATTGGCTTAAATCAGCTGACTCATCCAAATGAATTTCAAATATCTTCTATCATCACCATGAATAGACACTGAGTAATATGCATCTTTCAAATCAATGCTAGCCATATAACACCCTTTGGAAATTAAATGTTTGGCCGTGGAAAATGTTTCCATTTTGAAATGCCTATAACAGACAAACTTGTTCAAACTTGTTAAATCCAGGATAATTCTACATCCCCCAGTCTTTTTAGCCCTAGGAAAAATACTTGACACAAATTGACAACTTTGATAGACTGATGTCTCAATTACCCCTTTCTTGTGTAATGAACTAATTTCTGTTTGTATAAGGACATTTTCTTCATCTGAAAATATAAGTTTCCGACTTGGAGCATGTTGAGTGGGTGGTCTCTCATTAGAGTAAAATTCAATTTTTACCCCTTCAATACTGTTCAATATAAACACATCTGACGTTAACTCCTGCCATTGTTTGAGAAACAATTTTAACCTTCCCCCAACTTCAACAATACTTAATTCATTCTCTCTCGAAGGCTCATCCCTTACCTGCATATGTGCTTGTAGACCTTGTTGTCCACGGCCCCTTGAGAAAGGCGCCTTGCCCTTCATACCGGTGGAAGCCTGCCAATTCCGATATTGGAGACCTGTATGGCTGGTTCCTTCACCTGCCACCGAACTGGTACCTCTTTGATAAGGATAAAACCTTTTTCCTGGTTTACCAGCTGTCTTAATGAGGCCCATAGTTTTTACGTCCTCATGACATTCTTTCACTCTTTTAACCAGATCCCCTCCGAACAGCAGGTTTCTTGGCGGTACACTGGGTGGTTTGCACAAAGCCGCCAAATTAGGATTAATTACCGGCCTTATAGCGGCTCTTCTGATATTATTAATTTCAAAAAATGCACTGCAGAACAGTCCTAGTGCATCTTGATGGGCCTCAGACATATTCCCGGTATCAATAATTTTCACCAAAGCCGTAAGCCCTGCCGAGAACAATCTGAGCACTTTTTGAAATTTCATCTCCTGAGCCCTAGCTGACACCCCCAACTGTGTCCAAATCTGATGATTCACCACCGGTACTTTCAGAAGGCCGCAATTAATAGGAGCCTCGTACTTCTTGGCGGTCTCATCCATGGCTAACTCCTGCAGCTGGTGGGAGAGCATATACTGAATTGCTGCAGCCAATTCTTCACCAACCGGCTCTCCTGCCTCTCTGGGCATAGCAAATTTCCCAGCAATATTCGGAATTACTTCCAACTGAACTCCCTTACTGCTCTCCCCCACCACAGACTCGGTGTCAGCGAACTGCACCATTGGAACATCCTCCTCACAGGCAGGATATTCCTGCAGCCCTGTAAAAGGTACTGCTGGCTCAGGCTCTCCAACAGCCTGGCTTGGGCACCACTCCTCCTCACGGAGCTGGTCCCTGTCGAGCATTCTTTGCAATAGAATCTCGACCTGGGAGAGCCGTGAGCAAACGGACTCTCCTATAGAGGGTAGAACCTCCATGCCCGACTCTGGGTCAACGGGCCTATCTGACTTACCAGTGGCCTTCCGCCCTACTGGCAAGCCTACACTGCTCGAAGGCAGTGGGTCCGCAACCACTGGCTGTATAGCCAGCACCGGACCAGGTGCACAAGACGGGCCTCCACCAACAACACTCTCCTGGTCGTCAACCTTCTTCCCTCCGGAGCGCCTCGCCGCCACCTTTTTCACTTTCTGCAACATTCTCCAAAACGTTCTCCAACCGTCGCAGAAAATGAACTCTGAAAAATTTTAAAACTTACCTCGAGTTTTAAACTTACCGCTTGGAGGAGCGCTGCTGCTCCAACCGGCCGACTGCACCAATGGGTCTGACGTCATGACGCACCAACGGCTGTGCGGGGTTCTTCACGTAGTCACTCACGTGACTCCGAAGTAAAATCAGCTACCTGTGTCAAACAGTCAGTTCTCATAACTCTGATTTTGGTGCACAGGCATACTGTTGCGACTGGGACAGAAACTGTGCCTGGTTCATTCAGGTCTATCTGATGTCACTGTCAAAGAACACCCTAAAGGTAAGTTGTTATTGATTTATAAGAACCAACAGCAGTATCAGAAACATTTGAAAATATGATGCCACTGTCAAGTGGGAGGGAGGCGAGGCAGAGCCCGAGGCATAAAAGCAAACTGTTCAATTATTTAACAGCACAATAGACACTCCAAAACAAATGACCTAACAGACAAGAGCAAAAGCTAAAGTATCAACATTAAATAAGTAAACAGATTCAGTAGGTTAAATGTATTAGTTTGAACAATGTAAGTAACTAACATGGTATTAAAATACTGGAGAAACTCAGCGGGTGAGGCAGCATCTATGGAGCGAAGGATTTCCTTCCCTCCTTAGATGCTGCCTCACCCGCTGAGTTTCTCCAGCATTTTTGACTACCTTCAATTTTGCAGCATCTGCAGTTCCTTCTTAAACATGGTATAAAGATGATTCAATGAGTATAATAGGTGATAAACAGTATATAAATTAATTTATTATTAAAAAAAATGTAGGTGTAGCAGGACTGCAGAATGTGGCCATTTATGGATCGTGCAATTGTCCCAGATTTGGACCGAGTAACTGCCTGGACAAGCTCAGGGTCAGATTCATTGAGCTGGAGTCCTAGTTAAAGAGGCTCCAAGGTGAGAGTGGAACATTTGAATATTTAATTCCAAATGAGTGATTACAGATGGAAGAAATTGGAGAAGAAAGTCCAAATTTGACCTTCAGAGTAGGAAAAAACAAATAAAAGCATTGCAGATGGTGTACAGGATATCTCGTTCAATCACAGCATCAGGCTCAGAACAGAGGTAACCGTGGTTTATGCTGTCGTGTTTTCCAGATCATGAGGTTGTGGAGTCAAAGACTGTGTAGGAAGGAACTGCAGATGCTGGTTTGAACTGAAGATAGACACAAAAAAGCTGGAGTAACTCAGCGGCTCAAACAGAATCTCTGGAGAGAAGGAATAAGTGATGCGCCCATTCCTTTTCTCCAGAGATGCTGTCTGACCCTCTGAGTTACTCCAGCTTTTTTGTGTCTACCTGGAAATACCAATGCCCTGAACTCAAGATACCATTTACTGAACTCTAAACATTCCACATTTGACGTTGCAGTCTTGTAAATTCCAGTGGGATTGTTCGGTTGTCAAGTGGGAAGAAAGAAATGCAATTAGTAGGTCTGCGGGCAATGAAGAGACCAGCTGGGAAGAGTTCCGGTTAATGAGGAGAAAAAAAAATGCAGGAACTCATTATAGGGGAAAATGTGGGGTGTGTGCAACAAGCATGTTGTTGGCCATGGATTCAAAGCAGCGTTTGGGAAGCTAAATAGCTTTCTGTTTTGGACCTGCAGTGGGCTGCAGATATCAAATGTGTGACCAGCCATACCTTGCCCAGCCATTCAGAAACAATTGCATGGAGTCAGTTGGCAGGCAGGATCTTTCAGAAAGGGCGAGGCTGCCAGGTGGCAGGGGAGAGGAGTGGGTCTGCAGCTGGTCAAAATAGGCCACTAATGTGTCAAATCTGAAAAGCTTGGGGGATACAAAAAGCACTTATTCCTTAGAAAACAATACATTTTGGAAGCATTCTGTTGCTTTCTATTTAAGGACTGCCAATTAGATCTCTCAACAGCCAGGTTCCGCCATGCATCCTTTATACACATCCCATTGGAGATGGCTTCCAAATTCTGCAGTTATAAAACTGGTGGTCCTGGATGAGCAATCAGTTTCCAACCCAGTTACTCACACACACTTGCTTACATTCAAAGTAACTCACTTTGCAAATTCTAATCACTTTTTTCAACTGGTTTCCATAATTAAATGGACTGCTGCCCGTTTCGGGCATGGCAGGTGTATGCCCATGAAAGTGGCTACCTGAAAGTTGCTTCAGATGTACAAATCAGATATCATCTTCAATTGCAGACACACATCTTCAAAGTGAAAATGTGCCAATTGCAAATGCTCATTTACTATGCAAATTGCTCTCTAGTTCCAGTCAAAGTATACAACGGTAAATACTACAGATGGAGTCCAGCTGACACAATAACAACTGCTAAAAAGTATGTTTATGAGTCACTGAGCTACCTATTTCATAATTACCCCCTCTAAGGGCGGCGCGGTGGTGCAGTGGTAGAGTTACTGCCTTACAGCACTTGCTGCACCAGAGACCCGGTTCGATCCCGACTAAGAGTGCTTGTTTGTACGGAGTTTGTACGTTCTCCCCGTGACCTCGTGGGTTATCTCCAAGATCTTCGGCTTCCTCCCACACTCCAAAGACGTACAGTTTTGTAGGTTAATTGGCTTGGTATGACTGCAAATTGTCCTTCGTGTGTGCCGGATAGTGTTAAAGTGTGAGGATCACTGGTCGGTGCAGACTCGGTGGGCCAAAGGGCCTGTTTCCACGCTGTATCTGTAAACTAAACTAAACTAACCCACAGTCCGGTCACAATTATAGGAGGTGCAAATTCAATTTCATAGGTCTGTATGTACTAAATGTATGAATGAACAGGATAACAAGGCAACAGTAAAGGGGCTGTCCCACTGCGGTGACCTAATTGGCGAGTTTAGAAGAGTTTAGGAGAGTTTGAAAAAAATGTCATGTTGAAGACCTCCTTCGACTATGTAGAAGACCTCCTTCAACTATGTTGAAGACTATCTACGACTACCTTTGATTACCTACGAATAACATGCCGACTTACTTCGACTAAACCTACAAGTAAAAAAAGTATCTTTTTTTTATGACGATGTTTTTTTATTCGCGCGCATTTTTCAACATGTTGAAAAATACGCCGCGACCTAGCTGAGGTCTTGAGAATGCGGGGACTACTCTTGAGCATGAAGGAGAGTTACAAAGACTGCAACTATGAGTCGAGGACAAACTCGTCAGAACTCGCGGATTAGGTCGCCGCAGTGGGACAGCCCCTTAACACAAAGCCCTCTGCCAGGTGTGATGAAAGCCCAATGTCAGCATCAGCATGCAAATGACTGTGATGTACTCACTCACTTCCCATTGTCTCGCAGTTAATGAATTATTCAGAAGCAAGCTGTTTATAATGTTAAAAAAGCTGGCTCAGTCAGCATTTCAGCAGCAAATGTAAACCCTTTACATAACTTGCATTTAACTCAGAAAAAAATTAATGCATAAGTTTAACCACCCAGAAATATCATACAAATTGAGCAAAAATCCTTGCTTGGCCAAATGGCAAAAATTCTGAAAGCTTTAATAAATTAGCATTCATTCTCTTTCTCTTCTTCCTTCTGTGAAATTACATTTCTCAATTGACACCCAAGGATCTGAACTGAATTCAGAAAGATCATTTCAATTAAAATTTAAGCTTAACGTGAGAACATAAGTAGAAGTATGCCTCTGATCCCCTAGTCAATGAGATTATGCCTTTCCCGCTTTACCACATGATCATCAAATTCTGACACCAGAGTGCTCAAAAATCTATTGACAGTGTCTTTCGATTGTTGATATTGGTTTATTATTGGGCCATATTTCACCCCACTTCCTCAAGTCAATGCCCAGTTCCTTCGTTTTGCTGACATTGAAGGAGAGATTATTTTATTGGCACCATGTCAAGTTTATCGTCATGTGCACGTACAGCGAGGTACAGGTACTATTAAAATCTTGCTTGTTGCTGCATCACAGGCATAGACTCGGACACAAAAACAAATTATAAAGAAAGTTGGTGAAAAAAGAGTGCAAAAAAGACATCAGTGTAAAATTACACAATTAGAAAACAAGTCCAAAATAGTACAAGAGGTCATCCTTAATGTTCCATTGCTGAGGTAGGATTGGAGCTGTAGTGGTGTGGTCAAGAACTTAACAGCTGCAGGAAAGTGTTCCTGAACTGGGCCGTGGGACTTCAGTCCCTTCTGTCCAAAGCAAGAAGCAGCAAGAAGAGGATGTGGCCCAGAGCTACCTTCCTTTACTTTAACTAGTCATTGTTTGAGATCGAGCCCACTATGGTAGTGCCGCCTGCAAAAATGGAGTTTGAACAGAATGTAACTGCTCAGCCGTGAGTATACAGGAAGTTTAGTAAATGATTAAAATGCAGCATTGTAGGGCACCAATATTGCGGATTATCATGGACTATGTTTTGTCACATATCCCAACTGATTGAGGACTATGGGTCAGGAAGCCAAGGATCCAGATGCAATAGGATGTGTGTAGGATGGAACTGCAGATGCTGGTTTATATCATAGACACAAAATGCTGGAGTAACTCAGCAGGACAGGCAGCATTAGAGAGAAGGAATGGGTAACGACACCCGAGTATGAAGAAGGGTCTCGTCCCGAAGCGTCACCCATGCCCTCTCTCCAGAGATGCTGCCTGTTCCGCAATAGGTAGTATTGAGTTGTTGTTCCTGGAGTTTGCTTGAAATTTATTACTTATGCCATTTATTTCAAAGAAGATTATTCAAATAGAAAGCATTTTATCAGAATGCATCACAGCTTGGTTTGGGAATAGCTCCATCCAAGAACGCATGAAATGAACAGTGTTGAAAAAGGCACACCTCCAGATTCAAGGACAGTTTCATCCCAGCTGTTATCAGGCAACTGAATCATCCTAACACAACCATAGAGCAGTCCTGAACTACTATCTACCTTATTGGTGATCCTCAGATCATCCTTCATCGGACTTTGCTGGCTTTACCCTGCACTAAACGTTATTCCCTCAGCATGTAGCTATATACTGTAAATGGCTCGATTGTAATCATGTTTTGTATTTCAGCTGACTGGATAGCACACAACAAAAGTTTTTCACTGTACTTCGGTACATGTGACAATAAACTAAACTGGAACTGAAATGTGCTTAAATTCTAACTTTGTTAATTGAAATTATTGGATAGTGCATTTTTGGTGCAAAAACATTCAAAACTGCCCTGCACTTCCGTGCAAATTGGACAAACAGCACTTAATATTTTGCTTGGGCAGCTTACAACCCAGCGAATAAATGGTGATTTATCTCATGTCAATTAAACCCTGCATCCTCTCTCTCCTCATAATATTCTCGTCCTCTTAAATATTTCATCCTCCTAAATATTTCCTCACAGTGAAATTACTTAAAGGAACAAATTTCACCCCTACCATGATTTTTTTTACATTGCTTGGATATAGGTTTGAATAAATAATCTCAACACTGGAGGAAAATGACTTCCATTTAGTAAAGCCTGGGAAAATGAAATACATACCTGAACACAGCCATGAGGGATGCTTATCCATTGCAGATTTCACATTGGTTCGGTAATTTTCACTTTGTTGACTGTGGAGCAAAATAAGACACAATGGAGGCGGTAATCTTCCACCTCTAAGTATTCTACTAGCAAATCTACAAAGGCGGTGAGCGTCAGTCATACATTATTTGGTTTTAACTGCTGGACATTCAGGGATTTTTAAATAAAAACACAATTGACCTTCATTTGAATGTTTAGAGAGCAGAATTTTACTCACTTTTGGAAGAGAGCCCTATATAGTTCCCTCCTGGCCAACATAGGTAGCAATCTAACCAAGAATGTTAGTGGTGAATCATTTCGGCTTTGACCTCCCTACCATTGAGGGGATCTATCGCAGTCGCTGCCTCAAAAAGGCTGGCAGCATCATCAAGGACCCACATCATCCTGGCCACACACTCATCTCCCCGCTACCTTCAGGTAGAAGGTACAGGAGCCTGAAGACTGCAACGTCCAGGTTCAGAAACAGCTTCTTCCCTACAGCCATCAGGCTATTGAACTCAACTCAAACAAAACTCTGAACATTAATAGCCTATTATCAGTTTATTTGCACTTTATCTGTTTTATTTATTCATGTGTGTATATATTTATACAATGGTATATGGACATACTGATCTGTTCTGTATTCATGCCTTCTATATTCTGTTGTGCTGAAGCAAAGCAAGAATTTCATTGTCCTATCTGGGACTCATGACAATAAACTCTCTTGAATCTTGATTATGCTGTCTGCCTGAAATCTGAATGGAAGCTACCTGTCTCAAGCGAGTACCTACAGTGGAAGTGCACTTTTAAACATTGTAAATGAGGCTGGTTCAGAATGGAAGCTTGGTGCAGGGAATGAGGTGAGCGGGTGTGGGGGGATGCCTGTAGTCAGTGTTAGGTCAAGACACAAAATAATGAGTATGGATGCAAGTTACTGATGTAAATTCTTATAAGTGTCATTTAATTGGACATTATTCCATTGACATAAAAAATATGGTTATACAGCTTGTAGTTACATTTCCATTTAATCGCATACACAAATTAAATTATATTACATTAAGTTAATAGAAACCTCAAATAGGAAATATAAAATAGAAGCACATGATTTATTCTAGCCCTCAGATTGATATTCTCTACATCATACTTCAGACATAAACATATAGAATAACAATTGTCTCATTTTAGCGTTTTCTTTTTACTAATCCTTTATAACCAGCTCATCTGCATAGAGACTCTTTCAAATTAAAAAAAATAACGCCTTTCAACCTCAAACTATCAATGAAAATTCATAATTTTAAAATTGAGATTATTACAACCATAGGTCTTGTTGTCTACAATTCCAAAGATTTACTTTATTCCGAAGATTCTCAGGAAACTCGAACAGGCTTTTCCCCCCTTTTTTTGTTTTTATCTATATTGTAGAAAATGTCCCTCTAGAATTTTGCTTAGTCTTTCATTGATTAATGGGTTGTTACCTTGGGAGTGCTGACATTATCAGGAACATCGAAAGATTACAAATGATCTTTAGTTTGTGCAAAATTAAGTACAATATCGCAGAATAGAAACTTACCCCATGTTGCTCGTACTATATGTTGTAATCATGCACAAAGAACTCAGCTACTGAAATTCTGTTGCATCGACTTCAAATAAATTATCAGAGACAGAATTCAATGTGCTTTCATTACCCATTGCAAGCTACCAATACTACCGAACACAAATCTCTAACCCCATGATAATATAGAAGGAATATTGTCAATATACAATATTGCACAATACACATGATATTTATTATATTAATTGGCGGTATCCTAATGTTAATAATGCCAGCACTCTCCATAGTTTGCATTCTATACATCGCTAAGACATTTCAACTCTGCTGCTGCAAATATCACAGCTCACTTGTCTCCAATATGCTAGTGTCCTCCATAAATTGGCAGGACTTAGTGACAATCAAGCAAGCAAGACGCCTGAACTGCTCATAAATCAAGTGTTGTGTACATCTTAATTTTGATAAACATATGCATATATTTACATATCTTGCACAGATTAATTTCCAAATATGCAAATAAACTGTAATTAGTGTAGCAGATGATTCTTTATTTACTGGCAGTAGTCTGCTCAGGCTGCAATGTTCAGCACAACACTAATTACAGATTTGGATGGATACTGTTTGGCATTTGGTTGTCTTGATTGCTGCAATCAAGGCAGTTCAAAAGCGACAACAAAATAAATATTAAATACTGATATAGAAAAGAAAGTTATTGTAGTTTCTTATTTTAAGAAAATCTGTATTCCTTCCACAGTGAAAGTTTGCCCAAACAAAATATGCCTTAATTATAACTCCCATTTAACATAGATTACAGCGGAAGTAGTTCTGGCAGATCTTCTCCATAGCAATACTTTGCAGCAGGATCTCGGTAGTTATTTTCATGCTGAACGCTCTGCAAGGAGGAAAAATACATTAGTTATATTGAAAAGGGAAAGCTTCAAGGCATTGTCATCAAATAATAATCATTGAAGACTATAGTAGCAGTGCAGTCCATAACTCCAATTAGTGAAAATGTAAGTAGGTTGTAAGAATTAACATGGAAAGTAAAATAAGATAAATTGTTTATACTCACAGGCCTTATTGATATTCAGCCAATTAATTAGTCAACCTCTGATCAGAAACTTTTGGAAACTATTCAAATGACTTCTTTGGCCATTGCTTGGGCTTCAGAATGACCAACTTGCACTCCAACATTTTGAGATGTGCAAGAAATTTGTGCGTGATTTTCTTTAGTAAGGGATAGCCTGGGAAACTAACTATGGACCTGACGGAACAAAGTCTTGGTACATTGGTGATGAGATACAATATCACTGATGACCAGGCTCTGTTACATGGATTCATCAGATGCATACATAGATTCACCCTGAGATGCATAACAACTGTACACACACATTCAGACACAGACACTTGCACACTCCTGCTCAAATTTGAGACTGTTCCTCCTCCTTAACCCATCTCTACTTCAATTTTCTGCTCCCTTCCAATCAGCTCTCTCACTCCTCCCTTCCAATCAGCATTCTGTCACTCCTTCTGTTTCCCTCCTTCTCTTCCATCTGCAGTTTCACTTTTCTCTACCGCCCTCAACCACACTCCGTGTCACATAGGTTCTTATAATAGAAGCAGGTTTTCCTAAGCTGAAGGGGCCATGTGGTCAAGAGATCTCTTATTGTTTTTTTTAATATCTTTTGTTGCAATGTCCCTGAATGGTAATATTATCCTTGGTTTGCTCAAAAGGCACTGAATTAGGTCATAGCAAATATAGAGAGGAGGAAATCGTTTTCTCTGAGAATGTGAATCTTTAGAATCTTCTACCTCAATTATTTGTCTTCCCAGATGTTGTGGAAGTGGGAAAATTATGTTAGGTTTCATCAGAAATATCACACTGTTTTCAACAGTCCTTGCTATACTTTCAGGTTATTTCTTCAAAATATTTTGCTATATGTGTCGATATAATAAAATTAGAAACTATTCAGTGCATTCAGACAACTTAATGTTTCAAAAGTAAATGCAGCCCTTTTGAAAGTTAGCCATTAGAATTGTTGTAACAGGAAGATAGGAAAAATTGTTGTAACAGGAGGTGAGAAAAAACTTTTTCACCCAGAGAGTTGTGAATTTGTGGAATTCCCTGGCACAGATGGCAGTGGAGGCCAAATCACTGGATGGATTTAAGAGAGAGTTAGATAGAGCTCTAGGTCCTAGTGGAATCAAGGGATACGTGGAGAAGGCAGGCATGGGTTATTGATTGGGGACGATCGGCCATGATCACAGTGAATGGCGGTGCTGGCTCGAAGGGCCGAATGGCCTCCTCCTGCACCTATTTTATATATATATATATATATATGTTATATGATATGCCAAATAAAGATTTTGCTTACGGAATAATGCTAAATTGAATTTGACAATATATAATTATCTAAAAAAATATAATGGTAATCATAATTAACATAGCATGCATCTGTAATATGTATTTTTCTGATAAGTGCAGTCAGCAGAATTCAATTAACTACATACCTGAGAAGATGTTCTGCACTTTGCCAGGCAGAGCTCAAAGTGGTCCTCAATTGCTGTAAACAGATTTTGGAAAGCTTCTGCAGCCCTGTTTAGGAAATGTTCTAATAGAGGTTGCTGAAAATGAAGAAACAACCAGATTACAAATGGAATTAGCAAAAAATATTTCAAAAACTTACAGAGAAATAAACAGCTTTATATTTGTATGGTTAACTCAAGAAGAAATGTTGCACAAGACAGAACTTTCCAATAAAGCTCATCAAATTAGCACTGAAGGAAAGAGTTGTTCATGTAAATTCCCAGCAAAGCCATATTATTCACTTAATGGATTAACTATTTAAATGAATGAAATATTTCTACTGTCTACTGCAAAAGTTTTAAAATGCAATTATGATTGTTGAAAATCCAAGTATTTTTCAACTATGACATTTACAAAATGATACTATTTACAAAATAAACGCCAACTATTTAGCAAGCGTCATTGGGACAAATAAAATGGAAACTGGTCCTAATGCATGGACTTGCTGACTGTTTCTCTGCCTCTCTGCACTTACCTGGGCATGAAGAGCAGAGTCCTCATATTTGAAAGGCTTCCAGTGTATTGTGTACAGAGTAGTCCATGGGTAACATAACATAGACACAAAATGCTGGAGTAGCTGAGCAAGACAGGCAGCATCTCTGGAGAGAAGGAACGGGTGACGTTTTGGGTCGAGACCCTTTCTTCAGACCCTGTGTTTATAACCTTGTGTCGATTTTTGGTTTAAACCAGCATCTGTAGTTCCTTCAAACACCATGGCTAACATAGTCCCCACCCTTCTGCTCTCAAATGGCTTATCAGCCTTTGACTGCTCACAAGTATGATGCCAGACATTGAGAGCTTGAATTACAACATTAAGACTCGATAGGCTGGGGCTGTTTTTCCTGGAACGAATCTCAGGGATGACATTATAGAGGATTATTATGAGAGGCATGGATGAGGAGGATGGTCTTCTTCCCAGAGTAGGAGAAAATAAAACTAGAGGAGAAACACAACATGCTGGAGTATCTTAGCAGGACAAGGCATCATCTCTGGAGAGAAGGAACAAGTGTTGTTTCGGATTGAGACACTTCTTCAGTCTGAAGAAGGGTCTCGACCCGAAACATTGCCTGTTCCTTCTCTTCAGAGATGCTGCCTGCCCCACTGAGTTACTCCAGTAATTTGTGTCTATCTTCGGTTTAAACTAGCATCTGCAGTTCCTTCCTACACATAAAACTAGAGTTTATAGGCTCTGGATGAGATGGGGAAAATATTTGATGGGGACTGGAGGGGCAACATATTCACACAGAGCAATGTGGGAATCTGGAACAAACTGCCAAAGAACGTGATGGAGGCTGGGGTAATCTCAGGAACCCAGGAGTGAGTAGGATGTCATATGATGAGCGTTTGACGGCACTGGTCCTATATTTGCTGGAGTTTAGAAGAATTAGGGGGAACCTCATTGAAAAGTACAGAATAGTGAAAGTCTTGAGAGTGGATGTGGAGAGGATGTTTCCACTAGTGGAAGAGTCTACTACTGGTGGTGATAGCCTCAGAATTAAAGGATGTTCTTTCAGGAAGGAGATGAGAAGGAATTTCTTTAGTCAGAGGGTGATGAATCTGTGGAATTCTTTGCTACAGAAGTCTGTGGACGCAATGCCAGTGGATATATTTAAGGCAGAGATAGATAGATTCTTGATTAGTATTGGTGTCAGAGGTTATGGGGAGAAGGCAGGAGAATGGGGTTAGGAGGGAGAGATAGATCAGCCATGATTGAATGGCAGAGTAGACGTGGCGCCAAATGGCCTAATTCTACTCTCGAACCCTCGAAAAGCACCTGGACCTGATGGTATACCCGGTTGTGTTCTAAAATCTTCTGCGGACCAACTGGCTGGAGTTTTTACGGACATTTTCAACCTCTCACGTCTGAGGTCCCCACCTGCTTTAAAAGGGCATCAATTATACCAGTGCCCAAGAAGAGCAAGGTGACATGCCTCAATGACTATCGACCAGTGGCACTAACGCCTGTGGTGATGAAGTGCTTTGAGAGGTTGATCATGGAGCAAATCAACTCCTACCTCGACAAAAACCTGGAACCACTGCAGATCGCTTACCGCCACAACAGATCAACGGTGGATGTGATCTCGCTGGCCCTCCACTCCGCTCTGGACCACTTGGACAACATAAACTCATATGTCAGGCTGTTATTCATTGATTACAGCTCGGCATTTAACACAATCATCCCCTCCAAGCTGGTTACCAAACTCACAGAACTGGGTCTCTGCGCATCCCTCTGCAATTGGATCCTCGACTTCCTCATTCACAGACCAGTCTGTTCGTATTGGTGGAAATGTGTCAGCCTCGATAACAATCAGCATGGGAGCACTACAAGGCTGCGTGCTCAGCCCCCTGCTGTACTCACTCTATACTCATGACTGCGTAGCCGGTCACAGTGCGAACTCCATCATCAGGTTTGCTGACGACACCACTGTTGTGGGACGTATCACTGATTGGGATGAGTCAGAGTATAGAAGAGAGATGTGGCAACTGTCCATATGGTGCCAGCACAATAACCTGGCCCTCAACACCAGGAAAACCAAGGAACTGATTGTGGACTTTGGAAGGAATAGGATGGGGACCCACATTCCGTTTATATCAACAGGTCGATGGTTGAAAGGGTCAAGAGCTTCAAGTTCCTGGGCGTGCACATCTCTGAAGATCTTTCCCGGTCCGAGAACACTAATGCAATTATCAAGAAAGCACATCAGCACCTCTACCGCCTGAGAAGATTACGGAGAGTCGGTCTGTCAAGGAGGACTCTCTCTAACTTCTACAGGTGCACAGTAGAGAGCATGCTGACCGGTTGCATCGTGGCTTGGTTCAGCAACTTGAGCGCCCTGGAGAGGAAAAGACTACAAAAAGTAGTAAACACTGCCCAGTTCATCATCGGCTCTGACCCTTCCATCGAGGGGATTTATCACAGTCGCTGCCTCAAAAAGGCTGGCAGTATCATCAAAGACCCACACCATCCTGGTCACACACTCATCTCCCTGCTACCTTCAGGTAGAAGGTACAGGAGCCTGAAGACTGCAACAACCAGGTTCAGAAATAGCTACTTCCCCACAGCCATCAGGCTATTAAACCTGGCTCGGACAAAACTCTGATTATTAATAACGCATTATCTGTTATTTGCACTTTATCGGTTTATTTATTCATGTGTGTATATATTTATATTATGGTATATGGACACACTGATCTGTTTTGTAGTAAATGCCTACTATGTTCTGTGTGCTGAAGCAAAGTAAGAATTTCATTGTCCTATCAGGGACACATGACAATAAACTCACTTGAAATTGAACTACTCCTGCCACTTGTGATCTGATGATAATTATAACTTTTAAAGTCATTGGGACACAGATACTTCAACAGGAAGGATGCAGACGGATATGGACCAAACACAGATCAGCTTAGGTAAGCACCTTGGTCAGCATAGATGAGTCGGGCTAAAGGGCCTGATTCCGTGGTGTATAACTACAAAGCAAGGCTTCTTCTGCAACATTTTTTCATATCACCACAAAAGCTAAACTTCACTTCGTAACTGATTTTTGAATGCTGAAACATTCAATGGTTAACTCATAATTAGGGTGGCACAGTGGCTTAGCGGGAGAGCTACTCTGCCTGACAGTGCCGGAGAACCGAGCTTGATCCCGACTATGGGTACTTATTTGTATGGAGTAGAACGTTCTCCCCACGTGGGTTTTCTCCGAGATCTTCAGTTTCCTCCCACACTGTACAGGCGCACAGGTTTGTATGTTAATTGGCATGGTATAAATATAAATTGTCCCTAGTGTGTGTAGGATAGTGTTAGAATTTTGAAATGCTGGTCGGCATGAAGGGTCTGTTTCCACGCTGTATCTCCAAACCAAATTAATTGTTTTGAGTTAGGATTTTAAATATATATACAACAACATTCGGTATTCACAATCTAACAGATATCTATATCCTGAAATAAAATATTTACTCACCTTATTTGGCTGTAGACAACAAGAAACACAATACTCATACACACTGCAGCAGTCATTAGGCAAGCAGGTGTCACATGCATGCAGTTTTGTGCTTGGTGCATTTATACTGCAGCAGCCATTTACAAGCAAGTTCTTCCTCTCACATACATAACCTACAAAAAAAAGGATAAAAAGTAAACTGTTAAATCTCTAAACACATTTTTCGTAATGCACAGCTTGTACCAGAAAAAAGCTGTTAATATGTTAAGGAATATACATTATTCAGAAGATCAGTGTTTTAAAAAAACATAATAATTCATGCACTTTCTGGTGTATTTAAGAAAATGAGGTGGTGGACGCGATCGGTCCTTGGAAACCAGGTCCTGACGAGTTGTCTCACCTTGTTCATCTGTAATTAGCAGTTTACCCTGGACAGAATTTCGACATTGCGCATTTTGTCTGCTGCTGTTACCCAGGTTAAAACGCACTTTCCATTCAATTCGTCGTTCAGGACCTCGAAGCTGCAACAAATTTCGGTCGAGTACCGTTCTTTCCTCCTGAAGTGGTATTAAGAGAGAAGATACAAAAATGTCATGACACCAATCATCAGTCACGTTGGGGAAAGCATAATGTTTTTTCTCTTGAAGTGTCTTAAACCATTGCATCATAACGAATTTAAATATTTTTGAAGTGTTATGATGAGTATAACGGGAATGCAAGAGCGAATTTGCGCATATCAATCTCTTTGACGAGATGAACAGTATGAGAGTATTTTGGATACGTGTTAAACAACACATTGGGAGAAGTCTTCTACTCTTTTCCAATAATTGCAACCATATGAAAGGGTCAAATAGAACTTCAGTTTAATATTTTATCTAATAAAACAGTTTCCTTCATGCTACCATGGAAATAATGAGCATGTCCTGAAGTGGAGCTTGAATCCCTGGTCTAAGACAGAGCACCCTCATTTCCTTTAAATCAATAAAAGCGAACCATATCCATAAGTTGCACCCACTGCCATCACATCAGCACAGTTATATGCTAAATTTTCAGCTGACGTTTTTACGTTGATTTGAACTATTGTACCCATCAATGATGACCTTATGATATATTTTTTAACCAATTCTGTGAATAATTGTTTTTGGGGGGTGGCAGGATTTAATTTTGCAATTTGGAATGTTTGTACTATATTACAAATTAAGCTACCATCATTATTTTGGTCAATTTAGTTCTACTTGCTTTACACAATGAAATGAACTGCTCAAAAATACAAAAAAATTAACATGGCTCTTAAGTGGTTGTTTCGCACACCACCAATGTGTTAACAACTCAACTAATTACCTGGACAGGATGTAGAATTTTTAACATCTGTTGCTTGTACAACAGATTATAAAAAATGCCATTATGAGTAAATGACAATTTTAATTAAAAATCTTTCTTAAATAGATGATTAAAAGACTCATCAACAGCTTTGGCTATTACTATGATTCATGTTTTACAAATGTTAGAGCACGCGATACATTAATTTTCACAAGTAATCTCAATGAAAATAAAATTCAGTGAGCAGATATTCACATTTCTGCCAGAATCTGTCCTCTCGTGACTCAGTTATTTTAGCCATAAACACTTCATTTTAATATTATGACCTACATTTCAAGTGAACATTATCTACTACATCTTTCATTTCATAAAGGAGAAGCTTATCTACTTTTGATGACGTTGCATTCAAGTAAAAAGGGGCAATAAATCCAATCAAAATGTTGTGACATTAAAAAGCTGGTCTCACACCAGTTTCAAGTTGTTGCTGCAAAAACCAAACATAACTAAAGCCTGACTAATTAATTTTACTGACTCCAATAGTTTAATCTTAAAACATCCATAGTCCACGATCGTCAATGTCATAATTTCAGCTGACGCTTCCAACCATTCTCATGGCAGCTAACTGGAAATAATACATGAGCTTAAGGAGAAAACTATTTGGCTGCATTATCCTCCCACCCACCTGCAGTCTGTCCCTTTTCACAAGCAGATGTGGCACAATAACAGATGCAAGAGTCTCATTAACAGCATCTATAAAACCATTTCCAACTTTGACTGGATGGGTTAGTTTGCCTGTTTTTTTTAAAACTCAGATTTCGCTTTCTGCATTTTCTCCCTGCTGACTATCTCATTAAGAATAATTCCAAAATTATTTATCTTTCTGCAAATCCATTGCTGTCAATTGGTCTGAAATCACAAATTAAAGTTCAAAGTGAATGGATTTGTTCTTCAGACAATGACACCACACAAAACTCCATGTCTCATTTCCCATAAAACAAACCTTTAATGAGTTCCCTTCCAAGAGTTAGGTTAACTGTAACAAGATTCAAATGATAACTACCTCGGTCCCTTTGGAAAGATCTACTCCATAAATTATTTATTCTATTTGGAGAGGTTGCCAAATCTCAGTGTTTCACTATTTTGAGAACATTTGTACACTAATATAATCAAATAAGTTAAACGTCTATCTATTTTCCCATTTTGCAGCAGTTATTTTGTTCTAGACCCAATCCTACATAATTCAATCTGACACTTCAGTGTAGATTAGCAGGTCAGATAGCATCTCTGGAGAAGAATAGGTGAAGTTTTGGGTCGAGACTCTTCTTCCGACATAACCCGAAACATCACCTATTCCTTTTCTCCCGAGATGCTGCCTGACCCTCTGAGTTACTCCAGCGTTTTGTGTCTATCTTTGGTTTAAACCAGCAGTTCCTTCCTACACACTTCAGTGTTGTTTTGCAGGTGTGCTGAAATCCTAGAGGTTACTCTTTATACACGATGTTATACCTTGGATGCACTCAGATGGATTTTTTTTAAACTCATTGTTCTATTTAATGAATTTCTCCTGCTAACCTAACAAATATTTCGCTCAACCAACATTAAAAATAAATAACGTTTCCAAAAGAAATACAGGATCCTCCAGTGCTTCTACTCAGCGGCTGCGGAAAGCAACTTGTCCGGAAATATCACAATTTGGTTTGGGAACTGCTCTGCCCAGGACAAGAAGGCTCTGCAGAGAGTAGTGCGTTCGTCCGAATGCACTATGGGAACTTCACTCGCCCCTCTGCAGGAACTATACATCAGAAGGTGCAACTGCAGAGCCAATAAGATCATGGGAGGCACCTTCCACCCCTGCAACGGACTGTTCCAGCTGCTACAGTCAGGCAAACGCCACCGTTGCCATGCTGTGAGAACGGAGAGGTTGAGGAGTTTCTTCCCAGAGGCCATTAGGACTGTAAACTCCTATCTCACCAGGGATTAACTTTACTGTACCATTCTACTGTTTTTTTTAAAATCGGTTTTATTTTTTTTATTTTTTGCTTTCCTCCCACAATATGTAATAATAAAATAACATGTGATTCTGTTCCATTCTGTTTATAGTTTGTTTGTTTGTTTTTTGCACAAAGTCCGTGAGCATTGCCACTTTTCCATTCACTGCACATCTCGCATGTGTATGTGATGAATAAACCTGACTTGACTTGACGTGCCAATAACCCTTAGTGCTATTTGTGAAATGTGCACATAAATTGGCTGCAGTATAAGAGCAGATCATTAACTGCAAAGTACTATGTCTTGAGGTCTCATACGGCGCTATAAAAATTCAAGCCCTTTCCTTTACAAAATAGGGATCCTGTAGTGGTTAGTGACTTCACTACTTTACCTGACTGACAGTACACATGCACATATAAACATAGAAAATAGGTGCAGGGATAGGCCATTCGGCCCTTTAATGAGCGAGCACCACCATTCAATATGATCATGATATGATCCAAAATCAGTACCCCATTCCTGCTTTCTGCCCATATCCCTTGATTCCGTTAACCCTAAGAGCTTTATCTAACTCTCTCTTGCATACATCCAGTGAATTGGCCTCTGCTGCCTTCTGTGGCATAGAATTCCACAGATTCACAATTCTCTGGGTGAAAATGTTTTTCCTCATTTCAGTCCTGAATGGCCTACCCCTTATTCTTAAACTGTGACCCCTGGTTCTGGACTTCCCCCAACATCAGGAACATTTTGCAGTGAATATAAGCCCAGTCGACCCATTCTTTCATCATGTCAGTCCTGCCATCCCGGGAATTAACCTGGTGAACCTACTCAGCACTCCTTTAACAGCAAGAATGTCCTTCCTCAAATTAGGAGACCAAATGTGCACATAATGCTCCAGGTGTGGAGTCTAATAGTCCCTACGTTGCTCAAAATTAATACTGTATTAATATCTTTAAGGGGGAGTTCCAAAAGAGGCTAAGTACAGAATAGCAAATAAGTAAGGAATATCAACAATAAGCCAGGTAATTTATTCTTTTTCTGGTTGTTTAGTTCTTCATAATGGCGACATTGGTGGCCTGTCATTAAAACAAATATTGAAATCAAAGAAATAATATTAGTATATGACAGATTTCAAAGTATATCACAATTTCAAACATTCGAGCAATGTATTTTGACTTTAGACAATGTTTATTTCTCTGCACACTGGCCTTAACACCATTCATAGCATCACTGCATTAATATATGTGTGTGTGTGTGTGTGTGTGTGTGTGTGTGTGTGTGTGTGTGTGTGTGTGTGTGTGTGTGTGTGTGTGTGTGTGTGTGTGTGTGTGTGTACATATATATATGTATGTACGTATGTATGTATATATATTATATATAGTGACAGCACTATATTTTACAAAGTTTCCATTTGGGACACCCATTGAATGTAACTTTAATGACTAAATAGTCTAATCTGCTTTATGTCTTAATGTATAAAATTGCTTCATCTAATGCTAATCCTAGCTCCTAAATAATTTAGAGGTAATTTTCTGCCATGCTCATCTAAATTTTATAAATCAACAGATGTTAGAACAAACTGATATTGCTGTTATTTATCTTATTTTATGACCAGGTAACAGGCAACAATTTGTGATAGAAGCAACCCTGGCAGTAGAAGATTTGAAAATAAACATCTGATTCACAGGTGGAGATTATTAAAACATTCCTATTCGATTATTCTAATGGCATCATCCCTGGGTGACTGAATTGATCTGTCAATTAAAAACACAGAACCATACAGTGTCAGTGCATTTTTGCTGCAGTATCTGCAAGGGAAGTGGTTACTGAATGGAAAACATTATTTAACAGATTGCAATTTGAAAAATAACCCAAGATCAAGATTAGGGAAACATGGCATCAAGATTGAAATTGTTAACCATCTGCCAATTGACACCTAAATTACTCGTTATTGCTACGGCCACAGTGTGTTAATGTGAGTGGTAGAAAGATTTACTGTGGCTCACTTCCAACAGCAACTAGTTTAAAAAAAAAACACTTAAATTACACAGAATAAAATTTGGGGCATATGCTCACAATATCTGGTGGCACAAGAGAGTGGTTGACCATTTTAAAAATTATTTATATCAACTAAATTGCTGCATTTATGAATTTCACTTTTACGGCACACAATTCTTTTAAGAGAGCATTCAGCTTTTTAAAACACTGCCCCTTTTTGTGGAAGTGTTAACTTTGATATATAGTTCTATTACCTCTTTTCTTTGGCTATTTCTAAAGAACCTTAAGAAATAATTGAGGGTCATCGATTTAACTGTGGGGCTGTTCTATTAGAGTTGTTCCCATGATCTATCCACACCCAAACTCAAAATGCCCTGCATATGAATAGTACTTATAACACAGAATGGGTCTGACATTATATTACAATGGGGCTGAGGAGGAAGACAAGAAGGACACAGAGAAAAGAAGGCGATTAAAATCTCAGTTCAAATACATGCTTTGTGAACACTGATAAAGAACAAAATATCTAGCCCTGGTTTAGAAGTTATGGAAGATTGGCTGAATGATGGATCTTTAAAAATTATAAAGATGACCATGAAGTAAAAAGCCAGACAGCTTCCGCCACGGTTCTGAGTGTGCAAAATACAGGCAGCAGTTTACTATAGATAGACACAAAATCCTGGAGTAACTGAGCGGAACAGACAGAATCTCTGGATAGTAGGAATGGGTGACGTTTAGGGTGGAAATCCTTCTTTAGATTGAGTATTAGGGTAGAGGGAGAAACAGAGATAAGGAAGTGTAAAGTGTGAAAACAAGACTGGTGTCTTGGGGAAGTTGCTCACGGAAAATGTAGAGTAGATCATTGTTAGCTAGGAGAAGGTGATAATGAAGCATATAGAGATAAAATTGAATCAAGGGGACAGTCAGACTGGTCGGAGAACTACAAAGGGGGAGGAATAGAGAGATGGAAAGCAAGGATTACTTGAAGTTAGA